>JAESUZ010003679.1:0-1200000 GCA_017311185.1 Proteles cristata cristata | reverse complement strand
TGGAATACAACATTAGGTAGCAAATGGGCTAAAGTAACTCCAGTTTCATTTTGACTTCATGCTAGAACTGCATTCATTTGCTCACTGAGGCTGGTATCTGCATTGAACTCAGTTGGCATTGGCTTGAACTAAGTGTTTTTTGAAACCAAAGCTCTGGATGCTTCAAAAAGAAAGTCAATTGCAAAGTATTTATTGGGGGAAAAGAACAGATTGAAGTCAACTGCTGTCAATAAAATCCAAAGAAAAATCCAGGTCTGTTCAGATAGGTAATGAGGGCTGTAATTAGCGCTAGTCTAAAAAAGCAATAGAAAAGCCCCAATGCAAATATTAGCAAAGCTTTAACTCATTTAGTGGACACTTATTTAATGCCTCTTAGTATTTTGCTAGGAAACTGGAAGAGCAGATTGAGAGAAATAAGGTCTACTTTCTCCTCAAGTTTGCTTATCCAGGTGAAAAAAATCCACCATGTGGAACACAGACCATCAGAAGAGAAGTACTATTTACTTCTAGAAAGCTTGGACAGTCAAATCAGTAGCATTTCAGATGAGCAAGGGAGATAAGCCAAATGTCCACTACCAGTAGACTGTTGGAAAAAACGAGTCTATGAATATCAAAGCAAAATAGTGTCATTAAATGTGAAAATTATTGATCTAGGATCTGTTCATGCATCCTGTAATATAATGAAAGCAATGGATGTGTGATGTAGAGTGGGATTGACTGAATCTACAAGTATGCATTATGTGGATTAGAGGCAAAGCATAATGTAAGTATAAGATCCCAAATGACAAACACAAAGCTTGTATTGGCAAGTATACAAACAATAACCATGAGTGAATGAATGAAAACACCTAGCGAGTATTGATTAAGTACAGACCATGGGATCAGTAATGTGTTAGATGCTGTGTCAGCCTTATTTTCTATAAGGTAAAGTTAAAGAATCATATAAAATACAATAGTAAGTATTTAGTGTGGACACAAACCAAAATAGAGATATTCAGAAAGAGAGAGGCCAGAATTTTATGAAATATGAGAGACGGATTTATTGGACATATGGAGAAGTGGCTGCAAGGGGGTCCTCACACTTGAAGGATTTGAAATGATAGACTTGAAAAAAAAGGTGGAGGGAAGGAAACGTATGAGCCAAAGATTGAAAAGTATATGCAAGGTCATTAAAAACAGCTTGTCAATTAGAAACTCGATTTGGAGTTGTATACAATTAAACAGGAAGTTGAGTGAGGGACCATGGGGCATCAGATAGCGAGATGAAGGGTCTGGATTTGATTTATAACAAAAGAGAAAGAATTGAAGTAAATTAGATCCATGGGAAAAAAATGAAATAGAAAAAAGATTACTCTGAGAGATAGACTCAAGTTAGGGAGAAGATTTAGATAGAAAAAGAGTTGCTGATACTTAACTAAAATAAATGAGGCAGATTTAAACAAACCAACACAAAAATCTTAGAAATAAAATGCAAATTGGTATTTATTACAGCAACATGCAGATAAAGTAAAAAAGATCTACCACTAGTGTATTTCAAAATGTATATGATAGTATCACTGCAGCAAATGAACCAAAAAATATATAAAACAACTTCCAATATAAATACATTAAGATATTATAAATATATCTTAAAAATGCATTACATGGGTCAGTAACATGAAATGATTAAGCAAGGACTCAAGAGCAATGCATCCTACGATTTAGAATACTTTCTATTACCTTTCCCGTATGTATCATTATGAACTCATAGATTCGATGCTTTCTAAACTAACTGAAATCTTTATTCATCTTTGGATGCTGAATTTGTCAACACTTTGTTCAGTGGGAGTCCATTTATGTACTTCTGATGTGATTCCATTAACCTTGCAGATATATCTTGCTTTCTGGTACCATAACATGTTATAGTTTCACCTTGGACACATGGAATTATCTGTATCTTCACAGAGCTCTTGTTCTTTTTAGTCAACAATGGTATCGAGACAGGATGACGTTGTCTATAGGTCATTTCAGGAGATGGAGGAAAGAGTCATGAGAATTGGACTCTTCTTTAAAAAGTCTTTTTGTTTATTTTTGAGAGAGGGAGACACAGAATCCACAGCAGGCTCTAGGCTCTGAATTGTCAGCACAGAGCCCAACGTGGTGGCTCAAACCCAAGAGCCATGATATCATGATCTGAGCTGAAGTACCCAGCTGAAGTCGAATGTTCAACCGACTGAACCACCCAGGCACCCTGAATTATTTTTCTTTTAAAGTCATTTATTTATTTTGAGAGAAAGAGGGGCTGGGAGGGGCAAAGAGAGAGGGAATCCAAAGCAGGCTCCACACTGTAAGCATGGAGCCCTCTGTGGGGCTCGAACTTATGGACTGTGAGATCCTGACCCAAGCTGAAATCAAGAGTTGGATGCTTAACTGACTGAGTGACCCAGGTGCTCTGATAATTGTATTCTTTTAAAGACATGAGTTCATATTAGTAATTTCAATTCAGTTCCAATATTATAGTGTTCTTCGTAAAATGTTTTGATTCTAAAAGTGAGATTTAGTTTTTACATTAAATTATTCATTCCTAAAAAGTTTCAAAACAACAAATGAGAAAATAATCTATTAATGGAGTTTGTGATTTTCTCTGTGGTTCTTTTTGTCCTTAGAACACACAAGGAATGATCATGGAAGTCATTTTTTTCTATTGACAGTCAACACTATCTTGTCTTGAGGGTTAGTTTTGCTTAGTTTGTTCTTTTCCAGCTTGAGTTAGTTGACGTTCCGTAAGAGTCCAGGACTAACCTCTTTTATTTATTTATTTATTTATTTATTTATTTATTTATTTATTTACAAATAGTTTATTGTCAAACTAGTTTCCACACAACACCCAGTGCTCATCCCCACAAGTGTCCTCCTCCATGCCCATCCCCCCTCCCCCCCACATCCATCAGTCCTCAATTTTTGTCAGCATTCAAGAGTATCTCATGGTTTGCCTCTCTCCCTTTCCCCCACCATTTCCGCCCTTCTTCTCCCCCTTGTTCCTCCGTCATGTTCCTCCTAATCCTCCTATATGTGCACACATATGATATTTGTCCTTCTCTGCCTGACTTATTTCGCTCAGCATAACACCCTCAAGGTCCATCCATGTTGCTACACATGACCAGATTTCATTGTTTCTCATTGCCATGTAGTATTCCATGTATAGATAAACCACATCTTCTTGATCCATTCATCTGTTGATGGACACTTAGGCTCTTTCCATGTTTTAGCTATGGTTGAGAGCAGCACTAACCTCTTAATATATGACACTTCGAATACTTGTTCTTTTGCATTTATTTCTTTTGTTTTAGGTTTTTGTAAACTTATTAAATGTTTTGAGGAGGGATGCGAATCTCTCTGCGAGTCATCTTTGAGACACCTGGAAGAAAACAAAGTTCTAAACAAGGCTTTCATTTTGTTGCTAATTTTCATCTGCCATTTTTAAATCTACAATTGTTTTATAGTGTTCCTGTATAAGAGTTCTGACTGAAGAAGCCAATTGGCCTCAAATTCTTTAACTTCTAGTCATTATAAATCATTATAGATTTTACATATATTTTACAAATATTTTTGCATATTCGGTTAAATTTTTTCTTCACTAAATTCTGTCTATATTAAATTTTTAATTTTTTTAATGTTTATTTATTTATCTATTAGTTTTTATTTTTGAGAGAGAGAGAGTGAGAGACAGAGACAGAGAGACAGAGCATGAGCAGGGAAGGCGCAGAGAGAAGGAGACACAGAATCCGAAGCAGGCTCCAGGCTCCGAGGAAAACTGTGAGATCATGACCTGAACCAATGTCAGATGCTTAACTGCCTGAGCCGCCCAGGCACCCCTATATTAAATATTTAAAGGGATTATCTCCTATCAGAGCTTTGAGCTTTTCCTTATATTATGATATAAAACCTCCCTTTACTATCACATTTAATGTATTATGCTATTTATTATTATACCATATGTACTGTTCCAATGCTGGCTATATATCACCCCAAGTTATTCTCTCTGGTAATATTATTTATACCCAATAACTAAGTCCTTGAGAAATTAAGGAGATGCCTCTTGCCTTGAAATTCTAGAAGATAACAGTACATGTAAGTCTATGCTAGGAGGTTTTCTTGAAAAATATCCTTTTGAATAACATGACAAAATCCGACTTTATTTCACACATCTTTCTTTTTTAAAACATTTTTCCTTTAGGGCCTCCTGGGGGCTCAGTCAGTTAAGCTTCTGATTTCAGCTCAGGTCATGGTCTCATAGTTCATGAGTTCCAGCCCTGCACGGGGCTCTGTGCCGACAGCTCGAAGCCTGGAGCCTGCTTCAGATTCTGAGTCTCCCTCTCTTGCTGCCCCTCCCCTGCTCATGCTCTCTCTGTCTGTCTGTCTGTCTCTCAAAAATAAATCAACAATAAAAAAAGTCTTACTTTATTTTTTTAAATGTTTATTTATTTGTTTTGAGAGAGAGAGAGAAAGAGTGTGCATGCAATTCAGTAGGGGGAGTGCAGGGAGAGAGGGAGACAGAGAGTGCCAAGCAAGGCTCTGAGCTGCTGGTGCAGAGTCTGACTCAAAGTTGATCTCACGACTGTGAGATCATAACCTGAGGCAAAATCAAGAGTTGGACGCTTAACCAACTGAGCCACCCAGCACCGCAAAGCATTCTTACTTTAACTACAAGAATTCGTAATGTGAAATCCAAAATTTCAGAGGACATTGGACAAATATACATACTCATTTCTGTGATAAAGGCTTACTTCCACAAATTTATTAATAATGTTAGAAATAATAAGCAAAGTATATATGCAAACACCATATAAATCAATTTTTATTGTGTGGAATCTATAGATTCTGTTTAAAGATTTACATTTTCAAACTACTATTAGTTTGTAAAATTCTAAGTCAGTTAAACTCTAAACATTTTAATGGCAATCCTAAATTCCTATTACATTTCCATAAGACTATATGTACTCTGTTTTAGTCAAGAAATGGAAATTCTTGAAAGACAATAATATATAGTTTGTCCAAAATCCCCAGTTTTGTATTACTGTTGTGATTAAAACACAAAGTATTTTTCTAAACCAAGTAAGATCAAACCTTAAACTTTTTGATTTTGTTATACAATACATAATTTGAAATCACATTTTTAGCAGAATTTAATATTTACCTTCAAAAGTAGAAAATGTGTTATTGAAAAACAAGAGACTCAGAAACAATTTTTTTGACCAAAAGAGGGAGGCTGAAGATGTTGATCCCTTTCTAAAACCTGGGATTTTTCTATTAGAAGATTTAAAACTGGCTCCTGAAAAAAATGAAGACCTTTCAGCCTCGGTTAATCCTTTTATCACTTTTCTTGGCTGGTAGCCTGCTCTCATCACCCCATTAGTTAAATTTCTTTCCAAATATAAGACTGTGCTTTTAAAAAGAGAGGGCATTTTTAGTTAAGTTTAACTCCTATCATTTTTAGCTTCATAAAAATGATTCACAGCCATTCTGTCTTTTTCGCTAGAAACACATACGTTTAAGCAAAGAACATAAACACAAATCTTCATATTTCCACCAGCAGAATGTCTTGTTTTCTATTTTTTTTTTTTTTAAACTGCGGAAACAGCCGTGCTGGTATCTCCGGCCTGGCACCCCACATCTACTCTGCCCTCTCCACCTTGTCTCACCCCAGGGCACTGACTTGTGTGAGCTCCAGCAACAGAGGTCCCCTTGCTTCCTATTGGCCAAGGGAGCTCCAGCAGATGGCCGGGAAAGGAAGGAGTGTAGGAAGAGCGTTTCTCTCCCGTGGTCCTACCAAAGTCACCTCAGGCTAGAGGCCACCCTCAAGACCTCTTCTCTGCCATGTTCCTGCTCCTTGTTCTGGTAACTGCTCTCTCTAGCACCCTCCCCCCCCTCCGCCAAGGCTCCTTCTGGGTTCCTGAGCTCTCCCTGTGCTTGCTGATCCTAACTTTGTAAATATCACTGTTATTAAACCCTCCCTGAGCTACACTAGTTTGATGTGTCACCACTGCCTGTTAAATCTGTGACTACTCCAGGAGACTTTTATTATTATTTTTTTTTTTTTAAAGAGAGAAAGAGAGAGAGTGAGAGAGAGTGACTGGGGGGAGACGGGCAGAGGGAGAGAGAGAGAATCTTAAGCAGGCACCATGCTTAGCACAGAGCCAAATGTGGGGCTCCATCCCACCACCCTGGAATCATGACCTGGGCTAAAATCAAGAGGTGGATACTCAAAAGACTGAGCAACCCAGGCGCCCCTCCAGGAGTCTTTTTAAAGATTCCTTCTTGAAGCATGAGCTCTCTAAATTTTTTTTTTCTTTTTAATTCAATAAACTTATGTTTGTATGAATCACAGTTCTTCTGAGTTCTTTTTGGAAGTGATATGTTCCTAAAATGCAAAAATAAAAGAGCACTTCGGATATTAAAACATAGCCGTTTATAGCTATACATTTTTAGTTTGGTTTCTATCCAGTGCTTCTTGATTAGTATACATTATTTCAAATGCAAACAATTTCTTTAACCTTTCATTTTAATAATTTGGGCTTTTCTTTTAAAGCACAGTTTTCTCCATTTTTGCCGTTTCCAAGTTGTCAGATTTAATGTTCAGTATCTTAAGGATTTAATTTAAATAGCAATAGCCTTAGGTGGAGGAATGCCCTGTTTTTAACGTGAGAGTGGGGTGGCCTTCTTTGGGGTACAGAACTTCTTTTATTTGGTGAGTTATACAGAATTAAAGGTCCTCCCTCCCATCCCCCACCTCCGCTCCCCACCATGGCATGTCTCCTACTGGTTTGAGAACTTTTGTTATAATGCCTCCAGGGCTTAATCTTATATTGAGAAAATAATGATGGAAGAATTCCTGACATCTAGGAGATGAGAAATTGAAAGAGGTTATTTTAGGTGACATTGGGGCAGAGCAGGAGTTTGAAGTCAGTGATCTGAAAAGATCGTCGGGTCTGGCCAGTGTTGGGGGAAGAAAGCACACAGCCAGCCTTGTTTTATGTCTGCAGGCAACATACGAGGCTCCGTGAGTGTTGTGGTTTTTTGTTCAGGTATTTTAAAATTGGTAACATCATTCTTATTTTTATTAGTGTTAATTTCCTACAGTTGGCAGTAAAGGGGTAGGGCCTGCACTTCTCAGTTGTGAAGGTTGAGTCTTTCGTTGTGTAACTTATTTTTATTTCTTTATTTAGCAAGCATTTATTTTGTGAGACCCACTTTCCACTGAAACCACGGGACAATCATGGAGGAACTAACACCACGTATCAGAGAATGACCCATATTTTAACAAGATTTCTAATATATTCAACTCTCATTGTAAGTGTAAATTTTTTTTAATTTTAATGTTTATTTATTACTTTTGAGAGAGAGAGAAAGAGAGAGAGACAGAGAACATGTGGGAGAGGGGCAGAGAGAGGGGGAGACACAGAATCTGAAGCAGGCTCCATGCTCTGAGCTGGCTGTCAGCACAGAGCCCAACGCGAGGTTCAAACCCATGAATCTTGAGATCATGACCTGAGCTGAAGTTGGACACTTAACTGACTGAGCCACCCAGGTGCCCCCAGATGCTTTTTTTTTTCATACCCTGTTTAGAGCTGAAATACAAAGTAACTTGTTCAAGATTACCCCTGAGCACTCCTTGCCACAGACTGTATAATGCTACACTCTGTCCCCGACATATTTCAGGATATTAGACTCTAACATACGTCATGGACAACTGAAATTTATGGTAATTTCTGGCATTTCAATTCTAGATTTTACAGACTCTGGGCCACACAGGTCTAATCTAATTTGAGTACACTTGGATTCTATTCTTGACCTTAGGACTGGGCACCGCCCGCACTTCATCAGAGTAGCCTAGGAAACTGCAGGTATTTTTGAGGTCAGAGAGAAAATACATGAGATTTGGGAAGACGTAGCAAAGAAACAGACAGACTTGCAGATAGATAGTCTCAATCTTTAATCTCTACCAAAAACTGAGTTTCCTGAGTATAAAACAGCTTCAAGGATGGAGGGTTGCTTGTCTATTTGAACTCAACCTAAGTCCACTGTGGCATTCAGGTGGAGAGGCATTCCGATTGTGAACAAAAGGGTGTGGAGATGCTAAGGTCATTAGAAGTTCAAAATGCAACATTCATTGATGCTTAGTGCATAAATTTGCAAAGTGTTAAGATGTTTAAAGATGTTTAATTGCATGGAGACCCCAACTTTCTAGGTTGACCCAGGAGATTATCAGATGAGTTATTTTGTCTGGGGGAAGGTGATTTCATCTGAGCACAGAGGAGCTAGAGGCATCTTGTTGAGACCAGAGGGGCATTGGTAGAGAGCAGGTACTTGGGATATTTCTTTAAGGATGCTGTGCTGCTCTAAACTGGGCTTGTGGAGAAGCTTACACAACTGGGCTTGGGCAGTAGCTTACACAAAACAATTACTAACACTAAGGCTCTCTGGTTTTGATTCTGTCTTTAAGTCTATTTCTTGGGAAGGTAAGTTTTTATCTTTGAGGATGATTTCCATGTGACCTTTGTAAAAGGTGATGTTAAAGATGGACTAGAGGGATTTTTGTTGAGTTATATTCTTAAGAATACTTTTTAAGGGAGACTGTAAATATCAGAGCAGCTTTCTTTTTCATCATCTCCCAAGGGTGTCAATAACTAAAGACCAGAAACCAGTGTTACAAAAGTTAGGCAAGGTTTTGGAAAATGTGTGAATTGCCCGCATCTATAGATGAACTGCAATACCACCACCACAGAAATACAACTGAAATAAACTCAGAATGTAAACAGCTCTGTAGCCTGGCTTGAAGAGAGGAATGAAAAACCGACCATCCCAAGGGATAAAATGGGAGGGGCACTTAGTTAATAATTTAAAAAGTTACTCTTTTGTCACACTAATGAACAAAAATTTCCACTCTGAGTGATGACCTTCTACTGAGAATTTACAACGTTAACCTATCTGGAAAGCAACTGACTGAAAATTCTCTTTAAATAAAGGAAAATAAGTTCAGGGAACCTGGGTGGCTCATTGAGTTAAGCATTTGACTCTTAATTTTGGCTCATTATCCCAGGGTCTTGGTATTGAGCTCCCACCTTGGCTCTGTGCTAAATGCAGAGCCTGCTTAAGATTCTCTCTCCCTCTGCCCCCTTCCCCCACTCACAATCTTCATCTCTCTCTAAAATAAAATTTAAAAAATATAAAGGCAAATAAATTCTTGCAGACCTCAAAGGACTGAATACAATTATTTTACTATGCTATGTAAATACATGAAAACATAAATCTAGGAAAAACGTCTTCATGGATGTGGCTTATATAAAACAAAAATTTATAAGTGTAATTGAAAACTAAATAGGAATGACATCACAAAGTCAATTAAAATGGAAAGTCAAGGTAGTATTTTAATAGTTTGATGAATGATGTCTAGCTGAAATTAACTCACCATTGTTAGGTTTTTATTTTACTGCTATCAGCTTAGATTCATTCTCCTTTATGGGAGGGGTGATGCAATTCTCATACCAATTGTTTCATTTCATTGAACTTGTTGTGCCCAATTTGTGAGTCCCCAGAGACCACCAAGGAGCCGACACCAATGCAAGTACATAAGGGTCTTTACTACAAGCTTGAGCAGGGGCTGACCCACTTACCGGTGTCATGGCAGCAAGGTGAAGTGAAGAACAATAGCGAACAGGGTTTTTAAGGAGTAAGGGATGAGGGTGTTACAAAGAATGTATAGCATCATCACATAAGCACCAGTTACAATTGTACAGCAGCACCCATGCTAACAGTTTGGACCATTCAGTATCTGTAAGGTGTTTATTACTTTTGGTGGGACCCAATCATAACTTTTGAGAATCCTTTGGAAATGATCAATTGTGAGGTAAGCTCAGAGGGCCCACGTGGGGTTCAGGCAAGCGGTGAGAAATTGGCTGTTTTGTACAGAATAACTGTCTACAGTTCCCAGCCTTGACTCAGACCACAGCAATGTTTTTTGATTAGTTGACCTGAGGGCGGTCCGAGGATGGCTTTAACCTTGAACAGTCTGAGGCTTTTCCTGGGACTGGGACTGGGGCTACGTGCAGCCCGAGGTTGCTCTTAATGGAGGACTTAATTTTAGGCTCTTCAAACTGTCTTTGAAATCTTCATTAGTATGTTCACTTGCTACAGATACATTGTGTTGCTTGTTTTGTGAGTCTTCATTTCTCTATGCCTTTTGGCAAAATGAAGTAGTACTACTTGGAGATTTTAAAAATTTTAATCAAAATCCTAATTGTAGCTGCTGAAATTATATGTCAGTGCTTGGGGGTATAAGGTGGTCATCAGAAAGATCCCAAGTACATAATCAAAACTAAAACTATAAATTACATATGTGAAACTTCTGAAGAGCCCTAATAATTGGTCTTGAGATGTTGTCTTGACAAGTCCTTGGTAGATTACTATTACTGCCTCCTACATAGTTACATCCACTCTTGTTCCTCTGAAATTCAATCTCTGTACTGAACTCTACCCTCCTTACCTGATTTCTTACCACTCACAACTTTGACTTCTATGTTTTAAGTAAATGGTGATTTACCCAAAATGCTTCGATCACTGTAGATGAACCTCTGTGCAGAATGCTTTTCTCACATATATGAACCTAGTTTATAAATAATTGTAATTCATACCCTTCAAGTATCAGATTAGGTAGAGATTAGGCTCTCCCTCAAGTTTTCCCTGATTGGGGAAACCATACTTGGTTTTCCTCACATACATCCGCCCCATGTTTTTCCTGCTATTCTTTTAGAGCACTTTTAGGTTCACAGCAAAATGAAGGAGAAAGTACGGAGATTTCCTACAGCCCCCTGGCCTTCACACATGCATAGTTTACTTTATTGTTGACCTCACCCCCCAGAGTGGTACATTCATTCTAGTTGCTGCACCTATGTTAACACATTAAAATCACTCAAAATCCATAGTTCAGGGTTCACTCTTGGTACTCACATCCTGTGGGTTTGGACAAATATGTAGTGACATATATCCATTATTATGGTATCATATAGAATATTTTAACTGTCCTTAAAGCACTCTCCTGCTCTGCTATTCAACCCACCCCCAACCCCTAAAATCCACCGATCTATTCAGTCTCTGTAGTTTTGAGTTTTCCAGAATGCCACATACTTAGAGGCATACCGCATGTAGCCTTTTCAGATTGGCTTCCTTCACTTAGTACTTGCATTTAAGGTTCTTCCATGTTTGGTCATGGCTTGATAGCTCTTTTTTTTTTTTTAACGCTGAATAATACTCCATTATCTAGATGTACCACAGTTCATTCACTTACCTATGAAAAGATATCTTGGTGGCTCCCAAGTTTTGGCAAATAGAAATAAACATCTGCGTGCAGGTTTCTGTGTGGACATATGTTTTCATTTCCTTTGGGTAAATACCAGGAAGTATAGTTGCGGGATCACGAAGTAAGGTTATGTTGAGTTTTGTAGCAAACTGCCAAACACTTTCACTGAGGCCTCTCTACTCTGCATTCCCACCAGCAGTTAACGACAATTCCTGGCGTGTCGCGTTCTCGTCAGCATTTGATGGTGTCAAGAGTTCTGGATTTGGGCCATTCTAGGAGGAGTGCCCTGGCATCTCATTGCTGGTTTGATTTGCATTTCTCTGCTCATGTAGTGATGTGGAGAGCTGATTTTCTATCTGCATATTTAATCAGGTTGTTTATTCTCTTACTGTTGAGTTTTAAGAGGATTTTTAATGTTTTGAAAACAGTCTTTTTTTTTTTCAGATGTATCCTTTCAAATATTTTCTCCCAGTCTGTAGCTTATCTTGTCATCCTATTTTTTTAAATTTATTTTTAAAATTTATTTTATTTATTTTGAGAGAGAGACAACACAAGCGAGAGAGGAGACAGAATCTGAAGAGAGGCTCTAGCCTCTGAGCTGGCTGTCAGCACAGAGCTCCATGCAGGACTCAAACCCACGAACCCTGAGATCATGACCTGAGCCGAAGTTGGACACTTACCCAACTGAGCCACCCAGGCGCCCCTTTTTTTTATCCTATTGACATGCCTTTCACAGGGCAGTTTTTAATTTTAATGAAGTCCAGCTTATCAAATTATTTCATGGACTGGGTCTTTGGTGTTCTATCTAAAAAGTCATCACCATAACCCAAGGTCATCTAGGTTTTGTCCTATGCTATTTTCTAGAATCTTAAAGTTTCCTGTCTTACATTTAGAGTTAATTTTTGTGAAGAGTATATGGTTTGTGTCCAGACTCACATATGTATATTTTTTAAGGTAGATGTTCAGTTGTCCCGGTATTTTGTTGAAAACAGTGTCTTTTCTCCGTTTTATTGCTTTTGCCTTTTGTCAAAGTTTAGTTGGCTGTATTTATGTGGGTCTATTTCTGGGCTCTCTATTCTGTTTCATTGACCTATTTGTCTTTTTTACTGTAACTTTGTAGTAAGTCTTGAAATCAGAGAGTAACAGTTCTCCAACTTTGTTCTTTTCCTTTAGTATTGTTTTGGCTATTCTGGGTTTTGTACCTTTCTCCATAAATTTTAGAATCAGTTTGTTGATATCCATAAAATAACTTGCTGACATTTTTATTGTAATTACACTGACTATAGATCAAGTTGGGAAGAATTTGCATCTTGATAACATTAGGTCTTCCCATGCAAGATGTGGAATAACTCTCCATTCATTTAGTTCTTCTTTGATTTCATTTATCAGAGTCTTAACAATTCCCCTTAAATAGATCCTGTACTTATTTTTTAGATGTATATCTAAGTATTTATTTTGGAGGGTGCTAATGTAAATGGAATTGACTTTTAAATTTCAAATTCCATTTGTTCATTGCTTATATGGAAAAGCGATTGCCTTTTGTATATTAACACTTTATCTTATAACCCTGCTGTAATCATTTATTCGTTCTTTTTGTCAATTCTTTCAGATTTTCTACATGTCATCTGTGAACAAAGACAATTTTATATCTTCCTTCCCGATCTGTATACTTTATTCCTCTTTCTTGCCTTATTGCGTTAGCTAGACCTTTTAGTATTTTATTGAAAAGAGTGGTTAGAGGGGGCATCCTTGCCTTTTACTTGATATTAGTGGGAAAGCTTTGAGTGCTTCATCTTTAAAGTATCTGTTACTGTTGATTGAAGCAGTTTATAGGTGTCAGTTGTATCCAATTTGATTGATTGATGGTGTCTGAGTTAATTACAACCCCTGATTTTTCTTCCTGCCAGAACTATCCATATCTACTAGAGGGGTGTTGAAGTCAAAATTGTGATAATGGATGCATTTATTCTCCTTGTATTCCTTGTTTTTACCTCATGTAGTTTGATGCTGTTGTTAGGTGCATACATTAAAGGTTGTTATGCCTTCTTAGAGAATTAAGCCCTTTATCATTATATAATGCCTTTTTTTCCCTGATAACTTTTGTTGCTTTGAAATCTGCTGTATATGAAATTAATACCTAACTGTGCTTTCTTTTGATTAGTGTTAGCATGATATATTTTTCTCCATGCATTTACTTTTAATCTACATGGGTCTTTATGTTTAAAGTGGGGTTTTTATAGACGACATATAGTAGAGTTTCTGTCTTTATTCATGAATGTAGACCATTGACATTCAAAACGATTATTGATATAATTGGATTAATATCTATCATATTTATTACTGTTTTCTATTTGCTGCCTTTGTTATTGTTCTTATTTTTGTCTTCCACTCTTTTTACAGCCTTTTGTGGTTTAATATAGCATATTATATTATTTAAATTTTCTTCTTTCTTAGAAAAGCAGTTATACTGCTTTTTGTTCTTACCATTTTTAAGGGGTGCCATAGAATTTGCAGTACACATTTACAATTAATCTAAGTCCATTTTCAGAAACACTCTATTGCTTCATGGATATCGTAAGTAACTTATAATAGCAAAATAATTTTAATTTCTCCTCATCCCTCATATCATTGCTGTAATTTACTTTATTTATATATAAACTTTCATAAGCATATATATAGGTATATATATATATATACACACACACATAAAATATAGGCATGGACATGAGCACATATAATTAAATACATTATTGGTATTTTATTTTGAGCAAGCTATTATCTGTTAGATCAATTAAGAAGAAAAGTTGAAGTTTTAAATTTACCTTCAGCTATTCCTTTTTGAATGTTCCTGCCTTCTGCATATAGATCTAAGTTTCTGACCTATATCATTTTCCTTCTCTTGACAGAACTTTTTTTTAACATTTCTTGCCAGACTGGTCTGCTAGCAATATATTTCCTCAGTTTTTTTCTTCTTTTCTTTTTATTTATTTATTTATTTATTTATTTATTTATTTATTTATTGGTCTGAGAAAGTTTCTATTTCTCCTCTATTTTAGTCCGCTCTCTTCTTGCTTGCAGTTTTTAAAAAGAAGTCAGATCTAATTCTTATCTTATTCCTCTATAGATAAAGACTTTCCCACCTCTGGCTTCTGTTAGGATTTTTTTCTTTATCCTTGATTTTCTGTAATTTGAGATAATGTGTCTATCTTTTTTTTTTCTTTTCATTTACTTTACCTCATATTTTCAAACTTACCAGTCTATGATTTTATGTCTGACATTAAATGGGGGGGGAAATTCTCTGTTATTATGGTTTCTAACATTTCTTCTGTTTCTCTTTTTCTTTTTCTGGGTTTCCATTACTGTAAGTTCCTCCTTTATTAAATTTTAAAGTATCTTTGTTGCTTTGGTGAAACGGGTAGCCAATTTGGTCAAACAGGAATCCACGAGCCTATCTTAAACAAGTGTTCAACTATCTTTATGTCTTTCTATATTTTCTCTGTCTGCAAATCTAATTCTCCACCTAAACCTATCTTGAAGGGTCTCTGGAAAATCGCAAAGGCTTTGTTCCTTCAACTTGTAAAAAGAGAAGTTATAAATAATTAGGTTTATTTGATATGGTACTATTAATGATTTGCATGGGAAAATGACATGTCAAAAGAGATGGTAACACTCTTTAGGTTAAATAGGTACAGGTAAAGCATTCCTAGTATAAATAGTTCAGAAACTGTAGCCTCTATGGAAGGAGCTGAAGAATTATCAAGGCCCTTGTTGTTTATAATATATCTTGTTTACATCTTGTTTATAATATATCTCTGACAAATATATTTGTCAGGATCCTGGTGCTGCCTTGCTTAAAATTAGATAATGGTAAAGTGCCAAGAGTTATAAATTTAGTTATTTTTAAAATGTTAACTTGGTTACTACTTTTTTCTTTAATTTGAATCTAGAATCTAACATCTTCTAGGCCAGTGATTTTTAGTTCGTGATACACATCCCTTACCTATAAAGTTTTTTTAAGTTTTATTTGTTTATTTTAGAGAGAGTGTGCGTGCGTCCACGTGGGGGAAGGGTGGAGAGGAAGGAAGACATAGAGTCCAAAGCAGCTCCAGGCTTTGAGCTGTCAGCACAGAGCCCAACGTGGGACTTGAACCCATGAACCATGAGATCATGCCCTGAGTTGAAGTCGGAGGCTTAACAGACTCAGCCACCCAGGTGCCCCTACTTACCAGTAAAGTTTTATTAATATGCATATATTTCTTCAGTTTTGATAATAGAGCCTAAATTTTGTTCATGTTTTGGGTGGAAATACACAACTCCAGATCATTAGTTATGATTGAGAAAAACAGGTTGGGTAACATAATTACCTTTTGATGGTAAATGATTTAAGATGAGCATGGACCCGGGGCACCTGGGTGGCTGAGTCGGTTAAGTGTACGACTTTGGCTCAGGTCATGATCTCACGGTTTGTGGGTTTGAGCCCTGCGTCAGGCTCTGTGCTGACAGCACAGAGCCTGCAGCCTGCCTCGGATTCTGTGTCTCCCTCTCTCTCTATCCCCCGCCTCCTCACGCTCTCTCTCTCTCAAAAAGAAATGAACATTAAAAAAAATTAAAATAAATAAATAAAAATAAAAGCCCAAAATTAAAAAAAAAAAAAGAGCATGGACTCAATTTTGGCTGAAAAATATAATAAGGGTCTGCTGTTGGGCTGCTGGTAAGGATTTTCCCTGTGATAAGAGTAAGCCCATGAGGAAAATTTGCCTTCCTGCCTTGCCTCTGTATGAACTCTAAGAGACTATGATGGCTGAGTGGTTGTGATTCCTGTGGAAACACGTTTCAGGAATAAAGTCAGATCCTGGAATTTGGAGAAAAATCAGTAAAGCGTGAACTTGTAGAGTGTCCTGAAACTGCTTTGTCGGTGGAGTTTTTAATTGATATTTTTAAATTTTTTCACTGGTTTCAATCAATTATTTTGATACTGTGGCCCAAAGTCCTTATGTATACAGAACTTGACATATGGTGAAGCTATAGAGATATCCTTTATTTTTTATTACTTATTACTTGTTATTAATTTTTTTTAAATTTTTTTAATGTTTTATTTATTTCTAGGAGAGAGAGAGAGAGAGACAGCGTGAGCAGGTGAGGATCAGAGAGAGAGGGAGATACAGACTCTGTAACAGGCTCCAGACTCTGAGCTGGCAGTCAGCACAGAGCCCGACGCGGGGCTCGAACCCACGAACCGCTAGATCATGACCTAAGCGAAAGTCGGACGCTTAACCGACTAAGCCACCCAGGCGCCCCTACTTATTATTATTTTTAACATTTATTTATTCTTGAGAGACATAAACAGAGCATGAACATGGGAGGGGCAGAGACAGAGGGAGACACAGAATTGGAAGCAGACTCCAGGCTCTAAGCTGTCAGCACAGAGCCCCATGCAGGCGCGAACCCACCAGCCCTGAGATCATAACCAGAGCCAAAGTCCGATGCTTAACCGACTGAGCCACTCAGGTGCCCCTAGAGATCTCCTTTAGATTCATATTTGGAACATGCTCTTAATGGCCCACCTGAACTTCAGGCAATGATGCAGTGTAATCCTCTCGTATTTATTTTGGACCATCTTGTTTTGATTCACGTAAATCTTGAAGACTTGTTTCTGCCTTAGTCTCATAATTTAGAAGAAAAATTATCTATACCGACTTAAGGAAAAACTGTGAACCAGTGACATATTGACTAATAAATGAAATAATTGTTTGACTTCTTTTGCTAATTGATTATCCATTAGAATAGAGAAAACCTGGTTTTTAGAGCCATTTCAATTCTCCAGAACTTCAAGCTTAGCCCAGTAGGAGTTAGTAGATAGGGTACACTATGTTACTTGAGGGACCGTCTATCTTTTCCTGAAATTTCACCTTTGGTAATTCATCACTTGGTATCTTGAAGGCTTTTCTGTTTTCAGGCTCCTCTTACAAATGCTTAGCTCTGAAGGAAGTAGTAATTTAAAGCAGTTAGAGAAAGATCACTAACAGCCCTGTGAGACCAAGATAGGGTCCATGAAACTAGAGAGAAACTGTGACAGAGAATGAGTCACCTTCCTTACCAAATTCAAAATTTGCTTGGGTTCTGATCCTTTTGCTTGAACAGGGAATGCTTGATTGAATTACAAAATTATATTATCATGGCATTTTAATTCTGGAAAGGCCTTTAAATATGAGCTAGTCCAACTCCTTCATTTTAAAAACGATGAAGAAGTTCCATAGAATTCAGATATATTGCAATCCAGTTTATAGGAAAGAATCTTTCTGTGTATTGCTACTCAAGCATCGCCAAAAATGCTCCTTAGAAAGTAAATTTGTGAATCTAAGTAGTGTCCCAAATTGCTTTTTACAGAATACCAACTGGGGACCAGGGTAAAACTGAAAGTCTATCTTTCAGTGAAATGGAATTTTACTTATTAGGATAGCAGTTTTTGACATTACAGAGGTACTAGATTTGGTTGGTTCATAGGACAGAATTTAGTTGTATGATATGCATGCTTTAGGATTTAATTATTCAATCAACTTTCTTAAAAAGGAATAATGCATCACTTTCACTTTGGGAATTGAACTTGAGATGAAAGAGAGAAAGAAAAGAACTTTAACTCTTGTAATTTAGCGGTATTTTATCCTACTTACTTACTTTATGCTTAAGCTCCTGGTTTTCTGTGTAGTGAGAGAAGGAAGGCAGCATTATCAGAATTTCAAAGGACCATCAAAGGGTAGATGGTCAACCCTGGGCGGTCAGTACTACAACAAAGAAGTTGAGCACTGGGCTCAGCCATGATTCCCTGAGTGATATAAAATTTTACAGAATAAGCTCGGAGCTCACATCCAGCAGGTAGAACTGCTAAACCCTTATCAATTGTCATCCCTGCCATTACGTGAATCGTGATAGCATTTAGCAATCAGCAAGGAGTGTATAAAGAATGGTAGACTGTTATACGGCATATATTGTAGATCTAGCAGAACTGTGGAGCCTTTAAAAGTGATATAGTTAGGAAATCTATGATGATAAATATTAGCTTGGAATGTAGATCATTTCAAACACTAAACCTCTTTCATAAATACAACCTCCCTTGTCTTCTGTGTCTACTCACCTATGGTTGCTTCCAAATGCTGCCATGACACACCCATTTTGGTGGATTCCTAATTCAAAGGCAATCAGCAGAGACTTCTGCTCTCTGTAAAAAGGATAGCTTAGGCCAGTCAGAATTTGGAAAATGGAGAAGATGACTATTTGTTGGTGGTCAGTTGAACTCAAACATGCAAAATTAGGTGATGAGGACGTGATTGGTATGAAAAAACTATGGGGTCAATTTGCAGAAAAGAAGGGGTACCATCATGATGGAGACAGGGTTCTCAGCCTTCAAAAATGTGAAGTTCCTACCTGACTTCCAATTGCAGATTTAGGGAGCTGCAGTGTGGCAATACTGGGGTTCCTGTTCTTGAATTTCCTTCTTCTGACTCACCTTTCCAGACTCACCTTTCCTCCCTATGCTAAGGTGACTGAATGAATATGCTTTAAAACTGACACGCTGTTAGTGCAAATACAAAAAGGAAACAAGATAATAAAAGGAGGAAGATAAACCACCTAAGCTCATGATTTCATTAAATACAACTGATACCTTTCAGTTTTGCTAGATAGTTTCACACACTGGCTCCATCACGAATGACAGGACGGCCTAGTTTGGTAAAAGTGTGGAGACTAACCATGAGCACATATTAGATAATATTATTGCCAAATATTTAGACTCTATTCCTTAGTTATCTTAGCTATAAAAATAATCATAAACATAACACCTATCTCATAGGGAGAGTATGAGATTTAATATTTATGACATAATATTTGTAAAGTACTACTAAATATTTTGGTACTCACTTTTACATGTTGACTCTGATTTATCCTATTCTCTAAGTAACTAGAATATTATTGTGCATTCTCATAAAATAACAGTCTTAAAAATGATAAAAATCTTCTAATAGTAGATGATACACAGAGAGATGCTATTTTGCATATGGAAATAATTTAGTTTATTGGCTAACACATCATTAAGCATTCTTCACTAAAGGGTATACTCATCTGCTTATTAATTTTTCCCCTTACTCCTTCTTGTTATAAATAAGCCACTCAAGGAGCGCCTGGGTGGCTCAGTTGGTTAAACATCTGACTCTTGATTTTGGTTTAGGTCATGATCTCATGGTTTTGTGAAATCAAGCCCCTTGTCGGGCTCTGTGCTGACAGCATGGAGTTGGCTTGGGATTCTCTCTCTCTCTCTCTCTCCCTCTGCTTGCACACACCACTCTCTCTCAAACTAAAGAAATAAACTTAAAAAATATATAAAAAAATAAGCTACTCAATTGGTTTTCTCAGCTGACAAAAGGTTTTTCATTCTTAAGAACACAAAGTTTTTCCTACCAGGAACCACACTTTCAAAAAGCTTTCCCTGATCTCTTTCAAGCATGGCGAAGTATTTTATTCTCCACCCATATTTTCCTAGACAAATGTTATCATGCCTCTTTTAACATGATCTGTTTGGCACCTGTAACTAGACTGAGTGAATTGCCAGGGAAGAGTGACCTCATTTTCTCATTTGTAACCTCAACACCTTTCACAGTGTCTAACATATAAGGGACTCTTTAATTAATACTTGTCAAATTAAACTTGACCTTTGTTATGATCGCAAAAATTTCAAAAAGCATTCAGAGAGAACTTACAAGATCAGGTCTGCACATACTAAGGCATATTTGTTGCCGAAGAGAATCTTTCTAAAGAAATCAATGAAGAGGTCCAGCAAGACAATGGAGTCAGGCACAGAATAACTTTATTTTTCTTTCTTAGTATATGATTACACTCCATCTATAGTGAGAGGTGGGACAAATTTCCTCTAAAATTGCTTATGGAATTTTTAGCCCTCCTTTACAAGTTATTCTACCAAGAACTTCTATATTTTCAGGAATTCTAGTTTCTGTACTTGAAATTATATGTCTTTTCCTCAGCGTTAATTATGATGTGAAATAACTCCCATGTACAACCACATCATAAAATGTCCAGTCTTCTTGTTCAAGTAATTATTTATGCTAGTCATAGTCATTAGGATTGAAATTGATGAGAAAAAATATACACAAAAGATAACATCTGAACATTTTAATAGTATGTGTTAAACACTAGATAAAATTAATAAGAACATTAAAAGATACCTTTAACAATGTAATTAGATGGTAAGAACATTCTAATTATCTTCAGGAAAGTACAGACCTTTTCTTACGACAGCTCAGAGCACATGACAAGCGGCAGAAAAGGAGAAACCGTTTAGTTGAAGGTACACTTTAAATAATCAATTAAAAGACCATCACCAGCCTTCAAGTAACCAGAGTAGCTTGGATTAGACATGAAAGCAGGGATGAAATTCACTATATAAATATTTTCAAAGAAACAAAATAACTCACTTGTCTAGATTATAAATTATAAATCTGACATAAAATCTTGTTATATTTTATGATTTCTCTTAAGATCTTACTTTTCCAGATCAATTGGTTTTATTCTACATGTCGTAAGAATTCCCTAAAATCCATACAATTATAACTTTTATAATTGTACTTGATATTTAAAAAATATGGTTATGGGGTGTCTGGGTGGCTCAGTCGGTTAAGCGTCCGACTTCAGCTCAGGTCAGATCTCACAGATTGTGGGTTCGAGCCCCGCATCAGGCTCTATGCTGACAGCTCAGAGCCTGGAGCCTGTTTCAGATTCTGTGTCTCCCTCTCTCTCTGCCCCTCCCCCACTCACGCTCTGTCTCTCTCTGTCTCAAAATAAACTATAAAAAATTTTAAAAAATAAAAAACAAAAAAAATAAAAATAAATAAATAAAAAATATGGTTATAATTACATTCAGTTTTTAAAATTTTTGGCACGCTTTAGTTTATTAAGATTGATATATTTTATGTTCAATTTTCATAAGAGCTTTCCATAATTGGCACGTACCACTGTTCACAGAGAAAATCATCAAAGGGGATCTATAAATTAAGAAAACTTTATATTTTTTATGACTTCCTATTATACATCCTCTTTTTTGGTCAGACGAAATTGCACTCCATAAAATTTTGGGGTTCTAGTTATAGGGTTACAGGGAGTTGGATTTATTAGGTTCAAAATTTGCCTGGTTTTAATTTTAATTAGTGTTAGTTTATTAAATTTCTGGGGCGCCTGGATGGCTCAGTCGGTTAAGCGTCCGACTTGGGCTCAGGTCATGATCTCACGGTTCGTGGGTTCGAGCCCTGTGTGAAGCTCTGTGCTGACAGCTCAGAGCCTGGAGGCTGCTTCAGATTCTGTATCTCCCTCTCTCTCTGGCCCTCCCCTTCTCTCTCTCTCTCAGAAATTAAAAAAAGACAAACAAACAAACAAAAAGTAACAACATTAAATTTCCTCAAGGTAAGCACATCAGGCCAAGTTGATAAATCATATACCCTAGCTGGAGTTTGGTTGTCTGACTCTTCAGAGGGACTGAGGCATTCCTGGGACTTGTTAATCACATGTCCAACAAGATAATGGACCGACGCTGGAGCCCACCTTCTAGAGAAGTGTTCAATTCTGCAGATTTTGTTTCAATAGCTACTGGGGGGGGGGGTCTAATCTCTCCTAAGTTCTGCAGGTATTTTGAAGAACATGCCATCAAAATAGCCATCTCCTGAGTATCGTTCCAAGGAGGACAGCTGCCTTGGGTCACACCCAAGTCCCTGGGTGAGAAGGACCTTATTAGGCATCACTGCAGCCCTTGGTTACACTCCCCAGCTGCTTGGGGGAGAAATGGACCAGAATTCCAAAGCTGCAAGGTGATCGTAATTTAGTGACCTCCTGTGGCTCCACTGTCCTTGCGGTGTGTCCCGATCATCCCCCACTGGCTGAGCGGATCCGGAAGATGCACTGGGGCAGGGGGAGTGGATGCAGAGGCTTTGTTCTCTTTCCTGCTACTCAGATTCTCATCTGTCATACGCCCACTCGGGAGGCTGCGGACTAATATAACATTTATTACAGTCAGCAAAACAGAAGTGGGAATGAGATTTCTGTCCTGCTGGCCAAAGACCTGTCTCTTTGAGAGCGACTTGTCCTTTGCTTTCCTCTGTGGTCAAATTGAAGGCCAGATGTCACGGTAAGTATTTTATAACTTGCTGACTCTGTGAGCATTCTAGAAAAATGAAAACTTTTCTAACACTTTAGAAAAAAGCCTTTTCACATGTAAGGGTCTAGTGTGTGTGTGTGTGTGTGTGCGCGCGCGCACGCGCGCTCATGTTGGGGGTTCAATCATAGACTCCCTGATAGGAAAGCATTTGGACTTCCCCTCCGGCACTGAGACATGACCATGTAGGAAGCTTTGTGAAAGGAACGTTAAAGACACTGTAGAAACTGCCGTTGCCTATGCAGCTGCCTCTGAGCTGTACACTCATCAGCCAGTATTTACTGGGAATAAACTAGCTTCCAAGGATCAAAGGACATATATCCTTAATCTGCGAGTAGTTCCTAAAGCTTCCTGAAGCTGACATGTGACATAAAGCACAGACATCCTTCTGAAGTGGCCTGAATCTGGGCAGTGCATGGAGGTGGATATGGGAAGAAATACCTTCTGTCCACTTTTCCTCCTGGAGGCTGGCCTGGTGCTCCAAGTTAGGCCAAATCCCTGTCTACTAATTCCTGATAAAAAACACATCCATCTCCAAGACAAGTTGATGAGTTGTGTGGCCCAATCCTAGACTAAAACACAGGATGTACCTGTGTCAAAATATCAACAGAGGATTTTAACTGTATTCTTAAGTAAGACAGAGTTAATAATCAGTATCGTGAATTCCTGGAAAGGAAGATTGCCCTGAAATGTCAGCGGGCATAGATCCTGAAAGAGAAATATTAAAAGCAAAAAAATTAGTAAAAGAGAATGAGAGAAAGGAGAATAAAAAGAAGGTCTGGAGAGAAGATGCAGGATGAGCTGAGGGGGGAGACAAGCAGGCGGGAGGAGTCAAAACCGAAATAAGCTGCCTATTTGTATCACAGGCAGCAAAGAGCATTTTTATTATTAAAGTGAGAAAATTAAATTCTATCAGTCCAATGAGGATTAGAAATAGTTCACTGCAGAGACAGACGGTGGAGTTCTGGTGGATGGCTCAGAAGGAACATAGATACTTTCCGGACTCCCAGGAGGGAAGGTAGTTGAGTCCTAGCAAACACCTTGTGACACAGGGCAGAGCATGGGTGCAATGATTCACTTGAAAATCCCCGAGCTCCTGGAAATGTGGGGCCAGGCGCTGTGTTCGCACTGTGATATAGGAAGTGTACAGCTGGCCATGCGTCTGTGTAATAAGGAAATCTGTTTTTAGATTGGACTGTAAATAAGAAGCCACCCTTCCCCCAACCTAATTCTACCCCAGGCTGCCAAAGAAGCAGAATTTAAGCCTCCCTACATCTGCAGCCAAGAAGAGGCCGGCTAAGTATGTATAAATAGAAAAGTACAGGTTCGACAGGAAGCGAGTGGAGTCATTCCTCAGCAACCAGGCTAGAAGGAAGCCAGCCGTTTGTACAGCTTAGTTCCCGGGTAGCGTCCTTAGCTCTGTGTGATCGGATTCACACTGTGGGGCGAGTGTAAAGGTGGAACTCAAGAACCAAGGTGCCAAGAGAATCGGATGTCAGCCTGTCCCAGGGGAGAAAACTGAAGATCAGTCACACATACAAGAGAAAGGAGGTCTTGACTCTATTGGAAAAGAGCCCAGCTGAGAGATTCAACATGTTCCGTGGTGAGGAAGAACTAGACGTTCCCGTGAGATCTGTACTATGCAGCCAACATGCTTGCGGAGCAGCTGATATCCACCAGTCAGTAGGACCGACTCCTAGCTGGCTGCCATTCAGTTTGGGCCTTGCCTATGTCAGTCAGAGCCAGGAAAATTCCCTTCTCAGGCACCTGCCATTGGGTTTCCCTGAAGACATGGGAGGAACACCTGTTAGGCCCCCCTGGACCTCCCCTATCCAGCCCTGGGAGCTCCTACTAGGCACTGCCATGGTCCACCATAAAACTCACCAAGACACTACCAGCGCTTCCCTTTGTGGAGCAGAGAGACCACCAATGCCCCCCCCACCCCACCCCCAGGGCCTTTGTAGTCCCGAAGGACTTGAGACAAGGCCTTTAGCAGGCTCGGTGCAGTCCTGTTGAACAAAAGGTCATCATTACCTACTGTTGAATATTGTCCTTACAATTCCTCCTATGTCTGCTGTAACAGCAATTTAAATATGCCTTTCTCAATTCAGATTGTGGAGAAACATGCGGCAGTTGTGATTAAGAGTGTGAGCTTTGGGGTCTCATTTCCCGTTTTTAAATTAGCTACATTAATTATGGTTGTATATCCTCAGCCTGGTTACTTAGCCCTTGGAATGTTCACTTCCTTCACTTATTATATGGGGATAATGTTATTGATTGAGTCAAGGTTGTGGGGAGGAGTGAGGGTGATAGCACACAAAATGGGGATGGAGTCTGGAGGGTACAGCCCATGTTAGGTCATTGCCGTTATGATTGGCAGGATCACTATTGTTTCTATTATACAGACTTACGTGCCATGTACAGGCCTAAGTGTGAGCCTGCCTACTCCGAGGATTTTGGCTAAAATGTGATGTGGAGGTGAGGCCGGGGAGTCTATATCAAGTTTCAGTGCCAGTGGAAATCCTTTCCACGTGCCCACATGTTTTATTTCTCGGAGTTTCTCAAAGATTAGTTCTTGGTCTGGATCTTTAGCTTCTCTGTTGTCCAGGTTATTGATGCTTTACAAGCCACAAAGCTACCTGGAATTGGTCGAATTTCCTGGGAACTAAGCTTTGCATTATGTCAGTGATCAATTCTTCCACAAAAGTATTTTTGGAAAACTCCCTTTCAGGAAAGCTTGTTGTTACAGAAATCTTTTCGTTCTATTCTATCTTGTTGATGTAGTATAGAGTATTTCTGATTCTGTTGACCATATTCAAGGCTGGACACTTCTTTTTTTCTTTTTTTTTTTTTAATGTTTTATTTCTAGGAGAGAGAGAGAGAGAGACAGTGTGAGCAGGGGAGGGTCAGAGAGAGAGGGAGTCACAGACTGAAACAGGCTCCAGGCTCTGAGCCGGCAGTCAGCCCAGAGCCCGACGCGGGGCTTGAACCCACGAACCGCGAGATCATGACCCAAGCGAAAGTCGGCTGCTTAACCAACTAAGCCACCCAGGCGCCCCAAGGCTGGACACTTCTGCCCTGTACTTGGTCATCGTCATGTACAGAGCCAGGACACCATGTGACTGACCACAATTCCTTGTGTCATGCCTGACCCCAGGGTTTACTGAGATGGCACAAAGGCTATGTCTCTGTGGAATTGTTACCTCAAGGTATTCTTAGAAAAGTGCATCTTGAGGGACCTATTCTCAACTCTTCATTCATTCAAGCCAGCATAGAATTACAGAATATTTTGTGATAGGAGGGTTCATTACAGGTCGTCTAATCTAGCTATTTTATACCCACTAAAATGATGAAGTAATCTCTTCCTCAATATTTGTGACAATTGGTCATTAAGCATTTCCTTAAATATATCTAAAAATATTCCACTTTACTTTGATGAACATATCTATAGAGACTCATGTATACATATGCATGTATACATATATAATACATATCCTTAAGATCACTATATTTTTCTTACATGCATTGAAGTTCGCCTGTTAGTAATTTACAATCGTACAATAGGGATCTCAGTCTAACCTCTGTCATAAATCATGTAAATCATCTTTACAACATAGATAACTCGGCTTCATCTCTTCTTTCAAGGAAAGTTCATTTGCACTCTACCAAGTGCTTCAAAACAGGTTCATCATCGAGCCTCACAAATAGCCAAGGCAGAGTTTCTGCCCTCAAGCACTAGGAAAGATAGACAAACACATAAGCAAATGAACTTAATTCCAGTTAGGGAAATCAGTATAAAGACTCCATAGACTGGGAGCACCGGCCAGCCTGAGTGATTGTGGAGATTTCGTGAAGAAGTGATGTGAAGAAGCAAAGCCCCTCATGAGTCCTCAAGGAGTCAGAATGAGCTTGATGGGGATGTGCTATAGGGCATGAGAAATGTACAGTACAATCAAAGCACAGCCAGACAGCAGCAAGCCACCCAATAAGAACAAACACTTCAGTGCTTAAAGCCAAAGAGAAACACTTTGCAACTGGGCTTTGATCTCTTCCAGTCGGCTTCCCCTCCACGCGGCCACGTCCTGGTCCTGTGGCGCTGCAAACCCTACACTCTCTGTCAATAGCAGGAGTCACTGAGGAAGTTATTGTTATTATTTATTTAAATGGTAACATTAATATTAGTACACATTATTAACATTAACACCATTGTGATTGAACCGTTCATTCCAATTAAAAAGCAGGGTATAAGCAGAAACCCTTGTCTCCATTGATTTCCTCTTTCCCCCCAGCGACATGCCAGTGTGTACCTGTTACTACCCCTGAGATCTCTGGCCCCTTTTTAATGTCATGAAAGCAAGTATCACAAGTGTTGAGTCAGTGCTGGGAAGGTGGATATTCCTTAAGGTAACGCTTTCCGGTGACAAAAATGTTAACAATGTTTTTAAAATCGAACTTAAGCAACACACTTTCTTTTCAGATGCCTTTTGCTTATAACCCATTTCAAAGCACATTTTCCTTGGAGTGATCAACACATCACATCTGATTTGTTACAGCTGCTTAAATCTTGTCCGCGGCTCCTCATTGCACTCCTATGTGGAATGCAAATTGCAGGTATTTCATGATTTCTCAAACCAGGACCCTCCTGCATTTCCAACCTCATTTCTTGACTTAACTTGACACTTCTGTGTTCCTAAACTGCTAATTGTCCTTGACAATTATTCCCCCCACCTCCAAGCCTGATTTACCCTGCAGGGGTGTGATGGCCTGTCTACATGGCCATTTCCACGCCGACCCACCCAACGAGAAGGAACTGAGGAGAGACAGTATCTGAAATTTGTTTTCCTCCAGTCATGTTAAATCTGCTATCCTTAAATTGTTTTAAATGTTTGTTTTATTTTGAGAGAGAGAAAGAGAGAGACAGAGTGTGAGAGGGGGAGGAGCAGAGAGATGGAGACTCAGAATTGGAAATCAGGCTCCAGGCTCTGAGCTATCAGCACAGAGCCCGATGTGGGGCTCAAACCCACAAACCGTGAGATCATGACCTGAGCCGATGTAGGAAGCCCAACAGACTGAGCCTCCTAGGCGCACCTAAATCTGCTTTCTTTAAATTTCCCGGGGCGCCTGCGATTGTGTCCATCTCTCCTGCTGTGTCATAGATGAAACTACTGCACTGACTTGTCACATATTTCCTACCGGTGCATTTCACTAAATTATTTTTCTAATTTCATCATAGGCTCTTTTGTTGAATAACATTTAACACTTTTGTCTCTGTCAATATTCCAACGATGTCTAGGAAGCTTCTCTCCCAGGGGCCTAGGAAGTAGACACCGCATGTCTTTCCTATTATCCTTCATAGGTAGAATTAGCCTTTTCAGGCTGCAATCTGTCATTTTGCTGATGATTCATTTACATTATTGGTTTAAAATTTTATATTTTTATGTCCATTATTCCTTCTAGATGTGAGGCTATTCAAGCACCAAGACCCTTTTATCTATTTTTATTCTTCCAGCCCCTGGTGCAAGGTTTATGTTAGTCAAAATTTAAATAATAATAATAAAACTAATACAAGGGTCACGCTTTGCATGTACAACCACATACTTATGGAGCACTATACTCAGGAAGAGGGGTGAAACAAACTCTTCAGGTCAAGGTAAAAATTCGACACATGACCAATGCCCGTTTGAATCAATAGTTCATACTTGAGCTACGAATACTCATGGATCCCCCTAGAAACTGCCCTACATTTATATCTGGTTTAAAATCTAACAGCGCAAAAGCTAAGCTTCGCAAGAAGCCACTGCCATGAGATAAGTATCCTGTTATCTTAAAACTGTGCTTAAAAATCTGGATGGAAAAGAATGCTGACTATTGACTAAAAATACATAATTAAAGTTCTGCTCAGCAAATAGAAAAATCTAATTTAAGAAAGCCACTATCATTTTTCCCTAGAAATCATTCCCTTGGTTTAACAAGTAATTCTTTTCAGTTCTCACTAAGTAAATGTATTATTGCGCTCTCTTACATGATTTAGCACTAAATAAACAATCACTGCATGCAGAATAAAGAGGAGGATGTAATTCTTCTAGAAGGTAATTTCCCCCTTAGAAGCTATGGGTTAGAGAAAAGGATGAAGTTCTATGTTTAAGAAGTGTTGACCTTTATGCTGGTAAGAGGCGGTCTTATGGTTCACCCCCCTAATCTCGGCACTTCCTGTGCTTTCCTCTGCCCACCCCACCTCTGCCGATTTAAGGAAGTCCCATCGCAGTGGAATATAACTTCCCATTGCCATACACAGGGGATATGTGTATTTATATTTTATTTATAAAATTAAGTGGGCAGCGTTGGGGTGGGGGGTATGCAGAAAGGATTTAATATTTTCTGATTTTAAGCATATATGAAAACATTTTCCTTCTTCCAAGAAGTATAGGTTGTGGTAGGGACAGTGGTATTCACTCACCTCTTTTTAAAAAGGGGGTAAAACCCTGAGCTATCACTTGATGACTGACACACCCAACCCTCTCCATAAAATTCATCCATCTCTCATAAATACTTCCAATCTCACTTTCTCCCCTAAGCTTTCCCCTAGTTAGTGACCGGAACAGTTACCCTGTCTGATAAAGTTCAGTATTCTTGGAAACTTGCTATCTATTCCATCACCTGAACTATCTTGTTATTTAGCTTATTTCTCCAAGGATCCTCTACAGATTGTAGCAATAAATAATTGGATGAACCAATCTCAGCTAATCTTAGAGAAAATCTATTATCCTTTTAAACTTAAACAGTGTCTTGAGCTAGCTAAAGAGTACTGAAGGGCACTGAAAAGGCCAGTGATGGAATTTGTGAAAACAAAGGAGGATTTTGATAGTGGTTTTTGGTCAAGAGGACCTTTTGACTCCCTTCCCCTTTACCAGGTTGACAGCGGCTGTCTGTTCCTGTTCATGATGAGGCCAGGGGAGAAGCCACTCAGTTCCTCTCTCAATTAGCTCAGAATAATGTCTGCTTACGGGTCCCGTGCCTCCTCGCAGCGCTGCGTGTCAGGGATAGCCCAGAGGTTAAACGGTTTTGGACAGAATGCTCAGAAGTCTTGTGCCTTTAATGGAGGACGTTTTCCTCACTCTCATAAATGAGAGAGGCTCCCACTAAGATTTTATAAAGTCCATTTCACCCTGTATGAGAGAGAAGTGTTAGGTTCATTAATCCTTTCTTGCCTACAAGATTTAAAAGAGAAGAGAAATGCAAGCATCTCACATGGGCACTTTATAGATAAGTATGTGGAAAAGGAATTCGGAGTTAGCCTTAGATTTAGCATGAATATCCAGATTCACTGAAACACTGTAGGTATAGCTTGATATTAATACCTTATTTCATTTCAAGAAGGAGGACAGAGAGGAGGGAAATATCTACACCTATAAGACCCTGCCAGGAGCTAGGAAAAGGGCTGGATTCCTTGCTCTCATGGAGTCTACATTCTGCTGAGTGTGGACTTCTAAAAAATTTGATTGGATATCTGTTGCTTTTAGGGAATTTGTGTATCTTGAGAGAAAAGGATATTATGAAAATAACTGAACAATACTGACTCTTTTAAAATTGTTAACAGTGAGAAGGAATACTGGGTTAGTTTTAGTTGTAGAGCATAGTGATTTGATATTTATATACGTTATGAGGTGGTTGGTCACCACTATAAGTCTAGTTTCCATATGGCACCATTCAACATTGGTACAAAACTATTGACTATGTGCCCTATTTTGTACATTACATCCCTGTGACTTATTTTATAACTAGAAGATTGAATCTCTTAATCTCTCCATCTATTTCATCCATCCCCCTCAACTCCCTTGGCAACTACTGGTTTGTTTTTATGAGTTTGTTTCTGTTTAGTTTTGTTTGTATTGCTTTTTTTTTTAGCCTCCACATAGCCTTTTTGCCTCAGTGTTTTTGTTTTCTTTGGATAAATATGTAGAAGTGTAATTGCTAAGTTGTATGGTGGTTGTGTTTTTAATTTTTTGAGGAAACTCTATACTGTTTTCCATTGTGGCTGCACCAATTTACATTCCCATCAAGAGTGTACAAGCGTTCCCCTTTCTCCACCCCCTTGCCAATGCTCATTTCTGGTCTTTTTGATGTTAGCCATTCCGACAGGTGTGAAGTGATATTTCCCTGATAATCGGTGATGTTAAACATCTATTTGTGTCATGTCATGGCCTGTTGGCCACCTGCAGGTCTCCTTTGGAAAAATCTCTATTCAGATCCTCTGCCCATTTTCTCTGATCCTGATTTTCAGCAGTGCGTGGATTGGCCACGTAAGACTTCCATTTATCTGCAAACTGTCAGTATAGTAGATAAGTTTGCCATCTGCTTAGCTGAGAAAGGTTTTTGGTTGAGCCTAATGGAAGGGCACTTCTCACTCAATGACGGCAGCTGGTAGTTCATAAGAAAGGAGACCCCTGTATACCTGTCTGGCTTCCGCATCCCGAAGAGGGTGGGACCAAACCTACGGCTGCCAGGCAAACCTGTAACGTGAGAAGATGTTGCAACTAATAGTCCATCCCCTTCCTGAAGCACATTCTGCAGAATTATAAAGGAAGGAAAAACGTTAGATTTAAAATTATTTCATCTCTATATTTTTCATTTGCGTAGATAAAATCTTAGCAATAAAAATAAAAATTTCAGGCAGAAAAAAACCTCTTCATGCCAAGTGCTGGTATCATCCTCGAAGCCCAACATGACTTCCTTGATTCTACCTATGACTTTCTAATTTGCTGTATGATTTTTAGACAACTGCTTTTTCAACACTTTGTGCAGAGTCATCCATCTCCCCTCCCCGCTGCCCCAACCTCCAACTGAGTATTTTACTCATTAATCAGTAGGGCTTTGATAAACATAAATACCTGATGAATAGATGCAAAGTAGGACAAGAGGTGGGCCATGTTAACAGAGCAGAAAAAGGGGAACACATCACGTGCATGCATTCAGATAAGAGGAGAGAAGAAGCAAATTAAATATGTTGTGCAGGGGAGGGCACTCTTCCCTCTGTGAAGATGAATTTATATATAGAAAATTTGCTTTCAGAATGGCTTTAACTACTTTTATACATACATATAAAATACATAGACATACTCACATGCATAAACTATAAAAGCTTATTTCTCAAAAAGATGTTTGGATTACTTATCGAGGGCTGAAACTTCATGAATGGGTACTAATGTCACATTAGTTGTAAAAGGAGTTAATAAAGACATATAAATTTTTTTATATCATGTTGGGAAAATAAAAATAAAGACAGTATTTTATAAACTCTTACTCAACCAAAGTTCCAATTACCCTAGATGAGATGCTTGAAGAGAAAGGTATCTGTTTTCAGATTGCCTTCTTATTTTTAGATTGTTTTATTTTGTATTGTCATTTAAATTTCTTCCCTATAGTTTCTGGTTGAAAGGCCTCCCATCCTACAGGTACTGCTATATAACTGTGCTGGAATGTTTCTACTTGTCCAGTTGACAATATGTGGTCCTTAGGCATCGATTCCTCCAACCCAAACTCCAACCCAAACTATACTTATAGGGCTATGTGCCTCTTCCCTTCTTTGGGCCCTCACGATACGTTGTCCAGACTTTTAAGATGTTATTCATAAATTGCACTATTTCCTTTTCCCTTTTTTCCTCAAATATGCCTAAAGGCAAGAGTTTAGTGGTTTTCATGCCGTTGTACCCATTGCCCACCTGAGTGCCTGACATATGAACATGGCACTTGGAAGCTGAATGAAATCATAAAATCAGTCATTATCCTATAACTCCTGAACAGACTATTTTGGTTTATCACTTAAACATAAAATTTTAATATGCTAAATCAGCATAAAGTGCATTTAATTCAGAAGGATGTAATTTGCAGAATATAAAGTTTGAGATACCAAAATGTTAAAGACCTTTAGAAACCAAATGGACACGTTGATGAATGAGATTTAGTCATAGATATTGGATACAAGTAGAGAAAACATTATATGGCATATAATATTCGGCATGCTAAAACATAGAGGTGTAAATTAATATATTTATTCTCCAAAGATAACATGAACACTATTAATAGTTCCCATTTGTTAAATGTCTCTTAAAAAACACACACTCTGTCAGGTGTTTTTATCACCTTATCTTTGGTCTCACAGTCATGCCAGCTGGTTTTTTACTTATATTTTCTAAACAAAGAGATAGAGATTCAGATGGTTTATTAAACTTAAGTAGTAGCATTAGAATGTGAAACTATCACTCATTTTCTCTGATCCTAAGAATGTCTCTCCAAACCTCTCAGTCATAAGTAAACCATGCAGGGATACAGTGTCTTGTAAGAAGATACTAGATATTATGAACACTCTGAGTCCCCTTTCAGTTACAGGACATTGTCCCTACCTTGTGCAGTAGTCATAATACCATCATCGTATACAATGATGTAAACCTTAGACAAAAGATAAGAAAATAATAATAATAACCAATATTTTCTAGTGCTTTACAGGGGAAAATGGCTTTACATGCTTCATTCCAGTGAAGTTTATTTGGGTTTTTGTCTTGTTTTAAGATATTTCAAGGAGCAATGCTGCTCGAATTAAGATTCAGGAAAGAATGAAACATTTTATTGCAGGCTTGAAATCCCACTAAGTTAGTTTGGTTTTCTTATCCAAGTCCTTTGCCTACCTAAGATGTATATTGAGATGCATACACTATCTCTGTCTCTCCCTATACATAGGGTTCTGTAAGTACAGACATATATGTATAGACATAAATGTATAAGTCTATATATCGTAGGTATAGATATTTTTGTATTCTTTATATGTAAGTAATATGTTATATCTCAATGTAACAGATAATCATTTTATAGAATAAGAGTCACTCTCCAAAACTGGTGATGGAGAATAAGGTCAAGTTTCCTTGAACGGTTCACTGGGACATCACATGGGTGCCCAGTTTTCAAAAGGCAATCTCAAGAAGATTGCATTTGCAGGTAACATGGCAAAGGTAAACCACTCTCTCCATATGTAATGACTCTGACATCTAGGTGGAGGAATACATATTTAAGCATAACTGGAACAATAAAACTATTCACTGAAATTTAGATCCAACAATTAAGTAACAAAATTTTACCATGTAAGCCTTAAATCAAGAGTGGCAGATAGAAGACAGCAGTGGACATGGTACCTCTGTTTTAGGACAGACAGTCAGGTAAAGAACATCTAATTCCAACAATAACAGAGAAAAACAAATTCCCAAATGAGCACTGGAGACAAAAAAGAGCTGAACTCAAAGAGGAGAGAGATTATTGAGGGGAAAATAGCATGGGAAATACTTTTCCAAAGAGAAAAGGTTTGAAATTGGTTTAAATGGATGCACAGTCTCTTGGGGGGATAAGGGAGACTTTCCATGTCCCAAAGAAAACCATATGTGGAAAAACACAGAAATATAAAAATAGTGGGCAATGACCGGAGGCAATGACTGGAGGTTGGGAAAATTAAATAAAAGAAATGGTGTGAGAGCCGGTTTTCAATCCATGAACCTATTTTACTTGACTGACTACAGAGTAGTACTTTTAGTAATAGAGCAACGTTTGCTTTCAGGTATCCAGGCAATGAAAGTTAAGGGAGGACTTAAAAAAAAAGTGTTCTAGAAAAGCAGAGTGGGCATTTTCCTCTAAGTCCTGAAATTGTAAGATCTCCTTCATAAATTAAAACATGTAATTTTAGATTAAAAAATATGGACAGTATATCCAAAGGGAGCTTCCTACTCCAGTCTCCATAATTGATTCATATAAAGTAAGCACTCTTAAGTCATGCAGATATAAAATTATAACTTTGTTTTTTATAAAGTAAACATTTTTATGTACTCATTAAAACATTTTCCATTTATTTTGTAAATGCTGTTGACGATCATTTTCTCTAGCACCAATGAATTATGCATGACTTTAGTGTATGAAAGTATTTTCCTTCCCATGGTGTGAAGATAGTAAGGATCCCGAGTTCTTTTAAAATATAATTTTGAGAAAAAATGGAAATGTTTTAAAATATTTAAGAGAATAAAACAAAGAAAGTCATTCATTTTGCTGTTAATAAAACATTGGTCTTCCCTGGCCAAAGGTCATTTTTAAAGAAACTCATAGAATCATAGCATCTGGACAGAAAATGTTGATTTTTAAAGATTTTAACAAGTATGGCATAATATCTTAGTTTAAAAAAGGTAACTGAAAAGAAAAGTCTAGATAGCAGTGGTGCATCTATCAAACAAGTATCTCCCTTCGTTCAAAATTAGCCATACTTTAGAAGTACTGAGAAGAGAATAAGATTAGTAGGATAAAAATTCTGTAATATGCGTTCCATTAATATATATCTCCCTATTATCAAATAGGAGTTTTTGTTGTTGTTGAATATCATATCTTTAAATTGGAATGGCTTTTGTTGGAACGTGGAGCTGCCTCTCTTTCCTTGCTTCACATATGTATGAACACAGCGACCCTTGAACAACATTGAACTGCCTGGGTCCGTTATACATGGATTTTTGACATAAACACAGTACAGTATTGTAAATGTATTTTCTCTTTATCATGATTTTCTTAGCATTTCCTTTGTAAGAATACAGTATATAATACATATAACATAGAAAATACGTGATGATTGATTGTTTATGTTATTGGCAAGGCTTCTTCTGGTCAACAGGCTATTAGTAGTTAAGTTTTGGGGGATTCAAGAGTTACACATGGATTTCAACTGTGTAGGGGGTTGGCGCCCTAGCCTCTAACCCTCAGAAAATCATTTTGCTTTGTCACATAAAGAACATTCACACTAACTTATTGGGCAGAATAAAATACATTAGGCAAAGTATTTTATTAAAAGACTAATATTGAAAACAAGTAAGTAGAAGGGTAGGAGTTATGAAACATGTAAATTCAATAACACGGAGCTAAGGAGGATGAAGATATTTAAAGCAATTTTTGGCAAGCATCGCAGTATTTAGCTCAACATTTTTATATGTAATTAAATTATGAAATAAAGCCAGCTGGCTTTGTAAAGTTCTAAATACTGTGTAAACACAAAGGCATATGGTCTCTGGCCTGGACAGCTGATTTCAACCCAGGTAGGACACTCACATGTTCCCAACAGCTTCAAATTTTTGAAGCAGTTTTCCACTTGGTAAAAATAATTATTAAGATAAATATTTATCTGACTCATGCAAAATCAGTGACATCAGTACATGTATCAAACATGACAAAAGTTCCCTCTCGTATACTGCTGTAATTCATCTAATAAGGAAATAGATTGCATTCGGTTTAAGCTTATTGAATGATTAAGACTAATTAAACATCAATCTGAAACTAGAACTTGCCAAGAAAGTATCTTTAATTTTGGAGCTATAGGAAAACAAACATGATCTAGCTTCAGAGTTAATAAAAGTTGGTGCCTTTGGAACCTATCATTTTTTTCCCCTTGATTTCCACTCTTAAACTGCACCAGTTACTAAGTATTTGGAAACATGCATATGCTCCTATCTGTCAAAACTTTCTATCCTCAAAGCTAAAAAATAGGCAAGTAAGTTAGAAAAAAAATGGAAAAGATAATATTTAGACTGCACATATTCTCTTAAATTGAAGAATCATAATCTGTTTCAGTTAATTTAAGCATGCTTTTAGTCTTTGGATTACAGAGAACACTTCCAGTTTCTCAATGGCTTCACTGGAATAAGATGACTATAGAAAATATGAATCCATTCAGACTACACAGATTTCTTTTGCTTATTAGTTTTATATGTGAAAAGAGCACAGGTTTAAAGTTTGTTTTTTTATAAATAAATGACATCAATTTTTACAATACTCTTCGTTCTAAGACTATGACTGATACCATATCTCCTTTATACTTTCTGTTCCCTGTATTATGAAGTATGAAGCAGGCGTTCCACAGGGAAAATATTTAGATACTAAATAACAACTTATCTTCCAAGTCTCCTTCTAAGTTAACTTTTTCTGAACAGGCCTCTTCTATTGTGGTCTTTCCCCCAGGTCAATCCATTTAATACTTACTACTACATGAATATTCTCACTTGAAAATGTCTTCAAGTTTCCTCAAGTGTGTGTGTGTGTGTGTGTGTGTGTGTGTGTGTGTGTGTGTGTGTGTCTGTTTAATGAAGTACAAACTTTTTAACCTGGTTGTAACTTTAACCATTCCATGTTTTGTCTTGAGTGTTTGATTTCTTAATTTCATATTTATACTCTATCATTCCTCTTTAAAGACTGTCTATTTTAGCTCAATCATACTCTTCGCTTCCACACCTCCATATTCTTACTTTTCAGGGCTCATGTGGCGTGCTAGCATCAGGATCTTCTATTTTTGCACACTTGACTGTTTCCTCACCCAGGGCCACTCACCTTCCTCTGTTAGCCCTTTCTGGTTTCCAGCTCATATAATGTTCCATTCCCTCCTGTCATCACAGTTCATAGCCATCACTTAACCTATTCATTTATAATTATATGTGTCTAATCTCACATGTAGATTGTTTTTATTCACATGTAGATATGTTTTATTCAAGAAGTTTCTTGAAAAGATTCCCTTTCCCATCCCTTTGGAAATATTTATCCCTCAATATTTTTGATACATGATTTTCCCCTTGTCAGCTTTCTTATCTACCTGTCATATCTTCTAGACACCAACGCCCCAGGAAGCAAAAGAAAACGTATCTTAGGTGGTTCACATTGGTAGCATATGAAAATGGTAACTAACTACTCCATGACTGTTTATATTTATACAGAAGAGAAATACACTTGTAGTTTCTAATTCACAGGAAGATTATAGTTTGATATAAAATCAAGTATTTTCTCTCAATTTTTATTCAGCAAAGCACATTTGGTGCTAAACTTTCTAGACAATGCCTATAACCTGTCTAACTCTTTCTGCATTTGAGATTCTGAATCATCTTGATTTTTTTTCTTTCTATTATGTATTGGATATTTGCTTTTTTATCAACATGTTTGCAAAGGAGACTCTCAGCATTAATTCTCACTTTCATATAGCTATGTTATCTCTTGGTAAAAGTTATCTATTGTCTTATCAGCGGATATTAATATGAAGTTGGAGGTGCAAAGTAAACATTGTATCTTCTCTAACACAGTATTGAATATAGGAGTCACTCAAATTGCTGTTTGTACAAAATCAATAAAATGCATGAAATTGTCATAGAACAATTGCTCTAAGTTGTTCAAACTATTACAATGAAGTCCACTTGCTTATTAAAATCCAAATAAAATCTTTGCAATCTCTTTTTAAAAAAGGAATGGTATATGGAAGTAAGATAATCTTATTTTAAGAACAGCAATTTACTCTGGAGGACTCTTTTTAACCTTTTTCACACACCAAACATTAACACCATCAGATTTAGCCACACACAGAGCTTCTGGAGAAAGGATTAAAAATAAAATGACAGGTGTGCTCCTTAAATTAATTTAAAGGTGTCAGCCAACATTTGCAAATGTAACATTATAGCATCTGTAATTATAAGTACGAAGGAGAAGAGTTCAAGTTGCATGGGTCACCAAATGGAAATATTTTTATGGAGAAAAATAGCCAAAAACAATTCAGAATAAGTATAAAGAAAGCTACTTTTTATCCAGATCATCTTTTCTACATGAACTGAACTTAGTGGCTTTTATTCTAGACCTTGGAGATATACAGTGTGACCTAATCCTTTGACCTATTCAGAGGAAACAATATGAACCTCTTTCTGAGATTCCTCATGCAAACACACAATGAAAAAATTGAACATAAGAGTTCTCTTCCCTAGTGGCCCATATAATACCAAGAAAAAAAAAAACATACAGAAGTCAAATGCACGTAATATATGGTTAATACTGGAGTGAAATCCCTTATAGAAACTGATAAAAACATGAATTTTATATCAACATTTTTTGTTTTTGAAGTTCTAAAAAGTATTTGTCAATGATTTGGAGGAGAAATCCGACCCTCCTTTGAATCCATAAATACAGTATTCACGTCCATAATGCCAAGCGTGGATTTGGAGTACACAGTCTCCTTCCATAATTAAACATTTTGGTTTGCCCACACATCAGACCCTTCGTTCATCTCTGTGACATGTTGCTGGAGGATCTAGGCAATAGTACTCCAAAAACTCTGAGGCCAGAGGGGTGCTTCATTCCTACCATACTGGATGGGGACTGGGGGCAGTGTTTCGTTTTTTCTTTCTTGTCCTCACGGTATGAAGCGGGGTGGGCACCTGGAGCGAATGAAGGCTTTGTCACACTGAGGCAGGAAGTGGGGAGCTGTGTCATATAAAACACCTGATAGCAATTCACTGTCAGTTCAGTGAGAAAGGGGCTCTTCCTGTGAAGAAAGCAAATTCCATAAACTCCCCCCAGCATTACGCTCAATAGAAAGGGTCACTAAGTGACAGAGAAAGACACCACAAAGAACATAGGCATATTTCTATTTTAAAAAAGCCATTTCTGGCAAAACGAAACAAAACAAAACAAACAATGGTGGACATTAGGCAGAGTACTCGGAGGGAAGGGAAATCTTCAGGAGAAAACAAAAGAGGTAGTATTAATGACTGTCCTTTTAATGTCTACTACTAAACAATAAAGTATGATTAAATAATAGTAAAGGACTTGGATTAAGAATAAACATTTTAGGGGAGCATGGGTGGCTCAGTCGGCTAAGCATCCGACTTCAGCTCAGGTCATGATCTCACAGTTCGTGGGTCTGAGCCCCGCGTCGGGCTCTGTGCTGACAGCCAGCTCAGAGCCTGGAGCCTGTCTTCCGATTCTGTATCTCCCTCTCTTTCTGACCCTCCCCTGCTCATGCTGTCTCTATCTCTCTCCCAAAAATAAATAAAATATTTAAAAATTTTAAAAAAAGAATAAACATTTTAGGGCAAATATATCAGGGGTTAGCAGAGCAGAGAAAAATCAAACAGTTCAGCTAGGAACATAAAATAACAATTGTTGTGATCACAAAACATAATAGTAACACCAGCTCCGTTAGGAATGGTTAATTGGAAATGTTTAACAGAATTCTTCTGTTACAATATTAATTATATTTATTTATATTTAAGCTTACTGTAGTATGAATTAAAGTATACACAGAACTCTTCCCCAACTTTGGCTTCATTTGTTGGAAATCATCTCACTGTAGTCATGATACAGTCACAGGTTAAATAAATCCTACCTCTGTAATTTTGAATGTGGATGTGAAGGCATACTGAGGTCGAATTTGTTTTAACATTATGGCCAGGTTTCCTATATCAGTCATGAATAAGAATAGACAAACAGTGCCCTTTACAGAATTCTGTCCAAATAAAATAAATCCTAGCTAAGAGTGTTATTCATTAGACTTCCATTATCCAGCCTGTAACTCACTATTCTACTGTATTGAATGGAATATAAATTTAGCATAATGATTGGTATAACATTTCATAGTATTTTAATTCAAGTATTTTGAAATCACATTAGCTACATATACCTAATGTTTTTTAAAGAATGGTTTAAAGCTCCCACAACATAGAATATGTAAATATAAACTCATTCTCAAGGGCATTAACCTCAATATACAAACCATACTGATAGAGCCTCTGTAGGCTATATTGTTATTGCTAAATTAATACAGCTAGAATCCGAGTGCTGACAAAGCAGATGTTTTACATGCAAATATTTGTCTTCTGTTTTTTTTTAATGCTTACCTCCTGCTCCAAATCAAGATTTGATGAATATCTATGTGAGAATGCTAATTAATTCACTAGTAGAAACAGGAAGGACTTGTAGGTTATAATGCCATAAAACAGATCCAAACCAGGTATAACTATGTACTGTGTATTTATTTGTTGGTTTGTTTGGAATCATTGCTGAAAATATTGTGGATTAATGAATAATACTCTTGCTTCTCCAATAACCTAAGGATAAAAATTTAACTTTGGCTCTCCTGGGAACTTAAAGGCTTCTAAATAAGCCTTTAAAGTTATAATTTCAGGGGCACCTGGGTGGCTCAGTCGGTTAAGGGTCTGACTTCAGCTCAGGTCATGATCTCATGGTTGTGGGTTCAAGCCCCGCATCGGGCTCTGTGCTGACAGCTCGGAGCCTGGAGCCTGCTTCGGATTCTGTGTCTGCCTCTGTTTCTCTATTGCTCTGTCTCTCAAAAATAAATAAACATTTAACAATTTTTTGAATAAATAAATAAATTGTAGTTTCAAGGTACTTAAAATTTAATTAGTAACTTTTTCTGTATGAGCTGAAGCTGTAGCATTCTAACAGCTTTCTTAAGCCCACTGGGTTTCCTTTCTAAATCTCTAAAACCTAGAAGTTGCTTGTTTTCCTAACAATCTCTTGTCTCACCATATCTCTCTGTTAATGAAGTGCAGTTGCCCAAACTGTTATCCAAAATATTATAATTGTAATACACACCAAAAAAAAAGAAAAAGTGCAGTGCCTGCCCGAGAATGGAGAAATAGAACAGTATGGAACAGAAAACAAATTCCAGAATGAAAGGGCATCCCAAATCAGTAGGCAAAGATGGGCTGTTCACTCAATGGTGGCAGTTGGATATGAAAATGGAAATGACAAATCTAGAACCCTCTCTCATAGCATAGATTAAAAAACACAAGCAAATAATTTAAAGAGCAGATCTGAAAAACAAAACCTCAAGCAACTGGGAAAAAATATTAGGGACTACTTTTTATTGTACTCACTTAGGAGGATCCAAAACTATGGCATAGAAAATGTAGGCGGGTGGAGAGCAAAGTTTGCCTAAGTCCATCCTCCCTAACTATTGCTGAGGCTCAGATGGTGGAGAAGACTTGTCCGGGCCAGTGGTGGGGTGACGGAGATGGAGAAAGGCTGGAGACGGAAAACCTTTGGAAGGGAAAGTCGAGAATGTGCTGTAATAGATTAGACAGGGAAAGTGAGAGAGATGAACCCCGACTGGCTCTTGACCTTGTTCATGGTTTGTCACGGTTTATTGCTCATCTTTATACTTTTGAATATTAATTTGGAGTTTAAAATTTTTGTTTTGCTAAATGCAAGCTTCATTTTTAAAGTTCCTGCTTGTGTGTTGCAGGTATAAAGGGAAAATATTGAGGATTCGCCCCTCTTATCTTAACATACCTCTTTAAACTTATTCAGGTGTGTATGTGTGTGTGTGTTTAATTGAAGTATAACTGACATTCAATGTCCTGTATTTTCAGGTGAATATCACAGTGATTCTACATTTCCATATACTATGAAATTAGTCCCCAATAAGTCTAGTTACCAAATTATTATAGTTTATTAATTATTTGTGCCTCCAATATATTTTTTCTTCAATATATATTGTGAGAATATGGTAGAACTCGAGGAGGTAAAACTCACAAAAGTACTCGGGTCCCCTAGTGACTAGGTCCTCATGGAGTTTTTAACTCAGACTTGTCCACACTGATCCTCATTCATTGTATCAACTCATCAATTACCATTCTGGTTTTCCTTTCCAGGCACTGATTGCCGCAGCCGTTTCTGCCCTGGTGTGTAGTGATTCTCTGAATCTGCCTGTCTCACTCTCCAATCTTGGAGACAGCAGTGTGCCCAGTGACCTCACTTCTCCTAGATCTTAGAAAGTTTGTCGATTTTTCATTCGTTTTCAGCTTCATTACTTGTTAGGAAAGAGTGGCAACCTCTGAGCTTTTTTCCTTTTTATATCCTTTAGAAATCATAACATTAGGATGGTCCATTCTTTAGCTATTTATTCGAATCCGTTTTGAGGCTGAAGCCCGCCACTTTATTTTTCCTCGATGGAGGAATGGCTCTATATTTTGCCTGGCTTCCATTTTTTGCTAGGATTATTATCTTTTTTTTTTTTAATGTTTTATTTATTTCTTAGGAGAGAGAGAGAGAGACAGCGTGAGCAGGGGAGGGTCAGAGAGAGAGGGAGTCACAGACTGAAACAGGCTCCAGGCTCTGAGCTGGCAGTCAGCACAGAGCCCGTCGCGGGGCTCGAACCCACGAACCGCGAGATCATGACCCAAGCGAAAGTCGGACGCTTAACCGACTAAGCCACCCAGGCACCCCAAGGATTATTATGTTATGTAGCGTTACTGCTTCTGAAACAATTTTGGGAGTGGACATTTTTAGCAAAAGAAATTGTAATTTTATGCATTATTGCCTTTTAAGTTTTAGATTTTACACTCTACTTTTTCACATCCCAGCTTTCACCCCTAATTCTGCATACGTCAGACTCCTCCTTGTGATCAGACTTGCCGAAGACTATCGGTCCTTCCTAGGATCCAGTTTTCATTTTTCCACGTTTTGTGTTTGATTTCTCCTTTCATCTGTATTGAGTTCTTGAGAATTTTAGGATGTTATTTAATTATATGTCTTGATTTTTGGGTTGTATTTATCTTTCATTTGTTTTAAATATTTATTACATTCCAATAAAGACATTAATTGCACCAAATTTTTTTTACCTTCATTTTGCTTATTTCTATGTAATTGCAATTTTAGTTTTAATTTCATTATTTAAAAAATGTTCAAAGAATGCTGGCATAGATTTGATTTCAAAGATGGGTATTTCCTGGGGATGGCGGGGCCAGATGGGAAAGGCAAAGGTTTTTATGATCAGCTTCTATATTTGATGCATTTGGGGCAAGAGATTGGCCATATAGTTTCTTTTACTGTGTACTTATTTGTTTTCTTTCTTTGTGGCCAAATAACTGGTCCGGTGTTTAAAATGTTCTCTTAGTGTGTGAAAACAATAAATATTACTTGTGAATTGATGACAGCATATGGTGATTTTGGTTATTCAAATCTTCCTAAATCGTTAGTTATTCTTAATTTTCCTTGTGTACATCTGAGCAAGGGGTCTTCAATTTTGTCAGCGTCCTTGGATTAATCATGTTTCCTTTATTTATAAAAGTTTTTATTTTTTGTATTTCCACCCGTGCTCTGTATATAAAGTAAGGTTCATGAATTTTCTATCTTTTCACACTAAGATTTGCCTCTTTTTAAATTACAAAAGGACTTTCCTTTAATCTTGAAAAATATAACAGGATTTATCCTTTAATTATTATAAAGTATTCTGCATTCTTTTCGTTTTTAACTTTAATATTTTTTATTTTAAATTTTATCTTATGTTAATAATGCTGTTACTCTCTCATTGGCATTTGTTTTATGTCTTCTTGTTCATCCCTTATATTTACTCTTTCTTAGAAATTATTTTTAGTATTGATTCTTGTATAAAGGATGTGGCTTGGGGCTCCTGGGTGGCTTAGTCGGTTAAGCGTCCGACTTTCCCTTAGGTCATGATCTTGCGGTTCGTGGGTTCGAGCCCCGCGTCGGGCTCTGTGCTGACTGCCAGCTCAGAGCCTGGGGCCTGTTTCAGGGTCTGTGACTCCCTCTCTCTCTGACCCTCCCCTGCTCATGCTGTCTCTCTCTCTCTCCTAGAAATAAGTAAAACATTAAAAAAAAAACAAAAGGATGTGGCCATATTTTATTTTTTAAAGAGACCTTTGAATGTCTATAGTTCATTAACACTTCAATCAATCATGCTTAATAATTTCTGTATTTTAACGTTATTCCAATATTATTTCTTATGTTATGCTCTCTTGTGTTTTCTCTTTTGCTACAGCTGAAATTCTTTTACCTTATACTAGCAATTTAGAGAGTCTTCAGGCCCCAGTCTTGGTTGTAACCTTTCAGAGACCCTAAAGCACAATCATCTCACTAACCTGCCTCCCAAATCTTGACCCCGGGAAGTGTGAGATAATAAAGGTTGGCTGCCTTAATCTCCAAAATTTTGGAATAGCTTTTTATGTGCAAATAGATAACTATAGCAGTGAGTATAACAAATGTAGCTACTCAATTTCTTGTTTGACTTTTTGCTATACCTATATGCAGATATGGATTTAGTTTTATGCAGGTTAAAGTAAAATATACATACACACAATGTAAATAATGAATGTTATAATTGCAAAAAAATAATGATGATTATCTCATTCACATGAAATTTGTAAGTTTCAAAGACATCTTATGGAAGAATAGAATTTATGTAAATTTTTAAAAACACATTTTAAAAACTGTAATACAGTGAGTGTAATGATTACAAGAGTAAAGATACAGACTCACTATGGAGTGAAAAAGGGGGAGGGGCTCTATTGTTATTTCAAAGGAAAACTGGCTTCCTTTGTAACGACTTATTTGTTCTATAATTTCTAGCAGCAATATGATACAATGTAATCCCAGGTATGGAAGTTAGAGGATCATCTCATTATTTTTTAAATGTGTCATGGGTTTAAAAACAGTTTGACTTAAAGAAGCAATAAATTCTTTTTAAATACGTTATTGATTTGAATCACTTTCCAACTAAAATCATATTAGGACGTATTGGCCATGGTGAATTTATTCCGGGAATTGTGGAAGAGAAGTAAGTTAAAGGTAACCAAAATTTCTTACCTGAGTTTACTGGAAGAATAGCAGTGTTATTTATAGGAATAGCAAAAAATGTAGATGAGTGAAGTTATATATGATGACAAATTATTGAATTGATTAAACCTGAAAGTCATTTGGAATTCAGGATAAATGTCACTTTAGATTATGTCAACATTAAGGAAACAGTGTTTAAAAACTACACACACATATTTCAAATCATATTTATAGTTTAAAAGCATATACATGTAGTTTACAACAGTTTTTAAAAGTATATGAACATTTATATATATACATATATTTAAACATATATGTTTATATATGACTTCAGAACATAGGTCATACATACAAGCATGGCACTGAGAGACTATAATGACTATAGGAAGGGCTGCTGTGTGGACACTGGAATTATTATCCATCAGGGTGGCCTCTTGGAATTTTCTGGAAGGCTATATGAGTGGCTAGAAAATCCTACTCATGGCATCTGCTGTAAGTCATCTCCCTTATGGGGAATGGCTGAATCATATCTTGGTGCAAAAATAAAGATCATCTGTGACTCTCTCTTTTTGGTTATGATACTGAAAATCAGGACTATCTCTTTCTTTTAAAAAAAAAACACCCAGTTTATTTTGTGCTTGGTTGGTTAAAATCAGTAGAACAAATGGAGTTTATTGAACTATAGAAATGATCCCTGAAAGTATAGTCTTCAAATGGAGATTATCTATTGATTAATCAAACTCAGAAATTATTAATCTTTCTATGACCATTTGAAGTTTAAGATATTCATAGCAAAAAAGGTTTGTATTACAAAGAATACTAATGTGTAAGTGGAATTATCAACCTATGAAAATTTTGTATGAGAATACTATTCATATGTTATTATGAATACCTTAAGTAATATGATTAATACCTTAATTAATATGATTAATAAGATATGATTAAGGTAATATTAATACCTTAAGTAATAAGTAATTAAGTACTAGATCTAATAACTACCCTAATTGTGAAGTAAGAATGAAAGTAATTAGTAGGACAAGCAGAGAGAAAAATCAATAAACATGTAGAATCTAAAAAAAAAATTACAGCAAACTTTAGCTAGCTATTATTAATAAGAAACTCCATCTAACATGAGCAGAACATCAATTTGTTTCAAATGCACAGGGAATATTTTATAGTTAGACCACATTCTGGGCCATAAAAGTAGCCTAAACAAATTTTAAAAGAATTAAAATGATACAAAATATGTTCTCTAACCACAAAGAAATTAAACTAAGATGTAATAATAGAAAGATATCTTAAAAATCTCCGAGTATTTGAAAATTAACATACTACTAAATAACTTATGGGTTAGAAGGCAAAAGAGAAATTAGAAAATATTTTGAATTGAAGAAAAGTACAAATATGACATAATTTGTGAGATACAGCTAAAGCAGTGCTTTAAATGAAATTTATGGAATTAAATGCTTCTTGTAAAGGAGAAAAGGACTCAACTCAATCATCTAAATATTCAGTTAGAAAAACACTGAGATGAAGAATGACTTAAACTCACATCCAGTAAAAGGACAGAAATAATAAAGATAAGAGCAAACTCATAAAACTGAAAATGGAAAAACAGGTAGTTAATAAAGCTCTGATCTTTGAAACTAATCAAAAAATAGATAAACCTCTAGCTAAATTGATCAGTAAAAATAAAAGAGGAAGTTACGTATTATCCCCATCTGAAATAAAAGAACATCCCTCATACCTTCATTAACAAGATAATAAGGAGCTGTTAAAAACAACTCTTTGTCCTTAGATGTGACAATGTACACGAAGTAGACAAATTATTTGAAAAGATGCAAAACACCAAAGCACAGTCAGGAAGGAATGCAATGATATGATTAATATTATAGACAGTTTGGTGGTATCTTATAAAGTTAAACACACATTATCACATGACCAGTAAACTCACTTCCTGGCCTTTCTTAGGAGAATTGAAAACTTATGTTTATGCCAAACCCTGCACATGGTTGCGTACGGAGTGCAATGCCTCAAACTGGAATCCACACAAATGTACTTCAACTAAATGGAAAAAATGTCTCCCAGACATCCAAGTCTGAAAACTACTGTTTTTTTTTTCTTTTCACTTATGATATCAAATAATGGAATTTCATGAAAAGAGTGGCTTGTTCAGACTGCAGTCTGCAGTCTAACCGATGTCAAAACTTTTTTTCTTTGAGACAACGACCGATATTTGGTGTGCTGCAAAAATATTTCACGCGTACTTCACATTTTGCCAGAGAGTGTCAGAAAAGATATGCAGACAGTGGATTAGCTTCAATAAAAGCATTATCTCTTTCTCCCTCATCAAAGATATTCTTACAGAGAACTGGCGTTTTCTTTACTATTGACAACGCGGCATGGAAGAGTCTAGTTACTGCTCTAAATAGGTGCTCCTGACTTCATCCATGCGAGCGCGTCGGCAGTTTGGCCCACCATTGCTTTTCAGTCATTAGAACTGATGTCAATTTAATTGTTCCAAGATAAATGCAAACACGTAGTTGACATTATTAACGTATTGCCACCATCGTGTCTGTGCTCAGCAGTCACATAAAAGAAGACTTCCTTCATTGGAGAGTTGATGCAGAACCGGAAAAGACAAGAAAAACAGCAAGTTAATGCACGTCTACAGATCTGACCGTCTGTAAGGCAGAAGTGCAATTCTGCACATGGGATGTTAACCCAGCCTTCACGTCTGTATCTAAATCTTTAATACGGTGAACTACTTCATGGAGGAAAGTGTCAGAGTCATGATTTATTTCACTTACTGTTTATCCTGCAGGCATTCACCAATGCCAACTGTACATGGCTTTATTATTGTCTCAGCTTCTCCAGCTGATACGATGAGTTACCTTGTAAGGCGCTTTGGTGGCTTTTTCAGTTCTCGTTTGAAAGCTCTGACAAATAGGTTTTGGGTTTTAAAGAGTTTATCACATTTATGTTAGAAAAATTCAGTTCTTCTTCTTTAATGATTGATCTCAAAATGCTGCCACGACTGAACTAGTACAATGATACCATTCAAAAATGTTCTGTAGTGTACAGTTACATACAATAAGTGAAATTTTAGCATATGTAAAGCTTGGGGAAGAATAGATTTCATTATACTTTTGTTTCTTACTTAGAGCTTTGTTTTCTTCCTTTGGAGAAGATTCTTCACTTTTATGTGTCAGAGAACTCAGTTATGTCAATTTCTTTTTCAGCTTTTTATTTTTTATTTTTTTAGTGTTTATTTATATTTGAGAGAGAGAGAGAGAGAGAGGGAGAGAGAGAAAGAGAGAGAGAGAGAGAATCTCTCTTCAGAGGATCTGAGGCAGCCTAAGCGCAGAGAGCCCATGTGCGACGTGAAACTGTAACCCATAAGATCATGACCTGAGGCAAAATTGGACACACAGCCAACTGAGCCATGTAGGTGCCCCTCCTTTTTAGCCTTTTCTGATGCTAAACAGTGGAATTTTGGTTGAGGAAAGCATCTCCTCCCTTTTAAAGTTTACAAAGCATCTTTAAGAATAAAAAATAAAAAATTTAAATTATAATGAAATATTAAATGTTAGTATATTAATTCTATAAGCATATAAGATACTATGATACATAGTTATATAATAGTTATATATTATATTTTATTTAGAAAACTTTTGAAAAAATAAAAATAATCTTGGAAAACAAAACAACAGTGTGTACATTTTATAAGATTAAATAATTAATTTAGGGCTGAATATTGGCTCAGGAACCAGTGAAGAGTTCTAGAATAGGAATCATATTTTATTACATCTTACATTCATATAGAAGGTAAATATTTTTTCTTCCTTCATCCTTCTATAGAGGAAAGACAGAAAATAAAGGCATGTATGACAGAAATACCTGCTGCAGGCAAAGTTACGGAAATAACAATTTCGTTGCCCATGCCACACACACTTGTATCTGCACAAGAACAAGGTCATGCATGTACATAAGTACGTACTAAGTACGTACGAAACACATCTCATACTCACAGAAATCATAGATGCCTCTCATTCCTACCAGATGTTCTAAGTAGGTGACGGCTTCTTTACATGAATATGCCAGGTGACAGCATCCGTTCACCAGAGTCCTCCCAGGAAAGGATATATGTAAGTAACGGACTCTTCCAACTTTAGCGCATATTTATGATGAAAGGAATATCTTAATCCACAAAGTAGAATTTAATAGGAATAAGTGAGATTTTTTTTTTAAATAGGCAAATCTTCGAGACTTCAGATGCAACTTTTCTATGTAATTTTGACCAAAGAAGGGCCATCTTTTCATTTTGCTTTTTCGTAGAGTTTGGTTTTTTGTTTTTTTGGGGGTTTTTTTGGCATAAGAACTTTTCTTCAGACATATCTTCGATGATTTATTGTCTTAGATTTGGTGTGGTCACATCAATGAGAATGTAAATTCTACCTATGTTAATCATATACATATGATTATGTCTAATCACGTATTTCTAAAGAATGTTGTCCTGCACCATTTCCTCATTTCTCAATTTTATGCGTCATATAAATTTCTACAAGAGCATATTGGAAGTTAGCTCACTTGTGTCCACTCCACATGATTTTCCTTTATTTTCTCAAGACGATGAAACTATGTTTTTAGTTTAGTTTATTAGTTTCAAGAGTATTTCTTATTTATTTTTTCATTCCAGGATTTATAACTCTTGCAGCTACTGTCAAGATTAGTTTCACATTAATTATGCAGACTTTTTAATATTTTACATGTTTTCTGTGTTCAAAATTAGTTCTTTTGCACTGTGATTTCCCTAGTTTGATAAACATTGCTTCTTCTCCTCACTGTTGCAGTAACTTTTAGTGGCTCTTTTTCCCTTGACGTTGGTGTGTATGTTCTACTTTTTGATTGTTTCAACTAACAGTGGCTCTGTCACCAACATCTGTGAAAGTTTGTCTATTTGCTTACATTTTATATTCTTGATTCATAACACTTTTCTCTTCAGTACTGAATACATTGATCTATTGTTTTCTGACATTCAGCTTTGTATGGAGAACTTTGAAAATAGTATACTAAAACCTCCTTCTCAATTTTGATAAATAATGCATTTCAGAATATTCATAAGATTCTTTTAAACTCAGTGAAACTGAATAAAGGAACCCCATTTAACAAAGAGTTGAGAGGCCACAAGGGAGAGCTCTCATGCCCTACTAACTCACTGTCTATCGGAGGAACAAGGGTACCTTGCATTTTCCAACAGGGAGAAGCCTAATTTACTGTCCCAGCAAAAAAAAGAAAATTTTGTCCTTGCCCACCAACAGTCCAGCCAATCAGAAGCTGCCAACCTTCAGCCAATGAGAGATGATCACCATTCTGAATTCTCACTTTCCTCCAAGGGACTTTCATTCAAAAGAGCCCTTCCCAAGTTCTTCCTTTTTCTCCATAAAGTAACATTCTCCTCCTTTCTTCTCTGGATTTGCCTATAGTTTTGCCATAGCTTCCATGTCCCGAAATTGCAATTCCTCTGCTATTCCTGAATGAGCCTATTTTATTGGTCAAATAACTGTCTGTTTTGTTTTCAAGGCCAACAATTCACATAAAATTCATAATTATTGATGATATCTTCAGATATAACTTTTATAACTAATTTTGATCAGTGAAGGATAATTCCTTCATTATGGTTAGAAATGACATTCATTAGCATAAAACTTAAAAAATTTTTAATGTTTATTTATTTTTGAGAGTGAGAGAGGCAGACAGTGAGCAGGAGAAGGGAAGAGAGAAAGGGAGACACAGAATCTGAAGCAGGGTCCAGACTCCGAGCTGTCAGCACAGAGCCAGATGCAAGGCTGGAACTCATGAACTGTGAGATTGTGACCTAAGCTGAAATCAGACGCTCAACCAACTGAAGCCCCCCAGGTGCCCTGCATAAAAGTTTTCTTCAGAAATGTCTGGGCTTATTTATTTTGTCTATTAAACCTAGTCACTCCATCAGGCATTTGGTTCCCTGATTTTAATATTTATTAGCTTCACATCAGTTGCATCTATTTCCCCTAATTCATAATAAATTTCACCCTCTACCATACTGAATACATTTTTAATGTTTTAATAATATTGTAACTAACAGAGAAGCTTAATTCTGTATCTTGAAATTTTAGAGTTTTTGCAATATTTTCTTATTTCATCCTGTTGCCTTTATATTTCAGTCCATGCCTTTTTATATCAATCTGTACTCACTTGGCTTTCTTCACTAAATATGAAGAGAACAACATATCCTTGTATGCTTTTTCAAAGATTCCAAATAAATTCCTGACACTTTCTTCTTGACTTTTCAGAACACTAGTTTTGGAGAAAATTTCCTTTAATTCTTAGAGATAATCATTTGCTTTCACTTATATGCTATATTATTTTGTCCAGAAGCCAGTGTTAATATATTTCTTCATTAACAATTGAAAAATTGAGATATGTCAACACTACTGTTTGTTAACAGACAATAACCTTTTTTCATTTATACTACTGAAAGAAAGGTCTTGAACTTTGAACACATGGTTTACAGTCTAATATCAAGTTATTTGTAAGCTTAACCAAGGAATCTTCTCTTTCACAGTGATTATATTTCCTAAATAAATGTCATTTTTCACTGTAGTATAACAAACCCTTTAAAGTTTTGCAGAATACAAAATTTAACCTTTAGCTTAAAGAATTTTCAAAGTAAAGATACCCAAAACATAACAAGGGAATAAAATAATAGTATTGATAAGCTCTAGAAGCCTTTCTTTGTGACCTTCTGGGTCACTAACTCCCCGATAGAAAATATCTGACTTGTAATGCCGTAGCTAACTTTTGCCTATGTTTCAACTTTATATAAATGGAATATTTTAATATATTCTTGTATCTGGCTTCTTTTGCTCAAAATGATGGCCATGAGATGTTGCATGTAGGTGCACTTCATTTATTCTCATTATGCTGTAGTATCCTATTGTATGAATATATTTGCTATGAACTGAATGTTTATGTCCCTCGAAATGGACATGCTGAAGCTCTAATTTTTTTTACTTCATTTACTTATTTTGTGAGAGTGTATAAGGGGGTGTGGTGGTGGGGGGAGAGAAAGAATCCCAAGCATGCTCACACAGACATGGGGCTCCATCTCATGAACTGTGAGATCATGACCTGAGCCAAAATCAAGAGTCAGATGCTTAGCCAACTGAGCCTCCCAGGTGCCCTGCAGCACTAATTTCTAATGTGATGGCATTTGGAGGTGAGACTTTTGGGAAGTAATTGAGCTTGGATGAAGCCATGGGGATGGAGCCCACATACCATGACAGGTATCATGCTACTGACGTTCTTTCCCCTGAACCTGTTCTACGTTCTCAATCTCCCAAAGTGTGGTAACAGAGGAAACTTCCGAAGTAGTAAATGGACCACTTTTGTTCATTCTACCTTTTATTTTTAGCCTAGTTGTGTTTTGAGGAGTTGCTTATTATAATTCATACTGTAAACTTATAGGAATACTAGAAATGAGGAGAGTGTAGGAGTTTGACATTATTATCTGCTTGGAAATAAACTCTTGCAGAGTAGACAGATGATTATTCAGTTTTGTTTGTTTGTTTGTTTGTTTGTTTGCTTTTTAGTAGCTAAAGATTCCAGGTCTGAAAGTCAGGAATTGGAAAGGTACAAAGAATTTTAATATTGTGCTGTAAACTGCCTGATTCCAATGAAACAAACCCTAAATATGCTGTCATATAAGTTCTGGATAAAGTTATTTAAATCATGTGCCTTCTTTTCAGTGTAAATTTCTTACAGATACTGGCATTGTGTGTTGATATTCCTCCTTACTGTATTGGAATTGTATCTTGGGAACACTGGTTTTGCTTATTTAATTTTAAATGTCCTTAGTTATTTTAGTAAGAAATGTCTCCCCCATTTTCCTTAATGTCAACTATTTCTGTCTCTGAGGGTCCCTACGTAAAATATTGCAGAGCTTGAGGCACTTTGTCTGTGTGTGCAAGCACGTGCATGTATTTGCTAGAACAGTTTCTCAAGAAATAGTCTGACAGATGATGATGTGAGTCCAAATGAAAATCAGTCTCATAACTTTAGGAAGTACTAAAGAGAAATTTAAGCATCACTTCATCAAAGTAATTTAGTAATAAAAAATTCAGGAGAGACTAGTGACCTGGAAAGGAGTATAATTGATAAATGCAGTGAAGATACAGAATTTAATGTCGCTTTGATTGAATAAACTGCATTAATGTCAACAAGGAAATACTCAGGTTAGAGCCAATGCTCACTGAAAAATCTAAAAAGGTGTTTAACTCAATTCCATACATTTTCAGTATGTCATTGAATTAAAACACTAAGCCAAGAAGGTTAAAAAAGAAGTTTCTTATTTTTTAAAAGGTAGACGAGGGTAAATGAAAATTAAAATGAATTATGTTTCATTTATGGTCTTGCACAGAACACGGAATTAATTAAGGCCAACCTTATGGCTGATTCATTATAAGAGTGATTTTTAAGATTCTGAGGAATGTAATAATATTAAACCACGCAAAGATCAGTTTGTTATTTGCCGATTTTCCTTTTATTTTGTAACCCTTAGTATTCTATTCAGATTATAACTGCAGTGTATCTGAGGGAGACTTACCTTTAAAGAATATGAGAAATACAAGATATTACTATTGTGTATGTCTAACGGTTTTTCTATATTTCTTTTAATATATTTTCTCTAACTAGATTTATTTATTTTCTCTAAATCTATTTATTTGATTTTTAAATCAAGGCTGCAATCCATTTCATAAGGGCTTACCACAAGCTTTAGTTTAACTATGAATTATGAAATTTTGAAAATATTTGCCCTTGAAAGTTAATTGAAACAAAAAATAGCAAACATCTAAGAAAAATGCAACACAATCATACTTGCTTGAAATATGCAATGTATAAGAGCTTGCTTCTTTTAAGTTGCTCTTTCGAGTAAAGCATTACTAACTGAGCACTTGAGCCAACACAGTGATAACCTCAGATCCATTACCTGTCTCTGGGAGACCAAATGAGGCTTCTTGACAACCAAATGCAACCACCATCTGGATTGCTGGTCTTAGCAAAATATGTGGCACATCCTATGAACTATTTGATTTTCTTGCTTCCTTGGTCAGTTGGAAATTGACCAAGTTGAAATACATTCAGCGTTTCCTCCAGAAAATTCCTCTATGAGCCTGCTTAGACTTATTTTAGAAAACTGTGAAGCCGTCAAAACTATGAGCTTTCAATAATCCCAGGGTTTTCCATTTTAAAATTTATTCAGTTTTGAGAGACAGAGAGACAGCGTGACTGGGGTGGGGGTGGTGGTGGAGAGAGAGGGAGACACAAAATCTGAAGCAGGCTCCAGGCTCAGAGCTGTTTAGTGCAGAGTCTGATGTGGGACTTGATATTATGGACTGTGAGCTCATGACCTGAGCTGAAGTTGACCCCTTAACCAATTGAGCCACCCAGGTACCCCTCAACAATTCCAGGGTTTCTAAATGAATGGACTCAAGATCACTTTGGGTATATGATTCACTTGAGCCATTTTAAGGATAAAATATATTAATATTGAATCCTTTAGACCTAAACACTCAAACAAATTAGGTAATCAAGCCAGGAGCAAAATAAATTGAAAAATAAAATAACTCTATAGTCCAAGCACATGGAGTTGTGGTCACCATCATTGTTCTTAATGTTCTCTTCCTCCTTCTCCCCTTCCTTCTTTATTTATTCTTCTTACTTATTAAAGAAATTAAAATTTTATATTGAAAAGTATTCACTTAATGCAAAAGGAACTAGTTAATAATGGAGAAACATTGAGGACAGGAAATTTATGTAAAACAAACTAAACTATGAGCCATAAATACAAACATTAAATGTGAATGAATTAAACAATTCAAGCAAAAGGCAGAATTGGTCAAAGCTCAAAGACTTACATCCAACTTAGAATTCTCAACAGCTGTGTAGAGTAAACTGCTATCAGTGCTCCCAGAGTCTGTGGCCTCTAATGTGAAATGCAACATCATTTAGGGCTTGGCAATTTTTTTTCCAATTTTTCTTCAGTAATGTCTGCAACTCAATTAAAAAATCATACATACAAGGAAACAAAGCAGCATGAACAAACCCAAGAGAGACAGTAGATTAGAGAAATCATGGACAAATTTATAAAAGCATGTTTTGAGTCAGTCACTTTATAGCAAGCTATAGGAAAATTTAGATTAAAATCTAAAAATCACTGGTGATATATTAGTAAAACTTATGAGGATGACAAAAAAGAAATCTAATTATAACTAAAGCCAGAGAAGTTCAATTAACAGTCAATAATCTTTCTACATTGAGAACCCACACAAAGTTGGATTCACTAATGAATCCTATCAGACATCTGCATAACAAGTAATTCCTCTTACACAAGCTTTCCCAGAGTTAAAAAAATGAATGAGTTTCTTTTATTTTATGAGGCTAATCAGGACCTTAAAACCAAACTTAACAAGAACAGCAAAATAAAGGAGAATCCCAAAGCCAATAACTTTTAAGAACATTCATACAAAAATCCTAAGGAAAATATTAGATAATAAGGTGAAAACTGTACAAAGGATAATTTATCATGGGTCAGTTGGACCTTCAACAGGAATGCATTAAAATTAATTAATGCAATTTTTCCACTTTGCATATTAAAGCAAAAATAAATCATTATCATTTCTATACAGCTTTAATTGTTTGCTATTCAGCCTGTTGTTAAGAAAGTAGTAATTCCTACCTTAGTTTTATGGGGGTGGATAAACCCAGATTTGGGAGGGGCCCCAGCCATGCAGGGCCACAGAGGGTTGTACTCGAGAACAGGGAACAGGCAGCGGCTATAGGAGGTAAGTTCTGCAGAATCAAGAGGCTGGGGTGCTCTAGGTTTCTTTCTTTCTTTTTTAATGTTTTATTTATTTTTGAGAGAGCCATAGAGACAGCATGAGCAGGGGAGGGTCAGAGAGAGAGGGAGACACAGAATCTGAAACAGGCTCCAGGCTCTGAGCTAGCTGTTAGCACAGAGCCTGACGCGGGGCTCGAACTCATTAGCATTGAGATCCATGACCTGAGCCGAAGTCGGATGCTTAACTGACTGAGCCACCCAGGAGCCCCTGGAGTGCTCTAGGTTTCTATGTGATCATGCAATTGGCTTGTTGAATAATTCCAGGGGCTGGCAAGAAACTGACGCCCACCCTCCAGAAGCCAGAGCTGCACCTGGTACAGTTGATGAGGCTGGGGGAACTTACCCCGGCAGGCTGATTGAGCCCTCTGGATTTTACCAGATCACAATACATCACATTGCACCTTGACTTGAGGCCTTATACCACACTACATGAAGAGTTATGTTTAGATTTTATTTCTTTATTTTTGCTTATTTAGAGACAGAGAGAGACAGAGCACAAGCAGGGGAGGGGCAGAGAGAGAGGGAGACGCAGAATCCCAAGCAGGCTCCAGGCTCTGAGCTGTCAGAACTGAGCCCAACACAGGGCTGGAACCCAAGAACAATGAGACCATGACCTGAGCTGAATTCAGACGCTTAATCAACTGAAGCTGAAGTTAGACCCTTAACCCACCGATCCCCATAAAGGTATGTTTATATAGAGGCTACAGTTAGGGGAAGCTGTTTATTTAGAGTAATTTTTATGGTAATGCGTTATTTTTACCTATAGTATGAACAATCTTTTTGATACTCTACATCACTTAGTTTTATCCAGAAGCAAGTGAGAAGGTCCAGAGAAGGGTAAGAGAAATGTGTAGGTTGCAATAATAAAATTGATGCAAGCAGACTGAGTGTGGGGGGGGGTTGGCGGGGGAGGTGAGGGGGGTATGTCCCACGGGACCAACCAAGAGGGTTTTTGGCTTCACTAAAGATGGAAATCAAATGTGAGCCAGTAGGAGGCGAAAGCATACTTTACTGAAGATGTAAGGAAGGAGATACAGACAGAACGTCTGGTAGACTCAGAAAGAAAAAGAGGGAGTGTCTTGGGGCCTAGGGTTTTTATTGACGACTGTGGTTTTGTGCATCCTCAGGGCATCCAGAAACCGGTCAGAATAAGGACAAGGCCCAGGTGTCCATCATATATCACTTCCTCTCTGAAGCCAGGGGTCTTGGCATTGAGATGTCTAGCACCTTTGGTCGGGGATATGCATGTGATAGCTTCGGTCATTCTCACCCAGTCTTTTGTTAGATGCTATGTATTCTGAAAAATCATGAACTCCTCAAATCTCCCAAGGAGGACATGTGCTATTTGCATTCCGAGGCCTGTGTGGAGTGGAGTGGGGGTGCAGATCCTAGCACAGATAGAAGTTGCAAATGAAGCAAAGGGAAAAAGCAGTTTTTTTCTCATGGGGTGCCTTTGGTTTCCCGTCTCAAAATCCTAGCTTGTGGTTGTGTCTTTCCTTCCCATTTCTCCGTCTTCATCTTATCCTTCATTAAGAATTTCTGGTTTTGTCAGTGTTTTCTGTAAAGACTCATCTCATGAAACATATGACTCCTATAATCTAAAGTGCACTCGAATGAAAACAGGTGAGGTCAGTGGATTACGGTAATTTGCTTCCTCTGGTTTATAGACCAGGTGAAATATGACATTAAGGCAACACATTTAATGCAGATGAAACCACAGCTGGATTGATGCAAAATATTGAAGAGCAGATTTAATTTCTCAAATCTTGCCAAAGTGATCTGCTCAGGGCAATCTCTTTTGACTCCTCACATCAGGGCCTGTCGTCGTTCTTGCTGATCTGCCTAATATTTGCGGTAGTCTGGTTTTCTTAACTCCACAGTGATTAATACATCTGGGAGATGTAGTTTGGAGAATTAAGCATTGGCATTTTCAAGACATTTTAATAATCTACAGGAGCGTGAATAAGACTACTTGACACTTCTATTATTCCAGAAATATGGTTCATTTGTTGGCATCATGGAAAACCAACATTTTGCCTCTTTACTTACTCCATCAAAAGTTAGCTGACCTGAGATTATGAAAGCAGAATGAATAGGAACAGACAAATTGCACTGAAGATTTCTGGCTCTCAGGGTGTTCAGAAAGTTTAAAATATTTTACATATGAACTCTAGTGATTGGTGAAATTTATAACAAAAGGAAGATGCAAAGCTGTGTATTACTGTAGTTAAAGGTTGAAAAGTTTCCATAGTTAACATGTTTTATGTTATCTCTCTAACATACATAGTCCCATGTAAAGGATGAGTGCTCCGTGATGCACCATTTTAGAATTCATTGAAGTATTAATCCATGAGGGTTTGAAATCATTTTATACGTAAACTCCCTTGATTTGACCCCTTTAGCAATCATAACCAGACATATATTTAATGACGATCTAATTCTGCAGAAGTGGCCTAGACAGTTTTTCTTCCACTTAATGCATGTTTTATATGTTCATTTGGAAAGTAATTAGATCAGTAGTTAAATATTAATATTTAAAATATTGAGGGGGTACCACTGAGGGTTAGAATGTGTTAATTTTTAATCCAGGACTTTCATATCTCCTCTTGAGACAAAGCAGCATTCTTCAACTTATTTTTACTATCTTTGAAGAAACTGAAATCACTTTGAATAATCACCGTGAACCGTTTGTTTATGAAATATTGTTTGTCATGAGTTGTTATCATGACTGGCAAAGACATATTCGAATGTATTGTATTTTATTAGTCCTCAAAAATGCCTTGAAATAGGTGCAAAATACCAGATGTGGTTCATATAACGTGTCACTATTAATTAGGTGGAAAATTCCCGCGGAGCAGCTTATTATCAGCAAAATAAATGGTTTTCATTAACTAGTAATTAACCTGGCTACATTATGAAGGTCAAAAATTAGTCTATGGTATACAACAACTTACCTACATGTTTCCAAAGAGAAATTTATCAATCTAAATACTCTCCTGATAATACAAATAATGACAGAGGCAGAATCACATAGGTCAGTAAACAACAATGGCAAAATTTCAAATGGAATAGAGTTACATATAGTCAGAAGAAAATGAGCTTTTATTGTGTATCTTGCATTATTACTTACGTCATTATCTTATTTTAGTTTTAGAAAGGTAAAAGAGAATTCTATTATTCCCAAGTTTTATCCAAGGAATTAGAGGTCTAGAAATGTCATTCTTCCTATGTCATAAATAATATAATAAATAGGTGGGAAGTGATCCATTTTGGTGGTTTACTAGCTCCCAAATGTGCACTGTCCTTGTAAGCAGGGAAAAAATAATTAAAAAAGAAATCAAAGCAAAGACTGGTATATAAGTACTTAAGTCATAGATTAAACAATGAATTTATGAGCAAAATAATTAATGTATTTATTAATGAATAAGTAGACAAGAATACTTTTTCACAAACAATTTGACTGCTAATTCTGTGCATATAAAATTTGGAAGAATGGAAATTATAGAGGTGGGAAAAGTAGCAAATAGTGGAATAGATGGAATGAATTAATGCTGTGGTGTTGCAGCTAATATTAGAAAAGTGAACATTTGGGTATTGCTTTTAAGATTTAATTAAAAATGACGACTATATGTTGACTCAATATATTTAATTTTTAAAATTTTATTAATGTTTATTTATTTCTGAGAGAGAGACTGAGAGAGAGGGGAAGGGGCAGAGTGAGAGGGAGACAGAGAATCCCAAGTAGGGTCCATGAGATCATGACCTTGGCTGAAGTGGGACATTTAACCCACTGAGCCACCCAGGCACCCCAGACTCAACATATCTATATATGATCACCACCTTAGCGTTGGCTGAAACCTCTGTCATGTCACATGAGTATCATTTCTTTGTTGTAACAGGAACAATCAAACCCTAGCCTCTTAGCAAATTTGAGGTTTATAATACAGTAATGTTGACTAGAATCACTACGCTATATATTTTGTACTCTTAACACTTTCACAATGTTAGACATTAATTTTATCTCACCAAAATAAGAAAAAAAAAGAATTCCCACTAAATCCACTTAGAAAGCAATTCTCTCTTTGTAAATAAAACATAACAATTCCTGGAAAAAATGATGAAATTGTAATTTTGGCAAGGGAAGGGCACCAGGCTGAATATAATTTCTATCACCCTCATTTGGAGAGAGTCCCTCAGCTTAATACTTTCTAAAGAATTAACATTTTAAATAAAAGAATATGACTGTAAATAAGCTTATGGCTTATTGGCTTATTTGTTGAGAACATAGAAAATATGCCTAACTAGTAGTTTGGAGTAGACTGTTTTCATGATGTCAATGAAAAATACTACCTCCAACGTTTTACATTTATTATTTGGAGGAAAGAAATTAGGATGGAGGGATTAGTTCTTTTCTATAAGGTTAAGAAGAGTACAAAGTGTGTTTACTGGCAAGGAGAGGAATCCAATAATTCCAGCACCTATAGTACCAGGATGTATGGGCTATCCAGCTGTGTCTTAGTGTATGGAGGAAGGTGATAGCATTTTTATGACTTTATTTTTATGTGTGTTTGTGCCTATAATAGAAGCAGAGGGAGTGGCAGCTGCAGAAATAATAAGCCGACAGAGATGCAGCCCATATTTGGAACCTTCATCCTCTGGGGTCATGATATTGAGGTCATTTAGCATCAACAGGACCAGTTGCACAGGACGTTAATGTGTGGCCATGGCGGCACACAGCAAGAACACCCAGGCTGGAGACAGGTGTCTCCTCCTTCCTGAGAACCCACAAGACTCCTGGAGAGGCAACGAAGGAAGCACGTTGGTGCAAAATTTAAGGGCGTGTCAATACTCCAGCAGTCAAGACAAATGATATTTTAATGCACACACACACACACACATACACACACCAACACAAGGAGTGTAGATAAATCAAAATATCAAGAATTTTAACATTGAAGATAATGGATCTTTTAATAAAATCAAAGAAAAATTTAAAAGGTAACTGCTGGCTACTATTTTTTAAGTGGTCTGAAAAACATTTCCTTTAGGAGAAATGGCACTGTATAGAGTCTCTTTAATATATGTTTCATAATGTCAGTGGTCCAATCTGCATTAGCGTTCTCCAGAGACCCATAAGATACGTAGTGATAAACAAGGGGATATTTGTTATGGGCATTGACTCAGTCAGTTATGGAGGCTGAGAAGTTCTGTGATGGGCCAGTTGCAAACTGGAAAACTAGGAAAACCAGTGATATAATTCAGTCTGCGTCCCAAAGGGCCCAAGAACCAGGTGAGCTGAGTGTAACTCCCAGTTCAAGGTCAAAGGCATGAGAAGGGGTCTGCTGGTCTGATGTGAGTTCCTAGTGCAGTGGCTTGAGAACCAGGAGCCCCACTGCCCAAGGGCCAGAGAAGATGAATGTCCCAGCTCAAGAAAAAGGAGAAAGAATGCATCCTTTCTGTTCTATTTGGGCCTTCCGCTGATGGGATGGTGCTCCCCCACGTAGGTGAGGGTAGGTCTTCTTCATGCAGATCATTGACTCAAATGCTAATCCCTTCCCTAAACACCTTGAGAGTCACAGCCAGAAATGATGTTTTACCTTGAGCCCAGTCAACCTGCCATATAAAATGGGCTGTCACATTATGCAAGCTCACCAGTCACAAGAACACTAGGAAGAGAAGATTTATACCCAGGAGACCAGGCAATCCATGCAGATCACCCACGAGATGGCCCAGATGTCGGAACTAAGATGAGTTTTCACAACAAATCTATAACTATGCAAAAGAGTGTAAAAAATATAAATAAAGTAGGAAAATAGAGGAAAACTCAGATGTGAAAAGGAAACTACAGAAAGGGAGAGGAGAGAGAGAAAAGAGAGAGAGAGAGATATTTATTTTAAGGTGCTATCCCACATGTTGTGGGGGTTGTCAAGTCAAGCTCTGTGGAGCAAGTAGGCAGACAGGCTGGGATGTCAGAGAACAGTCAATGTCACAGCCTTGAGTCTGCCATCTCCAGACTGGAGACTGGAGAATTTGAGGCAGGGTTTCTATATTACACTAGAGTGACAGAGTGGCTGTGATCCAGTAACCTACCTTTGCTCCTAAGTCCTTTGACTGATTGGATGAGACCATCCACATTTTGGAGGGTAATTGGCTCTGCTCCAAATCTAGGGATTTAAATGTTAATAACATCTAAAAAAATACCTATACAACAACATCAAGAATGTGTTTGACCCAAAAACTGACCCCAGGGCCTGGCTCAGTTGATACATAAAATTAGTCATCACAGGGGCGCCTGGGTGGCTTAGTCGGTTGAGCGTCCGACTTTCGCTTAGGTCATGATCTCATGGTTCGTGGGTTTCGAGCCCTGAGTAGGGCTCTGTGCTGACTGCCAGCTCAGAGCCTGGAGCCTATTTCGGAGTCTGTATCTCCCTCTCTCTCTGACCCTTCCCTGCTCGCGCTGTCTCTCTCTCTCTCCTAGAAATAAAGAAAAAAATATTTTAAAAAAATTAGTCATCACAAAAAGTTGTCCTTTTATATTTTAAAGTATAAATATAAACAATATGCACCAATGGAAATGGGTAAACAAATGACTGCCTGTTAATAGACACTTTTCTGGTACTTCTTCATCAGGGTTCTATTGATTAACAGAAAATTAAGAGACAGAAAAAGTGAAATAGGATAAATGTTATATTTTTAATTGATCATTGTTCTGTGTATTTTAAAGATTTTATTCTTCAAATACATTTAATTGTGAAATCGGTTATTCACATTTTACACATTTTATAGTTTAAAGTGCCAATTATTTGAGGTGTTGCACATACCTTAAATATCACTTGCTCTCAGGTATCCAACTTTCTTTTTTTTTTTAATTTAAAAAATTTTTAATGTTTATTTATTTTTGAGAAAGAGATAGAGCATGAGCAGGGAAGGGGCAGACAGAGAGAGAGAGAGGGAGACACAGAATCTAAAGGAGGCTCCAGGCTCTGAGCTGTCAGCACAGAGCCCAAAATGGGGCTCGAACCCACAGGCTGTGAGATCATGACCGGAGCTGAAGTTAGATACTTAACCTCCTGAGCAATGCCCCATCTTTTTTTTTTTTTTAAGTTTATTAATTTATTGAGAGGGAGGAAAGAAAGAGAGAAAGAAAGAGAGAAAGAGAGACTGAGGGAGAGGCAGAGAGAAAGAGAGGGAGAGAGAGAATCCCAAGCAGGCTCTGCATTGTCAGCGCAGAGCTGGACGCAGGGCTCGATGTCACAGATCATGAGATCATGACCTGAGCCAAAAAGTCAGATGCTCAATTGACTGAGCCACCCAAGCACCCCCAAACACATAATTTTAAGTGACTAAAAAGCACTGTCGCAAAATGATCTGACAGTGTTATATTCCTCCTGTCAATATTAGTAACTATATTTATAGTAACAATATATATCATATATGTGTTATATATAAAACCATAAGTGGAGAGACATGCATTCACTCAGCATTTCTGGCCAAAGATAGGAAGAATGTGATGGGTGTGGGGATAGAATTTCTGCAGTAAATCTATAAAGCTTTTTTATAGGAGGTGGAAAATGCCTGGGAATACACATTATACTAATTAAATCTGGGTGACGATTACATGCATCTCTGCTCTATTAATATCTTTATGTTTTTATCTTTGCAGAAAATCACAGTTAAGAAAACAACAAAAGAAGATTATATTAAGTTGAAATAAGCAGAGATGACAGAACAGAATCATAGCTGCTAATTAGAGATATTTGAATCCAATTGGATCTTTCACAAAGGAAATCAGCAACAGAGAATTCTATTTTAGTTAAAATCAACTCTTGCTTCCTCCCTGAAAAGTGCATATTTTGTTATCTACGAAGACTCCTTGAGCTTTCCAAAGAGAAGAGCTATGAATGCTACAGAGTAAATAAGATCCTTTGAAAATCTTAAAGTCTAACTGGTGTACTTTATGACACAAAGTGAATGTGTTACAGTGAATAATAATGACAAATTAGTGACCAGTGTGCATCCCACGATTCCCTACAGTGGAAGGTACAGGCTTCCAGAAGAAAAGAACAAAAACAAGAACATTGTGTGTTTCAAATGGTATGGTTCACAGAATTATAGAAAAGGGCTGTTTCTAATTTTGAGAAGAAGAAGAATCCAATGAAAGTGTTTCTTTTTTTTTTTTTAATGTTTTATTTATTTCTAGGAGAGAGAGAGAGAGACAGGGTGAGCAGGGGAGAGTCAGAGAGAGAGGGAGTCACAGACTGAAACAGGCTCCAGGCTCTGAGCTGGCAGTCAGCACAGGGCCCGACACAGGGCTCGAGCCCACGAACCGCGAGATCATAACCTAAGTGAAAGTCGGACACTTAACCGACTAAGCCACCCAGGCGCCCCTCAATGACAGTGTTTCTAATGCAGCAGAGCTGTTTAGAGCCCAGTGCATCCCTAAGAGATAGTGAAATTCTATAAACTGGAAGAAAAAACCAACAGTAATGACATGGATGAGATCTTGCAGCTTGCCTATCGAGTTGCCTATAGAGAATGAGAATTGAAGCCTTATTTCTCCTGCAAACATATACTTTAAAAATGGGATTATTTAATAGCTCCCTGCTGCCTTTATTGGAAAGGCAGTTAGAAATCATACAAGTTTCACTTCATATTTCATCTCTCATGCTACATTTAATAATATAATCTCAAATAAGGCCACATGGTGAGGCATAATTCTGCTGCTCATAATAAAAATAAAGTGCCATTTTCAGAAGATATTTAGAACACACAGTAAAATTGTTTGCACATACCCAAAGTTGGCTCTGTGTTTGTCACTAGCATATAGAGTCGGCAAAGCTCAAGTTATCATCAAAAAGGTGCAATTATTGGGGAAAAAAAGATGTTTGTAGACAAGAGAGATTACTTGGAAATGCTATTAACGTAAATATTCTATTAATAAAAGTTAACTGAAGAATCATAATTTATTTGTGTTTTCTGTGTAAGCAAAATGCCTCACTGGATTAGAATAATAGAATGTAGAAATGGAGAGAGAAAAATTGACAATAAACTAATAATTGGATTTTTTCCAGCTGCTTTGGCACATCTTTCCAGAATATTTTTATAGTCCTAGAATACTCAGTAAAAAAAAGAAACCTCTAGGAAATTATGCATGAGTTCATAATCACAAATAGCTTTTATAAAATATTTATAATGTGCTCTCCTTTAATTTTCAGACCAGAATATTAGATTTAATACCATCTGTCCATGTTTTTGATTTGTAGATGAGGAAACTGAGGTCCAAAGAAGAAGCCCATTGCCACAGCTATTGGTAGGGGCACCAAAAGCAGAAAAATCTCAGGTTTGTGTTCATTCTATACTCGAACATTTTTTCTTCTTAAGAAACGTAAAAGAGAAACAAGTCAATGGAGTGAACCAGGTATAAAGCGCCATTAAAAAACAAACAGTAACTCTGCTAGTAATGTAGTTGTTATATAACAAGAAAGTGAAGTTTTCATGTCAAATCATCATCGTAGAAGAAGATTAGAAAAGGACTTTGGCAGTCAGAGACAAGGACAGGGAGAGTTCTGGAAAGATTGTTCTTTAGTTGTGTTTAAGAACAATTTATAAAAGCTTGTACGTAAAACACAGTTTTTGCAGAGAATTGTGCTAGTCGCTGAGAATACAAAGAGGAATCAAGCGTTCCCTGCTTTGAAGGTTGTCAACGGCTTTTGTGGCAGAGAAGGAGACGTCGAAATACAGTAAGAACAATGAGGAAGCTTGTAGAAATTGTCATGGGACATCTTATCACATGTGGAGCTCAAGGAAGACTTCACAGAGTAAACAACCCAGTAGTTCTGATAGGTGAGTCCAGTTAGCAAAGTGGGAGCCTATGGAGGCTCAGGGCAGGGAAGGGTATAGAGATGGAAAACGGAGATCAGAGGAGAGAGAGGGCAGAGAAGGAGAGAGAGAGAAAGAGAGAGAGAGAGAGAGATGGAGCAGGTGCTGACCAGCAGCAGGGGAGGAGCAAGGCGCAGGGAGGGAAAGACGGTGAGGCGCCAGGCTGGACTGGCAGGCAGGGCCCTCGCCTCCTCTGCTGTGTCCTCCACGACCACTCTGTCTGCGGGCGGTGCTCCCCACACTGGGCACATGTGCAAAGGATACGACAAGCCTCCTCTGTCACCTTCCGAACGCTGCTGTGTAGTAAAGACGGGAGTTTAGCCTGTGAACCCCGGACAGGGACTGAGGGATTCTGAGTGGGCCAGTTACTTGATCAGGTTTGGGTTTCGGAAAGTTCATTCTGGGAGCACATGGGTGGCTCAGTCCTCTGAGCCTTTGACTTTGGCTCAGGTCATGATATCATGGTTCGTTGGGTTCAAGCCCCGCATTGGGCTCTGTGCTGATAGCTCAGAACCCGGAGCCTACTTCGGATTCTCTGTGTGTGTGTGTGTCTCTCTCTCTCTGCCCCTCCCCTACTCATGCTCGCTCTCTCTCTCTCTCTTTCAAAAATAAATAAACACTAAACAAAGAAAAAAAGAAAAAAAGCAAGCTGATTTGGGCATTTCTGACGAGGGTAAACTGAAGAGGGTGATATTCAGAGCAGAGGAACTTATTTTTCTCAGACTGAGAATTTCTTTTTCGAAGTTTCATAGTCCAGGAAATCTGACAGCGTCTGGAACACAGGAAGTGCAGGCGGGTTGTCATTTCTGTCCCCTCCTGCACTCGTCCCCCACACCCCCAAAACCCCTCCTGAATTGAAGGAGAAACCTTCCTAATCTTTCTCTAAGAAGGGGCGGAAAAGATTGAAAATAGTTTCCTAAATGGCAAAAAAAGATGCTGCATATCAGAAAAGAGATAAACAGAGCTGTGTCTCCATCAGCTCTGGTTCTAAGAAATGTCGTGTTGATCACAGGAGTCTTTGGAAATGTCACTGCCTTGTCCTCCTGAAACATCAATGTCCCGTGCAGCCTTCAGGGGAGGAATTCTTCCTCCCGTCTGCTCTCACAGAGCTGGATTATTTGAACTCCTGTCTCTGAATTTGAACTTGCCCAGGATGATTCCCCTCTTCCTTCTCCTTTGACTTCTCTGTTGTTTACTCAAAACCCAGCATATTGTTCACTCAAAAACCAGAATAGATGCTTTGCTGCCTTTTTCACCTAGCTTTTCCTAATGTCTTTAGTCCTTTCTCTGAACTTCTATTTTTTACTGTTCAAATGCTTTCAAGGTTTTTTCTTCATTTACCATTTTATAATTCTAGAATGTATTACAGTGGCTCAAATATAATAATTACTAGTAATATTTGTAGGAAATTAAGGGTATGAAAAAGAAAAATAGAGTAAAAAGTCTTCAGGTTTGGTCCAGTTGCTAAGCACAGGTTCACTTTAATTCTGAATTTGTTTATTTGAAGATTTTCTTGAGTACACTATGAGAAATGCATGTCTTAACCATAGCATCGCAATACTAAATGCATGACTGGTACATAGAGCAGCTCATGATACTACAATTAGAGATTATCTTGTTGGAAAACGGAGATGAGATATATGTCATGTGTCAAATGAATTAAAATTAAAGAGAATATTTTTACTTTTATTTTTTAAGTTAAACTGAGAATATTTTTATTTTTGAAAAAATAGAAGAGAAAACTGAATTCTTCATTTTAGAAAAGAATTGTGTTGTTCGCAAATACAGTTGATAATCTTTAAGATAAAATATTGTGCCCGATTTTTATTTTGAAGATATAAATTTAAATTGAAGATATGAAAATAAATAGAACATTTTTAATTTTTTTTTTTGAGAGAGAGAGAGAGCGTGAGCAGGGGAGGGGCAGAGAGGGAGGGAGAGTGAGACAGAATCCCAAATAGTCTCAGTCCACGCTGTCAGCACAGAGCCTGAGGTAGGACTCCATCTTACCACCATGAGATCACAACCTGAGCTTTTATCAAGAGTCTGATGCTTAACCGACTGAGCCACTCAGGCGCCCCTAAATCTGTCTAAAAAAATTAAAAAAAACTTTTATTTTAAGTAATTCATAAATAACTGCAGATATTTTTCATTCAACACATATCTCCATGGCATTGATGTAGGGAAACGGAAGGGAGTCCATTTTAGAAAGTCTCCATCTCTACTGTTTCTTTACAGGTCCCCATTTCCTCATGTCCTGTATTTCACCTTGCATCTGAGTAAACTAAGGAAGCTATGTTCCCACTCCAAGGGGGAGACAAGAAAGCTAATCGTTTTCCGAGTTTCATCCGTGGCCCCCATACACCTGATAACATCTAAGAGCAAAGCTCTGTCCATAATATTGTCAATACCCCTACCTTCAGTGATTTCTGGAATAACACCTCTTCACCTGACACTTACTTTTGATCAGATCCTACTCTGGATTCCTGAAGGAACACATACCCTGAACTCCTTTCCAATATAAGCCTCTAACCCCAACCAACGGGGAGGCTCACTTCTCTTTTTCCAAGTCTCCCAGACACCCTGTCTGCTGTACTCTCTCACTTAACTGACTCAGTGAACTCCGCTCTTATTTCCTCCTGGCTCCTGTTTGACTTCTGTCAGGTGAAGCCAAGGACCCTCTTGGCTGGTCCTACGGAATGCCCTCTGGCCTGCCTACATCAGCACTCACAGGAAAGATTACCCACATTTGAATAACTGAAAGAAAGCCAGCGATACTGAGCCACAGAGAGGCAATGCTAAAAATGTAGGCAGAGATGTAATCGTGTTTGGTCTCCAAGGCTTTGTGAAATATTTTTATGTTCATCCTCTTGGTGATAAGGGTTTTTTTTTTTTTTTCTGATGTCTAACATTTAATATCTGTGTAATCTTATGCGAGCTAATTAGCCTATATAAAACTCAGTGTAATCAGAGGGTTGCTGGGAAGAGCAAATGAGATCATGTATATTACTTAGGCAAAATGCTTTGCACATAGCATTCAGTAAGTGTCAACCACTGATCTTACAAATATGTTGCATGGTGCCCCATGCAGACAGAAGGGATAGGAAGACATTGATGATAAAGGGTAGCCTCTTCTATGTATTGTGATTACTTGAGAATATTCTTTGACTTAAAATATTCTCTCTCTAGTCAGATTTCCTCATCTTTCTGACTAAACATAGATCCAGGCAATACCCCATTGCGATACGAGGAGTCCAGGCAACTCCAGCCCACTCTCTCCGGCAATAGCGGTCTCTTTTGTTTTACGCGCCAATTACTGTAGGCTCTGAGCTTCTTGCACAAAGGCTAAGATCCTTACTCATCTTTGTTGCATGAAACCTAGAGTTAGTGGGAAGATTTTGTCCCCAGTCTTGGCTGGAGCTCCAGTATGAAATCTGCCCACATTTTCCTCCTTTATGCCATTGGAGGAATAGACCAAACGTGTATTCTCCAAGCAATGCTTGCATTCATTTTCCTCTGGGGAGCAAGGGGCTCCCAGGACTTGGACATCCCACTTCCATAAGGGGTCCTCCTCTGCCACTTGGTGGGTAAGCTCCTCATGTGATGATTCTATGGGCAGCCTTTCTGCCAGCCCCCTAAGCCCCAATCTCCAACAGAGCCTTGATAAGTTAGAGGGCTGATGTCTTAGCCATGATGTGATGCACTTTTTTATTTCTTAATTTGTTTGGAACCAAGGAGGGGGAATGCTATTTACTGGCCTGTTCGAGGCCACAGCCCTTAGTGAAAAATAGGTATTCGCTAGATTTTTGCTGAATGAATGGAGATAGCACTTAATCAAACTCAATAGAAAAGAAAATTTAATTAGCCTTAAAGTCTCATAAGTGCAGCTATGCTTTAAAAATCCTGTGCTTGCAAAAGCTGTTGATTTAATAAATTATTTGCCAAGGAATGAGCTCTGTGAATATTTATCTCTTCAATATTATGTAGCAGGCATATTAGTTAGTAAAAAATAGACCACACACATTCAGTGGCAAACAGTACTGTTAATCTTGAGATTTAAAATGATTATAATCATAAGTGTAGGCAACTAGGAAAATCTATATGTTAGATTGGAAAGGGAAAAAATGATGCCAATATCAGCATAAACCAATTGTAAGGTGATTTCTTGTCTCTACTGTCATAAAATCTTTCGTGCCTCACCGTCCCAAAAGATCACTTTTAACCACAGTTGGAATTGCTTACATTCATTTTTAGGATAACCTAAAAGTTCATTTCATTTTCATGGCTGAGTAAATTTGGTGGCTATTTCTATTCACCCACCACTGTCATTTACTGTTAGGATGTGCATGAGCTTAGTGGATGCTGTTAGAGTCAAATTTCTGTCACATGAACACTTTGAAGAAGGTTGAAGGCACACCAAAGTGTTGCCTTTTCCTAAGGCACAAGTTAGAAAGTTGTTAGTTACCTCTCAAATAACACATTTAATTTCTACAGCCTTTTTGTTTGAGAAAACAAAGTGAGGTGCTAAGTTGAAACTGTTTAAGAAAATAATAGTCACATGAACTGTATTTCACACTTAGGTCAAATTCAAATTTTCATATACAACTAAGCGTGAAAATGCCTTGTGAATTTCTCAGTCTGACTCTGGGTGGATTTCACTAATTGTGTGCTGTTCTTCTCAGATACTTGTGTGGGCTTCTCAGCAACAATAACTACACACACACACACACACACACACACACATACACACTTCCACAGATGTCCTATGGACTGAATTTATATAACTCTTTGTCTTCACTATTTGCTTTTATAGAAATCTTCACATATACTTTTGGTACTTAGCTTCCAAAAGATCTTTGTAGCCTTTCTAGCCTGAAAGACAGAGGGGAAGTGTGATTACCAGACTACATGCCCAAATCTAGAATAAAGCAGAAAGCTCTAAAGTAATCCAAATAGTTAAAAACACTTTGCACTTAAAGAAGTACATACTAGGGGCGCCTGGGCGGCCTAGTCGGTTAAGCGTCCGACTTTCGCTTAGGTCATGATCTCGCGGTTCGTGGGTTCGAGCCCCGCGTCGGGCTCTGTGCTGACTGCCAGCTCAGAGCCTGGAGCCTGTTTCAGTCTGTGATTCCCTCTCTCTCTGACCCTCCCCTGCTCACGCTCTCTCTCCTAGAAATAAATAAAACATTAAAAAAATTAAAAAAAAAGAAGTACATGCTATTTGAATGAGAATTATGTTTCAGATAAATGTTTCCAGGCATGTATATAATTGGATAATTTGACCTTTGGAAGGCTTCTTTGTGGTAAGAAGGTTTCAGTTACTGTCTGTATGTCTGTACAATCAAAAATAGTGCATGTATTCAGCTTATACAGGCTAACTGGAGGTCATTTTTATATTGCCCCCAAACTTACACATTTTCCTCACCAGAATCATGTTCTGGAACTGGCAGATCACCAAAGATAATCATATTAAACTCATAAGACAGTTTTGTGGCTTAAAGTATTTAAATTCTCCAGAATTACTATATAACCAACTCCTCATTTTTCCCAAATGGCTCGAACTCAGGCTGTTTTTCAAGGAATGTTCTCTTACGACTCTTAAGTGCAGTTTCTCAGATCACCAGGGGAAAGATCAACATCTGAGTCTGTGAAAATGTTCCCTATCAACACAGGAACCCAACCAACTCCCAGACTGTTCATGAAAAGCAAGCAGGGTCAAGGTCAGTGACAAGAGTCCAACCCGTTTTTTGTTGAGGTCGTTGCTGGTTTCATTCATTCATTAAACAAATATGCATTCAGAATTATGGTCTAGGTGCTCCAATAGCCACTGAGTGGTTTTTTCATGCAATGTAGATGAATTCTAAAATGCAGCCATATGTATTCTGTCTTGCCGGTGTAGACATGTTAAACCGCAAAGTGTATTGTATCCAAACCTGTCCTTTGGGAACCCCTCACTTCCTCTTCTGCACTGACATTGTGTGGGTATATGTGTGTGTATTTGTGTGTGAGTGTGTGTGTAAGCTAAAGATATGCCCAACATTCAGTTAGCGACCAACATGTAATAGTTACAAAGAAAATGTGTAGAACAAGAATGAATAACTTCATTTGGCTAATTAATAAAATATATAAGTTTTCTTTAATTTTAGAGATAGATGTGATGTTACCCTAAAAATCTCCCAGATTTATTAGAATTTCAATGTTTTGTAGTAATACATTTTAAAAATGAGTAGAGCTGATTTTCAGAGTAAATTATATACTTATCTGTCCCTAAAAGACTGAACTTCATGTTTCCTATAATTCAATACAAATCATAATTAACAGTGTTTAATTAAAACATCTAGCAAAGTCATCAAATAGTGTCCTAGAGAACTTTATGAATGCTTTAATTTGCATTCTATTAATATTTAAACTGGTACAAATCAATTGCAAGTGTTGGTATGGAAACTTATTTCAAGGCAACAGAGCTCAGCTTTAAACCAACAAAACCCCCAAACACAGTGGCCATCCCCCTTTCCCTCTATGTCCCAAGAGATGCAGAAAATTAGGGAATTAAAAAGGAAACAGCCAAGCAGAAACTCTGCATAAAATGATACACCCCAAACCCTGACCAATGTTCCTTTTGAGGTGTGTATAACCCATGTATTTTAAATTGCCATGTTTCCTCTCTTTCTCTCTCTGTAACAATTCTAATTTAATGGTAACATGCGGCATTTTAAACAATAGTTATGGCTTTGTTTTAAATTCTTTTATTATGGTTAATGGGTCCTCTCTTGGATGTGGGCAGAGAGCAGAGGGGAGATCAAAAGGTATTTAGTGTCTGATTAATAGAGACAGAAATTAGTCTTAGTCAATTATCAGGATGGCACTCTTAAATTTATGAAAATGGCATATGCTGCATTTTGAAAACAATTATTCTTGAAATTCTTTAAATGTGTAGCAGTTCTAGCTAATTAAACTTTTAAATGTAGTTTTGTGAAAACAAATAAATAAAAATTAGGAATTATATTGGAAAAGAGTTCTTGGAGTGATCTATTCTTTGTTATTTTGTGGGGGTGGGGAGAGTTCCTAACATAGTAAATTGAAGATGCAAGAGTCATATTTGTGTCCCTTTTAACAATATGAAGCAAGGCCATTATCTTAAAACACTGCTCTTCATAAAAACATCCACACGTCTTCCAGAGAGATGTCGACATATATGTGACATATACATACACGTACTCACATATACATGATTCATTTACTTATTTAGTCATTCAAACCATATTTATTGAATGCTGACTTGCAGCCAGTGATGGTTATGATTACTCGCCAAAAACAGACATGTTCTCCTTTGTGGACTTTACAATCTGGTGAGCAAGGCTGTGGGAGGTATAGAAGTCATGACTTATCTTTTTTTTTTTTTTTTTTTTTCTGAAACCCCAAAACAAAATGCTTCTGGATACCAGGTCCCTTTCCTCATCATTCTGGGTCAGGCTGTACCTCTATACATAATTAGTTTTTCTCAAATGATTTTTTCTTAATATGCCTGTGTTTAATTTTTTAACTTCTTTCTTTTCTGCATAGCCTAACATCCGAATTTTATTTTTCTGATATTTAACATCTTTCTAAATCTCAGGGACCTACCTGTTCTCAGACTTCTCTCCTTCCTAACTTTTTCTCTATTTCAACTTCTTTACAGGACTTAACACCATCAGAAATTATTTTATTTATTAGGATGAGGCTCTTAAGGGCACGGACCTGATTGATCATTTTCATCCACCACTTCCCAGCATCTAAAACAGGATCAGGCAGATAAATAAGACTCTTTCTACTTTATAAAATCTGTTCTGTAAGTGGCTAATTGTTCTGGAAAATGCCTTACATTTTATTAATGTCATGGGTGGCTCTGTGTCATTGACAATTATGGCCGTCAAGTGTAGTGGGCTTCGGTTCGGGAGCATGAGATTGTAGATGTTTTTAAGTATTCCATTCAATAAAATTTAATATACAAAGAAATGGGTGGTTAAGGCTTAAGGGATTATAAAGTACTACATTGATAAAACAAAACATAATAAGGAACAATGAAATATCGTTAACAGTCACAGATAGCAAGGATGAGCTGCAGTAGCAGTAACACATTACTGCCAAGGAGAACAACTCTTTTCTGGACATACTTGATTTGCCGGTTATTTGTCGCGTCTCAGCTCTAAGTACCCCCTTCTTGGTCCTACTTTGTGGTACAAGACGTGGATTTTGCAAACTAGATTTTTCCTTCACCTGCTGGCTCCTTGTAAATGCCTAAAGGTGTTCCTCTGGGGAAACGATAGAGAAGGAGGCGGAAGGAAAGGCTTTATTTCTTCCTGCTTTGCTTTTGCTTTTGCTTTATCCCTTGTTGGAGGAAGGACTGTTGGGTGGTGTGGTCTCTCGGTGTCCCTGTGGCATTGGGCTGCTCTGGGGACAGCCGCCAGCCATTGGTTCAATACCCCGGAAGTGGGTGGTGTGTTCTTATAGCAGCCACAGCACCTCCCGATGTGGGATATTCAAGCATCTAAATCTCCACCTGGAGGGGCCCCCTCTCAGTTTCTCAGAATTTTCCTTGTTCACGTTTGCCCCTGGTGTGAAGTAGGAGCTCTTGCTGGTCTTATGCCCAGTAGCAATTCTGAGTTAGAACCAGCGTTTTGTTTATTTGTCTAACCCCACTGGCATCAGACTCCCAAACTAAATGGTGGAAATGGCAGGTTTTTCCCAAGCAGTAAATTAAGAAAGATTCAGCATTTGTCACTTGTTAATCCTGTGACCACATAAGCAACATGGCGTATCTGCCTTCCCTTCTTGCTCACAGTCGGCTTCTGATGAGGTGAAGGCTGAGGTCCAGCCATGGTCTGACCTTGTCTGAAACTTCCGCAGGATTCTTTTTCAAATAAGAGGACAGCATTTTTCTGAGTCCCATTAATTAATGCATTCTGGAAAATTTGTCAAAGAATTTTCGTTCAGATTAATTCTCTTTAAGAACTTCTAGCACTTTACATCTTGGAAGCCAAAGACTGGGGAGGGAACTTTTTATGATAATATAGCAATGACAGAAACTAAGAAACTGGATAGCTTTCTTCATCTTCTTCCTTTTTTTTTTTAAATTGCATTCAGACTATAAGACTATATTTTTAATTAGAAGGGAATACAAAGCACAGCTATGGAATTCCTGATACAAGTCAATGTTGATCAAGCAAGAGCTTGAAAAATGCCCAAGAGTCAATCCTACTGTAGAGAAGGTTTTATATTTACATCTTCATACTTACAGCTGGCAGAAGATTAATAGGAAATAACTGCCAACCATGTCTGGGATGGAGAAGCACCACTAAGGAGGCAAAGTACCATATGCCTTCCAATACTCAGGTACTAGGAGGACATTAGGGGTGTGATTAAGGGGCAGCCACAAGGCGTCCAGGTGGGGATGGCATATGGCACATTTCCTGCCTAACTGTGCGTCTCCATGCTCTTGTCGGCTAACATCACCAATGCAGTTTTACTGCCACTTGCTAATGTACAAATATGGATTTGTTATTTAAGTAAACTCTCAATTTGAATCCTTTATTACTTATTGTAATGAATCCTTGATGACTTACTTCATTGCTCATCATCATAAAAAATTACGTTACGGGATATGAATATAAAGAGATTCATAAATTTAAAAAAGCTTTAAAAATAATCATAACAGCTAATATTTATTGAAATGTTTCCAAGTGTTAGTTACCAATCTAATTTCTTTAAATATATAAACCTATTTAATTTTCATGAGTGCTGCTACTATCTTGAAGGTAAAAAAAACTAAAGTAGGTAATTTGCCCATGGTTACATTTAATAAGTGGAAGAGTTGATATTCAATTCCAGGGATTCTTAAGACTGCATTTCCACTGTATCATCCTCAGTTATTTAAAAAAAAAATTTTTTTATAGTTTATTTATTTTTGAGACAGAGAGAAACAGAACATGAGTGGAGGAGGGGCAGAGAGAGAGGGAGACACAGATTCTGAAGCAGGCTCCAGGCTCTGAGCTGCCAGCACAGAACCCAATGCGGGGCTTGAACCCACAAACCGTGAGATCATGACCTGAGCCAAAGTTGGACATTTAACCTACTGAGCCACCCAGGCGCCCCTTATCATCCTCAGTTTAAGTGTTATAGGTATTTTTATAAATTGTAGCATTTATAAAAACAAAACACGTTATATAAACTAATATGCACAATTTATTATTGGTTCTTAAGTAAAAATGCATTGAAGATAGGATATCCTTGGAGATGGTTTGTGAAACAAATTTTTGATACTTTTTCCTTCCAGAAATGGAGCTTAATTTCTCTATCCTTAAATATCCTTAAGTCACTATAGATACTTCATGACTTACTTTATTAGGTAGAAATGGCAGAAATGACAGTATGCTACTTTGGAGGTCAGGACAGAAATAGATGGAGGCTTCCATCTTGAGTGTACTCTCTCTCCTTCTCCCTCTCAATCACAACTCAGAGGGAGCCCTATGGTCTTGAGGAGAGAGCCACACGGCAAGGAGTTGACCCATCTGGTGGCAGCCACATAACTGAGCTTGGAGACAGAACGTCCCTAGCAGAACTCTGAAGTGCCGAGTCTGTGGCTCAGACCTACTGCTTGCTGACAACCTCGTGGGAATTCTTGAGTCAGTCTCTCACGTCATCTCCCTCTCCATGTCTCAGTCTCATAAACTGAGACTGAAAATTCATAAACTGAGTCAAATAATCAATGTTTGATTTCTTTAAGATGATAAAAGAATTGAGATAAAAGAGATAAAAGAATTGAGGCAATTCTTACACAGCAGTGTTCAATAATAACCTTGGTGCAAGATTTAAGATTCACCACAACACAAATAAATAAGTTCATGATTGAATGAATGAGTGAAAGCCTAGGTCATCAGAAATATTAGCTTTTAAATTATTAATACAGAAAATGAGTTTCCTTTATAAATATGTTAATTATATAAATATATTTGAGTACATTCCTTATATATACACTTACTTTAAACATTTTCACTACATCTATATGAAATATATATCAGATTATCCCAAAGATCTAAGCTATGCTCCTTAGCATGGTTTCTGTTATCATATGTACTTGAAAATAATAAAACTGAATTACTATATAGACAGTCTCTTAATATTGTTAAAAAACAGCATCTGCTGTTTTGTCACTGACACCAGGCATGTTTTTATATCTCAGAAGACACAAGAAGGAATTTGGAAAATTCCTACTCTGTATTAACTTTTGACTGATGAGGATGACTAACTAACCTGGTGATGTAACTTTGTTGACTAATTTATTGATGATGCCAACTAGTAAATAACTTAATCCATGTAAAGTTCTATGCTATGGACTGAGGTGCATTCCCTCAAAACTTCTGTGTTGGAGCCTAAACTCCCCAATGTGATGGTATTTGTAGATGAGGCCTTTGGGAGAATATTAAGTTACATTAAGTCATGAGACTATGGCTCTCATGACAGATGGAATTAGTGCTCTTATGAGAAGACAGATCAGAAGGCTTATTTTCTCTCTCTCTCTTTTTTAAAATATTTATTTATTTATTTATTTATTTCTAGGAGAGAGAGAGAGAGAGACAGCATGAGCAGGGGAGGGTCAGAGAGAGAGGGAGTCACAGACTGAAACAGGCTCCAGTCTCTGAGCCGGCAGTCAGCACAGAGCCCGACGCGGGGCTCGAACCCACGAACCGCGAGATCATGACCTAAGCGAAAGTTGGACGCTTAACCGACTAAGCCACCCAGGCGCCCCTATTTTCTCTCTCTTTCTCACTCTCTCTGTGTTTCCCTCCCTGACCCCCTGACACCCTTCCCCCAATCCATGAGAGGGAAAAACAAGAAGGTGGCCATCCCAAAGCAGAAAAAGAGCTCTCAGCAGAACCCAACCAGACTGGAACCGCGTTCTCAGATTTCCAGACTCCCAAACCATGACAGAATAAAGTCCTGCTCTCTAAGCCACCCAGTCTATGGAATTATGTCATGGCAGCCTAAGATAAGATACTCTAAACACAACTATTGACACATGTTAATTTAAGTGATATTACGCATTATTGCTACTAACAGTATTCATATTAGTAATAGAATTAGTAGTAATAGTCGTATCATTCTTATTTTTATATACTGTTCTCCCACTGATGGAAATTCCAAGAGAAGAATAGTTGTCAAATATGTTATATCCCCAACCTCTCTCTCAGGGTTTGTTTCTCTTTTCCCAAGTTTCACAGTTCTGCTGATGTATACGCTTGCTTCCATAACAGGACACACCCTTCTGCTTGGCTCCCTCCCTTCCTATGAATCTCTGCTTCTCTGTAATATTATCAGAAAAGACTCAGAAAATGAAACACCCACTGCTGCCCCCCACACCAATGTACACACCATATGCCCCTCAGTTTCTTTTCTCTCTTTATAGAAAGGATGATCATTTGAAATATTATATTGATGTGTGTTTATTTCATTCATCTCTCGCAACATGTAGGGCTGGGAGAATCCAGATCGTCTCTGTTCATTGCCTCAGTGCTTAAGATATGCTTGGAATGCATGACAGCTTTTTGAACTAATAACGTATCTGGAACATCTTTAAATTCAGAACCTAGATCTATGTCATTCATTTTAATGGCTTTGCATTTTATGGATGCATATTCATTTATTTACCTGTTTCCGTGTGGTGGTATTTGCTTTTATTCTTAAGTGTAACTGAATTTCAAATTTTATTTTAATTCATGTTTTCATAGTTAGAAGCGCTTCCCTGACTCAGCCTGCCTCCCAGCTTTGAATTCTCACTTTCCAGAAACACCAACTTTAATTTCTTAGCTTCTTCGTTTGGTATTTATACCCATTTCTCCCCAATAATTTGCTCTTATTGATATTTTTAATTAATAAAACATTTTAATATTATCATAAAATTCTACACACACACACACACACACATTATTCCATTTATTTTGTAGCTGCTTCTCTGAATTTATGGGTAGGAGCAAGCAGAATTCTTGTACTTTTCCCTCACATCAATATGTACATGGGTATATACACATGTAGAAATATATGGGGAAACAAAACATTTTCCTTTCTATTAACTTTTTATAAGAGGACAATGAGAAGTACATCCTTCTAAATCATCATAGAGGGAACATTCAAAATTGGCCTTAGAGAAGGTATGTCCATTTACAGAAAACAGGCTCTGCACAGACATTAGCTATCACTTGTCTGGGTCTGACTTAACTGAATAAATACCAAACTCTCTCTCCACATGTCACCCCATAAGATGTGAGGAGGCATTATCTCTGAGAACATGAGGTAAAGATGATATAACGATGCTACTTTGGCCAATCACTCAAGCTAATGAGTACGCCTCCGAGAAATATAAGAAAAATCAATGCACCTCATATTTTTATAATGTGTGTGCAGGCCTCGAGTACAGGTGTGTTGCCACACACATTTGTCTTGTACGTACCTTCCCAATTTAAATATTTATGGAACTACAAATACTAGTGTCCTTTGTTTGTCATCATTTGGTGGTGAAGAAGGCTCAGATGCTACCCAACAAAAGGAGAAAGGACTTCCAAGGATAGCATCTGCTTCGTTGGCAAAGCCTGCCCTGTCTGTGAATGCAGCCCTGGAATCGCCATTGGCTTTGGCACTTCTGAGATGGACTGACGTGGTGAAAAAACAATTTTTTTAATTAAAAATACCCACTGAATTGCAGGTCAGGTTCACATTCTGACAAATGTAATTGTCTTTTCAAATAGGTAAGCAGGCCTTCTTTACATTCTTCCGCATCTCACCACAGAGTCAAGCCCTTTATTTGATGTACAGTAATTGGAACAAGACGGACCACAGTTGCCATATTCTTTGCATAGAAATGTGCTGCGTGGGCTTGGTGTCACTTCCCCTCCCCCCCCCCCACCTGGCTTAGCTATCTCTCCAGCTCCACGCCTCCTTTCTTAATTAGAACTCAAATATGCCGACAGTTTTCCTTGCTGTGAGATTGCCTCTCTCTCTGTCTCCTTAGCGTGGGCATCTGCATGTTATTTTAGTATAAATAAAATCTTGGATCTCTTACTAAAATATGGTTTTTCTGATAAGGAAATTGCACGTCTATTTAGCAACATATTATCTCACTATTTCAGGTATCTTACTTAATGATATACGCCTATGCATATCCACTGAAAACTGCAGATATGTTTTTCCCCTAATGACAAAATCAAACCTGGGATCTTTATATTCATCTTAGTTTGCATAAATACAGATTTCGTAAACTGGGAATGAGTTAGACATTAGGATAGAAAAACAGCAACAACATGTAGCATCAGTGTTTGAGGGTCCTTTAATGTCGGGCGTATGGAGTTAAAAAAAGAAATAGAGAACAGTGGTTACAAGCAAAAGTGTACGAGAACCTTTCAGCTCATCAGTATCTAGTAAAAACATTCCAAGAATGATGACATAATAAAAAATCTGAATTCTGGTTTAAACAAGGAACAATACCTTGTATAATGCAGCTGAATAGCTTGGTTGGGACTAAAGGCCCTTTATGGGCACTTGAATCACAATGGGAGTATCAAGGTGGTAAGTAACATATAGCTTGTATGTGGGTCATAGGTTCTTTTTGATGAGTTCTTAGTCATTAGGAACTTCAATATTGAGCTATGTGTTTTCGAAAGAGTATGCACCCTCCCACCAAGATGAACTTGACCCAAGAAAAGCAATCCTACACCTAATTGGAAGTCTACAAGCTTCAGAATAAAGCATTACCTTTGGAAAGTAAATAAATAAATAAGTAAATAAAGCAATACCTTTTGCTCCACTTTAAAGCAACTCCACACCCAACTCCAGCACACAGTTCATTGTCTTGACTTATTTTGAGAAAGGGTACAAGTCAAATGCCACCTCAAATTTTGGAGCAAATGAAGTGGAGGGGAAGTCTGGACGCACGTTTCAGAATTGGTTTTAAGGAGCACAGATTTATTAGGTATAGTTCAATCCATAAGCAGAGGAAGTTCTCGGATCCAATCAGATTTCCATCAATGTGTCAACCGATGAGCTGTCAGGAGCAGCTCTAAGGCACATCATAGCTATGAAAACCTCGCAATATTGGACTGAAATTCACTGATGGAAGCTTTCAGTAACTAAAGAGAAATTGAGTAGTATCTTTAAAAAGAAAGACAACTTAGCCTAGTCCTGCTGAAATGCTAGTCACCAGTAACTATTTGAAGTGCTTATGTATGCAAGCATACTAAGATATCGTTGTTCTTCATAGGAAAAACACAAATAATGGTCTTCATTAGGCATGGGGACTAGGCACCAAATTGACCTGTTTTCGTTGGTTCTTTAGGAAGAAACTCGGGGCTATCTAAGTTTTTGGAGACTTCACAGAGATGATGTCTCTGAGGGGTACTGTTGTGTCACTAAACTGAGACAATTACACAGGCAAATCTATTCTTTTAAAGTCACATTCCCCTTCTCATTCTGTACTTCAATTCAGGCTGTCTCAACTGTCTGGTTGGATGTCTGGTCTAATGAAACTTGCTTTCAATTACGTGGCTGGTGACAGATTGAGAGTCATTGTACTGTGATGCAGAAAATGACCCACTTTTAAATGGGTTAATGATCAAACATTAATGGGAAAACTCACTGGAAACAAGCCAACTTCTCTTTGTACCAACGACCACTCAGTGGTCAATTGCCTCCTTCTCACCTTTTAAATAGAAAGCTTCTTTTAATACTTACTTCTAAAATGTGTGCCTTCCTGATTATTGCCCATTCCATCTGTGTTTTAAATATTAATTCCTCTACATTTTTTTTAAAATTAAGTTTTACTTAGTTCTGAGAGAGAGAGAGAGAGAGAGACAGCATGAGCAAGGGAGGTTCAGAGAGAGAGGAGACACAAAATCCGAAGCAGCCTCCAGGCTCTGAGCTGGCTGTCAGCACAGAACCCGACGCAGGCCTCGAACCCACAGACCTGATCATGACCTGAGCCGAAGTCGGATGCTTAACCAACTGAGTCGCCTAGATGCCCCATAATTCCTCTACATTTTAAGCCAACCCCCTTGTGCACGCTACTCTCACATGGGTACCTCTCCCTGCCAGAGCTTTTGTGCACTGCCCTGTTGAACAGATAACCTTCTTCACCTTCCTAGATTGACTCCTCTTCACCCTGGCACGTCTGTTCCCTTCCAGCACTTCATTTGTTGGCACACCCACACAGCAGAACCACATTTTGATTCACAGTCTGTTATTCTGTCTTTCAGTTCCAACCATTTGGCTGCACATCTGAATAAGCCTGGGGAAGAAACTCGCCCTGCATTGATATGACCAGTGCTGAGGGCTCTCACTGGAGACGTGGTTCTCGTTTGCACAATGTAAACACCAAAATAAAGCTCTCCTTTGCCACCCTTGTCATATTTTCTAGTTCCAAACATGTTGTTCTACTACACGCCTGCTCCCTTTCTCACCATTTTACTAAAATACCTTTTTTTTGGTAAGAGTAAGAGACCTGGTGCAACAGGGAATCAGAGCCCTTGATTGAGGTGGTGGTGAGGGTGGGCTCAGACAGTCAACTGTGTGGAAGCCTTTAAGAGACACGAGATGGGGGAGGGTATAAAAAAAAGAGTTTCTTAGAGCAAGTGAATAAAAAGAACACTCTTGTATGATGTCTTTCTAGAATGATATTTAAAATTCTATTGTATGAATGTAATCCCTCACCAGGAGGATTTCCTATGCTACACTGTGTGCAGAAAATCAGCATTACCAGTGACTCCATTCTTCTGCCTGCCTAAAATATAGCAATCTGACTTTCAAATGTAGTTAATTCATTAATACATATGAAAGTGAAAGCAGCGCACATGCTTTCCTTTATTTAAATTCACCATGATACCAAGTGTTTTAATATATAGACTTATGATTTTGTGTTTTTAAAAATCATGCTTGCATGACCTCAAAATCCCAGTTACTTTTCAGTTCCCATTCTGTATGAGAGAAAATTTCCTTACCAGATTTTTGGTTATTTATATCATACAATAGATATTCAAGATTGGCTAAAACATGTTAGTAGATCTGAGTCTTCCCCCTCCCCCTCCCCCGATAGATTATTTATTTCTTTGGATTCTGTGGTAATAAATAGACTCAGCTGTGCATCCTTAGTTGTAAATCTCAGATCTCTATTTTGGCTATTGTAAGCAGAGATGGAATTTATGTTAAGGATATCAGGACGCTCACTGAATCAACATAAAGCTGAAAAACCCTGTTCAGAAAAGGAACAAAAAGCAAGCAAACAAGAAACCACCCTGCACTCGTGCTTCTGGTAACATCTGAAGGCGTTCATGCTGGCTCGTGGACCCTGTCACACATGCGCGCTGGGCGCGAGTGCAGCTGACTGGCAGAGGGCAGAGTATATGGGCCTGGGCCGGCTGCCGGGGTAGAGAGAGCGAGTTACAGTCCATAGCGGTAAGTGGAAAACCCTTCAGCCAATAGTCTGCCTGATGTCAAATACCTGCATGTATGAAAGGAGCTTAGATCATGGAAGATCAACAAAACAAACCACAACCAGTGAATATTTACTAAACAGTAGAAAACCTGAGGGTCTTTCTTTTCTAGCAAATAATAACACAAACCATGCGCTGTCCTGTCTATTGTACACCAAGTGACCAGGGGACTGGTCATCATCCGTGACACTTTACAGTATGATTTCCTAAATAGTGTTTTTGTTAAAAATATCTGCATAATGATTTTGTTCATTCATCCTCAAGAAACTCAGCCTAAGGGCCCAGTTGGTTAAGCGTCCCACTTCGGCTCAGGTCATGATCTCAGTCTGTGAGTTTGAACCCCACTGAGCTGTCAGCTCAGAGCCTGGAGCCTGCTTTGGATTTTGTGTCTCCCTCTCTCTGCTCTTTTCCTACTCACACCCTGCCTCTCTCTTTCTCAAATATAAACAAACATTTTTTTAAAAACCCTCAACCTAAAACAATACATTAAAATGCTTTCTTTCTGTAGTAAGGAGAATAACGCTAATAGAATGGCCCTAATCTCTGTAACCAGTGGCTATTTTACTTTTTCTAAAAAAGGCATTTTATAGACAGGATTAATGTTAAGAACATGGATATGGGAAGATTGCGTGGGTGGGTCAAATCGAATCAGATGCGTCCTTGAAAAGTTGTAGTCAGAGCAACGGTGATGATGAACGCAGACTTACTGGCTGGGAAGACAGAGAGAGGTAGCCACTAGCCAAGGAACACGAGGCAGTCTCTAGAAGTCAAAAAAAGCAAGAAAAAGGATTTTCCCTAGAGCCACAAGGAAACAAAGCAGCCTTGCCAAAAACCTCAAGCGAAGTCCAGGGAGACCCATCAAACTTCTGCCCCCCTAAACGATGAGATAAATTTTTGTGTTAAGATGCTGTTTGTGGGTCATTTGTCACATGGTGATTGGTTATGGCAGCAATAGAAAATCACAGTTGTTCTCTGTGTCAGCAGGTAGTAGGTCTCCTCCCCCTTGCTCTGCACACGGACCAGGTAAGATGAAGGACTGACTCAGTAACAACATGAAATCAAGCGTTAAGCCACTAGATCAACCTGGTTCTCTTCTTTGCAACAAGTTTGCAAGGGCTCAGTAGAAACGCTCTTATCCTGTGCATGTCTTACTGTGAAATTGTCAGTTCTGAGGACTACACATCACACATTAGTAGAGGGATTTCCAGAAACAGACATTTTTGAAGTTGCTTATTAAAAATCCAAAGTTTGTAGGGATTAATGTAAATGTTAGAAGACAAAGGTATTGCCAATATGCACAGTGTTTTGTTTTGTTTTGTTTTTTTGACGTGTGTTTCTATTTGAAAACAACTCATGCAGACAAAAGACTTATCTGTAATTGAGGCTAGATTTTTCAATATTCCACTATCCACTCATGTAAAACTTACATCATCCCTTATGTTAGAGTTTTCAAGCATGTGAAATTGAGGGGAAATCTCTACCTAAGAGCGAATGTTGCACTGCAGGTTACTCACTCTTCAAGACAGGCTATCAAAGTAGAAGTAATTCTCTAAAGGTTGAAAGAGGGAATATTAGTGCACATTTCATTTATCAAATCCTAAGGTTGATAGGAAGTTTAATGACCATTTGTTTTCAGGACTTCCCCATATTTGATTATATTATATATTGGTGACTTCACTGTTCAAGGGAAATAAAATATGGATAGTTATTCCTTCCTGATTACCAATCCCCGATAACTGTAAACTTTATGGGTGGGTTCAAGCTAATGTGATTGTACATGCTGGCATTGTTAACGCTTGAGTCCATGAATTTCTGTTATGTTTATGGTAGTTTTATGAGTTTGTAGTAATATGACCATTTCTCGAACACAGAGAAAATCCATATGAAAAATACACACACTGGAGTTGTGGGCTTTGCCTCCTCAAAGAAAGATAAACATAGATGAAATGTTGACAGGTCAACTCCATCCTTGATATAAAAAACTAACATTCTAAAAAATCAAATTCCATCTAACAATAGCTCGCTTCATTATAACTGAGACTAAATCTATGGAAATTTAGTAAAATATACCAAAAGAGGACAGTAACAACTGTATTGTTTGATGTATCAAACTGACTTCTACAACTTCGAAATAAATAATAGTTTGACTTATCTATACCACTAGTGTGATTGTCTTTTCCAGATACTTGATTTTAAAATAATTTTGAAACAGTTCATATGTAAATCCTGGAGCCCAATTCTATATTCCTCTGAGGTACAGAATGCCAAGCATTTTATAGCTTCATATTTTAATAGTCTTTTTTTGGAAGTGTGATATATATAGACAGAGCCGACATCGTAGCTGTATAGCTCAAGAATTTTAACCACAAAAACACCATCTGGATCAAGGAATAGAATATTTTCAGCACCATAGACCCTCCCCCAGACCTTCATCCAGTCTTCATTTTCTTCTTTCTTGTCCCCATAAAGCTACCTACTCTCTGATTTCTAACGTCAGAGATGGAATTTGCTGACTTTGAATTTTGTTATGTCATATATGCATCCTTTCACAGAATACGACTTGAGACATCATGTTGTGGCACATAGAAGTTTTAAATTCCATTTTTATTGTAATTATTTCATTTTATGAATATACCAAAATGTATCCACCCATTCTACCTTGTTAGGCATTGGTTGTCTGTTGTATTCTTAGCTCCTACTTTATAATCTCCTCATTCATGTATGTGTTTTGGTACATCTATATTTCTCTGCGTATATAATCAGGAGCACAATTGCTGGGTCCCAGGGTACGTGTTAGTTCAGATTTAGTAGATATTGCGGACACTTTCTGAAAATGAATAGGGCAATTTACATTTCAACAGGAGTGCATAAAATTTCCAGGTACTCCTTGCCTAAGTTGACAGATAGTCTTTTTAATTTAGCCATTCTTCTGGTTGCATAGTGGCATTACATTTTTAATTTAACTTTTCTGATGGCTGAGTTTGAATGTCTTTTCATCTCTTTATTTAGATGTACTGAGTAAGGAGTATTTAATTCAAGTGGAAGAGTGGGCCATGGAAGTTTGAAGAAGGTGCTTCACGAAAGACTGCATTTTTTAAGCTGGACATGGCAGATTAAGTATGACAGTTTGGTAGACACCAATGATACTGAGGTGGAGAAAGAAGGAGGAATTTCAGTATTAGGTGATTCAGTGTGGTGATCACCATCACAAAAAGAAACAAAGGTCTAAAAATATGTTAGTTTTTAAGTAGAGTCCAGATGAGGCCAACATATCTAGAGCACAAAATAAATGGAGGCGAGGGATAGAAGAGAATGCTATGAAAGAGAATTCAGGCTAAGTTGGGAAAGGGGTTTAAATGTTCTTAGGAAAGAGATGGGGCTCTATTATTTAGGAAATAAATAAATATATAAGCTTCTATGCAGTTGTTAATAACATTGATTATGAAAGCAATCATAATTGAAATCTGATAGAATTTCCAAAGATAAAGAACACACTTTATGTTTCTGAAATAGATTGATTTTGCTTATTTTTGCTGCATGTTAACATTTTTATCTTGTAGAAATCTGTGCATGCCCATAAAGCAGACAGATTTAGATCCCATTAATGATTAATATTGTTTCAAAATGGAAATCCATGATTCATTGTTTGTACAGAAGTGAGCTCTGATATCATGAATGAATAATACAAAATATTACACAAAGGAATTCGTGCCCATTCTATGAATAAAATGGTAGACAGCTTTTGGATAAGCCACACAAATTATTTTACTAAGAAATCGGTCTGTATACAAAAAGGAAACTGAGTTTAGGGCAATAAATTAAAACTATGAAAGCAGTGGAGTTTTATACTTAAAAATTTTTAATGTTTGTTCATTTTTTGAAAGAGGGAGAGAGAGAGAGACAGAGTTCAAGTGGAGGAGGGGCAGAGAGGGAGGGAGACACAGAATTTGAAACAGACTCTAGGCTCTGAGCTATTAGCATAGGGCTGGACACAGGGCTCGAACTCAGGAACTGTGAGATCATACTCTGAAATGAAGTCAGGCTTAACCAACTGAGCCACTCAGGAGCCCCCATCACTGCACTTTAGAATCATCTGGGGAGCCTCTAAAGCTCCCAACACACAGCTTTCACTCTGTACCAATTAAATTAGAGTGGCTGGGGGTGGAGCCCAGCCTCAGTAGCTTTAAATATCGCCAGGTGACTGATGGGCACCAGTCTGAGAACCATTATGCTGAAGGTTTGTTCGAGTCTGTTACATGATGCCAAAACTGTTTTTCACGGCGGATATATTCCATTTTCCATCTCCAGCTGCAGCGAGTGAGTGTTTCTGTTTTACATTTCCTCTGAAATTTTATATTACCCAGCTTTAAAAATGTTGTCAGCTAGTAAATGAGTTATAGCACTTGGTGTTTTGGTTTGTCTTTCCTTTAGTTGCTAGTGGACTTGGACATTTGTTTTTTTATGTAAGTGGGCTGTTTCTGTTTTTTTTCCACCTGCAAAAAGCCCTTTCATGTTTTTGCCTGAAGTTGTGCAGGTTTGTCTATTTTTAGTTGATTTGGTAGAAAATATTCATATTTCGTGAAAATCCTTTGACAGATATACATCTTTATCTGTCCTCGAGAATTCTGGCCTATTCCTACATTGTTAATTGCCTTCCCTTCCAAAATGCAAACTTTAGCAATTTTGTGTGGATAGAGCGTCTGTGGAGTTGGTTATGTTTTTCTCCTTCATTCTCAATGTTGTCTAGTATTTTTTTGTTATTTATTTGTTTGTTTGAGGGAGACAGAGATAGCACTAGTGGGGGAGGGGCAGAGAGAGAGAAGAAAAGAGAGAATCCTGAGTAAGCTCTGTGCTCGAACTCACGAAAGCATGAGATCATGACCTGAACCAAACCAAGAGTTAGATGCTTACCCAATTGAGCTACCCGGGCGCCTCGCAGTGTAGTCTAGTATGTTTTAGTTGAACTATGCGTGTGTTCCTTGAATAAGCCCTTCATGTCCAAGTCATATTATTTCAATGTATAACTAGATAAAATTTGTTAATGTTTAGTAAATTTGGATCTGTTATTTTTAAATTAGTCAATACTTTTCTATGTGGTTATGTATGATATTGCTTGCTCTCAGATTTATTTTAACGTCTGTTTAAAATTCTTTGCTCCAGACAGGTTTTCTTTTATATTTTAAGAAAGTAACTTATTTTCCCATGTGGAATATTTTTGGTTTTAAGGCAATGCATTTAAGTCTACATTGTAAAAAACAAACAAAGCAAACAAAAAAAAAAAAAACCCTTAACTCACTAAATATAAATCCTAGATTTGCTATTTTTTAGCTCTGTAAACATCTGACATTAATATACTAGCGTATTATAAGTGTGGGTGTCTTCTGATAATGAAGAAAAAGTAGTTAAAATTCCCCATCAGCTTTTCTTTTTTATTTGTTCATTTTTAAAAGAGCAAGTAAAGCTAGAACCTGGCACATTTTGTCCAGTGACTTAGAAGTAGCCTGACAGAAGGTGAGACCGTGAACAGTCCACCCGGGGTCTCATTTCAAACCTTATCTGGATTGTTTACTAGCTTGTGGTCTTGTAGAGGTTATTTTATCTATATGCCTCAGTTTCCTTACTTGCAAAATATACGAGATAATAGTAGCTTACCCACAGATTTGCCGTGTGTCTTAAATGAGCTCATATTTGCAAAGCACGTGAAGTCGTTCTTGGTACGTCGTAAGAACCACATATGGGTTTGCTAAATAATCGATAAACAGGATGCACGAGTACTTTTTTTCAGCTTCCACACCTCCGCACCTGATGATGCCAGCACCACCTTTTCAAATCCTAACTGTACATAACTTCAAATATACGGCTTTACCCTACCTCTCAGTTTCTTTAGGCATATGCATAGCACACTTTTTTTTCCTCCCTTTTTCTTTTTTGGCTTTCTGACTCTGTCTTTTGGTTTTCTAAGTACTATAAAGGTAAAATAATTTCCTTCCTGTCTTTCTCCTCCTTTCTGTCATTATTTGTTACTGATGCTGTTGGTTCTGGGTGGTCATTCCCTTTCTTTGTCACTTTTCTCCCTGACAGTCACAGGAAGTGTTCTGGCCGTTCATGTGACTTCTGGGAACCTTTGGTGCTGATGAGCAGTGGCTAGTTTGGAGAGAGCTCCTATTCCTTTCTACTGACGCTGCATCTCTGCCCTCGCTTTATTTTGTTTTCTTCCACATTTAGGGAGGGCATCATGAGGGAAATGAACATTCTTCATCTTGGCATTGCTCTCTGATTAGGGATGAAAGAAGCTGCCTGTCTATCCTGACAGTTTGATCCTCGGATAAAACCTGTGTAAAGCACTTCTACCATGAATAATGTATAGGGGTGCACAAACATCTACACCAAAACTAGTTAAAAGTGTGTGAAATATATTTATATCCACTTCTCATTAAGAATGACTAAGTCTGATGACATGTGCAGACGGAATTCTTCTATATATGAAAGAGAATCTCTTCTTTTTTTTTCTAGTAACTAATGATCATGTTTAGATTCAATGTGGAGATGCAGAAGTCTTTTGTCATTGAGACAATGGTATTCCTTTTTATCTGATAGCATGCCTCTAAACACAGAAATGCCACCGTGATGGGGAGTTTGGGCTCCCCCTCTAAGTCTCTGTAACTCACATTTTTATAAATCCATCCTAAGGTTCATCCTACATGTGTTTCATCCTCGGAATAGAAATCTACCCATGAAAAATACCTTGCCTGCATTAGCCAGTTTCAGAGTAAGGTATAATTATCTTTCATTGTCTCTTTCCTGAACTAAAAATAGTTCCACCTCTTCTAAAAGAACTTCAGAAATTTCAACTTACTGGTAAACGTTAGTGAAAGAACTGAGAGAAGAGTTCTTAGAATAAAAACAAAAACTGCTTTCACATAAAGAAGAATCAAAACCTTCTATGATATGCCATTGGTTTCAGGAAAAAACATCTATTTTGAAAAAGAAAAAATAGAAGCTTTGTCATTTCAGTTCTTACCTGGTACATTCCATTATCGAGTCTTTTCCAAAGTGTTTTCACCAGTGTGTTTACATCTGTAGTCAGATTTCAAAACTATTCCCATAGTTTTTGTGTACTGGGGCTCTTTATTCACACTCCGCCTTTCAAATGGAGTTGCCAGTACAACACGGAACACGGCATCTGACACAAATGCAGGAGCCAAATTCATTTCATTAGCGAAGAAGGCTTCTTACATGATAACACTATGCATTGGAATCCCTTTGATTACAACTCTTTTTATTTTCATTTATTTATTTATTGAATATAATTTATTGTCAAAGTGGCTAACATACAGTGAGCACAGTGTACTCTTGGTTTTAGGGGTAGATTCCCATGAATCATTGCTAACACACAACACTCAGTGCTCATCCCAACACGTGTCTCCTCAATACCCGTCACCCATGTTCCCTCTCACCCTCCCCACCTGGCCACCGATTACAACCCTTTTCAGACTAGACAGGGAATGTACCTTTAGGCCCCCCACCTGCCCTTTGAGGTACAGTTGATATTTAAAAGTCTGTTTGAAACAAGTTATTTTCTTTAAGACTTTCCCAAACTATTTATTTTATTTTTTAAAAAAACTTATTTATTTTTGAGAGACAGAGTGTGAGCAGGGTAGGGCAGAGAGAGAGGGAGACACAGAAACTGAAGCAGGCTCCAGGTTCTGAGCTGTGAGCCCAGAGCCCAACACGGGGCTCGAACTCATGAACTGTGAGATCATGCCCTGAGCCGAAGTCGGCCACTTAACCGACTGAGCCACCCAGGTGCCCCAAGACTTTCTCAAACTTAAAAACAAAACAAAACAAAACAACAATACTTACCTTTTTTTAAGTTCACAATTCAGTCTATAGCAGAACATAATTTATTATCTTTACAAACACACAAATAGCTTGTGTTTTAACTGCTCCATGAACTAGACATAAGGACATTAATTAGGCACCTCCTGGCCTCTTAATTTTAGAAACTGGAAATATGCTTGTAAGACCTAAATCAAGGTTCAGTGCAGTCCTACATTTGGACCCTCTCACCCATCCACTCTCCCCATCCTCCCTAGCTGCAGGTCCTTTCAGAAAAACTGATGTGCTAGTCCACACCCCCAAAGTCTACCAGAACTAGCGCCACAGTGAGGAGTATTATCTGGGCTTCCAGAAAAGGATGGGTGTACTTCCCTTTTATCAAAATCACCATGCTTGAAGATAGTTTTCATCACTATCTACACTTTACCATATTTTTACTCAGAAGTTATTGAGACCTTCATGTAAGTGAGTCTGTGTACTAATCCCTAATGGTTAGGCTTTCCGTTCTGATCTCTGGGAGGGCCTGTTTTGTAGACCGTATTTCTAATTAGGTAAATCCTGGCTTTTACTCTTGCTAATTTCCTTTCTGTCTTCCTGCTCTTTGCTTTTCAGCTGGCTTTCAACTGTGAGTCTTGCAGTCACCACTTCTCAGAGTACACCCCCCACCCGCATCCCCCCCGCCCGCCACCCGGGTTCCCGTGTGCATCTGCCCTCCTCTGACATGCCCAGGGCTCCAAAATGGTCCGTTCTTTCCTGCACTTTACCCGCATCCCAAGGTCCTAGTACCTCACCAGCTGATTTCACTTTGTTTTAAAACTGAAGTCATGAGATTCATACATTACGTGAATATCATTTAAAGGAGAATCGTTAATCTGAAGAATTCATAATTGATAAACTTGGGGCTACACGGAGCTTCCTGGTGCCCCTACATCCTATTTCAGGCACCTGCTTGTCTGAATGAGAGGACACATCCATGTGCAAAGGGAATGTCTACTAGGTACCCATGGAAGTGAGTCATTTTCTCTATTATTTCTGTCCACTGCTGTTTATAGCTTCTTCCATTCTGATTCTTGAGGCTTTCATTTCAGACTACCCCAGACAGGAGGAGTGGACTGTGGGTCTTTGCAAAAAACTTTAGACTTTCCTGAAGGACCATGTGTATGGATTGAGCTAGCAAGTTTGGTGGAAGAGCGGTCATATGGTCCTACTCTGATCCTAAAGAGGCACATCTGAATAGATGTCTGAAGCATGATACTCAAATGCGTTGTTTGTACATGGTCACGTTAGAATATATCCAATCCTTTGCAAAAAAACAAACACAAACAAAAAAACACCCAAGACTGATTTGGAGAAGATAAAATCAGTAGAGATCAACTCTCCTCCTGATATTCTAAACTGAAGAAGCGACCCAAAAGAGCAATCTTTGAAAAATTCTAAGTAAACTAAAAAATTCAGCCCAATGAAATATTAGACTAGGCAATCATGAAACTATTACATGCTGCCTTTTGTTGGCTCCATGTTTTGATTAAATCAAACCCAAGTAAAATGTGTTCCCTCTACTACAAGTTTTGAAATGAATTTGTTTCAGCCCCTCTGTGATATGGCAATCTATTAAATCACAGCATTTCCAATCATAACACTGAATCTAGACAACTACTGACTAATAGCACTCTCTCTACTTTTTGAAGTATAATTGACATGACATTTCAGGTGTATAGAATAATGATTCAATAGGTGTATGTACTGGGAAATCATTACCACAGTAAATCTACTTAACATCTATCACCATACTAGTTATAGAATATTTTTTCTTGTGATAAGAACTTTAAAGATCTATTCTTTTAACGCCTTTCAAATATGTAACGTTTTATTATTAACTTTGGTTGACATGCTGCGTGTTGTAGACTCATGACTTACTTATTTTGTACTTGTAAGTTTGTACCTCTTGATCCCTTTTTTCCTCACCCTCTACCCTTGCCTCTGGCAACTACCAATCTGTTGTCTATATCTATGAGGCTGTGTTTAGATTTCACATATAAATAAGATAAAATCACATTTGTCATTCTCTGACTTATTTTGCTAAGTGCAATGCCCTCAATTCCATCCACATTGTTGCAAATGGCAACATTTCATTCTTCTTTATGGCTAGCTGATATTCCATTGTGTATATATACAATATTTTCTTTATCCATTCATACAGTGATAGTCACTTAGGATGTTTCTATATCTTGGCTTTTGTGATAATGCTGCAAGAAACATGGAGATGTATATATCTTTTCAAATTAGTGTTTTCATTTTCTTTGAGTAAATAAATACTGAGTAGTGGAATTACTGCATCATATAGTAACTCCATTGTATTTTTTGAGGAGCCCCCATACTGTTTTTCATAGTGGCTGCACCAGTTTACATTCCTCCCAGCAGTGTGCAAGGTTTCATTTTTTTCCATACCCTTGCCACTTGTTTCTCATCGTTTTGATAATAGCCATTCTCACAGATGTGAGGTGATATTTCATTGTGGTTTTCCTGTGCATTTCCCTGATGGTGAACGATGAGCATCTTTTCACATACCCGTTGAGCATCTGTATATCTTTGGAAAGATGTCTGTTTAGGTCCTCTGCCTATTTTTTAATCATATTGGTTTTGCTGTTATTGTTACTGAGTTTTATGAATCCTTTATAAGTTTGGATATTAACCCCTTATTATAGATGATTTACAGATCTTTTCTCCCATTCAATAGGTTGCCTTATAATTTTGTTGTTAGTGTCCTTTGCTGTGCAGAAGCCTTTAAGTTTCTATTTAAAATCCTGCTTACTCATTTTTGTCGCCTCTCCTTTTGGGGTCAAGTTTAGAAGATCATCCCAAGACCAATGTCAAGATGCTTTTCTCTGACCTATGTCTTCTGATGGGGGGCTTTATGGTTTCAGGTGTTACATTAAAATCTTTAATTGATTTTCAGTTACTTTTTGTGGATGGAGTAAAATAGTGGTCCAGTTTTATTGTTCATATGGCTGCCCAGTTTTCTCAGCACCATTTATTGAAGAGATTGTTCTTTTCCCATTATATACTCTTGGCTCCTTTGTCATAAATTAATTGACCCTATGGGTCTGGGTTTATTTCTGGGCTCTATTCTTGTTTCATTGATCTACATGTCTGTTTTTATGCCAACTATTTTGATTATATAGCTTTGTATATGTTTCTTACAAGCGTAAAATAAACTGAATAAAATAATTCTTATATATTCAATAAAATATTTTAGTAGATACTCTGAAGTAGGAAAAAAACTGACCTTAAGCTTCAAATGGTCTCTAATATTTTAAATATATTGTCCATCATAAGAGAAAATGCACATAAATAACAGACTAAGGAAAGAGAGTCAAAAGGATCCAAAGTGGTAGAATTTCCTTCCACTACACAATAAGTAAGTTTGTTTTGCTCATGGAGGATAACAGACCTCAAATTTTAAAATTTCAGCAAGAATCTAGGAACCATTGAGCTATTGCACAATGGCAAGAGAACTGAAAATATTACAACTGAAAATGGCAATGTTCACGATTAACGAATCAATAGGCAAGTCAAATAGGAAACATACATACCTGATGAAATATCACTTTCAACCACTTTCTGAAAGGGCTAAAATGAAAAACTGTAACCTCAAATTTGGTAAGCATCTGCAGCAACGTCAGCAGTCATACATGACCCGAGGAAGGACAAAATGGTCCAATCACTTGTAAAAATCACTTTTCAGTATTTGAGAAAATTTAAAATAGATATACCTTATGACCAATGAAGGGAAAAAGAAAAAAAAAAACTCCTTACAGTAGAATCCAACCACGGTAGAAGGAGAGGTAGAATAAATGATGATAATACGTAGAATGAATGATTATACTAACAGGTGAGATATTGATGAGATATAGCATACTTACATAGGCTCTGACATCTTCTGAGATACTAGTTTCTAATTAAAATTAAAAATAGTAATTTTAAAGAGAAAACACGAGCAAGCAACACTGTAACAAATTATCAAAGTCTATCATCACCAATATTGGGACAAATTGATATCACGTACCTCCAGAAATTATACACTGAGAAGGACACGTCATTTCAGATGAATCCTGTAAAAGAAAAAAAAATAGAATCCTAATTTACATTTTGGGACACTTAGCTCTCCCGTAATCTGGAAAAAAAAAAATCAACAAGCACAAAAGAAAGATTTAGGAACTGTTCTACAGTAAAACAAACTATATAGACATGTTAATTAAATGCAATATTGGATTGCATTTAATTGGATGTGAGTCGGATCTTGAGATGAGAAGGTGGCAGAAGGAGGGCTGTGTGTGTGTGTGGCAGTGGCGGATAAAGCTGTGGTCATGGCAGAGAACATATTTCTCACAAGAACAAGGATATTCTCCACCACAACCACAATGCAGTTATCAACTTTCGGAAATGTAACATTGACACAATTATTATGTAACCCACAGTCCATATTTTTTTCCTTAGTTTAATCCTATATTACTTAGCAACCTGAAGTTCTAGTACTAATTTCAGTAATTTCAATTTTTTATTTTAGTGGCTGTAAACCCACCACACCACCACCCATAAAAAAGATACCTCACAGACTTATGGAAAATTTTTGGAGCCCACTTTATAATAGTTTATTAATTAGATTCTTGTTTTTACTTGGTAATGAGCTGACAGCTCATTCCAGGAGTAGAACCTTCTAGAATTCTGTCCACAATCCAAGTTTAAATTCCTCAATTGTCCCAATATTAACCTTCATAGTCATGTTTTAGTCCTTTTTAATTCAGTCAATATATATATGAAAAAGAGGCATGATAATCCTACTTTATTCATTTGATAACAAATAAACATTTAGGATCCATATTATGTTTATGTTTATGTGTGTGTGTATATACACCATGTGTATGTGTGTGTGTATAAATTATGTACATGTATGTATAGACATGGGTGTGAGAGAACGAACAAAACAGAAATGATGAATTTTGTTAATACATACATGAGAGGTTCTTTTACTGTTCCTCGAAGTTATCTGTAAGTTTGAAATGATAGAAGTTAATATTTTAAAAATTCATCAATTTTAACCATATGTGGCCAGAGTAATACACCATAACAAGCAGTTTGTTCCACATAGACAAGGTTGGATTACCATTCTAGGAGTCATTAAATCAATTCATTGCATTAAGAGATTTAAGGAGAAAAAGCGAACACCTTAATATGTGTAGAAGGGCGTTTGATCAAATTCAATTGTCATACCTAATAGAATTTAGAACAAACTAGGATAAGATTGTAACTTCCTCAATGAGATCTACAAGTCTTAAGCAAGTCTCCTGTTGATAAAAACATGGCAGTTGTGTGAGGAAGACCCAATCAAACAGCATAACAGAGGTCCTGGAAAGCCATTGGTGGGGGTGGTTTGTGACAACAATGGCACAACAGGGCAGTGGTGAAAGCAGATTCTTTCCAGTAAGTTGTACTGTTACAGTTGTTTACTTTTCTGGGAAAATAACTCAACCCTTGCTTCTTACCATACACATGTTTAAATTCCTTTTGAACTGCAGACCTGCATTTGAATAAGCAACAGTAAATCTCTTAAAAGATAATATAAGAAAATATTTTCAAGGCTTTAGATTATCAAAGTAATTCTTTCTCTAATGTTTATTTATTTTAAAAGGTTGATACTTTTTATGATCTCCAAGTTAAAATTTCTCCTTAGTAAAAATCATTACTGACAGGCCCAAGTCAAACTGTAGAGAAGGTGAAGATGTGCACAGTTGGTAATACTAAAAAATCATCTCATACATATGAATAAGAAAGCGATATGGGACATTACAAAAATAGGCAGAAGCCTTGAAATCACATTTCAAAATATAATGAGATGCCCAGTAAATGTATAAAATATATAAAAATGTGCTCAATGCCATTAGTAAACAAGGAAATAAAAATAAACCATAATGAGAGAGCATCACAAAAACATCAGCATGACTCATGTTAAAATGGTTGCTAGACTTTGTGCAGATGAGAACTATGGGAACTCTCATGAGTTGGAAAACTGTTTGATCTTATGTGCCAGTGTCAAACAGATACCCATATGACTGACCCTGTAATTTCCATCCTTGGTTGTTTATACAACAACAACTTGAGCATATATGTACCAAGGGAACATGCGCAGGAACTCTCATAGCATAATTGTTTCCAGAAGCCCTAAACAGAGCAAATCAAATATAGAAGACATAAATAGTGATATAGTCATATACTGGGGTGCTATATAGCAAAATAAATAAAAGAATTACAGCAGCATGCTATACTAGATAAATCTCATAGAAATATTGAGCAGAAGAAATACTCAAAGGAATATAGACAGTTTCATTCATGTTTATATAAAGATCAAAGAAGACAAAACTGAATGCATACCTAAGTGACAAAAATATTAGAAAACGCAAGCAAGCGATTTCTAGAAAGATTAGGACTATGACTGTAATTTATTGGTTGTATTTTCTGGGGACAGGCTGTAATCCAGAATGAGAGCTGTATCCACTTTTTGACTTGGGTCCTGTGATAATGGTGTTTCTGTGTATTCATTTGTTAGACTGTATACTTTGACTTATTGTTTTAAGTTGATTTATTTTGAGAGAGAGAGAAGGGGAGTGGAGGAGTAGAGAGAGAGGGAAAGAGAGAGAATCACAAGTAGACTCTGTACTGTCAGCGCAGAGCCTGACACAGAGCTTGAACTCACAAATCGAGGCTTGAACTTATGCACGGTGAGATCATGACCTGAGATGAAATTTAGAGTCGGAAGCTTAACTAACGAGCCACCCAGGTGCCCCTGTAAACTTTGATTTAAAGTTTTCCTCTACTTATGATATTTGCCCAATTAAAAAGTTAATAGTAACCAAAGATTACCTTAGCAGAAAAATTCCGATAAGTGAAGAAGCAAAAGTAAGACGAATTTTGATAAAAATCTTAAGTATTGATTAAAAAAAAAAAAAAGAAAACCCAAACTCCTAGATACAGAGAACAGATTGGTAGTTGCAAGAGGTGAAGGTTAGGGGAATGGGAGAAATGGGTGACCTTGAGCTCTGTAGTCAGTCAAAGGAAATATTGCCTTTTGGATAGATCAGTCCTTGTGATTGGTCATATGCCTTGTACCTCACAAACACAAAATTAAATATAAAATAACATAGCAAAGCTGAAATAAAATTTCCAGCTATATTTAATTCTAAGGGAGAGGCAAAATAATCTAATGTTTTTATTTCTCTAGTTCTGGTTGACCCTCAAAATAAATTTGAAAAGTCAGAATTAGAGATAAAGAATTGATAGAAAACAGAATCATTACTGTTAAATCTTGACTATACATATATACGTGGGATTCATGTGCCCGAGCTGGAATTATAGGAAACAAGAGACATATTTATAAGATAAGCATCTCTTATGTAGTTTAAATCCCAAGTCAAAATACACACGCTTAAAGTTAGACAAATCTTGATCAATATTTATATAAGCTTGTTGATTTAATATCACGTGGCTGGGAGCGAAACTTGAATTTCTCAAACTTTTTAATATTGGTTTTCAAATATTTTTCATAACTAACTTTTAACAGACAGCATGTTAGATCACACTGTTGATTGATAAAGAACACTGTAGCAAGCATTTCCAAATGTATACCTATTTTAGACCTAGAATTTATAGTAGAAGATTATGATTCATTTGAATTCTTTGGATTAATGTTTATATTGAATGTTATAAAATATTATTAATATGAAAAGAGCACAGCATTTTAAAAGGAAAATGTAACATGACTGATTTGTGACAATTTAGGCAGAAAATATTTTAAAAGTTAATAATTACCTTGTGCTTAGGGTCAAAGAGTAGTACACATTTTCCTTGGCTGCCTCTGGTACACGTAATTGCTCTGTGATTGAAAGCCGTAATTAGCTCCTGTAGGATTTATAAAAGACAGTGAGGTAAATACAGTGTTTACTCTTAAGCCTTTTGGATTGTTGCTCCAGGCTGTCTAATTTACTTGGTATTCATTTAGGTGGGATTTTAGTGAATTCAGAATTTGAAATTACAGATATGAATTCATTTTAAAGGTATCATCATATCATTCGTATGGACATCAGAAAACACAAGTTAATTGTGAGCTAATACAATTCTGTTGTTTTGAGTCATTCAGGTTTTGGTACTTTGACTTTTTTTCTTGATATGTATCCTATGATACTGACCTAGAACTAGCCCGGCAGCCCTAGGAAACTCATTCAGCGTGGAAGGGAATATCATCACTGTGGATCCCGTCCCTTCAGTGTCTTGATCAGGCAGTTGTTACTTAGAAGGAATAGTCTTTGCTCTTTCAGCCCCAACTTGAATTCTTCTCATGATTCTGTTTGCCACACTTGCAGCGATGCTATGAGAATTACTTATATTAAGTAGATTTTCTGATATTTGCAGTGATTTGCTCTTGTTCTGAGTTTTGGGACTACCGAATAGGAATTGAATACATTAACATGATGGATCTTAAAATATTTGAAGGAGCACATTCCCTAGATCTTAAATCTCCTCTTTTACTCAGCATCCCTGGAATGTAAAGGATTGAAATGTTCATAGTTCTGTAGTAAGGGATGTAACTTACTCGATCATTATTGCATATGGTGCTTACACACACATCCCATCTATCCGCTTTGCCAAGCAGATTTTAAAAGAAATCCATTCAGTTGCAACAATGATATGATAAAGATGGAAGGGATAGCATAAAGAAGCTTAAGTCATAAAATTCTTAAAGGATGTTTCAAGAACTTCAGTTACAAAAAGTCTGCTGCTAGACTGGGAACAACATGGAGTCGAGATTAAGACATGCCTTTACATTTTCTAAATGTTTTCTTCATTTTTGAGAGAGAGAGAGAGAGACAGACAGACAGACAGACAGACAGCGTGAACAGGGGAGGATCAGAGAAAGAGGGAGTCACAGAATCTGAAGACAGGCTCCAGGCTCTGAGCTAGCTCTCAGCTTGCTGTTTGAGCCCGACATGGGGCTCGAACCCATGACCATGAGATCATGACCTGAGCCAAAGTGGATGCTTAACCTACTGAGCCACCCAGGCACCCCAGAAGACATGCCTTTAAATAGCTCCTGGTGGGTATAATGGCTTAAAATAAGCAAGCTCTGCAGAGGCTAGTTCAAAGGGATATATACTTTGGGTCCTACTTAGGGAGAGAATGCAAAGTAGTATTTACCCTTTCTTTTGCATGATTATTTGTTAGACTCCATAATGAATAAAAAACCATTACACACTTAAAATACATGGATATAGAAGTGCCACCAAAGCAAATCAAAGCCACACTAGTCTGCATTGTCCTTGGTAAAAGCAGCTGGTTCTCCACTGTGTGGCATGTCCAGATGCAGAAACATGAAGTGTGAATGTGCATCTCTATTAACTGCCAGATGGTGTTCCTTCACGATTTTTTTTTCATTTTCTGTTTGAGATTCATGATGTGGTTTTGTACTACATTAATCTCCTAAAAAGTTCTTCAAATTAAAAAGAAAGACAAACTGTATTTGTGTGTGGGTGTGGATGGATGGATGTGTCTGTGTTTATATAATAAATAGTCAGATTGTCTTTGTTACAAGCATTTTCCTGGAGACTTATTTTAGGACTGTCTGACTTGGAACCCACCCCCCTGCATGAATCTGCAGTTTAATGTCACTCTCCCTAAGAGTCTCATCTTTGCCTTCTTATGCTCTTCAATGTCATCCTTAGACTATGCATTGACACTCTTGTCTCATGTAATAAGCCTTCATGCACTCACAATAGAATAGCCTGTGCTTTTGGTGGCTGAAAGTTTTGAATCTGTGTCTTCCCTTCTTCAACCATTTGGATAATTTGTTCCCCATTCTTCTTAATGATAGTAAGATATCAATAGCAGTGAGAAAGAAAAGGTCCTTACGGGACCTTGCACATCCTATAGATCACAGTGGCAAACACCAATTACTAACCTAGTTTGGAATTTATGAGGAAGCATAAAATCCACATGCCTATTTCTTCACTGGATTATTTGTGTTTTGCGTATTGAGTTTGATAAGGTTTATAGATTTTGGATACTGACCCTTTATCCATATGTCATTTGCAAGTATCTCCCCCCATTCCGTAGGTTGCCTTTTAATTTTGATTATTTCCTTTGCTTTGCAGAAGCTTTTTACTTTGATGAGGTCCCAACAGTTCATTTTTGCTTTTGTTTCCCTTGCCTCTGGAGACATGCCAAGTAAGAAGTTGCTGCAGCCAAGGTCCAAGAGGTTGCTGCCTGTTTCTCCTGTAGGATTTTGATGGTTTCCTATCTCACATTTAAGTCTTTCATCCATTTTGAATTTGTTTTTGTGCACAGTGTAAGAGAGTGGTCCAGCTTCATTCTTCTCCATGTCACTATCCAGTTTTCCCAGCACCATTTGCTGAAGAGATTGTCTTTTTTTCTGTTGGATACTCTTTCCTGCTCTGTCAAAGATTACTTGGCCATCCATCCTGGGTCCATTCCTGGGTTATTTATTCTGTTCCATTGATCTATGTGTCTGTTTTGGTGCCAGGACCATACTGTCTTGGAATTGTGATGCCTCCAACTTTGCTTTTCTTTTTCAACATGACTTTGGCTATTTGGGTTTTTCCTGCTTCCATGCAAATTTTCTATTGTTTATTCCAGCTTTATGAAGAATGCTGGTGTTATTTTCATAGGGGTTGTTTTCAATATGTAGATTGCTTTGAGTAGGATAGGCATTTTAACAATATTTGTTCTTCCAATCCATGAGCATGGAATGTTTTCCCATTTCTTTGTGTCTTCATCAACTTCTTTCATAAGCTTTCTATAGTTTTCAGTGTACAGATCTTTCACATCTTTGGTTAGGTTTATCCCTTGCTATCATATGGTTTTTGGTGCAACTGTAAATGGGATCAAGTCTTTGGTTGGTTTCTCTTTCTGAAGGTTCATTATTGGTGTATAGAAATACAACAGATTTTTGTATACGGATTTTCTATCTTGTGACTTTACTGACTTTGTGTATTATTTCTAGCAATTTTTTTTCGGTGGAGTCTTTTGGTTTTTCTATATGGAATATTATGTCATCTGCAAATAGTGAAAATTTGACTTCTTCTTTGTCAATTTGGACACCTTGCATTTCTTTTTTTGGTCTGATTGCTGAGGCTAGGACTTGCAGTACTATGTTGAACAACAGTGGCAAGAGTGGACATCTCTCTCTGGTTCTTGACCAAAGAGGAAAAGCTCTCAGTTTTTGCCCATTGAGGATGATATTTGCTGTGGGTTTGTCATATATGGCCTTCATTATATTGAATTATATTCCTTCTGTCCCTTCTTTGTTGAGGGTGTTTATCATGAATGGATGTTGTACTTTGTCAAATGCTTTTTCTGCATCTATTAAGAGGATTATATGATTCTTACCCTTTCTTTTTTGTTTTTATTGTAGCGTATGACATAGATTGATTTGCAAATACTGAACTATCCTGGCAACCCAGGAAAAAAGTCCTGCTTGATCATGATGAATGATTCTATCTTTTAAAAAAAAATTTAACATTTATTCATTTAAAAAATTTTTTAAATGTTTTATTTATTTCTGAGAGAGAGACAGTGTGAGCAGGGGAGGGTCAGAGAGAGATGGAGACACAGAATCTGAGGGAGGCTCCAGGCTCTGAGCTAGCTGTCAGCACAGAGCCCGAGGTGGGACTTGAACCCATGAACCATAAGATCATGACCTGAGCCGAAGTTCGATGCTTAACTGACAGAGCCACCCAGGCACCCCTGTTTATTCATTTTTGAGAGACAAAGACAGAACATGAGTGGGGGAGGGACAGAGAGAGAAGGAGACACAGAATACGAAGCAGGCTCTGAGCTGTTAGCACAGCTGACCATGAGGTCATGACCTGAGCTGAAGTCAGATGCCTAATCGACTGATCCACTCAGGTGCCCCTGAAAGATTCTTTGAATGTAGTGTTGGATTCAATTTGCTAGTATTTTGTTGAGAATTTTTGCATCTGAGGTCATCAGGGATATTGGCCTTTAGTTCTGTTTTTAGTATATTCTTTGCCTGGTTTTGGAGTCAGGGTAGTGCTGGCTTCATGAAATGAATTTGGAAGTTTTCCTTCCATTTCTATTTTTTGGAAAAATTTGGGAAGGACAAGTGTTCACTGTAACTGTTTGGTGGAATTGTCCTTGGAAATTGTCTGGCCCTGGACTTTTGTTTGTTGGGAAATCTTTGATTACTGATATAATGTCTTTGCTGGTTAGCAGTCTGTTCAAGTTTTCTACTTCGTTCTGGTTTAGTTTTGGTAATTTATCTGTTTCTAGGAATTTATCAATTTATTCCAGTTCAATTTGTTGGCATATAGTTTTTCATAAAATTCTATTTCTGTGGTGGTGTTACTTCTCCTCTCTCACTTGTGATTTTATTTATTTAGGTCCTTTCTGTTTTCTTTTTGATAAGTCTGGCTTAGAATTTATCAATTTGATTCTGTCAAAGAACTGGCCATTAGTTTTGTTCTACTGTGTGTGTGTGTGTGTGTGTGTGTGTGTGTGTGTGTTTAAATCATTTACTTATGCTCTAATATTTATTTCCTCTCTTCTTCTGGCTTTATGCTTCATTTTTTCTTTTCCTAGTTCCCCTGGGTGTAAGGTCAGGTTACATATTTAAGATTTCTTGCTTCTTGGGACAGGCCTGTATTGCTATATACTTCCTTCTTAGGACCACTTTTGTTGCATCCCAAAGGTTTTGGACCATTGTGTTTTCATTTTCATTTATTTCCATGTATTTTTAAGTTTATTCTTTAATTTCCTGGTTGACCCATTTGTCTTCTAGTAGGATGTTTTTAATCTCCACATATTTATTGTCTTTCCAAATTTTTCCCCCTGGTTGACTTCAAATTCATAGTGTTGTGGTCAGAAAACACACATGGGATGATATCAGTCTTTTGTACTTGTTGAGGAATGGTTTGTAATGCAGTATGGGATCTATTCTGGAAAATGTCCCAGGTGTACTTGTAAAGAATGTGTGTTCTGCTGCTTTAGGATGAAGTGTTCTTAATATATCTGCTAAGTCCATCTGGTCCAGTGTGTCATTCAAAGTCATTGTTTCCCTGTTGATTTTTTGGCCAGGTGATCTGCCCATTCCTGTAAGCGTGGTGTTAAAGTTTCCTAATATTACTGTATTATTTTCAAAGAGTTCCTTTATGTTTGTTATTTTATATATTTGTGTGCATAAATATGTATAATTTTTAGATGTTGTTGTATAGTTTTTATTATGACATAGTTCATCTCTTGTCACAGTCTTTGTTTTAAAATCTAGTTTGATATAAGTATTGCTACTCTGGATTTCTTTTAACATCCATTTGCATGATAAATATTTCTCCATCCCCTTTCAATCTGCAGGCATCTTTAGGTCTAAAATGAATCTCCTGTAGGCAGCATATAGATGGGTCTTATTAATCTGTTTTGACACCCTGTGTCTTTTGACTGGTGCATTTAGTTCATTTGCATTCAGAGTGATTATTGATAGATCTGTATTCAGTGCCATTTTATTACCTGTTTCATCAGGATTTCTGGAGGTTTTCTTTTCTTTTCTAGTCATTGTTGCTTTTGGTCTTTCTTTACCACTCAAAGAGTCCCCTTTAAAGTTTCTTGCAAGGCTGGTGTAGTGGTCACAAACTCCTTTATTTTTGTTTGGGAAACTCTTGATCTCCTTTTTTATTCAGAATGATAGCCTTGCTGGAAAGGCAGACTTTTTCCCATTCAGCATGTTGAATATATCATGTCACTGCTTTCTGGCTTGCCAGGTTTCTGTGGAGAGATCTGCTGCTAACCTTATTGATCTTCCCTTGTAACTTAGGGACTTCTTTTGTCTGCTGCTTTTAGGATTTCTTCTTTATCTGTATATTTTTCAGATTTTACTGCAATGTGTCATGGTGTTGGTTTGCTTTTGTTAATTTTTATGGGAGTTCTCTATGCCTCCTCGATTTGGATGTCTGTTTCCTTCCCCAGATTAGAGAGGTTTCCAGGTATAATTTTCTCACATAAACCTTTTGCCTCCATTTTCTTCTCTTCTTCTGGGATTCCCATGATACAAATATTATTACACTCGATGGAGTCACAGAATTCCCTAAGCCTAGTTTCATAAGCCAATATTTTTCTTTTCTTTTCTTTTTAAAATTTTTAATGTTTCATTTATTTCTGAGAGAGAGAGAGAGAGAGAGAGAGAGAGAGCAGGGGAGAGTCAGAGAGAGAGGGAGACACAGAATCTGAAACAGGCTCCAGGCTCTGAGCCAGCTGTCAGCACAAAGCCCAACGCAGGGCTCGAACCCACTAACCGTGAGATCATGACCTGAGCCAAAGTCAGACACTTAACTGACTGAGCCACCCAGGTGCCCCAGATCCAAGATTTTTCTTTACCACTTTTGTTCAACTTCATTATTTTCCATAATTCTATCTTCTATATCACTTATTCCTTCCTCTGATACTTATATTCTTGTGGTCATTTCATCCATTTGGTTTAGAATATATTTATTTACTGGGTTATTGCATTTTTCCTTTCCTCCTGATTCATTTTTAGCTCTTTTATCTCTACAATAAAGGTCTCCTTGATGTCTTCTATGCTTTTCTCAATCTCTACTAGTATCTTTGTAATTGTTGCTTTAACTTCTGACTCAGGCATATCATATCCGTTTCCATTAGATCCCTAACCATGACCTTTTCTTGTTCTTTCTTTTAGGATGAATTCCTCTGTCTTGGCATTTTGTCTAGGTTTATGTCTTCTTCTTCTCTGTGTTAGGAAAGCCTGTGATGGTTCCTGCTCTTGAGACTAATGGCTTTAAGAAGAATAGGTCTCTGGTGTCGACTGTGTGTATTCTTGGGTGGTCTTATGAGCTCCCTATTCCTATCTCTCAGGTCAGCCCTCTTTAGAGCTTCTCCTTGCCTGGAGAGGGGAGTGTTTGGACAGTGGCCAGAGTGAGTTTTAATTAGGTGTGCTCTGGTCTGCTTAAGAGACCTGATGGCATTTCCACTAGAGCTGAAGCTTTGTAGAAGTCTGTGGTCAGTGCATGCAGGTGTGTGTGTACGTGTGCATATGTGCACACACATGCTTGTTTTCTGGGGAGGGATTGGCTTCTCTGGTCATTGGCACACTTACTGGGGAAAAGAAATGCCAGCAGAGTGCAGTGGGGGCAGGACTTGGTATAAGCAAGCTAGGCAGCCAGTGTTGGTGCTGTGCTGTTTATAGATTATGCTGAGGGGAGGGGGAGGGAAATGGTGCCCACTAGCTTCTTTTGGATGACTACATTTCAAATAACAAGATGTCAGAGCAAAGACAAGTCCTGTTTAGTGAACCCTGAGTAGGGCTGCCATGCTCTGCCATGCTTAGATTCATAGATAATTTTAAAAAGGCATACACAATCAGTTTTATAGATGCAATATGGACACAAAAGGAAATGTCAAAGTATAGTGGTATTTTCTCATTTGATTATAAGCCATATACATTGTAGTAAGTTGGTACAGATGGCATGGTATGAAACATGCAAGTTATATATAGAATTTATGGCTTACAAAAAGATTGTGCACTAACACAAACTAATTTTGCTGAATTTTCAGAATGACACAGTTGAGATCCTAGTAAGTCTAGAAAATGCTGTATTACAGTTTTCACTTATCTGGTAGGACTCTATGGTACATAGATAGAGCACCACTAGTGAGATCAACACCAGCCTGCCTCTTAGGGGAGAAGTAGGCATTTCTGGGACGTCAGACTTTAGCTGTGTTCTCCATCTTAATGACATTTGGAAGAATGCAGTCTTAGAGCTTCTCACAGTCAAGGATCACTTCTGTAGATTTGTGTAGCGGATGCTCAATTTGGGAAAGATTGAAGTCCAGTTATTCATGGCAATTCTTCATTAGAAAACCAAAAATGATTTTCTGGCTTTAGCATTAATAGGCTAACAATAAGATGGTGGTTTCCTGATTTTGGGAAAGGACACCAGTCTGGGACCCCTAATAACTCAAGATCTTAATCTTATTGGTAACATCTCATGTAGAACAAAATGTATATATGTCATGCGTGGTAGAGAATCAGCATGGTGCCTTTGCCATGGGTATGCCCATGTAATATCCTTAATAGACATATAGATTTGGGCTTTTTTTCTCTTGAGGAGCCCATAAGAGTCAGTGAGATTAACTTGTCCAAACAGCATTCTAGGAATTATAAGAGCTAGGACTTGATTCTCTGACTAAATGTTTCACCTCACACATGCCAGTGCTTCTATACATGCAGCATTCATTTCTGTTTTCTTTCGATCATTGTTTGCTTGGTCATTATATATTTGCTTAGTTATTTATTTGCCGGTTTGTATTAAGCTTTCCCAATGTGACAACTGAATAATCTTGATAAAAAGTTTTTATCAGGTTAATAATATGGTGATTGGGTTCACTGAAAGAAAAATCACAGTCTGCAAATTCTTAAAGGATACTCATCCTAAAATATACACATATTATAGATACATTTTGTCTAATTAGAATGTGTATACTGCTTGGTTAAAGATTTTCAGATAAACTTGTTGAGAGATTCTATCCATGCCTAGGGTCTCTAGAATAAGTATTTAGTGAGAAATCATCAGGAAGCTTGTCTATGTTCCATGGGCACGCAGCTGCTGGTGAGAGAAACCAGGAAACCATCCTCAGAAACCCACTTCTGTCCCACTCTACCAGATCCTAAGATGTCCCATAGGAACTGTGAAGATGTTCTGCCAGCTAGGCCTGTGTGTGGGAACCCAGCCATCAGTGTGCAGTCCTGGAATTGGACCAAACATGCCCTACTTTTACAGGTTTTTTCAACAAAATTAAGTGGTGCCTTAGTTAGAATGTATTGAGTAAAACTTTTACTAAGGGGCTGTATGCACAAAGCAAAAAAATATAACCTGAAAAAATACATTTGGATAATATGTAAGAACAAAATTAAGCTCAATTTTCATAAATGGCTAACACCTTCATTTATCATATATTTCTCTTCAAATGTTGGAATTCAATTTCTTCTACAAGATTCAACATGGAGAAACTTGGAAGGAAAAAAAGACTGGGAATGTTTGAGAGGCAGTAATTTCAAAGGCAACCTTGGGGGGAAACTGAAAAAACTATATTAGCTATACAATGTTGAAGCAAAGAAAAATGATCTTAGAAGAGTAATAATCTTTGTATTTCAATACAATTATAGAAGCAATGGATGTAATACTAACTTCCGAGGTAAAAATTTTAATTAGGAAAATGTTATCAAACAGACAAAATTATTCCTGTGTGTAGGATACTTTAAGTTTCTTTTATGCATAATGTATGCATAATAAGTTTTGTTAGCAATAGTCAAACCCTTAATTTATTGGACGCTAATCATCTGTTTCATCAGCATCCAAGGCTTTTTTTTGGAAAGCCTTTCTCTTGGGACTTACCCTGTTGGTCACCTTTGCTGCATTTCATATCCCTTGTATCCCTTGTACTGGCCATCACATTATAGAAGCAAACACACTGAAGAAGGAGCAGATGAAATTCAAATTCAGCCATTTTGATATCTATTGCTATTTTTGATGAGATACCTAGTAATGTAGATGCCTGACAATGTGAATTTTCAGACATTTTTATGACTATCTATTTGAAATTAGTGGAAGAGATCATTTTTGAAGTCAGTTTAAGAAAGAATATTGTATTATAAAATATGAAAAATATCATTTACATTTTTCACCAGTGAGGCTAAAAATTCAGCCCAAATAACTGTTCCTACCTGTGGTTTGAGTCTACGCTTAAGAATCGAAACATCTGTTGTTTACAGCCAAGATATTTTTACTTGGCGAATATTAACAAAGTTAGTACTTCTTAAATAGTACAAGTTGCAAACATTTTATTTTATACTGCCATAACATTTTAATACTTCTCAATATCAAAACCCTCTCATAAATGATTTCCAAAAATTGGGATGGCTTTTCATACCGCAAGGAAACACTGCTTAATGAAAAATTGTATTGTTAGTATTGATTCTAATGAGCTAGTGAATATATTTGAACACAAAGTTCAAAAAGTAATGTGTTGTTAAGCACTGTATTTAAAAAGGGAGCTGAAAGCTCTCCTAAGATATCAAGGAACATTATATATGCATGAAAGATAAAGATATCCCCACCATGATTGCAGGAGTGATGAGCTACACAGTAGATGATGTCCCTCCTGATGTGGCCACCATTCCTTCATCTAGAAACAATGAGTTTGTTTTTTAATTTTCAAACTTTGAGATATAACTGACATAGAACATTGTGCAAGTTTAAGGTGTACAGTGTGATGACTTGATACATGTGTATATCATGAAATGATTACCAAAGTTAGATTCATGAACAAAATCCTCATGGATTTATTAACTGTCACTAAAAAACAGTATTAATGACTCGTCCACTAATGGCTAGTCCATTGCGCTCCAATGAATGTAAAACAAATTACTCCAAAATGCGTACCATAAAACAACTATTGGTTTTGGTCAGATCCCACTGATTAGAAATTCGAAGAGAGCAACAGGAAGCATGAGTTCTCTGTGCTCCATGATTTCGGAGGCCTCTCGAAAGGCAAGAAGACTAAGGTATGGAGGCTCCTCATGTGTATGGTGTCTGGCAGTTGCTTCTGGGACGCCTCAAACAGCGGGGGGCTCGGCTGCATGGACAACTGTCCTTGTTGGGTGGTGGTCTCATGATCCCTCCAAGATGGCTTCAGAGAAGCCAGATACCTTACACAGTGACTCGGGGCATGTCTCAAGGGACAGCATGTCAGGTGGGACTTGTGTCACATTTTCTCCCCCAGCCTTACAAGCTGTGCACAGTAGTGTCCAGCACTTTCTCTTGGCCCCAGGCACAAAGCCTGGCTCATATTCAAGGAGAGATAAAGTGGACTCTGTCTCTTTATGAAAGGTGTGTCAAAGAGTTTGTGGAATGTTTTCAAGCTGTCTCCATTGCTAAGATAAAATTCATATATAGTTACCCAAAAATGGGAACAAGGACACGAAATATTTTTCAGTCTTTTTAACTTGCTTTTTTTCACTCCACCAAAAAAGCAAAAGTAATTGCCTGACATCACTGACAATCTTAAGATAAAAAAGAGAGGCAAGTTATTTTGAGAGCAGAAAGCTGTGATTAGATCATGCACAGAGAGAAGGGTGCATTTCTATCACTCCTATTTAGGACTTGGGTGGAAGGATGGGAATCTCCAAATTCTGCTAGAAAATTTTAGAAACATTTTAAGAAAAGCAGAGGCCTTAGAAGTCAGGAGAAATAATATTTGATCCTCATTTTTTGTTGACCTGAATGGAAAATAAAGACAATTTATTCAAAATCCTTCTGGCAGATAGAACTCCTTGATTTCTGACTTTTTTATCCATTGCCTTTGAAAATATACCTATCAATTAATCTGTACCCTGCATACTGGACTAGAGTTTCTCCTGATCTTTGGTGATAAATTCCCATAAAACCTGAGGGAGATTGGTAAACATATGTATCAATAATTTGTCTCCAAAGTCACACATTGTTGTGCCATTTTTCAGTGTCCCAGACTTCACCTTTGTGTCCAGTGCTATAAAGTAGGTGATCATAACTTTATGTGACTTGCAACAAAAAGTGATGTAGATATATCCCGGTCATGTCTAAAGGTGCATATGCTAAAATTTGAATAATTTGTATCTGAAACAGAATACGCAGTAATATCTGGAAAGGACTACAGAGCACGGAGACTTAAAAATTCATGAATTGCAAAAGCATTGCAAGTGAAAAATGTAGATACATAGGCCTTACAAAAATTTAAAGGTGCAACATCAATTATATGCCTTGATAGTAAAATAAGAGCTTAGATTATTATCTTTGAGCATCTAGTTAAGATTATATTATACTCTTTAAGTGAAATTCTGTTACATAAATATTGTAAGTAAGAAAGGGGATGGATACTTCAAGTATTTAAATACAAATTACCTGGGAAGTGTCAGAGCTGTTACAGTTTTGTTTTTTTTTAATTTCAGTGCATATGTACTATTTCTAATGTGTTATGTGACCTGACATTCTAAGTGAAATATCACAAACAGGTAATTCAAGTCAGTTTTGCTAAAAGAATATCTGTGTACACATACAGTGGCCAAATATACGTCTGCATGTCAGCTAATTTCAAATTGCACTTGTTTAACTGAATTATACATTTATAAACAATTCTGTCCTTTTATTGAAATTTTTGATGTATAACATTGTGTAAATTGAATATGTACAACACATTAATTTGATACATTTATATATTTTAATATGATAGCAACTATAGCAAAAACTAGCAGCTCCATAACATGACATAATTTTCATTTCTTTTTAGTGGTTAAAGTTCTGGCCTCCTAGCAAGCTTGACGATTACACAATTACCTATTGTGTGCATTTGATTTCTAGGACTTCTTTACTTCTAAATACAAGCTTCTCCCCTTAAACAACATCTGTCCCATCACCACCCCCGTCTCCTGGTAACCACCATTTATTCTGTTTTTGTGAATTTGGCTTTTTAGATTCCATAATGTGAGTGATAACAGATAGTATCTGTCTTTGTCTGAGTTACCTCAGCTCAAATTCCATCCATTTTGCCATGGATGGTTAGATGTCCTTCTCGTGCTGAATGATATTCCATTGTCTGTGTGCGTGTGTGTGTAAACATAAAATCACATCTTTCTCCACACATCTGTTGATGGGCACTTAGGTTCTTTAAGTACGTTGGCTATCGTGAATAATTCTGCAACAAACATGGGAGTGCAGATATCACGTAAGTATCCTGTGAGAGTATACCCAGAGTGGAATTGCTCAATCATATGGTAGATCTATTTTCTTAAATTTTTTGAGGAATCTCTATGTGGTTTTTTCCATAATGGTTGGACCAATTTACCTTCCTACCAACAGAGAAGAGTTCCCTTTTCTCCACATCTTCACCATTGCTTGTTAGCTCTTCTTGCTGATAGTTCTGACAGGTGTGAGGTGATATCTCATGGTTTTGATCTGCATTTTCATGATGATAGGTGATGTTGAGCATCTTTTCATGGACCAGTTGGCCATTTGGGTGTCTTTTTGGAAACATCTATTTCCTCTGCTCATTTTTTAATTGGATTGTTTTTGTTTCCTATTGAATTAGCTGTAGGCATTCTTTATGTATTTTAGATGTTAACCCCTTATCTAATATATAGTTTACAAAATTGGTCTCCCTTTCTATAGGTTGCCTTTTTAATTTGTTTCCTTTGGTATGTAGGTTTCATTTCTCTTAATTATTGATTTTGTATTAAATCAAATACAAAGTTAACAAATACTAAATAGCTTTAGAATTATTGCAAATAATTCTAAAAGTTAGTTAGTTAACAAATACTAAATAACTTTAGAATTATTGCAGAATAAGTACATAAGCCTTTAAAGACTATGCAAGTGAATATATTTAAAATTTAATGGTAAATTCTAGTTTTGTAAATAGTTTGATTTGTTAAAATGGTGGGGCCCAAGTGCATGGGGGTCTGTGGGCGATTTCCTCCAAAAGTGACTTCTAACAATTCATTCTATTGCTATATGATCAGTATAATGAGTGTTGTCTGTTTCCTGCCCATTGGTTCACATTAACCTCAGTATTTGCTTAGAGATATAGAGTATGTCTCATTTTGTTACTGGCCCCCTAAGAAGTCAGATGGCTTCCGATTTTGCTTGGAGTCCTAAGCCACCTTGTAAGAAGTTGAAGTGTTATTTCAAGGCACTAAGTCTTGTGTGTAGCAGCTTTGTCAGAAATAATAGATACAAATATGATAGCTGCATTTTATATACAGAATGTCCAAAGGTACCAGTATAATGTATCTACGGGTTTCTGACTTTACACACAATGATGAAAAGGACAGCATTTATCAATTTGTATTTGGGGGAATGATGTGGAAATTAGTCTTGGGGCTCCTGGGTGGCTTAGTTGGTTAAGCATCCGACTCTTGATCTTGGTCATGATCTTGCAGTTTGTGAGTTTTGAGCCTGGAGTTGGGCTTTGACCTGCCAACACAGAGTCGGCTTGGGCTTCTGTCTTTCCTGCTCTCTGCCCCTCCCCTGCTTACTCTCCCTCTGTCTCTCAAAAGAAATAAATAAACTTACAATATACTATGTTAAAAAATAGGCTCTATTAAAATGCCTTATCATTAAAATTTCCTGTAACTTAATGTGATCTCCAAGTCTTAGCTTTGGTGAGTTTTCTGGAAGTTTCCTTGGAAGTTCCCTTTCCCCCCAGATACTGGTGTGGTTCCCTCTTGCACTTCCTTTAGATCGCTGGGCATCAGCCTTACGGGAGTGTGCGTGTCTTTCCACCACGGGGAGCACTTTCTCCATGCTGCTTCACATTCTGCTGTGCAACGTGATGTGGCTTTTCTTCTCTCTTCTGCGGGAAAGGAAGCTTCAAGAGAACCCCAGGACGTGTGCTCATGCTGAGTATGTCCTTGCCCTGAGCAACACCTGCCATGTCCTGTGAGGGTTCATATGATTGAAAAACTGGAATGATTCTACAGGTGAACATAACATTAGAATTCCTCAGGGGTTTAATGGTTTTCAATAACATTTCTACTTCTCTAAACATTTCTGAAGTTAAAGAGGCCTACAAGAGAAATTATTTACCAAGTAAACTGGAGCTGGGTAATAAATTCTAGATCCCTGTTTCAAGTACAGAACAGGATCTGTGTTAAAGGAGAGCTCAGCATTAGGGGCCTCTAATGGTCATTGTCTCTGAAAGCCTACATTTTTCAAATGACTGGAAGTTGAGCTATCAATGAAATTTACTTAATGAATATTTTCCTTAAGCCTAACCCTTTTTGCCTTTACAGAATATGGGATCAATTATTCTTAATTGGCTCTTTGAGAAAGAGGAAGGGTAAGAGTCAGAGTATAGCTTGGGCTTGAGCATGCGGGACAGGGGGGGGGAATGTGAACACACATCCTTGTGCTCAGGGGCCTAAAACCCCTGCAGAGCACCTCCAACATACCAGAGGTTCCCCAAGGATCACTTCCTGGATTGGAAATTAAAAAAAAAAAAGAAAGAAAGAAAGAAGAAGAAGAAGGGCAGTGGCCCTAGGTGGCTCAGTCTGTTGAGAATCTTGATTTCAGCTCAGGTCATGATCTCACAGTTTGTGGGTTGGAGCCCTGCCTTGGGCTCCACAGCTGGCAGTGGGGACCCTGCTTGGGATTCATTCTCTCTCTCTCTCTCTGTCTCTCTCTCTCTCTCTCTCCCCCTCCCCTTCCCTCCCTCCCTCCCTCTCTCCAGCCTCACTCTCTGCCCCTCCCCGTCCGCACTCTGTTTCAAAATAAATACAACTTTAAAAAATATCAATAAATAAAAAATTTTAAAACACAGTCTTTTAAACTATTGAGTAAATTGACCGACTATAGGTAAAAAAGAAATGAGATTTATGATGGTAACACTTATTTGTATGAAGTTTTAGACCCTGAAATTTATTTTACCAAAATTAACAAATAAGATGTGTATGAAAACCTGTCTTTCGTATGTTGCCTCCTGTATGCTTCATGAAGAAATAACTCAAACCTGCTGCTGCATAAATGGGGAGAGGTGTTCATATATAATAAAAGCCAGAGATGGTTCCTAGTAATAAAATGTTTCATTTTTGGCTTAAACAGGGCATCATTTTAAACATTAATGAATTCAGCTTGCATTTTCATTTTGTTAATTGGTAAATTTTATTAATTTTCCTTTACACATTTTAAATCCAATGTGGAAGTATTTGCTTTATATACAGGCAATTTTTCATACTTGCGCTTTTTACCAAGTGATGAAGTAGGATGCTAACTGACCAGGAGTCTCCTAGATAGAAAATAATATATGAAGATGAAATATATATGTGCACTGTTTACAGATATTAACTAATGTTTAGTAAGGACAATATCTCAAACTCATTTAATCATATTTACAGTATAAACAGTAAAAGTATTAAAGGACCTATTTTAGATACTTATGAGCTATCCTAAATTACACAGCTGATTTAATATCATTTTATATCATTTCAACTTTCATGATACCATGTTAACATTCTCATACATTCTCTAACATTCTCTAACATTCTCAGCTGAAAATCTCAACCCTGTTGCCTATTGACAAAAAAAAATCCTTTAAAGGGAAAAGAAGTGGTAAATTTCTTGATTACAGGGCAGATTTGACAAGTATACACCAAAGAAAATTCATGCATTTTATGAACACATTTCACTCCGAGTAAAAATTCCATCAATGCTCTGTTGTCGTGGATATTAAGTGTCATGGTCAAGAAGGGACTGTGAAGGGGGAAATAATCAAGGAAGATCAGAAATGCTGATAGATTAAAATGACGATCCAGTGTTCAATACATATAGATCCGCTCAAATGCTTTCTTCAACGTCCATCTATATCTGGGAACACGCACATATGGAATGGTATTCACCTGATTTTTATAAAGATTATTTCTCAATGGTAGAATTTTAATTTATTTTTGATAGGTCTCCTCATTCAAAAAATTGTATTATGATTTGAATATTGCTCAGAACTGTATTATAAGAAACATGCATATTACTCTAAAATTATATTACTTTTTTTTCACTCTTAAAAATAGACCTAAAAGGTTTGCCTCCCATTATGTGTACTAATTTTCCATGCTACTATTCTCTAAAAGTTTTGGTAAAACTAACATAAAATATAGAAGCAGGTATGGTTGATACCAAACAGGATAGTGATGATAGTTTTGGAAATTTCTGGAACAGTAAATGTTTTTTGGCTTTCAGTGAAATAGACAGATGCCACTATATTTAGGAAATAGAAATCTTGTAAATGCAACTGTACTTATTTTTAACATTTTTATTAAGATGTAATCGATCTACAATACTCTCTAAGTATTTAGGTTATCACACTTAATACGTTTTATTTCCTATACACTGTGTAAAACCATGATCTCAATTTAGGGAGCCTAGCTCATCATCCCTGCGTGTATCTTCAGGGCCTTTTCTCCCAAACTTTCCCACTCTTCCGTCCCTGGCAATCACTTACCTGCTCTCTTGCACTATAGATTAGTTTGTGTATGTAGTATTTTCTAGATAGGGAAGAATACAACTATGCACTCTAATCTGCCTGACTTAATTCACTCACTAGTATTGAAAATAGATTAATGATACCTTTTTCAAAGCTGGCTTCTGGTATTTTCAAAATAGTAGAACAGTAACTTTATTCCCTGTTGCATATTAGTTTTGTGTAAGCTGGATTTTTGCAACGGGCAGGAAATGTCGTGAAATGTTATGAAATGTTATTCACCTGGACAGAAGTACTGAAATAAAAGTTTGGTAGCTATAGAGGAGGCTATTAGATTATGAGTAATCATATTAAGCACAACATCGACTCTATTGGGTGATGAAAGATCGGTTTACTTTATAGAAATGCCTTTTTTAAAAAAATAATTTAAAGCCACAAAGTATTTCAGAATAAGGCATGCACTTGGAATCCTTTAGTCGATTTTGCTGGAAGGCCAGCCTATATAAATGTAATGTCAGGCTTATTGATCATAAAACCCACAAATGTCTGAAAAGTAATTAATGGTGCTGCCTATAATCCATAATATCTGCTTAGTTATCCTATATGTAACATAACAACATATAAATTGTATATAATAAATAATAATCCTATTTATTTATCTATCATCTATCATCTATCTGTCATCTATCTGTCATCTATCTATCATCTAGCTATCATCTATCATCTATCTATCTATCTATCTATCTGCCTATCATCTATCTATCATCTGTCTATCGTCTATCATCTATCTATTGTCTGTCTATCTATCTATCTATCTATCTATCTATCATCTATCTATTGTCTATCTATCTATCTATCTATCTATCTATCTATCTATCTATCTACCTATCATCTATCTATCATCTGTCTATTGTCTGTCTATCTATCTGTCTGTCTGTCTGTCTGTCTATCTATCTATCTATCTGTCTATCTATCTATCTATCTATCTATCTATCTATTTATCTATCTGTCATGCTATCCTATCTTGGTCTCTTCAAGGCCACTGTGCACTCTCACTCCTGCATTGGCCCCAGCATCTCCCCACCAGCGTCCCCACTGCTGCGTATGTCTTCCATCCTCTTTCCTCAGATGTATGGTCTTCCCAAAATATGTTGGGTCATATGTCTGTTCTGCTTGAAGTCCTGCCACAGGAGTCCTTTCTTCCCTCTGAACGAAGGTCCAACTGTGGCGCCGTCTTTGCTGTCGCCTGTATTGATGTTGCCAGTAATCTAGCTAGGTCCAACAAGACAATTTTATCAAATGATGGGTGGAGCTCAAACAAGACAGAGTAGCTAGTATACTTTCCACCTGTGAGAGTCATCACTTTAGACTTTTCAGGTGCACGGAAACAAAGCAGAAACACAATAGAACCACTTTCAGAGACTCCTCTTGCCCTAGAGAAACACAAGAGTTCATTATTTTCTTTTGATTCGTGTTAAGTATTTTTCCCATTTGCAGAGCTTTGGGAGATAGTTTAAACCCATTTGAGGTGACTCGGTTCTAACAACTTTCCCAAGATGTTGTCTTATCAGTGATTTATTAACTGAACACAGGAATGAGAGCAACACTCGTTAGAATAAATGTAGCTTTTACTAATGCTTCCCTTTGTCCGGTAAGGAGTTTGGGGATTGGTAGCCACCGGTACATTGCAGTTAGGACAATTGTGTGGAGGTAAAAATGAATCACTGACAGGGAAACCTCAACCGGAGATTAAAAAACCTTAATAAAAAATTTAGTGTGACTTTTAGAGATGTTTACCTCTTGTATTATAAAGCTATATCTAGAAGTGAGAAGAGCATCAGCTAATGAGTGAAAAATGGGAATCCACCTTCCCTATGTTTCATTTATTATCTACCTCCAAAAACATATATGTGTGCACAGACACACGCACACAGACATTTGAACACATAGTTTTCAGACAATCCACATTCCATATTGTGTCATTAACATTGGAAAAAATTCTTATTATTGGCTCGCCTTTTCAAGGGCCTATTATATGCAAGATTAAAATAACGACAAAACTGATCCTCCAAAGAAGGATGTACAATTTAAATGAAAAAATTTTTTGAACTTTTATGTCATACATAATACACCCCCACTAGGGCTTGAGCTCATGACTCCAAGATCAAGAATTGCAAGCTGTTCCAAATGCGCCAGCATGGTGCCCCTAAATTTTAAAATTTTATATAGGAACTCAGTGTATCTGCCAGAATAAAAATCATAATAATGACTTTTTTTGTTATTTAATTAAAATGACAAAGAAGGGCACCTGAATGGCTCAGATGGTTAAGTATCTGACTCTTCCTTCTCTGCTCAGGTCTTGATCTCCGGGCCATGAGTTCAAGCCCTACATTGGGCTCTTTACTGGTTGTGAAGCCTACTTAAAAAAATAGGGCAAATAATTTTGGAATTGACACCTCTTAAGAAGGAGAGGTAGGCATGAAGGCATGCTGTAATTCTATTTAGCTAGAAAGTGTTGCAAAGATAAATTGACTTAGTCTGAGGCCAGTATGTATAATGAAGACTTACTTGATACACAGTTGTAGTAGATGCTCCTCACGACCCTGCCTGGTGCTCCTATTGAATTAAAATAGCTTTATTTGTGGATAAATAGATCCAAAACTGATTCAGAAATGACCAAGTTTCCCTGTTTTTGATTTCCTATGGTTATGTTATTTCTAAAAGATCATAGATATTTTTTAAAAAAAAGAATATTTAGAAATCATCCAGAATGAGCTAACCTCTTATTGTGTAAACTGGCAAACTGAGGCTCTAAGACCTAATTTAGTAACTCTTAGACTCTGTTCTTGGAGAATGGGCTGGAATCCAATGCTGTCCAGAGACCTTGTGAGTACCTGTGTGTGTACACCCCACACACACAAATACCCTTACACATGTCAGTTTCTGTAGGTGTTTTTTCCATATCTTTTACCTGCTTCTATGTATTTTGTATCTATAATTATCAAATGTGATATGCATAGTCTTATACATGAATATAATATTTATATATTAAATACATCTATGCTTACATACTTGTATTTTTATCTACTTGTAGATATTCACCTGTTTTCTTAAAGTTGTGTTTACTTATATTTAATTTTTCCACAAGAAATATCTGACAGAAATCTGTAAGCTCCCTGAACATATAAGCTGACATAATATGCCCTTACAATTAATATACATTACATACATACTAAATATATGCTATAGTGTATGTTTATATATGTGCACAAAGACTCACAATTGCATTCGCAGTCATGAACCGGCTATCAAGAAGACTGATAATAGTCTTGATTATAACCAAAAGCTCCCTATATCCAGGTATATATTCTTAAATTTCATTCACACAGATATTTTTAGAATCTGCTTCCTGCTGACTTCTACTGTAGCAGCACAGCTGAGCTACGCAAGCTCTTCTCTTTTACTTGGCTTACTTTGGTTTACTCTGCCTGCATGGATGTAACACAGACCACGGGTGCCATCTTATCCACGTAGGAAAAGCCACACATTGGATGTGCTTTTAGGGCAAAAGAATAACAATGAGCCGAGTGCCAACCCTGTTCATTCTATTCTTTCTGTGCTACTTAGACTGAACACAGCAATGCAAAGTACACTCTGTTACTAAGCTAAAGGCAAAGCAGAATCAACTCAAAGGAATCAGGAAAGCCATTCCCTGGCATACTAACAGCAAGGCAAGACTGTTCAGATTTGGTAATTCTCAGAGGAAAGGGCAAAAAAATCATAGCCTTTTGGATTGAAAATTGTAGACTTTGATATTTCGCCCAATAAACCATGCTCGCTCAAAAATATACATCATACTTGCAAGACATCTGGACAGAGAAGGATCTAGAAAAGCATATTCTGACTGGTAGAGAAAGATATCTGTAAAGATTGTGAGAGAGAAAGATGCACTCTCTTTTCCGTGTAGGAGGTAGGGGAAGTTATTATGTAAGTGTGGTCCTGAAATTCCCTGGTAATACCAAAATGGGGGTTCTCTGACATGGCAGAGTTAGGAACAACCATAAATGATAGTTGCGCTTATTGCATTTTAACATTAATTTTAAATGTGATGAACTGAAAAAAAATCCTGGTGGGATTAATAAAGGTTAATGCTATGTAATTATTGTTAATAATACGACAACCAGTTTCACTTCCCTCTTTAGTAATAATGTCCTAGTTGCTATTCCTGTACATCATGACCTGGACTGTTGACTGCCCTGCCCCTCCAGGTGTCCCTAAAGTGACTAAACTCTGGTTGGCGGGATATCTGCAAATTTGTGGGTACACTTCCTAGACATGGCCTTAGTATGGGGCAAATTTTGCACTTAAAATCTTTTTGTTAAGTTTATTTATTTATTGAGAGAGACAGAGAGAGCAAGCTAGAGAGAGGCAGAGAGTGAGGGGGAGAGAGAATTCCAAGCAGGCTCTGCATGGTCAGTGTGGAGCCCAATGTGGGGCTTGAACTCTGTGAGACCATGACCTGAGCCGAAATCAAGAGTTGGAGGCTTGCCCAACTGAGTCACCCAGGCGCCCTTCATCTTACAATTCTAACGTCCTCCTCTGTGAAACCACATATGACTGCCCGGTGTGTAGCAGTGATGAGAGATTAGGAAGATGCAGAAATGTAGAAGCCAGGCTTCCTGCCAACAAGCTGAAACTACTTTACCAGGATGACATTGCCTTTCTAGAAATTAATTCTCATTGTGGAATGAATTTACTGTTCTTTCTTGTTGAAGGAACCTTTTTTTTTTCTTGCAGGCACACCTATCCTAATTAGGTGTTTTTTATTGGCCTCTCAAAGGATACAACACTTAACTCAGATGATAGAAATTCTTTAACAACTTCATAGGAGCATAATGATAACATGACAATTTATATTTTTATGGAGCTTTAGAATTTTAGAGTTAGGATATGGTTCCTATCTTCAAACTCCAAATTTAGTCACTACGGGGATTTGGCAAGTACATAAATTTATGAAAATGCAATAAAATATTACAGATTGTGTTTTTCTGTCAAAAGTGCTCCTCAGAAGAGGAATTCATATCTGAGTAATTATCTCTTTATAGTGTCAAGTGGATTCACCCCAGTTATCACCACTAGGACTTCTCTTTCTTGAATGTTCTAAAAATACCCAAATTCTAGGTTGTTGATGATACCATTTAATTGTCAGTATAGATGCAAATCCCTATAGGTAGAGGGAACTGTCATTCCCTGTAGAACTAGATCAGGTTTCTTGGATCATAATATAGAACAAAATGCTCTTTATTTACGTAAATGGGATTAAGAAGACAGATACTGAATCTTGTCGCAAAGCTCTAGACACTATGGTATTTACAGTATGAATTCAATAGCTTTCATGCTAATGGGATTGATAGAGTGCTTTGCGTGGTTGTCTGAGGCGTAATTTGCTTCCTCCTGTTAGATACCTTGCTTGAGATTTGTTAGGATTCAGTATAAAAGATAAAAGAAGATTTGGGGTTTGATTAGTGTTAAATCTTATAGTACATTCACCATCATCATTAAAGGTGCTTTTAATACCTAAGCAGGAAATTTCCATCTTTGTGGTTCTGCAAAGTGGATCAATATTGCGGGTGCATATTTGTACTTAAATTGTTGCTGGAATGCAGACCCTATCACCACTCACTTTCACTTTTACTGAAAACTCTCGTTATGTCCTTTCAATTACTGTGGCTCCTGTGCTATTAGGAAAGTAGTACAGTGAATTAATCATTTTAATAAAATGTGACTTTCTTAAAAGATAATTATTAAATGGAAAATCATGGCTTATCAGTAACATATTAGGTTCTTCTCTTGACATTAATTTCAAAGTTGACTTATCTTAAAGATGGTTGAATACTTTTCATGTCCTTATATGCTGGTTTTATTGTAATTTCCAGTCTAAAATTAGATTAATTTTTTATCCCTTTCTAATACCAATTCAAATGATGTAAAACTACTTAAAACCGTACAATCTGCTATATCTTTATTTTATTGGACAATTATGTTTATTAGTTATATTAAAGCTTTCCAAAAAAAACCAATGACGGGTTAATAGGCATGAAATTTGTTCTGTGGCTCTTGAAAATAAGGCTAATTTTTCCATTTTGTCAAGTAAAAATCTAATTCCTTGACGCTCAAAGATTTATTTCTGGTCATTTCAGTGATGACTAATGCATATACACATTTAGGAAAAATATTGTATAAAAATAAACACTGATTTTCCAAATCAGTGGAGGATAATATTTAAAGAGAAAAAAAAAAAGCCACTGATTATATATATCGAACCAAGTTTGTCTGGTTGTTCACTTCCTTAAAGAATTTTGCTGATGTATAATTTACATACCACAATTTTCCCACTTGAAGAAAAGCAATTAAATGGTATTTAGTAAGTGTATAGAAATACAACCATTTCTACAAATTTGATTTTATCTACAAACCTAAAAAATGGAAGTAATAAGCCAGTGCGGGAACCGTGAAGCCTTGTTAAAACAAAGTATAGTCCTGGAGAGATGGGAAATGAATTCATTGGATAAACCAAGGTCTTTAAATAAGAAGATTTACTTCTGTTACTTTAGTTAATATTTTTATTATAAAAATTAGTGACCAAGCCCCATTTAAAAATAAAAATTTTAAAATTAGCATTATAGAACTCAGAAGTGGACCCAAAAGTATACAGCCAACTAATCTTTGACAAAGCAGGAAAGAATATCCGATGGAGAAAAGACAGCCTTTTTAACAGATGGTGTTGGGAGAACTGGACAGCAACATGCAGAAGAATGAAACTAGATCATTTTCTCACACCATGCACAAAAATAAACTCAAAATGGATAAAGGACCTGAACGTGAGACAGGAAACTATCAACACCCTAGAGGAGAAAGCAGGAAACAACCTCCTTGACCTCCACCGCAGCAACTTACTTGACACATCCCCAAAAGCAAGGGAATCAAGAGCAAAAATAAACTGTTGGGACCTTATCAAGATTAAAAGCTTCTGCACAGCCAAGGAAACAACCCAGAAAATTAATAGGCAACCAACGGAATGGGAAAAGATAGTTGCAAATGACATATCAGATAAAGGGTTGATATCCAGAATCTACAAGGAACTCACCAAACTACACGCCCGAAAAACAAACAACCCAGTGAAGAAATGGGCAGAAGATATGAACAGACACTTCTCCAAAGAGGACATCCAGATGGCCAACAGACACATGAAACGATGCTCAGCATCCTTCCTCACCAGGGAAATACAAATCAAAACCACACTGAGATACCACCTCACGCCAGTCAGAGTGGCTAAAATGAGCCAATCAGAGAACTGTAGATGCTGGCGAGGATGGGGAGAAACGGGCACCCTCCTACACTGTTGGTGGGAGTGTAAACTGGTACAGCCCCTCTGGAAAACAGTGTGGAGGTTCCTCAGGAAACTAACAATAGAACTCCCCTATGACCCAGCAATAGCACTGCTAGGAATTTACCCAAGGGATACAGAAATGTTGATGCATAGGAGCACATGGACCCCAATGTTCACAGCAGCACTCTCCACAATAGCTAAAACCTGGAAAGAGCCTAAGTGTCCATCCACAGATGAATGGATCAAGAAGATGTGGTTTATCTATACCATGGAATAATACATGGCAATGAGAAACAGTGAAATCTGGCCATGTGTAGCAACATGGATGGACCTTGAGGGTGTTATGCTGAGCGAAATAAGTCAGGCAGAGAAAGACAAATATCATATGTGTGCACGTATAGGAGGATTAGGAGGAGCTTAACAGAGGACCAAGGGGGAGAAGAAGGGCAGAAATGGTGGGGGAAAGGGAGAGAGGCAAACCATGAGAGACTCTTGAATGCTGACAAAAACTGAGGACTGGTGGATGTTGGGGGGAGGAGGGGTGGGCATGGAGGAGGACACTTGTGGGGATGAGCACTGGGTGTTATGTGGAAACTAATTTGACAATAAACTATTTGTAAAATAAATAAATAAATAAATAAAATAAAATAAAGAAGTCAAAAAAAAATTAACATTATAATGGCAGACTTCCTGTTTGCAGTTCCTCTTGTAATGAACTTGGAAGCTGCCGCTGTATCCTAACAAGTGAAAATCTGGACAGTCTGAAACATCATCAACTCTTTGGGAATCTGAGAGGTTCCAGAGAAAAGAGGATACAGGTCATATCACTGCTCTCAAGATTGAAGAAACAGGTTAATACAGGGAGTCAGTGCAGAGTGTGGAAACTTCCAGGGGAATCAGTGCTGGGTAGGAAAATCCAGACTGAACTGATGAATTGCCGGGGGCTCGGTGTAAACAGCTGAGTCACAGCTCCAAGGAGACCCAGCCACAAGAGGGGCCTGACATATGGTGAGACTTACCTCCAGGACCTTGCCAGATCTGCACAATAAATAGTGGAGGAAGACCGCCTTGGGTGTCTGGCAGGAGAGGAAAAAAGAACCATTTGAAATAAGTAGTTGAGCAGGCGGTTCTTCCTAGCAAGTCCTGCTCTTAGGACAAACTAACCAGAGCCTAATTGACGTTGAGAAGAAAAATCCCCAACTCCAGCCCACCCTAACCCATTTTGTCCCAGCTAAGCAGGGGGCGGGAGGGAACCCCGAGAAACACTTATAATATTCTCATTGCAGACATAGGCTCGCCAAAAGCCTGAGATCTAATCACAGGATTAAAGAACACTTACCCTCCCCTCCAGTTTCTCCATCATATCACTAAATGTCTATCTATAGCAGTTCCTTTTACCCAGTACATCATGTCCAGCTACCAAGAAAAAAATTAAAGACATGGGGCGCCTGGGTGGCTTAGTCGGTTAAGCGTCCGACTTTCACTTAGGTCATGATCTTGCGGTGCGTGGGTTCGAGCCCCGCGTCGGGCTCTGTGCTGACTGCCAGCTCAGAGCCTGGAGCCTGTTTCAGTCTGTGACTCCCTCTCTCTCTGACCCTCCCCTGCTCATGCTGTCTCTCTCTCTCTCTCTCCTAGAAATAAATAAAACATTAAAAAAAAATTAAAAAAAAAATTAAGGACATACCCAAAGGCAAGAAACACCACTTGAAGAGACAGAGCAAGCATTAGAACCAGACATGAAAGGAATATTGGGATTATCAGACTGAACATTTTAAACAAGGGTGATAATATAGAGCAGGCTCGAAGGGATAAAGAGGCCAGTGGGCAAGAAGAGGTGAGCAGTGGGAATCCTAAGAAAGAACTAAAAAGAAAATCTAGAGATTAAAAACAAACAGAAATGAAGCATGCCTCTGGGTTCATTTGTAGACTGGACATTGCTGAAGAAAAGATCTCTGTGCTAGAGACTGTATCAGAAGACTCCTCAAAAAGCAGAGAGAACAGAAACCCAGAACAGATCATCCAAGGGTCATAGCGCAACTACAATAGGTATTATATCTGAGTAATGGAAATACCAGAAAGAGAAGAAAGAAAGAAATGGAAGAAAGCTATGACACAATGATTGAGAATGTCTCCAAATGAATGTCAGGCATAAAACCACAGATCCAGGAAGATCAGAACGTAAGCAGGATAACTGTCAACAAAAATGAACAAAACAAAAAACCCCAAACCCGATGCATAGCTTATAAAACACAATGAACTCAGGGCACCTGGGTGGCTCAGTCAGTTAAGTCTCTGACTCTTCACTTTGGCTCAGGCCATGATCTCACAGTTTGTGAGTTTGAGCCCCTTGATGGGCTCTTCATTGTCAGTGTGCAGCCTGCTTGGGATTCTCTCTCCCTCTCTCTCTCTCTGCCCCTTCCCTGCTTGCTCTCTCTCAAAATAAGCAAACTTGAAAAAAACATAATGAACTCAAATAGGCAAAAGTAGGAAAATACAGATTTTCTGTGTATTTAATCATATTCCCATTTTATAAAGGTAAACTTAATTTTATATAAAAGTTTAAAAAATCTCCGTACTGAACATGATATAATTGCATTAGGACATAGTACTTCTATCATATAATAGAGGTGACCATGTATCTTGACTGAGCAGTAATTTTTCTGGTTTTAGGAAGACTCCATGGATGTTGGTAAATTAAATGGCATTCATGCACTTTTAATTGATTATACTTGAGAGGGTTTTGTACACCTGGTAAAATTCTAAGCAACATTTACATGGTGTGAATCTTCCAGAATATAAATTAAAAAGCAGCTGCCTCCAAACAGTAGTTATTAAACAAGCTGATTCACAGAATTTTAACACCTCCACTCCTGCCCAACTTTTCTGCTTGTCATTTATTCTCTTTATAATAAGGCAGAAAAAAATAAATTAACACTCCTTTCTTCTAGATTTGAATTTAGACTCTGTCCATGTGTACCATATATTATTTAGATACCTCTATTTTAACATCTTCCATAAAACATGAACTGAATAAACACATAATAAATTTAAATAGGATGTTATGAATAGCCTCTTTAATTGCACATGGACATTTTTTGCTATAGACGCTAATTCTTTAAGGTTTATTTATTTTGAGCGAGAGAGCACACAAATGGGGGGACACACGGTCAGTGAGGAGCCTGATGGCCCTATAGATGTTAATCCTTAAACAATGATTGTGGCTATTTATTTGCATGTGGTTCATAAATGGAATCAGAAGATATTTATGTGCCATCTTAGCTCAATGGGATAGGGAAATCACAATAAGAATTAAACGTGGCAGTAATTATAGGAAAACAAAACAAATTGCTTTGATACAGCTTGAATGACAGAGAAAATCTCAAGATGCCAAGACTGCGTGTAAGGGGGAAAATAGATGACACACAGTTGACCTAGACTGTATAGCATGGAGGGGCGTCTGGGTGGCTCAGTTTGTTAACTGTTCAACTCTTGATTTCGGCTCAGGTCACGATCTCACAGTTCGTGAGACTGAACCCCACGTGGGGCTCTGTGCTGGCCATGCAGAGCCTGCTTGGGATTCTCTCCCCCTCTCTGTGTCCCTCTGCCACTAGTGCATGAGCCATGCGTGTGCACTTGCTCTCAAAATAAACATCTAAAAAAAGACTATGAAATGGAGAAAAGACCTCAAGGCTGAATGGCGCACAAAGGAAGCAGCCTTTGGGTCAGGCTCTTGTCTGAACGCAAAGTCATGACACAAAAGACTTTTCCTGAGAATGGGACAAACGATGGAATAATTTGAAAGTCCAGGCAGGGAATGAATTTCAAAGAAACTATCTTTGCCAACTGGACCTAACCAAGCAAGTGTCTATGACTTAAATACGTACTTTTATCATTCATAGTGCAGTCTGTACACTAAGAATATGATTTCTGATACAGTAAGGAACTGCATGACAGATTATACATTCCTGTCAATGTGTATCATAGGTTGTTTAGATACCTTGGTGTTAAAGAATGAGGTGAATAAACATATAAGAAGCACTGGGGTGGAGATTGTATTTCCTAAGGTTTCAGTCATTTTTTGGTGAGTGTTGACAGAGCTTGGTATGGAAGAAGCCCTCATGTTTCCTCATGCGGAAGTCCTTTGATACTTTATGAGGCTGACATTGTTTACAGGGCTCCAAGCATTTTAGCCTTTAACTAGGTAGGTATATCAATGGAGAAAATGTAGGTGTATTGCTTGATGATGATTATTGGATATTCTTCTACACCACTCATTGAAATGATAGAAAAGCAGTTAAATTTCAGAGATGATCTTTTATGACCCCATGAAAGGAACAGATGGCAGGTACTGTGCGAATTCATCCTGATGCTTCTGAAGGTTGACAACGACTGCTCAGGTTTTGATGTAAATAATAATCTAATTACCAAAAAATGTCTGCCCATTACAATAGGAAGATAAAGTGCAATGGGACAGAGCAACTTCCTTCTCAGTAACAGCTGCAGACACTAATCAAACCAAACAGTGCGAATTAAAATTGGGAAGGAGTAAAGCAGTGACAACAAACAAAAGGATTTTCTAGGATGGCGATCTCCTGAAAAATGGACTTCATCTGATGAGAAGGTAGCCAAAGATACCGTCTACTACAGGAGTGTGGAGATAAAACAATACCTTTGTGATAACTGAGAGGATCAAGCAGTAGTCTACAAGTAGAAAATTATTTCCAAGAAAAAATATACTTATTTCAGAAGAAACGTAAAGATCAACATAACTCAAACTAGTTAAAGCTAGAATTCTATAAGCATTCAATGGGGTCATCAGCAAGAAGAGAGGGGTGCCTGGGTGGCTCAGTGGATTGTCTGACTCTTGATTTTGGCTCAGGTCATGACCCCAGAGTTGTGGGATTGCGCCCCAGGTTGGGCTCTGTGCTGAATGTGAAGCCTGTTTAAGATTCTCTCCTTCTTCCTTTGCCCTTATGCTCTCTCACTTTCTCTCTTTAAAATACAATTAAAAAAAAAAGTAGAAGAAAGAGACTTCAGGAGCATCACACAAGGAAATCTAAAGCCTTCAATAAACATTGGTGCAATTTTCCATTCTTAGATCCTCTGACATTGTGCTACTCAAGTTATGGTCTACAGATGCTTGTCCTTTAACAAGATAAGGAATTTGTGCCAGAATATAGAACAACTGCAGATAAAGCAACTAGATAGTGTTGACTTCAGCCTTTTCGAATTATACATATATCAAGACTTTACTGAGGAAGAAATGAGTGTGTTGATTCACGTTTTAGGAGATTTATATCTTGCTGCAGACAAGTTTCAAGCAGTTACCTTAGAAGTACCAATAGGATTCATTTCACTTAGTAAAAATGGTAGTAAGTAACATAACATGTAATGCTCATACTACAACAGTATTTTATTTTTAAATAGTCCCACTAATACTTTAGATATTGTAGCGTTTTTCACTAGGATAAATTTTTTCAAGGGCCCTGTAATATATTATAAACCAATAAGATATGTAATTAGAGATAATATTTATTTCATATATGTGTATATATGTATATATGCAATCATGCATATATGTGCATTTGTGTGCTCTGTATCCTCAGAGTTCAGTAAACAGACAAAAATCACACCAGTATCTAGTATGGTATCTGAATAGGGAATTAGAAATTCTAAACTTTTATGTAAAATAAAAATAAAAATAACAGCTTTTTAGGCAATTAAAAGGAAAAGGAAATTATTATATTGAATGACTTTGTATAAGAAATTCACCTTAAAGTTTCATAATAAATTATATTTCTGATGCTTTTAATCCACAGATAATAAGCATCATTGTAAAATATATATTCAATTTCTCAAAGAAAGCTCCATTTTCAGGACTGCTCCCAGGGAAAAAATGGTAATTATGTGATTTATAGTTTTTCTATAATTTACACATTGTCTTTTATATGCCATATATCAAGTTTCTAAGTATTATACACTGAGCTTTACATTTAATGCATGCTATCACCAAACCTTGTAATTATTTTTCCATGTGTACTTTGATTCATTTGGAAAATCTTAGTAAGTAAAGTCAGTAACCACAGACCAGGCAGATCATTTTAGATCCAGTAATGACATTCATTATATGAACTCAATTTCCCATATTTTCAAAAACATTTCATGACATTCTCAGTCCTTATACTTTTGAATCCCATATTATGTATTAGAGAGCAGATAATTTATTCATAAACAGACAACCTTCTGTATATTTATGGTAATAAAACCATCATTAAGCCATACAAAATGAGTTTTCTGTGACAAGATTTTTTGACAGAAATATCCATCATGTTTAATTGATCCTTTTAGGTTAGAAATTACCAAGTAAAACTTATGCATATCAGATGAAGTAGAAAACTATCATTTTAATTATGCAATCACTAATTATCACCATATATATATTACCTAGTCCTTAACTAAGGTAAGTGTAGAATTAGATCACTAGGCTTCCTTTTACATTAGTTACTGAGTTAATATACAAATACACAATTCATTCTCATGGTCTCACCTAAACCACAATTAAGAATGGTGCCCGAAACTTCAAAACAGCAATAGGCACACACGGAATATACTCTTTGAGCCAGTCCATGGGCCCAAGGCTTACTCTTTGATCAAACCTCACTTAAATTATTCTCTATTGATCCTTGCCTGAAATATCAATTGTTGACAATTTACCATTCTCTTATAATTATTTTATATCTTCCTAAAATAGCCCACTTTTGACTCTTCAGTCTAAATCATAAGTATTTTAGGGCTAGGGATAATGCTCTGGGTCACACTGTCCCCCAAGCACGTGGCCTATTTAGCTCCTATTTAGTAGCCATTAACAAGCAAAGGCTTGCTATCACCCAACTAAGAGGCAAACTCAGGACCAACAGACCTTTCGATTTCCAAATTGACATTGAACCACATTATGTGATCAGATCATTGTAAACAATCAGTTAATTTTGGTCCACGCATAGTGACCTGTATGTTGTCACAGTTACTGTAAGTACATTGTCAAGAGAACCTGTTGTGTGTCACTTCCCTTGTTATATTACATGCATTTGAAGAACAGCGGAAGGAAAAGACAATAGATTGAAGTAATTATCTGTGTGCAATCAAGGCAAAGAGCTACTGTGTTAAGTAATGAACTCTGAACATTTAAACAATTCTCAGAACATTCCCTGAGCACAGGGATCCTCTTAAGGCATCCCTTTGTATAAAAATCTGTTATCTTTTCTAAACACAACAGAACTTAGAAGAATATCTTGAACTGTTTTTGACACATGTTCAGTGGCATATAACTAAGAAGACCAGAACAATGTGGTGGTGGTGTTGTTTTTTTTCTTTTTATAAAACCACATACAAGCAAATGTACTTGTTAGCTATTGGAAACCTAAAATGATAAACCAAATATAGCCCAAAATATTTACTGGTACCCATCATAGTGTGGATACCCATTTCCAAACAAGTTTCCAGTATCCGTCCACACTATGGTTCAACTGCGTCCAAGGTGGTAAAGTTACCTGCCACATCTCAAGCCTGCTGTTACAAGTTTGGAAACTTGGAGAAGATCATAAGGATCAGAAAACAGTCATTATCTCCAGTTGAAGTTAAGTAGCTTCAGTTTGTGTACTATTTATAGTGACATAAATCTATCACCTTATAGTGTGATTTTACAAAGAATTTAAATTTAAAAAGAAGCCTGTTACCTCTTCTCCATCCTGAAAAAAATATCTGTGGCATGCCTATAGAAGGTATATAGTTCATAAAATGGACTATACCTCATCCCCAAATACTCTCTCCTCTGCTCTTGGGTCCTATACTTACAGCTGTATGCTGGCCATATTTGTAGATAGTATAGATTGACATTCTAAGATAGAGTCATTATTTGTCCATCCTTGGCACGTTTTAACGTGCTCTACTTCCTATATCCCTTTACATATTTACATATAAATATAAAATATGTTTATAAATTTATATATGTGCCTATATATACACAGTGCAATTGTGAAATGGGTGAATTAATAATCCTAATGCAGAGTTTCTGTTGTGCTCGTGACTCTCTCCCAATTCAATGGTAATAGAGTTCAGGGCATTTTTAGACCCAAATGTTTTCTGAATCCAATTCTCAAACACTGTTCATGTGTCACCCAGAGTCCTGTGACTGTCTTCAAAGTACTGTCAGTACTTGGAGTTCCCCAGCCTTGATTTAGCCCTCATTAGACCTTCCAGTCCTCGATATGGTACAGCCTAGACCACATGCCCTAGTCTTCCAGATTGCTAGGGTATAACAGAAAGCTAAAGTGAAAAAGAAAAAAAAGTGCCTCAGATGTTTAAGTGGCCTAAAATAGGTTGATTAAGTAAGTCTGATATCTTTCCAAATTTGTCAAGCTAAAGTTTTTTGAAGTCATTGGAATCAGAATTTATTGGAGGTAGCAAATATATATATATATAGTTTTTTCATTAAACCAGCTTAATTATATCAGGGAAGACTTCCAGCCACACAAAAATTATCAGGTTTTTCCTTCTACAATCTTTATCTTTTAATCCTGGTATTAAAGCCTTGAGACTTGATAACTTTTTATAATGAAATTGCATCAATTATGTGAGGATAAATTGTTATTATTAAAGATATAACAGAGGTATATGGTAAAATGTTGATTTAAAATAATGTATATATAAAATCAGAGGCAGGTATTTTGCTTAATGGGCATTGCAGTGTAAGGTTGGGTTTGGGTTTTGGTCAGATATATAATCCAAAAACTATGAAGAGCTGTGGAAAATATTTCTTTTTATCTGGAAATATATAGAAATATAAAATGTGGAAATGACTGAAATATTACTGGGTGAAATATTACACCCATCCCTCTATATATTTTTTATGTATACAGTTTTATTCCTAAAAGAATATAAGGTGAATTCATAAAGTTTATCTCTAGATATAAAAATCAGATTCTATTACACTTAACATGTTTGTCAAAAAATGTTATATTAAATTTAAAATATTTTTAAACTATTATACTTTGAGCAATCAATTTTCACATGAATTTAAATATTGCAACACATGTTGCAGCACAGTAATGAACTTTAAAGGATCAAAAACTATAGGCAAAAGAAGGAGATGCGTTAAAAAAAAAAGCACCACTAATACATTTTGTGAAGTTCTACTCCTACTGGCTTATTTGATGAATTTGGATCCAATTTATATGCGACATGAGACCTTAAAAAACAAAGGATAACATGAAATTTCTTAAATTTCTTAATATTATACTTCATTTCATTGATTCAACTTATGTCCACGTATATGGTGATTCTTACAACGTGGTAATGATTTTGTTTAATTACATTTGGGGAAGGAAGTTCCCTGCAGCCAAGCACTTTGCTCAGACCTGGGCTTGGAGGGGTAGAGGATGCACTAACACTAGAGCTACAGAATGGGGCTTACACACAGCCTGTGTAGGACCCCAAACACCCAACTTCAGACCCACAGTGTCGGGTGTAGATTTCTATCACCTTTTTCTGAAATTTGAGTTTATGTGTCTTCTTCCTTTACTGGAATGGAAGTTCCGACAGTGTCTAAATTTGTCACTATTTGTTTACTGTTTATTCCCTAGTTCCTACTAAATGCGTGACTTTTTACAGTCTCAAAATATTTATAGAAGGGTGAGGGAATGAATGAATGAATCGGCTGCTTTATGACTTTCTCATAAGTTAGACATTTCTCACTGTGAAGCATCTAACAAATGTCTTTTTTAGTGGACTCTGCCTGGTACTTATATCCAAACTGCAGAATATCAGGTTGATTATAAGATACTGAGCCAAGACATCAAAACATGACTTTAATTTGTTTACTTATTCAGTTATTAATTTGTATTTCTTGGAAAAATTTTGCTGCATATGTTGTATATTTTATTTTATTTTATTTATTTATTTTTTTAAATTTTTTTTATTTATTTCTAGAAGAGAGAGAGAGAGAGAGCGTGAGCAGGGGAGGGTCAGAGAGAGAGGGAATCACAGACTGAAACAGGCTCCAGGCTCTGAGCTGGCAGTCAGCACAGAGCCCAACGCGGGGCTCGAACCCACGAACCGCGAGATCATGACCCAAGCGAAAGTCGGACGCTCAACCGACTAAGCCACCCAGGCGCCCCATATGTTGTATATTTTAAATATACGTGCATTATTATAAGAGTTGCTATTGAGTTAGGTATCTATTACTTATTTTTTAGCAGTATCAGCTCAATTTAATCTCTAAATTGGAATGAATGAATATTAAAATTGACATTTCACAAATGTGTTTTTAAAGGTTTTAGTTGTTGAAAGGATAGATGTATGTTTTAATTTAGCATCAGCTCTGCCAGTCTGCATTTGTTTGTATTTTCATTTACTCCATTTGAAAGCATAGACACTATAGGATAAGTTATGGAAAGATATAGGAAAAACACTGACAACATTTTGATTCTGATATTAGGAGATAAAAATGAAGAATAGTGAAAATATGTACAAGTTTTACTGAACATATACAAAAATTGGGTTTCTTGCTCATTTCCAGTTCCGTATATTCTAAACAACATGTTCATAGCCAAATTATGACTCTAAGCCAAGCAAATACTATAGCAGAAAGGTCATTTTGCAGAAATAATAGTATTTTAACTTTCTCATCTCTGGGTGAGTTAATGCCTTGATGGAGATGCCTTCCCCATTTAGATAGGAGAAGATAAAGGAAATTGTATTGCAATTTTAATATTTCCTTTGTCACTGTGAATGAAATCCATTAATGCTAGGGCTTTTACAAAGCCATCCTATGTGGACAGAAAATACAACCAGGTTATTAACCAAATGTAATTGCCTGGTGATAACAGAGTCTTTGAGTCTCGATTTGAAGCTTATTTAACTTCAAAAAGGCTATCAATTAGGACACCACATTTAAAGCAAGTGGAAAAATTATGCATGGACACTTTTAACAAAAAGGTGACACTTTCATAAAAGAGTACATATCATTTTAGAATACCAAACTCATTCTTTAGTATCGTTTAAGCCTAAGAGAACTTAATACATTTTTTTGGTCCCCTGGTGCTGAAAGGCTTGAGAGAACTAGACATTCTCCAGACTCAAATGGTGTGTGGAAGGCATATCCACAGTCATGGTGCCCCTGGTCCTGGGGAATATGTATGTCCAAGCAGTGCAGGTGATGACTACAGAATACAGCATGCGTGTGTGTGTGTTCTAAGTGTCCCTAGCAACAAAACATGTTCATTGCAGCACTGAAAAGTGAAAATATCTTTCATTATCTTTAAAACTTTGGTACTGAATTTTGTAGTCCTAAACCCAGAGCATTTTTGTGTTCAGTGACATCACTCATATTTGTAATCTAGGGGAGTGGAAGTAGGAGGGGCTTCACTTGGAGGGGAAGTGGTGGTTAATGGAAAAACACTGACTTGGATAGAAACCTGAGCACAAACCCCAGTTTTATAGAAATACTATCTAAGATCATAATTTTCAGGGATTCCTCTGTGAGAAGCACTCTTCAAAACACATAAATATCCTATCATGAATTTAGACAATCATTTAAGTATGAGTTTCCTCCTTTATAAACATGTGAGCTTAGAGGAGATATAGTTAGGAAGAAGTTCTCATGAGCTCTACTCAACATGGTTCTTTGTACTTTTTGTTTCCCATGAAGATGGAACTTAGTCTAATCAGTCGAGTGGGCAAACCCAATATTCAGCAGGGACACTACACTTTCAGAGATCAATTTGAGATTGTGACTTCTCTGCCTGCTCCCGTCTCCTCCAATGATTATGGGGCAGGCATCATGCTTATCGTTGGATGAGCTGTCATCAACAAGATGATGTGGTCCTTGTCTTCATGTGTCTTGGAGTTTCTCTGCCTCTTTCCCCCTTACAACCAGATTAGGAAATTGACTCCTGAACCGTTTCTTTGGGACAAACCTGGCAATAATTGTTCTTTCCATCCCTCCAAAAATGAAGTTCACTGCTCCATCACATGCTCTTTTACTATCCATGAGTCAGACCATGAAAGCCAAACCTGAGAATCCTTGTCCTTGGCAGGGCTGACAAAAATGCAGGAATTTCTTAATAGGTATTTTACACTTGAAATTTGTACATAGTTTTCTCAAGCCATAAAAATTAAATAGACAACCATTTCTAAGCATTAGTTTGAGATACATTTCAAAATACCATCTTATGTTATGCATTCCTTTTGAAATTTGATTCAGATTAGTATAATATTTTTATGTTCCAAGAGAGATAATAGAGGCTGCATTTTGCAACTGAACAACTTAGATGTGAACAAACAGGAAAGTAGCTTCTGGTGCTTTCCGGAGGAGAACCTGTGACTCTTGTGCAGAAAACCTTCAAATCTAAAAGGAGCTGGTTTGCAGCTCCCAGAACATTCTAATATTCTAGGACTAGGGTGGATCAGAACTGCAAACTATTTCAGCCTGCTTCTTTTTGGAGGAGGCACCCCCTTCCTTTCCCACGAGCCTCTGGAGGGATGCCCAACTCAAACTTAGAAGCAGAATAACCTATGACCTCTCCCATCTGCCTCCAATTTCCTGTCCATCCAACCGCATGCCCTGCTATTTCCTCCACACCACATGGAAACTGTCTTTTATGCCCTTGCCATGTCTATTACATTCTCTCCTCATATCTTTGCTGATGATCCTCTCTTTTTATTGATCCAAAACTTTTTGAGGCTTACATGCATCGCCCATGCTCACCTCCTCCACATATTCTTTCTGAAACTGTCCATTCCACATAGATTATCCTGTCTCTGAATTCTTACAAACTCAGTCCATATATTTGACACACAATAACCTATCAGTCCGTAATGTGTCTGATTGCTCTGTCTTGTGGCAAAGCTGCCCCACTGTGAAACATACACATCTGAATTTGCTCTCTTCTATTAGATTCCTTGACTGCTTCAAATGAATGTCTCCAATACAGCCTGATGCTATCGATAGTAGTTTTGAATTAATAATTCCAGATATTTTTCCAAGTCCTTTTGATAAGTGATCCTCATTCTAACATGTATGTGGGAGTTAGGTACAAGCTCTCATGGTTAACATAGGATCAGAATCGGAACATGTCTGTTCATTAGATAAGATAGTATGAGATTTGAATATTGACAAGTACTAACATTTAATTAAAAGGGACAAAGAGCTAAACTATCATCTAATTTTAGGATAAGAAATCTGAAGCTTCATGGAGTTTACATGCTTTCTCTAAGTTACACTTCAAGGATGAGTCAGTACTTGAACTCAGGTCAGGCTTTCTCCAAAATATTTGGCATTTCTTCAGGAAATTTCTATCTAGGAAAGAAATATGTTAATTGGTAGAACATAGGGCACTAAGTTTTTTGCTAATACTTCATTCACTGAATCTGTCTGAAAACCAAGATAATTTGTACAGTACTGGCTATTACAAAACTGGTAAAAAAAAAATGTCCAGTTTTGTAGATGAGGAAACTGCATGATCAAATAGTTGAAGGACACTTGCACTCTGACTTCTCAGCTTGAGATCTTTCGGTGATTCTAGGTAGTCTTGCCAACAAAAGTGATGTACTTACTTCCTGCCTCACCAGTGCCTCTTCTTAGCTAGTGATCGCCTCCCCGTGCCAACGGGGCTAAGCAGACACCACTGTCATTATAGCTTTTCCCTGAATGCGGTCTCTACAAAACAAACAAACAAAAAAGTTTATTTTTGTGTTGTTGGCCTGTAGTAATTCTATGATAAGCTCTTAGGGTTCAAAATGATTCTGCCATTTCAGGGTTGTGTATTTAAAGTTCACTTTTCTTTTTTTCTGATTTTTGTTTATTTTTGTGGCGAAATCCTTTGTAGTCACAACCTTCAAATTCAAATTCAGGCTGTTATTTCCCTTTAAGCATTACTAGCATTTTGTTCAGGAATCTTTTCCCTGAGTGAGAACCACTAGAAACTGGCATCAGACCAAAGAGGCTGATTCAGCAAGAATGCACCTGGCAAGCAAGCAGTTTGGTTTTATACTTTTAGGTTTTCTGTTATGAGAAGCTATGATGGGTCACAATAACTGGGAACGGAATGCTCATGCAAATTACACTTTACTTCCTTATGGTCTTTTATCATCTATGTTGATTCTTTTGTACATACAGAAGCCTTACATATTTCTTGGCCATGTATGTGATTAAATAAGACTTCTATTTTATTTTGATTTTTCCTTGTGTAAATGCCTCCATTTGTAGAATTAAAAAAAATTAAACCAGCACATAGGAATCACTGGTTTGGACAGACCCTTATGTGTAGCTGATTTTTAAAAGTAGAAGTACTGATTCATAAATAGGGGATTCAATTCAGTAAGAGACAATGAATGCTTTAAAATACATTTAAGCACATCCTAAGTCAAAACCTTAAAAACTGTTGTCTGTCATAACTACATAAAGTGTTTAAAAATATTTTAGTCGCTCTCAGCTGAGATTTAAAGGCAGTCCATGTCCTAAAAGTAATCAATAGTCAACTAAAATTTGTATGGTCCCTGCACTGTCCCAGCAATTATGCTAAATTTTACATATTTGTATGCATTGTACTATCAGAACAATTTGATGGAGTGGAGATGATATCCACGTTATAGATATGGAAGCAGGAGTTAAGATCAAACTCTCAAAGTCACACATCTTGTAAGTAATAAACCAAGTGTGGGACTTCCAAATCTGTGCTTACTGTCTGTCTTCAGTTTGGTAGAGAAAATGTGGTGTGGTAATGAGACTATTAGAATAATCTGGAGTTTAAAATTTTACTTCGGTTTTGTGAGCATACAGACTGTGACCCTGAGCTTTATGAGTTGGAAATATAACCTTTAGCATGGTTACATGAGATGCAGATAAAACACCATTACTTACACCCCCTTATTTCTTTGTTGGAGGAAGAATCAATGCGATTTAGTCATGGTTGACAATGTCACTAAGAGTATGTCGAAAAACAGGAAGCTTGATGAAATCCTAGTCTCTGTTACACATATAACTGTTAATACTTTTCAATATTTCTGAATGGAAGTGAGTGTGAATTGGTGGCTTAAAAGTTTAAACCTTCCAAAGGTACAGTGATTTTTTTTTCTCTGTAATGTGTATGAAGGTATTGATTACATGGTGGAGGGCTTCATGTCGGTACTGAAAATGGCAGATCACTTTGGCATAATGAAGAGGAGATTTATATGTGGCCAATGGAAAAGAATATTGATATATATTTTACTACCATTCTACTGAAGAGAAAAACTTAGCTTGTCAAATTTTGAATAAGCAAGAGCCGATCTTTGATTTATATTCCTTAAAAAATTCCAATTGTGCTGTAATAATGTTATCCATATTTTTTTATCAATAATAATCCTAAACTTCTCTGGTTGAACATACATTGATTCCAAAAGTTTCTTCTATGAGAAACCACATATGCTGAATGCAAACTGAATTTCATAGAATTTACTAAATTCTATGAAAAACTCCCTTTTAAGATTTGACTTTTTCTGTCAAAACCCTAAGCTTTTAAACTGAGCATAAATAAAATTAAGAAATGTGGAATTTCAAAAATAGAATGAAATGTGGTGTAAATGAGTATAAAATGCCAAGGACCAACAATGTAAATGATACAGTAAAATGCATTTGTCATAATTACTCATCATAAACACGTAGTCTCTACTGTTTATATTGTAATAGTTAAAATTTCAAGCCAGAAACTCAGAATGTACTGTTACTGTTAAAAGGCTATATGAATTCTGTATGTTTTAATATTAAGTGAAGGGGTGCCAGGATGGCTCAGTTGATTGAGTGTCCAACTCTTGATTTCAGCTCAGGTCATGATCTCACAGATCATGGGATTGAGCCCCATGTTGGGCTCCACCCTGAGCATGGAGTCTGCTTGGGAACTTGTCTCTCCTGCCTTCTCTCTCAAAAATAAATACACATTAAAAATATTAACTGAAAATTTTGTAGACTTGAAAGGAAAATGAAATCATAGGTAAGAACATATGTGTCATTCTAATTGAGGGTCAGATCTATGGCAACATGTTTCACATAATTACAAAATGTTCTTTTAAAAAAATTTTTTAAAATGTTTTATTTATTTCTAGGAGAGAGAGAGAGAGAGAGAGACAGCGTGAGCAGGGGAGGGTCAGAGAGAGAGGGAGTCACAGAGTGAAAGAGGCTCCAGGCTCTGAGCTGGCAGTCAGCACAGAGCCCGATGTGGGGCTTGAACCCGAGAACCGCGAGATCATGACCTAAGTGAAAGTTGGACACTTAACCGACTAAGCCACCCAGGCGCCCCTGAAATGTTCTTAATGAAAAGTTGGTTTTCTTAATTCGATGATTACAATATCACTGGGCATCTCTCACGAAAATAAAACTAAGCATCAGACTTTCCCCCTATTTTCCTTGAAATCTTTATACCAGGGCCCAGATTTGTAGTTTAACAAATGGAAAGAAAATGGGCTATGAGATCCAGTAGACATGCATGGGGGCACTGGGTAAAGTAGGTGATGGAGACTAAGGGGTGCACTGTGAGGGGCACAGGTGATGGACAGGTGTGCTGACCACCTGAGACTAATATTATACTGTATGTTGAGTAGAATTTAAAGAAAAACTTGAAAAAATAAAAACTTAAAAAGATGCATGCATTTTATGATTAATGAAGATTACTATTTTGAATAAATAAGAATGCATTGCAAAGTGATATTGTTATCTGAAGCAGTCACTTTGCTGCACAGGCATTTTAGATCTATGGCGGGTGCAGAAGGCATCCAGGGGACTACGTCAGTAGTTAGTATGAAGCTCTTTCTAATCCTCGCCATGAATAATTTCGTGTGATTCTTTCTAGCAGACTATTATAAGTATACAATGAGCTTTATGCTTATATTTGGCATATGTAACTGGAGACAACTTCTAGAAACATCTCTGGGTCATCTCAAGTGAGCACCATATGATGCAGTGGGAAGGCAGGGAAATGGAAACCATAATTATCCTTTGATTAAATAATATACCCATATACAACCAAACAGGACTAACTGTATCCCACTTTTAATGCAATATAACAACAGATTTAAATCTTTAATATTATGTAAATGTGATATATCATATGAAGGAGGACAGGATTTTCCAAGCCAAGTAAAATGATTAATATAATAGAACCATGATACCCTACACAAAATAGGATAAAAAAATGAGAAAAATAACATAAATAAAGGTCATTATTGAGACACCATGATACATCATTAAACACACAGCTGGAAAGTTGGGAAAGTAGAGCAGAAACAGCTGGGGTGCCTGGGTCGCTCAGATAGCTGAGCGTGTGACTGGCTGAAGTCATGATCTGAAGCTCGTGGGTTTGAGCCCCACGTCGGGCTCTGTGCTGACAGCTCACAGCCTGGAGCTGCTTCAGATTCTGTGTCTCCCTCTCTCTCTGCCCCTCCCATACTTATGATCTGTCTTTCTCTCTCTCTCTCAAACACTAAAAGAAATAAATAAGAACCACAGAGGCAGGGTAACAGGTACAAACTAGACAGCATTTAAGCTTTTCTATTCTACTTTTAAAGTTTGCAGGATGACAGTGGTATACCTGAAGGCATCATCTAAAATAATATTTTAGAAAATGATCAGTAATGCACATAGGAGGCCAAAATATTAGTAATAGGCTAGACGGCAGTATTGTTTCCCATTGTTTTCATGAGTCAAAGGAAAACTGAATTCTGCCATAGCTTTAGCGTGTGCTCATAGGTACGACTATTATCCTCACCCAAAAAATATCCTCTGACAGGGAATCTTTCACAAAACCCAAAAGACATTGCTGGATATATCCTTTATGATATATTGTGTAAATAACTGTATCTAACTTTTTTAAAGTTTACTTATCTTGAAAGAGAGAGAGAGAATGAGCAGGGGTGGGGCAGAGAGAAAGGGAGAGAGAATTCCAAGCAGACTCCTGGCTGTCAGTGCAGAGCCCCATATGGGGCTAAATCTTACCAACTGTGATATGACCTGAGCCAAGATCAAGAGCTGGATGCTTAACTGACTGAGCCACCCAGGTGCCCCTAAATGTATCTAATTTTGGACTTGAACTTTCTTTAAGATCTACTGGAACAAAACATAGCCTTATGTGTGTATGTGAAGAGACAACTTGAATTTCTGAGTGCACCATACACACAGGAGTAAAGCTATTAGTCAGAATTGGGTGTGGAGCCCTCTGATGACGTTGCAGTGGATTCTAGATGCATTGCTAGAAAACAGGCACAAATGCAGAGGTGGTGGTGGTGTCTGAACAAAGCAGAAGCTTCCTCAACTCCACAGCATCTTTACTGTGAACCTCAAATGATCATTCTATTTAACTTAAGACCTTCAATGGCATCATCATGCCGCCTGTTTGATATCACTCTGCTTCATGCTGGTACTACAGGGGGGGTCAGCGAGAGGACAGGGAAGCCAGGGAGGGTTGGTCAGGCTGTTGCTGTGGTCTGAATGTCCCCTATGACTCCAAATCCTTCCACACAGTGTGACCGTGTTAAAAGGTGGGGACTTTGGAGGTGATTAGGTCAGAGGGTTGGAGGCGTCATGAATAGGATTAGTATTCTTTCAAGAGAGACCCTACAGAGCTCCCTGACCCCTTCCACCATGTGATGATACAAAGAGAAGTGTTACCATTGAAAGAGAGCCCTCACCAGGCCATGTCAAGTGCCCTGGTCTCAGACATCTAGCCTCGAGAGCTGTGACAAATAAGTGGTCTGTGTGTGTTTATAAGTCATCCAGTCTGCAGTAATTTCTTATGGAAGCCTGAACAGACTAAAACAGATGTAGAGGTAGAACTGTATATATTTTCAGGAATGAGGCAGAAAGAAAATGGAATGGAACATAATTCATGTTAAATTATGAATGCAATTTTGTGAAATTTATATGAATGTAAAATCTATCCCCCATGCCAGGATAGAAACAAAGAATATCAAGGAACAGGAAAAAATGATATATTTTTTTAATGATACTCATGATCTTTACTTCAGATTGAAGAAAAATCTATTCATGCCACTACTACCAATACTCTAAATAGTGTCTTTTGATACAAGAAATGTTACACTGCTTAAGTATTTCCAAAGTTAAGACTATGTGTTTTAATCAAAGAAAACAGAACTAGGAAAAGGCTGAGTTTACTGCTACAAGAAATTCTGGAAGGCTGAGCAAGTGAGTTGGTAAAAATTAACAATGAGATCCTATATGCTAACAGGACATCCAAAGCTATTCATTCCTTTGGCTTGATCCAGAAGACTGGGTTTCTTTATTTTATTGCACTTCTGTAGTTCTCTCTCTCCCTCTCTCCCTGCCTCCTTCAAAAATAATTTCTGTATGATTAGTCATGACATTGTAATTTCTGTACTGATGGGGTCTTGTCTTCTGAAGAAATGAAAACAGAGATTCTCCACCCAGAATAAAAGGCTACCAGAGTGTCCAACTGCAATAATATACTTAGGAAATAGAGAAAGCATATATATATATATATCCTTTTCCAATTTAGTGTGTAAATATTAAGAATGGTTTCTCACTTCATAAATTTAAATGAAAACACCATTTTCCCCTTATAGAAGAAGCACATTAAGAAAAAATTAAACTTCAATTTAAAAAAAAATTGTGGTGGATGGTTTACCAGTCCTCCAAATGAATGTTTTACTTCCCTTGAATTATGTAATCACTTTCAGGGGATTTGAAAATAATTATTTCAGTAAAAGGGTGTAGAGCTATTGAACTTGCATAATTTCCCATAAGAAAAATTAAATCAGAATTATATAAGTATATCACTACACATGCAGTTGGACCTGGGGCAAAGCCTGGAAGAAATAAGAATGCAATAAGCCACAAACCTCAGGTTTGCCTCGAGCTCTGCTTGTCCCCAGTAATCTGATTTCTGTCATCATTTGGTCAGAGACCACAAATGTATAAAGCCCCCATGGCACTGACAAGATTCACAATTGGGAAGCAATATAATGTTTTAGCAAGAACCCAAGCTAACTTAAAAAAAAAAATTGAAGGGGAAGAAATTGATTATATCAAAAGTAAGGGAGATGGATAGTATCTAATTGAGGAGTGGCCTTCAGGAAAGCTAAGTGGTTCATGAAAGAAACCAAATCAGAAAAGAGGGTAAGATTGTCTGAGTGGGCAGTCTACAGCTACCAAATTATTTGTATAAATGGAAATTTCTCTTTCCAAAAAAGAGACACAGATTTTTTAAAAGCCCTTTAGGTTTCCTAATCAAATTGGTGTTCTCACTCATGATATTCTATTACTTCAAGTAACATAAAGTACAAAATAGCCTCAACCACCCCACTACTGTCGCTGTATTACCCTTGGTATTTCCTGTTGAGCACTCAGAATAGTATGTGATTTTAATCACATTTGCATCAACTTTTTGCCACACTGTCCCGCCTCTAGACGTGCACACATTGTCACACCCAAACATCAGTGACCGTGTCCACCTGTCTACTCTGTCCCCAGAGGACAGCATCTGCAACATAGGAGATGACAATTACAGATCTGTTTATTTAATGAATGCCATATGATCCATTTGGGGTTCGTGTTCTAATAGCAGTGGAAATGAAAATCTTTTCTTGAGAGACTATTGGTGCCATTACCATTCCATTCTTCAATGCAGTTTCCAATTTCCAGGAGTTTCTCTGGGTTTAATAATGAGAAATTAAAACAGAAGTTTATATGCATAGATATTTCTTGCCATATTACTCATAATATTTAAAGACTTAAAAGTAGAAGATAGGCACCTGGGGGGGCTCAGTCGGCTCAGTGTCAAACTCTTGATTTTGGCTCAGGTCATCGTCTCACAATTTTTAAATTTGAACCCTGCATTCGACTCTGCATTAGAGCCTGCATCAGGCTCCATACGGACAGCATGGAGCCTGCTTGGGATTCCCTGTCTTTCTCTCTCCTTGTCCCTCTCCTGCTCGCTAGCACTCTCTCACTCATAAATAAATAAACATTTAAAAAAATGCCAAATACTCAAATTATAATTTTGGTGAAAAAGCAGGCTCAAATCTGCACAGATATCATAATTGTGGTTATAATATAGAGTCATTTATTTAAAATCTAGATATGTAGTTAGCATTGCATGAGTCAGTGAGTGTGTGTGTGTGTGTGTGTGTATGTGTATGTCCAGAGGGAGGTCGTATAGAACAGACATGGACATTATGAGCATGAACCATGAATGTTTTGCCACTTATTAAGTAAATTAGTAATAGAGTATAATACTTTTATAACAAGAAAATATAATAAATGCAAATTTATTTTACAGTTAACCTCCTAAGTTTCTTCAGTATATGACTAGTTAGTGAAGACTTTCAGAAATTAAATAGAAACCTCAATTGGCTATCAACGAATTTTAATATCCTAATGTGATAAGGTCTCTTAGTATACCAACCAGTGTTAATCAGATCTGTAATATAGTGCTATTAAAATCCACCAGACACCCATTGACCCCTCATTGAGAGTATTTATGGGGATTCTTTGGGTCTGTAAAATTATGTATGCAAATATCATTAATGCTGAGTCATCATTTGTTATCTTAAAAAAAAATTTTTTTTTTAATGTTTTATTCCTGAGAGAGAAAGAGAGAGAGAGAGAGAGGCAGCATGAGTGGGGAGGGTCAGAGAGAAAGGGAGACACAGAATCAGAGGCAGGCTCCAGGCTTTGAGCTAGCTGTCAGCACAGAGCCGGATGCGGGGCTCCAACCCACGAGCCATGAGATCATGACCTGAGCTGAAGTCGGATGCTTAACTGACTGAGCCACCCAAGCACCCCGTTATCTTTTAAAAAAATTATTATTTTTAATAGTACAGACTAAATTTTAGATGCTATGGAAAACTCCTAAATTTTATATCCTGCAGCTAGAATTAGTCTTTGGCTATATGGTTTGTATAGATGAAGGCATTTATGTTTTATGTACCCAGAGATAATAGACTTATTTTAATAAATCTAATGAAGCTAATGCTGCTAAAATGTATCTTTGAGAGAGTAGAGTTCAGGTTCATTTAATGGGATGAGGTATAACATAAGCAGAGGATTTAATTGTGCAGTTTTATTTTAATTCATTTTACTGCCTTAAAGTAGCGAAAAAAACTTAGTTATATTTTCCTCCCTCCCCTCTCTCTTTCCTTCCCTCACTCCCCATCATCACATTATGTTTTTGTCTCTGCACCAACAATTCTATAACACATAAATGAGGCACAAATATTATAAAACAGTTGACTTTATTTCCCATAAAAATATAAAAAGTGGTAAATAGAATAAAATGCAATTTTGTGGGAGTTATATTACAAATCACTTGCATTTATGAACTTGTCATTACTTTCCATGGAAAAGGAAGTTCCAGTTTCTTATAGGCCACTGAGACTTTTCTTTTTTGCTTACTGCTGAAAAATGCGAGCTATCAACGTCCGGCTTTACACCCATGCAAATTTACCTACGTAATTTATACCACTTTCTTTTTACTTGGTAGTGACATTTTTCAAAATGAGAATCTCTAAAAATGGAAGACATATTCTTAAAACTTGAATGCTCTGTCACCATTAATTGTTGTTATTTGAGGCCGTCAATTGGGCATGCCATAGAAATGGTTGTCAAAATTTAATAACCAGAAGGAAACACGCAACATCAACTGTGCTATTAGAAAATCATCTGTGATTGAATCAATATTTTTGTCCTCACATCTGATTGTTTAAGCAAGTTTTACAGAGTTCTATAGTGTTTTTGACAGACGTAGCAATAATAAGATAATATTGCAAATCTTGAAGTAAAGAGGGATATGACTGTCTACTCAAAGTTTTCTTAAGTACCAGCTCCCTTGTGCCTAACAATGATGTAAGTCACAAATACAAATTTGTGTAGTATAAACACTGAAGTAAATACTAATGAAAACATACCAGCATTGGAGATCACTAAAGATGTAAAATACCACAGCAATATTTTAGTTCATTAATATGGTCTGCATTTAGTTCTTATCACAAGTTTAATAGAAATACCTAAATTATAATTGAAATTATTGAATAGTCATAGATATGGTATGAGAAACATATTGTATATAAAATGCTTAAATAAGGTAAGAGGAAATGGAAATCTATACCTAAAAGGCATTTTCAAAGTGAAGAGTGTGTGTGGAATTTTATTGGGAAATAAAAATTATATAATTTCTGTTTAATTTTAAGAAGACAATAAATGTAACGAAAAGATGTTGATAAATATACAATATGACAGAGGACAATTTAATAATTCATATTCTAGATTCTTAAAAGAATGATAGAATATACTTGGGTGTAAATAGTTTCTTTATTTTACATTAGAATTGAAAAGCAATATGGAATCCAAATGTTCCATTACCCTGCATAATTTTTAGCTTAATCTGGTTACTGCGAAGAGTTGGACACTTAACTCTTGAAATCAAGGTCATTTCTCTTACCTTCAGAAATCACTGTGACTACAACAATAAGTGAAGCATTTTTCTATGTAAAAATCTAGCAATGGGATAAGATACTATAAGAAATGATGAAGATAATATGTAGACCAGCATTTAGAGGATACAAGTAAATGGGAATACAGTATGAGACAATAATGTGAATGATAAACTATATTCTTCTATTAAAACATAAATTATATAGAAATCACATATATAAAGATCTTTAGTTAGGTCTATACCTTTAAACTGCCTTGTATCCCTCAATTTTTTGAACAAATTATATTTAACTTACATATGTTAAAAAATAGAAGTAATGATTACATGTGTATGTATATTTCTGTACTTTTATAAATAGAACCTTTAAAAATGTTCCCGGTAGCTCTATTAAGGATATAGCTCCATTTTTAACTGTGATTGTGACTTACTTGGCTATATTATGAAAGAGCAATCAGATGATATTTAATATACAATGTGGTTATCCATTCATGAGATCAATTAGATAGGGTTTTAATTTCCTTTTCCCCTGTACCATGAAGAACTAGTCATAGAATGATTTTATATTTTACAGTCTTCTTATTCATAAAAATAGGAAAGGATTTAGAAATTCATAGACTACATAGAAAAGAGCAGATCTGCTTATCCACATTGAGACTTGTCTTTTCTAAACAAGTGTTCAAAAATAAAGACTGAGAAAGCCTATTTGGCCTAGTCGGTTAAGCGTCCGACTTTCGCTTAGGTCATGATCTCGCGGTTCGTGGGTTCGAGCCCCGCGTCGGGCTCTGTGCTGACTGCCAGCTCAGAGCCTGGAGCCTGTTTCAGTCTGTGACTCCCTCTCTCTCTGACTCTCCCCTGCTCACGCTGTCTATCTCTCTCCTGGAAATAAATAAAACATTAAAAAAAAAAAACATAAATCAAAATATTAAATGCAAATGTGAGAAGTGATCACCAGCTCATTTTCTTAAAAATAGTACAAACACATGCACACACACACACACACACACACACACACACACAGCCCCCCAGAAAATATGGGTGGTGGTTTGCTCTCTTGGAATTTCACCTTTTAAAATGTCACACTTTTCCCATTAAAATATTCTTCCTGCCTCCAAAACTTAAATAGAAGGCTATATTAAAATTGGTATTTTGATTCTTGACTCAGAAACAAAAGAAGAGAGATTATGTATCTATTTCTACATCAAGTCGACTTTATATTTTCAATCTGAAAAGTGTATACTTCAAGGATTTATTAACTTACAAGTCTAGAAAATTTGGCAAGCTGACCCTTCCTATTTCCTTGTTTCTATTTGTCTTAGTTATACAGTCTCCCCCCAAAAATATCTCCAAAAATTGAAAGGAGACCAAAATATGTTTTTACATATTTCCAACACAAAATTTTCAATCTAGTTTCTGTGATAATGTACTTTTAGATACATGGAATGAAGTTGAGAAAGGAATCTACCTTCTTTAAGGGATGACTAATATTTTTCATTCAAGAAAATATTTCTGGGGAGCCTGTGTGGCTCATTTGGTGAAGCATCCAACTTTGGCTCAGGTCATGATCTCTTCATCTGTGAGTTCAAACCCCACATCCGTTTCTGCGCTGACAGCTTGGAACAGGGAGCCCTCTCCTCCCCCACTGGCTCGCTCGCTCGCTTGCTCTCAAAAATAAACAAGCATTAAATTTTTTAAAAAATTTCTGATACATGTGGTATGTTACGGATATTGTTGTAGGTGTTGGTCATAAAGCAGCAAGACAAACACTATTCTCATCATCACGGAGCTTAGAACCCGGATGTAGATATTCTATCTGCGTCTATAAACCATGTATGTGTATTTAATCATTATTTTAGCAAAACAGTGAAAACACTGCATGCACAAAAAAGGAAAAGACCAGTAGCATTTTGGTATTTGGCTATGTTTAGTATTGTTCATTTTTACTTTATTTTTTATTGTTAGTTCATTTCTGGAGTAATATAAATTGTCAGAAGACACAAAGCTCATTGCCCAAGTTTGTTTTCAACACACACATTGTAAAATGGCTAAAAAAGAATCCTAGGAAAATATTAGGGGCATTCTTATAATGTATTTGATTTATTTAATAGAAAACACTATTCAAAGGACGTTTCTCTATGAGTTAAGTAGAGCATACTTGCTATAAAATTCTCAGTAAACATGACAAAATATCCTTGAAACCAGTAGACATTGGCTTAATTATTGTAAATAACTGTCTATATCTGATGGTGATTGAAGTAATTTTGTAAAATTGTTTTCAGAAATGGCGTAGTCATTCTTGAAATTTATTTTTACATTCTTCTATATGAATTTCAATACAACTTGACAAGTTCCGGGCAGATTTTTGTTGATATTTTGATTGGAAATGCATAAACATAAAGATTACCACAGAGAAAGATGACGTTGTTATTACAATGTATTACCATGAATGTAGGATAGCTCCTAATATTTAGGACCCTTTTCATGACCTATAAAAATTTTTGTAAACTTCTCCAAAGGAGTTTTACATACATATTTGATCTACTCAAAGGCATCTTTAAAAAAAAAAAAAACAGGCATCTAAAAAAAATGTTTGTTTATAGATTTTGAATTATTGGAATTTTTCTTATGTTTTAAAATTGGTTTGAACTTTTGCCAGAAAATTAGTTTATGTTCTTTTTAATAAATGGACTGAACATCTTGGATAGATACTGTTTTCTGTATGTAATAGGAAAATTGTCTTTTTGATGAGTATTTGCCTTTTCCCCTTGCATTCTTATTGTATAATCTTGCTTTACTGAGGTAGAGCACTGAATAGCAGATTTACTGGCCATCTTTGTTGCTCTTTTGTTTCTGAACTCAATGAAGGGTTTGCTGCTTTGCTGTTAAGACCAATATTTTCATTTTTTGTGTATTTTTTTAATGCACGTGTAATTAACATGCAATATTATTAGTTTCAGGTGTGCAATATGAATTCAACAATTCTATACGTTTCTCAGTGTTCATGTGATGAACAATATTTGATACAGGCATCAAGCAGAAGCTTCTAACTAGGTAAAGGAAGTCCTTTATGTTCCTAGCTTTCATCGTAAACAGGGTTAATATTTTTTAATTGTTTTAACATTTTTATGTAATAACTGTATTTTTTTTCTCAATTGGAGGGGTGACATAAATTAATCCATTTCTGATACAGAACCCTCCTTGAATCCTGAGACTAAGCACCATATGGTCATGGTGAAAGTTTTGTAACACTTCCAGACTCCATTTGCCAAGATCATCACTCAGGATTTTTGCACTCATAATCATAGGTTAATCTATAATGCTCAAACTATTTTAATTAAGTTCATTTCAATAATTAACTATCTCATAAAATGTGTTAGGAAATGTATTCTTTTGAACTACTCTAAAGCATTTTAGCAAAACCTTGAGAAACAGATGGTTAAAACTTATCTGTAAAACTCAGGTAAAAAACTTGGTTTATTTGATTCAAGAAGGAATAAGGAATTTGATGCATGAATGAAGTTTTTAATGATAATTACTCTCTCAGATTTCTTTTTGATTTTTTATGGAGTACTAGAAATCAAGTTCTAGAAAATTTCAGGTATCTAGATTTTTAACTTTAATGGATTAAAAATTTTCAGAAACTTCCCTTCTTTAAATGTCAACCATAACTGTAATTATTTCTGTTTTTAAATGTTTGTGGGTATGTTTTCTCTTTTCTGTTGATTGATTTCGGTAACGGTCTTTTGATTTGATGAGATATTTAGGCAATTCTGGTTTATCTTGAACATCTTTTCTCCTTCTCCCAACTTTGCTTTCTAAGGAGTGACTGGTCATTATCAGTCACTCTCAGGGTCCTGCTCTGGCCCCACAACCCCCATTTGGATCAGTTAACAACCGGAAAAGCCCTAGTTGTAACTACACTGCTATTCTGGCCAGTGGAGTGTTTTACTTGTACATTGAACGTGACTGTGTTTCTTAGTGACTTATTAAAATAGGTCTTATTGCTATGTCTGGAACAGAGAAAGGACAATGCAACATAATCTTATAATATCTGGACAAGGATTGCTTACGTATTTTTATGTCAGCAGTAATTTTACATATGCATGTAAGAATGATTTGTCTTATTAGATTTTAGTATAATGTTTAAAACACCATTTTGTCACATTTGGTTTATATTTTCATTCAGCCAGGATCATAAAAGAATCGGATATGTAATTAGACCACCAAACACTTCCATTTTCCTAGATAAATGATCGTCCATAGACAGCAATTTGGAAAGTGTAATTTATTGTGCTGAAACAGTAACCTCACATAGCGGCATCTAAGTGACCTATAAAAGTTAATGCAATTTTAGAGGTGTCTAATGTAGTCCCAAAGAAGAGCTGGGAGAAAGTGGGTCGTTCTGTAAGCAAACCTCTACATCCTAAAGAATCGTGGTGATAAAAATGATTTAGAAACAGGGACAAAGAACCAGAATGACAAACTAATTCAATTTTGCAAATTGCTTCATGCGTATAAAACCAAGCAATTGTGTCTGGGAGTTTCCTTTTATTTATTTGAAAATTTATAACAATTTAAAAAATTATTTATGATTATAATGAACAGTATTAGAACAGGTCACTTAAAATTTCTTTTAAATGCTTTCAAATACATTTTCTCATTTGATTGCCATTACAATTCTATGTGAGAGAGTATAGGTGTGTCTAAATTATATATACATATATATATGTGTATATATATATTAATATACACACCCATGTTGAGCTAAAGTGGGCAAGAATGTTTTCCACATTGTATACAAGTCTTCTCATTAAGGCAGTTATTTTATTCTAATGTATACATACACATACAAGGATCTTCATTTCTTTTGTGGTAAGACAATACACATATGTGAACAGTATAAAGACATAAAGGACTTTTTGACATATCTTAATATTAGCCACATAGAGACTTCTTTCTTTTTATAAATTTGGTCTATAAATTAAAATCTGTAATTTCATTTTGAGTGAAATTCAAAATTTCTTATTTATAGTACATGCAAATATGGGCCATTAACTGTGTACAGGGACAAAGAGAGATCCAATATATAGCTTAAAGAATTCCAATAGTGACAAAGCATCTAAAACGGAATGTCATTCTTCAGCATTCAATGAAGTGTAAGATTTCTCAATTGTATCTTTTAGTAGTAGAATTTCAGAAGATGTTACAAAAGGAAAGAAAGTGTACGTATCACTGTTTTCCAAATTCTTTTGAAAAACAAAGAATCCTTGTTATAAGAAAATAAGTAAAACAATTCAATATAAGGTTTAAATGATATTAAATGTGACATGAAATACATTTTTTAAAATGAGAACTGTCTGAAAATAGAACACAATTCCTTGTAAAATAGTGAGTTCCCTAGTACTAGACAGATGTAAGTGCAGGTAATGTTATCAGAGGGATAATTACATTAATGAGATGATTGGATAGGTATCTTGGTGGTTTCTTCTAGTTTCAGTTCTCTAAGATTTTTTTGAAAATTTTGATTTCCTATTAAACCTCCAAGTCTTGATTTTGAAAACTTTTTTTCTTAAGTTTAATATATCTCTTTATTAATTCAATGAATATTTGTGTAGCCCTTATTATGTACCATGTACCATATAGATGCACTGAGCATACAGTGGTAAATAAAACAAAGACATTCCTGTCCCCATGATGCTTACACCTGGCTGAATATATAGATGTTAAACAAAAGCATATACTTATACACGAGTAGGAAATGACATCTGGTATGTGACTAGAATGAAAAGATCAGGTTGTTGTGAGTTTAAGGGGCAAGTTCTATGAGATTGAAAATGCCCCACCAAGGACGTGACACTTAAGCTGTCACCTAAAACAAGAGAAAGAAGTTGGGGGAAGAATAATGTTTGAAATGTCATGGTCATAAAAATAGACTGTGCTAAAGTATAGCTATGGGTAGATCTTTGCAGGTTCAGGAAATTAAAAAAATTAATGCTACTGAAGCATAAAGGAGGAACAAGGAAGTACATAAAAATGATTTCAAGGGCTTACATCATCCCAAGTTTTATAGGTCATTGTAAGGAGTTCAAATATTTATTCTAAGTTTAATGAGAAGCTATTGAGAAGTTTTCACCTGGAAAGTGACATAATATAAATTGTGTTTCTAGAATCCCATTCTTTAACTATATACTGGAACTGGAAATGTAAGCTAGGGTAGGCATCCAGGGAAGAGAGAATAATGGTATAGACCAGAGTAGTAGCAGAGTGGTGGTGAGCGGATTTTAAGTTAAGATTTAATTGAATTTTCTGATTTATTAGAGGAGGCACAGGAATGATTCAAGAACTTAATGCTATCTGAACAAGACAAAATAGCTCGCATCTGATTGATCCAACTGTGGTAAACAATTATAAAAATGGGGGCAAAAATGTACAAAAACCCATTTAAAAGCAATGCACTATACTATAAATTTTAAGGGAGGAAAGCCCATGAAGTGAGACCCACATGAACCCTGGATTTCTCACTGGGGCAATTTTTCGAAATGCTACACAGACCATTAGACTGGACTAAGAGCCTTGCTCTCACTGCATGGAGAAAATGCAAACCAAATCCCCTAGGGGCTACGGAAGTGGCTGGGAGTTGGATGACAAAATATCAGACGGTAGAAAAGGATAGAGAAGCGGTCCAAGCTGCACAGAATATGCTCTGGCCCCACAATGCTTCCTAGGCAGAATATGTGCAAGCCAAGATTCTCGAAGGTAGAGCAGAGAACAGATGCAGAGAAGTAAGGCTAAGAGTTTCAGGGGTCTCCAAGTGCTGGAAAAATGTTCAAGTTCCTTCCCAGTGATACTGGAGGAACCTTAGTGCACCCATTAGGCACAAAGACACCAGAAACATTAAATGAGACCCAGAAACCTATTCTCTATAAGTAAAGGCATGCCTTAGTAGTAAAAGCTCTGCTCAAACATGGGAGTAAATTAAAATACATCTATGCTGGGGTGACTGCGTGGCTCAGTCGGTTGAGCAGCCGACTTCGGCTCGGGTCATGATTTCCACAGTTCATGGGTTCAGGCCCTGTGTCGGGCTCTGTGCTGACAGCTCAGAGCCCGGAGCTGCTTCCGATTCTGTCTCCTTCTCTCTCTGCCCCTCCCCCATTCATGCTGTCCCTCTCTGTCTCTCAATAATAAATAAATGTAATGTAAAAAAATTTTTTAAATACATCTGTGCTAAAATGGATTAAAACTAAGCATCAACAGAGCATTATAAAATTTGAGAGATATATGAAATACACTTAAATTTGAGTGTCATAATTTAAATAATTCTGCATTTAAATATTTGTAACCAAAGTACTGCAAGATGTTATTGACATGCATAATTTTCTTTCCATGCAATATTTTTTTCAAAAATGAGACATTCCATAAAGTCCCTAATAATAATAAAACAATTGGAACAGTTTTATGACTGATAATATTTCTCAGTACAAACATAAGCAATTACAGAATCCACCTACATGCTCACAGTTTAGAGGGATAGTACAACAGACAAAGCTTTATAGAGAACAGTGGTGGGTAATGTGTGGCTTGGGTGGAAAATGACCACTGTAAGTTGTCCAGATGGAAGTGAAAGATAATAATAAAGGAACATAAAATTTTAAAAGATAATCATAAAACTTCCCAAACATGAATGATCAAATTGTCATATTGTGGGCCTCCGTCTCTTCCCTCTTCAATCCTTAAATAAGCAAAGGTCATAGGTCTATAAACTCACAGACTAGTTTAACAGGCAACAATCCATTTAGTATTGTGAAAATCCATGGTCAACAAGAAAAAGGGAAAAACCTATAATAACATGATATCCAAAGACATTTTCCAATTATTAATTATTGATCCACAGAATCCTATTACACATAAATAAAATATAAAAGTACAGACAATATCTTTCATAAACTCATTAAACAGGTCATTTAAGAAAATTGTCGCGAAGATTATTAAAGTTAACACACGCGAACACATTGGTTCACTGGCTTAACGCATAGTCAGCAAGAGTGGTTTCTATTCCTTCTTTTAACGTGGTTCCCCAGAGAGTCTCACATGTTAATAAGCCCTTGGTCGTTTCATCTTGATGCTATTTTTAATTTATTAAAGGTTTTGTCATATATGATAAATGCCAGAGACTATTCTTGTTCTTGTATTATTTCCAATCTCTGTAACAACCACAAAATCAGCAGTATTACATATTTTGAAAAGAATTTGTCCAAGATCAAATAGCAATAACTGCTAGAATTAAAATGGAAATTTAAACTGAAATCTTTTTCACTGAAGCTTGCCATATATAAAAGAAAGTAAAATAGGGGCACCTGGGTGGCTCAGTTAGTTATGCATCTGACTTTAGCTCAGGTCATGATCTCATGGTTCATGGGTTTGAGCCCAGCATCAGGCTCTGTGCTGACAGCTCAAAGCCTGGAGCCTGCTTTGTATTCTGTGTCTCCCTCTCTCTCTGCCCCTTCCCCACCTGCATTCTGTCTCTCTTTCAAGAATAAATAAGCATTAAAATTTTTTTAAATAAAAGAAAGTAAACTAAAACTATTCTGAAGGCTTTGCAGCTTATTTTATATATATATATTTATATTTATTTGTTTATGTATATTTACATATATTTATATTTAAATATACATATTTTTAACATTTAAAAAAACATTCTACTACTACTTCAAATGCTTTGAAATATTATGTCAGAAAACCATCTAGTTAATCTAGAATAGCCATTGAATATATGTTTTGCCCTTCTTTTAAAATTATTGAAATAGTTTTATATGGAATAGAGTTTGTGTTAAAGTAAACCTTGCCTTTTCTCAAATGGTTACTACTATTTGTAAAAGAAAAGTGAAAGGAAAGAACTTGAGTATCTGTGACTCAAAGGTTACTTGTGCACTTTCTGGTACGGTGGTAGCCCTTCGCCACATGTGGCTATTGGGCAACAGTCGTGTGGCTGGTGCAAGTACAGATGTACTGCTCAAAGTATAAAATACATTTTAAACATCGTAAATACCTCTTTTTTAGATTGAGGTGTAATCAACATGTAACTTACTAGTTTCGGGTATACAACATAAAGATTCAGTATTTGTACCTATTGCGAAATGATTAACACAATTAGTCTAGTTAACGTCTGTCACCATGTTACACATTTTTTCTTGTGATAACTCAAGATCTACTCTCAACACAAGTGCAATACAGTAAACTATAGTCACCATGCTGAACATTATGTCCCCCTGAGTTATTTATTCTATAGCTGGGAGTGTGTACCTTTTGACCCTCTTTACCCATTTTGCAGACCTCCCATCCCCTGCCTGGGGTAACCATGAGTATGCTCTATCTATGAGCTCTGTTTGTTGAAAGAGCACACAGGAATGACCTAACAGTTCCCTTTCCTCTGCATCCTCACCAAAACTTGTTCCTTCTGGTCTTCTTTTTATAATAGCCATTCTATTTGATGTGAGGTTGAGATCACATTGTGGTTTTGATTTGCGTTTTTTTGATGGTTTAGTTGTGTTGAGCATCTTTTCAGTACCTGTTGGCATATGTATATCTGCTTTGGAAATACGTCTCTTCAGATCTTCTCATTTTAATTGGATTTCTAAATACATACAGGATGTATTGTTAACACTGAAGAATCCTACATATTACTCAGAGAAAAATTAGACCTGCTATAAAGAAAACAATACGTACACACAAGGAGCTTGATCTCTAGGTTCCATTGTGGATTCAGAAGACATGGAAAAAAATTTTTTTTTAAATTTTGGGTCACCTGGGTGGCTCATTTGGTTAAGCCTTTGACTCTTGATTTCAGCTCAGGTTATGATCTCATAGTTTATGAGATTGAGCCCTACATCAGGCTCTGTGCTGATAGCATCAAGCCTGCTTGGGATTCTCTCTCTCCCCCTCCCTTGCTCATGCTCTCTCTCTAAATAAATGATGTTAAAAAATACTTAATTGAATAATGATTAATATAAAGTGTTACATTAGTTTCTGGTATCCAATATAATGATTCCACAATTCTGTATGTTCCTCAGTGCTCATCACAATAAGTATATTCTCAAATACCTTTACCTATGTCACCCATCTTCCCACCTACCTCCCCTCTGTCAACCACCATTTTGCCTCTGTGTTTGAGAAAGACAGATATCACATGATTTCATTCTTATGTGGAATTTAAGAAACTTAACAGATGATCAGAAGGGAAGGAAAAAATAGATAAAAACAGAAAGGGAGGCAAACCCTAAGAGACTCTTAAATTCAGAGAACCAACTGAGGGTTGATGAGGATGAGGAAATGGGTGACGGACATCGAGGAGGCACTTGTTGGGATGAGCACTGGGTGTTGTATGGAAGCAATGACTCACTGGATTCTACTCCTGAATCCAAAACACACTGTATCTTATCTAACTTGAGAAAAAGAAAGGAAGGAAGGAAGGAAGGAAGGAAGGAAGGAAGGAAGGAAAGAAGGAAGAAAGGAAGGAGAAAGAAAAGAGTCTGGTGTTTTTTTGGTCTTTTTTTCCCTCTGTTCATTTGTTTTGTTTCTTTTTTATTGTTTAATTTAATTCTTTATTTTTTCCCCGAGTTTTATTTAAATTCCAGTTAGTTGATATACAGTGCAATATTAGTTTCAGGTGTATAATTTAGCGATTCATCACTTACATAAAACACCCAGTGCTCACCACAAGTGCGCCCCCTTAATGCCCATCAGTTTGTTAACTCATCTCCACACCCACCCCTGTTTGTTTTCCATCCTCTGTGTTCACCTGTTTTGTTTCCTAAGTTTCATATATGAGTGAAATCATATGGTATTTGCCTTTCTTTGATTGACTTATTTTCTTAGCATTATACCGTCTAGGTGAATCTATGTTGTTGCAATTGGCAAGATTTCACTCTTTTCATTGCTAAGTAATATTCCATTATATATCACCTCTTCTTCATCCATTCACCTATGGTTGGACACGTGCGTTGCTTCCATATTTCGGCTATTGTAAATAATGCTACAATAAACATAGGATCCATATATCTTTTCATTTCTGTTGGGCAAATACCCAGTAGTGGAGTTAATACATTATGTGGTAATTCTATTTTTAATTTTTTGAGGACCTTTCATACTTTTTATTTTTCCAAAGTAGCTGCACCAGTTTGAATCCCTACCAATAGTGAATGAGGGTTTCTTTTTTGCCACATCTTTGTCAACCCTTATTATTTATTTTCTTAGTAAGTCTAGCCATTCTGAGAGGTGTAAGGAGAAATCGCATTATGGTTTCAGTTTGCATTTCCCTGATAATTAGTGATCTCGAGCACCTTTTCATGTGTCTGTTGGCCATCTTTATGCCAACTCTAGAAAAATGTCTATTCAGGTCCTTTGCCCATTAATTGTTTTTTTGGGTATTTTTTGGTGTTGAATTGTATAAGTTCTTTACGTATTTTGGATATTAACCCCTTAACAGATATATAATTTTTAAATATCTTCTCCCATTTATTAGGTTAGGTTGTCATTTTGTTGGTTTCCTTCACTGCGCAAAAGCTTTTTTATTTTGATGTAGTCCCAATAGTTTATATTAGCTTTTATTTCTCTTGCGTGAGGAGACATATCTAGAAAAATTTTTCCATGGTCAATGTCAGAAAAATTACTGCCTGTGCTCTCTTCTAGAATATTTATGGTTTCAGCTCTCACATGAAGGGCTTTAATCCATTTGACTTTATTTTTGCGTATGGTGTAAGAGAGTGGTCTGATTTCATCATTCTGCAGGTAGCTGTCCAGTTTTTGTTTTGTTTTAGTTTTGAGCTGTATGAGGAGTTTTTTTATTATATATTTTAGTTGACCTCTTATCAGATACATGATTCGCAAACATGTTCTCCCATTCTGTAAGTTGACTTTCATTTTGTTGATGGTTTCCTTTTCTGTGCATGAGTTTTTAGTTTGATGTAGTTCCACCTATTTTTATTTCTTTTTTTGCTTTTGCTGCCCTTGCTTTTGGCGTCATATACAAAATAATCATTGTGAAGAACTAAATCAAGGAGCTTATTCCCTATGTTTTCTCCTAGGAGTTTTATGGCTTTAGCTTTTACATTTAAGTCTTTAATCCATTTGAGTTGATTTTTGCATATGGTGTAAGATTGTGGTTCAGTTTCATCTTTTGCATATGACTGTCCAGTTTTTCCAACATCATTTATTGAAGTGTTTGTGTAGTGTTGCCTCCTTTGTCATAAATCAACTGACCATTTATGTATGGATTTATATCCGAGTTCTCCCTCCTGTTCCATTGATCTGTGTGTCTGTTATGCCCATACCATACCATTTCGATTACTATTGGCCTATAATATAATTTGAAATCAGACAGTGTGATGTCTTCAGCTCTGTTCTTTTTTGTCAATATGGCTTTGGTTATTTGAGGTCTTTAGAATGTTTTTCCCTATTTCTGGGGAAAATGCCATTGAAATTTTGGTAGAGATTGCATTGAATTTGCAGATTGCATTGGGTGGTATGGATATCTTAACAATCTTAGTTCTTCCAATATACGAGTGCACAGAATATCTTTCCATTCATTTATCTCATTTTTTAAAATATTTTTTGCCTGCTGATAATAGTGCTATGTTGGATACATTAGGCTAAACAAAATATATTACAGCTAATTTTATCAACTCCTTTTTTCCTTTTTTAAATGTGGCTCACGTGGCTCATATTTATTTCTGTTGCACGGGGATGTTTAAACTTGAATATTTCAGTGCTAGACGCTGAGTAAAAGAGAATGGATATTTTTCTGATCAGCTCTGTTTCAGAGAACCTTAAATATTCTTTAGTAATGCAAATCTGCTGATCTAATCCACTGTAGAAACCACAAGAAAAGTCCTAGAAATAAATGATTCTGCACATTGAGCAATTTTCTGAATTTGTTTGTAAGATAATTTATTACACTGTTTTATTAACTATTCTGTTTTGGCAATGCACTGTATTAAATTCCAAGTAATGTTTAATTGACCTGTGGTGATGACAGCACAATTCTAGACCATAAAGCTACTGAAAAAACATGTTAGCAGTTGCATAACATTTACACATTTATGACCAGAAAAGATTCAAAGTACAGAACTTGGGATATTATAAACTAACATAGAAACTTTGGTACAAAGCACACCACAATCAGAGCCAAGTAGGAAACCTTTAACACATAGGGTCTGAAGTCAACTATGTATGGATGACATATATCCTGAAGTAGCTCATATTCTTTTTTTTCCATGCCAAGAGCTTCTGTTAGAACAGGAGGAGAATTACTTGGGCAGAAAAGGATAGAGAGCAAAGGTGGAGAGTGGAAATCATTCGTTTGGCAATACAGGGCTGCCAAATAAAACGAGGCATGCTCTTCTGAAATGAAGGGTGAAGAAAAATTGCAAGTAGGAGAGAAAGCAGACACGGTCACTAGGGATTTATGTGGGACAGAACCAGAGAGAAGAAAACCCAAAACGCAGATGATGCTTGAGCTGGGCACTCAGGCTCTGCCACTTCCTGACACTCTGTTCTCTCTCCATACCGAAAATATCACAGTATGTATATGTTTTTTTTTCCAGTGCTACTGAAGTGTTTTAAGATTTCACAGTGTTTAATAGGTATTTTAATAGCAAGGTGTCAGAGCATTTCAAATACGAGTAACAAGGTGTTACGAAATTGCTACAGATCCATTGCCTGAAAATCAGCAGCTGGAACACATTTTGTTCTTATCCTTTGCCCTGAGAGTCAATGTCTATATTGTCAAGGTAACTGTCATTTTTATTATAAGTTTGAGGTCGTCGTGTTTCCTCTATTCCATTTGGATTACATATTATGAATGTTACAAAATTTCAAGAAAATGAATTCATGATGATGTGGGTAACTCGACCTGAATAAATATCTCTTCATATAAGAAGAATAGACAAAACAGAAAATTTATAAACAGTAAGGACATTTAATGAAAGAAAAATATTATATCAGAAAGGAAAGGAAAGAGTATTGTTAGAAGTCAGAAAGAATAAACTAAGCATTCCAAAAAAAATCTGAATTTTGATATTGTGTGTGTGTGTGAGAGAGAGACAGAGAGAGAGAGAGAATGAGAGAGAGTGTGTGTGTGTGTGTTTCTGTTAGATGTCTCCTACAAGATGCAATGTATAGTGGAGGTGACATTATAAGGAAAGGCTCTGTGTAGTTAATGACTAAAATAAAAACAGAGAAATTGAAAAGGAAATCTGTAAAACAGATTTTAAAATTGTTTTGAATGCCGTGTACTAGCAGCCATGAAAATTTAACAGACTTGAAAAGCTTTCCCAGAACTCAGGGGAAAAGAAATCTACGAGTTTAAAACGCCGGGTGAGAATATCACTAACACAGCAAGCCAAACAGAGAGGGTAGAGTATCCTGGCCTTGCTGAAGGAATTGATGATTAAGAGGTGGAAAGAAAACAGAACAAGTTACGACACAGAAGTAAAAATATCGCAGTAAGATCTTCCTCAGCTGAAACGTAAAAACTTGAATGCACAGATTTAAATGTGCTCTTCACAATTCCATCTATGAATTCATGTTTACATCAGGATATATTCTGTGCCTATTTTATTTAGTTGCAAGGCAAATTTTAGTGCTTGGGCAGAAAAAAGATAGTACACTTTCAAGGGGCAAACGTTAAAGTGAGGACCGATATCTTTCCTGTAACACCAATAAGATAAGTAGAATTTTGTTTATTAATGGCAAAATTTTGTGAACTTAGAATTTTATGCAATCCAAGGTGTTCTTCATGTGTGAAAGCAATGGTACCTGCTTATCATTCTTGGAGAAAATATGAAATATGTACACCAGCTTACTGAGTGAGAAACCAAAATAGAGAGGTTAATAACAGCAAGAACTAGATCAAAATGTCAAGAAATCTCTAAAATTAAGACTGCAAATAAAAATACATATGTTTTTATTTTAAAAATTCAAAAACCAAAATCATTTAAACGTTTATATATGGTCAAAAAATAAAAACAGTCTAATTTCCACCAAAAACAATAATAAACATGATTTGGGAGTATAAACTTTATGAGAAGCTCAAATGCATTTGAGATTATCACTTTATGGGAGGAAAGGATTTAAAAAGTACTCCAGGAACTGTACCAAACACACAAAATGACTTGACTTCAAAAAGGACATAAATTTGAGGATTCGTGAAAACTGTTACCTACAGTGACAATTTGTGAACAGCACAAATGATTACTCACCGATTTAAATCTAAAGCATAAGGGCGACAAACTGAGAGGGTAAAACGAAATTTTAATCACTATGAATTTATATCTACAGTTTGTATATTTTTACTCATGTAATTTCTGGATAAGGGCAGGAAGAGTCAAGACAAATATTAAGAAAAACAAGCCCTCATAGAGGGGGAATATTTAAAATGTAATTTTATTCTTAACCTTAATTACAGAGCTGTAATTAAGAGATTCAAGGTTTTAAAAGTAGCTTAAATGATCCTTCCTAGAAACAAAATCAAGATCTATAACTCCCCAACCCAGGGCACAGGACAGAACATAAAGGCAGTGGAGCGCGACACAATCCGTACAGGAAAACAGTATGCACAGAGCACACCAAGCATGCAAAAGCAATAAAGAAAAGAAAAGCTAATTTTTTATTTATGACATTGTTGTTAATATTTTAAACCCTTTTATAAAAGATACAACTCTCGGATTAAGTTCAAGTAATACCCATTTATATTCTGTGTAAAAGAGGCACAGGACTAAATCTGGAAACACAGAAGATGCCAGTTTGAGCGAGACCCTATGATGCTGCCGGTCCCCGGCGCGAATCCAGCCCCCTCTCGCTCCAGAAACCCCCCACCCCCGCCCTCCCTAGTAACACAGCATTGCGGCCACAACCGTGGAGGGCATGTTGTAATTTCTACCGGAATCTCGGGGGTGCACACCAGTGTGGGCTCACGTGGTCAATGAACTGGGCAGTGCAGTGGGAATGAAAACGCGGGCTTGCTTCCCTGGGGAGTGGGGTGGGGCTTCCGGTTCCCTGTAGTTCAGCCATCTTTGAGTCCTTAATGGGAGCTGGTTGTGCCTCTCTGTGGCTTTCATTAAGAAAGGGCCGAATGGCATGTGTCCTTTTTATACTCAAGATACAACTTGAATATATAGGCACCCGAGGGCAGGACGCTCTTCTCACGACTCAGCAGTCTGAGAGTTTTCTGAGATCTCAACACCTGTTAGAGCAGAACTTGTTGGGCGTTCCAGGAGCATCTGGCTTGCTGCAGCTGAATGACTTCTATACCCTCAAACGAACACCTGCTCAGGGGACCAAAAATCCTATCCAAAATGTGGTCGAGAATAGTATTTTAATTAGTAGAAAGAATAATGCTATGGGGGTTGAATCGGAGTATGAAAATTAGATTTTGTTAACAACAAAAAGTGACAGTATAATTCTAAATCTGATGGGAACCCTTCCTCAAAACGTGAACTAACACATCAACCCAAGCCAAGGCTTCTGCCAACAACAACTAGGGAACAAAGTGACCAAATCGCAAAAACCGTAATTTTAAAGGCATCTGGAATGTGTAGGTGTAACAGAGATAGATGGACTAAAACTTCAGAGAGGAGAGAAAAATTCAGATCTGGGCTGACAACCACCAGTCACACCTCATTTCCTATTTCTCTGGAGAATCAGAAACTTCTGGTGGAGGCTCTGCTCAGACTGAGAGCCACTCCTGGGTGGGGATGGAGAGGAAGCAATGCTTAGGGACCTAAGCAATGCTTAGGTTCCTTAGGGACCATAAGTGGCTGCAAGGACAAGTTCAAGACCTGATGGCTGGCTTTCCAATACCTTCCTGTATTCTCAGGCTGTTTGATAGACTAAAGAGTTAAGCTGAAGGCTTCTGAACAGAAGAGGATCTTCCACATTCCCACCCGAGGCAAAGCCCAGGAAATCGAGCAAGCAAGAGATGACAGATGACAGCTTCGGAGGAAGCCAGGACTCACCCATGGACCCCTATCCACCCTGGGTCCTAGAAACATGAGAAGAATACTAAAGGTTGAAATCACCAAACAAAATTATGGTTCAGAGATAAGAAACCAGAACAGAGAATAAAGTAAAAGAAATATTTAGCTATATTCCTCCCAGAGGTCAAAGAGAACATTGCATCCATAAAACAGAGACAATGAAAACATTAAAAACCAGAAGAGGAAATTGCTTAAATTAAAAATAGCATAAAATTTTTATCTTGCATACTGTCGTTTTTATTAAATGTCTAGTGATATAATAAATGGGTAAGTAAGCACAAGAAATGAAAACAAGGAATTTATGCATGTTGGGAAATGGACCTTCCACAATGAGAGAGCATGCCTGAACAGCAACCCCTCCCATTTCATTGGGTAAATATTGTTTATTTGGAATAAGTGGTTGAGCATGGAAGTAGTCTGAAGGGGGCAAAAAGATGGACATATTAAAAAATATACAAGTAAACAAAAATGAGTAATGATTATGGTAAAAAAAAAAAAAAAAGACCCATGCCAGACAGAACACTTAGAGCCAACACCTTGCCTCTGCAGGAAACGATCTGAACATTCTCTTAAAAATGTAACTTCACTGGCCCCTGAATTTGTTATACACTCAGATGGCATAAGGAGATCGAAGAGGGTGGAGCTTGGAATTAGAGTTAAAGCTAGATCTTCATCTACTGTAGGGAAATCTCAAGAGATATTATAAAAAAAACAATTGTGGGAAAAGCATATGATATAGAAACGTGAAGATAAGTAGCAGGAGAAGCCCTAACATTTAAAAGCAGTTGCCTCTGGAGAATGAGCCTTTGCTTAAAAGGAAATATATTTGAGGGATGCGTGGGTGGCTTAGTGGGTTAGGCATCCAGCTCTTGACTTCAGGTCAGGTCACTATCTCACAGTTCATGGATCCAGCCCCACATTGGGCTCTGCCCTGGCAGTGCGGAGCCTTATTGGGATATTCTCTCTCTCTCTCTCCCTCCCTCCCTCCCTCCCTCCTCTCTCTCTCTGCCCCTCCCCTGCTCATGTGCTCTGTCTCTCTTAACATAAATAAACTTTAAAAAAATGAAATATATTTGAAAATTTTGTAAAATAAAATCTAACACTGGTTTACTAACTAGAAATGAAATTTAAAATTTTTTTCATAAAGTTAAAAATGTTATATAGCTTCTGAGATTTGTTTGCTTAAAAAGGCCTTCCTCAAATGATAACAAAAAAGTCTATTTTAAAAAATCTGTTTTCTTCTAACACTTTCACAGTTTACTTTTGTTTTTTAATACTATCTTTAATCTACTTGCAGTTTAATTCTGTATGGTTTGGTATTGATGGTTTTTAAAACATTTTAAAATCAGCTCTATACTTTCATAGATTTATTTTTAATGTTACTAATTTAAATGGACTTAGGGAGATGCGGCTAATAGACTTGTGCACTCTGTTCAAAATCTTAATTTGATTGTATTGTAATGAGCTAACAGTACAAGGTTTTAATATTTTGAATTTCATCTTATAGATGCCTTAAGTATCACAAATGCCATTGTTCCCCCCAAATAGAAGTTAGTTATGTTAACACCTATTATCCACTTTCTCTTCTACTTTTTTGCAGTTCTCGCAAAGTTTAAATTTCTAAATTTTGTTCTTTTAATGTTTTTTTTTCCATTCCTGTTAACATCACCATAAGTGAACTCTTAATCCCCATCACCTACTTTCCCCGGCCCCCACCCACTTCCCCCCTGGGAACCATCAGTTTGTTCTCTGTAGTTAAGAGTCCGCTTCTTGGTCTGTCTCTGTTTGTTTTATATAAAAAGAATTTCATGCTAGTGGAATTAGTAATCTTTAAATTAAGGGTTTCATTATAGCTCTCAGTGGACTACTACAGAAGTTTCTCACATTGATCAAGTGTCAGAGGAATAATAAATCTGACTGAAGTAAGTATTATTCATGCTTCCTCTCTAGACCTCTTCCAGTCTCTCAGGCTGGACGTTAGCCATCACTGCCGCATCACCACGTACAATCACTGACACCCAAGCGCACAGGACATTCAATCTACTCTTCAGGGAACTTTGGCGACAGGAAATGTGTACTGTGAATATGAAGCTTTCATGCTTTTTGTTTCTGAAATTGTTTTTGTTAAATGTTACTTTACACTTTTTTTTTTAATGCTCTGATGAACTTTTGGAATAAGAACCCCCAAGTTAACTCAGTATTAGTCAAGGCATTTGTGAACCTATCTTCTAGTTTCCAAATATTTGTAACTACTGCTCCTTTTGGTGATGTCCCTGAGAGAAAGCACCAGCTTATAATTAGAATCATTGAGGTACTGGAATCCTCCGACATTACTCCTCTTCCTACCCTTGGTTTTAAATAAGTATCACCTTAACAAATAAATATGGCCTTTCTTAAATTTTCAGAAATTATCTCATCCTCTCTTACTAATGTCCATACAATATCAAGGCTCAAAGTAGGTGGATTGTGATACGTGTACATGTGTGAGGGCTTTGTCACCTCCAAATGGTTTTGTTTTCTCCTTTTTTAAATAATGAATCAGATTCTAGAAACATGAGTCCCACCATAGCACTGCAGGAATCACTATTAAAGTTCTACTAAACAGTTCAACTGAAGCAGTCACTTCTTAAATGTCACATTTAAGATGAGAGCATTTAGTCCAACCTAGAGAAATTAAGTTAATTAAAGATTTATGTAAAAAGCTGCATTTCCATTAGACCATAACATCCTCTGGGCTGTATTGTCCAATCAGTCACAGGAAATAAAAATATCCCTAAAAGCAAGCTAAAAAGAACTGATATATTCAGATTTTATTTAATGGAATGAATAATCTAAGAGTATAGTAACATGTTCATCTACAAAATTACAATTTATAGATCTGAATTCAATTTTCTTACTCCTTATCCCGAATTTCAGCTTACTGTTAAAATGAAATCTCTTTTTCGTTGTAAGTTCTGATTTTTCTTTTTGTCATCTCTTGGTATAGAGGATTGCCTAGCATCTTTCTCTGAACAAAATTTGGCTTGATAACAGTTGAACTGGAGCAAACTGGAGAAACAGAACCTTAATTCCTTCTATTATCCCTTTATGGGAAATATACTCACACCTATTAATCATTGTCCTTTTTGAGATTCTTTTATTTTCACTTCCGGTGACCCAGAATGAAAAGTGTGGTCTATCTGAAATACTAATAAAGTACATATGAAATGAAGTGAATAAATATAAATGATTAGTGAAATCCTAGCCAACGAAAAACATTTTATTGATTATTTCTCATCTACAATTAATCTATCCTTAAACCTCTAAAATATTCATAAAAATGTTGGCCTTCATCAAAGTGGCAGAATTTGCATGCATTCAATTATGGCTGCAAGCTCATAATTAAACAGTTATCATCATCTCCACTTTACAGGTGAGAGAACAGACTTTAAAACATCAAGTGATTTGCTCACATGTGTTGTCTGATGCTTTCTAAGCCCCGTTCTCTGTAATCCTGGCAGGTCAGTAAGGTAGGGGGTCTTTCCAATCCACAAACACGCCGTATGACACTTAAGCAAATCTTACATTCATTGAAGCCACTGTTTCTCCCTGTAAAGTGAGATACCAATATCTACTGCACAAAGTAGGTAGGATAGTGTGTGTCACATGGTGGGCAGAGGAATGAGGCCCATTGTGTATATTACGTTTGTGCTTCAGCAGTCTTTGTATCACTATGTTTTATCATGTGAGTTCTTTAAATCTGTTTCCTAACAAACTATGTTCTCTTCCTTTAGGACCACTTTTTGCTTCTACTTCTCTTCTAGTACAAAATAATATAGAGTTATATATTACTATTTCTATTTCTTTATCCAGTTCATCAGTGTGGCTATTGAATAGCTTAATTAGGACCCATCTCTTTCACATCACTGCTGTCGTTGATTGGTAACACACCTCCATAATTATGGTTCAAGTTGCACTCAGGAATATTCTTTCCCAATAGAATACATTCAAATACAAGTTATTTCTCTTGTGAACTGAATTTTAAGGGTCTAAATAAGAACATTATTGTATTCAATATAAAATTGTTTTCCTACTTACACTTCTTAAGCTATTATTGCAGAAAATAATTGTACTGGTCTGGCAGAGTTTGTTGTTAAATATGTCTCTTTATTGTTCATTAGAGTTTTTTTGTGTGTGCGAATATAGTGAATATAGATATATGGAACACATCCCTAAAAATTATTCTTCTAACTAGAAGAATCATCCTCCAGGAGAGCAGAACATTTCAAATGTTCCTTCATTAGTTAATGCCCCAAAATGAATATGAAATTTAACTTTCGCTTGAAGATACAGAAACCAGATTTTTGGAGGTTATTTCAAAAAAATTGTCTTCACAACAATATATAATGGGAAGTAACTTTTTTAATTTTTCATTTCTAAATGAGAAATGGATCATGTCAACAAGATAAAAGTGTCTTAAAATTAGAAACACCTATTCTCTCACTTTCCACTCCATCTGGTGTGATGTTCCCAAAGTTCAGCCACAGTGAGGAGAGCTGCATGCCTACCAAGGCCAGAAGGCTCTGGAGATTATTTCATTTCTCACACCAATCACAGTCTACATTTTTATTCCAGCAAGGGTCAGGCCAGGACACAGAAGGCCTTTGGATTTGGGAGGGAAATGTGCATAATGTATATGTTTGCTCTACACTAATCTTTAAGGTCTGTGTAACACCTTTTGGGATATGGAGACAATATTGTATTTTCAACAGTCTGATTTAAAATCAACTAACACCTCCTTTCTTCCACACTTCTTTTTAACATTTAATTTATTTTTGATAGAGACACAGTGTATGAGCAGGGGAGAGACAGGGAGACACAGAATCGGAAGCAGGCTCCAGGCTCCGAGCTGTCAGCACAGAGCCCAATGTGGGGCTCAAACTCATGAACCATGAGATCATGACCTGGGTCTAAGTCAGATGCTCAGCTGATTGAGCCACCAGGCATCTCAATTCCATACCTGTTTATTAACCTCTATAGCAGCAGTATAAGATAGGCATTATTAGAAACATGAGAATAAGCAAAGGCTATTTTCTGTATGTATCTCTTCACATATTACATAAATGTGTGGCACTTTGCAACAAAACGTTAAACTTTATTGCAATACCTCTTTGTTTAGATTGTTCAATATAAACTATGCCTAAGTTATTTTCTTCTATTATAAATATATCTGAAATTGATTGATATAAGAAAATTAATGGGATATTTTAAAAACAATATTGTTTAATGTGGTTTTCTGTATCTTAGCTTATGAAAATATTTAGAGTATGTTTTCTTTTATTCTGAAGGTTTTCTAGTATTTGCAATCCTAAACGTTTTCTTAAAATTACAAATAATAACATTTAAAGAGAAAAATTCAGACATTTATTTTATTGGTTAATACCTATATTTTGATATCATAGTACTGTGTCCCTGACAGTTTTTGAGTCTAATATACAAGAGTCTCAGGTATTGTCAAGATTTTTATTATGAAATGCTGTTCAATAAAATGTAATGAATTTTATCAAGATAATTCAAAAGAGAGAAGATTACCTAAAAGGAAACAGGTTTAAGTATTTAACATCAACAGCAAGCATCATTACCATTTTAAAATTTTCTGTGAGGAATTTCCAACATTTCTTAAAAAGTGAACTTCCCTTTTTACACAGAAAATTTACTCTCTAAATATAACTCCTCGGAAGGAAATTATGTCTTAAAAAGTGGAGGGAGTGCCTGGGTAGCTCAGTGGGTTGAATGTCTGATTTAGGCATGGTTCCTGAGTCTGAGCCCCACAATGAACTCTGTGCTGACAGCTCGGAGCCTGGAGCCTGCTTCCGATTCTGTGCCTCCCTCTCTGCTCCTCCCCCCACTCACTCTCTCAAACTAAACATTAAAAAAAGTAAAGGGTGGGGCGCCTGGGTGGCTTAGTCGGTTAAGCGTCCGACTTTCGCTTAGGTCATGATCTCGCGGTTCGTGGGTTCGAGCCCCGCGTCGGGCTCTGTGCTGACTGCCAGCTCGGAGCCTGGAGCCTGTTTCAGTCTGTGACTCCCTCTCTGACCCTTCCCTGCTCACGCTGTCTCTCTCTCTCTCCTAGAAATAAATAAAACATAAAAAAAAAAAAAAAAGTAAAGGGTGATGAATAAAGCAGTGTTTGTTAAATACTTAGTAATGTCAGGTACTGGGTCAGAGAGTTCTCCTATACTATTTCATTCAGTCTTAAGGGAGCGTCAAGTAGTTCTATTATAAGCAACATGCTCCTGGCCACAGAGGTGATACATAGCGAAGTGCAGGTTCGGGTTTATTTCGAGGAATATGGGCACAAGCAAAATCAGTCAAAAGTATTGTCTCTGCGGTGAGTCGTCTGCAGAGATGAATGGCAACAACCCCCAGGGTGTCTCTGTAGTGCATATGGCTCTTTCCATAAACCCATGAGACCTGTTTCCTCTTCTCTTGAATAAACACACATCCTCCGGAATGGCCTTTTGACCTACTTTGACCAACAGAATCTGGAGGGCGGTACACTGCGTGACTCCCTGGAAATCCTCCTGAAAGCTAACGTCCACATGAAGAAACCCAAGTCTGACTACTCAGAGCAAAGGAGAAGCGGAGCCAACAGCTGGCCCTTCCGAAGTATCCGATATGTGTGAGGTCGCCTTGGACATTCTGGCCCCAGTGAGCTCTGTGGAATACAGCTGCCAGGGTAACCACAGCCGCCTCCATTTAAAACAGGAAAGCTATCCAGTGGAACCCAGAAAACCCACAGAACTGTGAGAAATAAATTAATAAATTTCTTAGGCAATATTTGTAATTGTATATTCATTTTGTAGCAATAGAGATCTCAAACATGCATTGGTATCTGGAAGCGGGGTCCTGTCATAACAGAAACTTAAAACAGGTGGCATTGGATTAAGGGCCATGGACGAATAAATGCCTGAAGGACAGTGAGGAGACTGTCAGTGATGGCTGCAAGATCCGGGACGAGATTGTTACTAAAGGCTGGAGGAAAGGAGGCGCGTGTAATGCAGTGGTGCAGCCATTAGCGGTAGTGTTACCCGTGAGAACGTGGAAAATATAACACCATGTAGTAAACTTGTGAGCCTAACAGGAATCCCAGGCAGAATGTTAAAGTGCCAAATGTCTCCTCCTAGCCATGTGTGACAAATGATTGTAAGAAAAAAACAAGCTAAAAAACAATTTAGCCTTCAAGCAGAATTTACAGGAAATAGAGTAGTTGGTCTCAAAATAAGAAATTGTCTCCAGGTTAAGATAAAATCAAGTTGGCAATAACACCTTTTATTAAAAACTAAAAACTTAAAGCAGGCTTAAGAGTAGTTCATGGTAAACAAAGAAGACCCAAATCTCAAGAGTATTCTGCATAGCAGCCTGACAAGCACAAAGAAGAGAGAAGTCTTTCTCAAAAGGACTATAGCTATTGTTGTGGGACATGGATGTATTAAGTCCTGAAAAGCTTCACACAAAACTCTTCAAGGTTTAAGTGCTACCAGGAATATTACCACCAGGCTGAAGTAAAATAGAGTTAAAAATGCAAAGAGGCCTCAGGACACCTGAGTAGCTCATTCAGGTAAGAGACTGACCCTTGGTTTCGGCTCAGGTCATGATCTCATGGTTGATGCATTCGAGCCCTGTGTTGGGCTCCATGCTGATAGCTTGGAGTCTACTTAGAATTCTCTCTCTCTTTCTCTCTCTCTCCCCGACCCTCACACACATGCTCTGTCTCAAAATAAATTTAAAAAGAAAAGAGAAGATTCCTCTACTTTCCCAATATTCTATGGCAAGGATTTGGGAGAAGAGCTAATTGAGAGGAAATATGACACGTTTTTCTGAAGGAAGGGTGACTATACAGTTGAGCAAGAGTCGAGAGGACAGAGCTGCCATTGTGGTGACCCTGTTGGGCGCCAGCCACCATTTAAGAAGTATAGGCTTTGCTATTGAGGGGTGAGACCCAAACCACGTGAAGGAAAAGCCTGGAACCCTGACACCCCAATGCACACAGGGATCTGACGGAGGCATCTTGGGCTCCCGAGCCCCAGTCAGAATCCCAGCTGAATGTAACCTCAGGCCAGTATCACACAGGGAAAACCAACTTTTCAACACAGTCCACCCAGCAAAACCTGAAGAGTGAGAAACTATTGCCATTTTAGCCACTGAGTCTTCGTGTAATTTTTCTGCATAGCTGGCTAGAACTAAAACAAAAATTTGTTGCCAGCATTTAGTAAGGAAATCACTGAGACAACTGACAGTTGGAAACCATTACCTGGATGAATCAAATTTCTGCTGTGCAAGTCCCATTCCTGACTGAGGATCAATCCTCTTCCAGCGCTTTTTTCCACAGTCCTGTCCACTGAAGCCACTGTACCTCTATTTCTTCATTTGTTTAATGAGGATAATAACAGGCCCCTTATGGAAATTAAGTGAATTGATCTGTATGAATTACCTAGAACAATGCTTTGCATACAGTAGCCCTGTAAGTGGTAGCTCAGCAAGAGTTGATATTGAGATCCTGCAGAGCTGCTTCACCTGCCTATGACAATAGTTGGGCCTCAGAGTAGAAAAAACAAAAAACAAAACAAAACAAAAAAAACCCCAAAACAAAACAAAAAAAACCACAATAATATGAAAACATAAACGCCCACTTCTTTTTAGCTCTGGGAGCGAATTTTAAATTTTTCAATTCTCCTTCATGTGCTTTGGCGTGGTGACGACTGTATGCAAGGGACTGCTACAGAAAGTAAGTCAGGTGTCGAGGGATAAGGGTGAGGAGACTATTGTATTTTACAGGCATCTGGGATCTCAGGAGGAAGACACCGCATATTGTCCCATACTCACCTGGGGCATCACCACTGAGAAACGTGGTCAGGCAGAGGGAGGTGCTAATATTTAACTTCTCAAAGCTACGTTAATTCTCCTTTGGGTTCTGGCTCAAGTGACAGCCCTTCCTGGGGCACACACTGAAGGTTCTGTTGAATGAATCCCTCAGTCAATTGGTTCCTAGGAGATGTGCTGAGATACAACTCAAGCTCTCCCTGAAAGAGCCCAAACGGGGCCAGATTGTCAAAAGGAATATTGAGCAAAAATGAAGTCAGTTCACATTTCAGCATCTGAATGCTGCAGATCATCCAGTGACAAAATGGTTTAGACCCCACCATACAGAGCAGCAGACACTCATGTGTGCATGCTTAAGGGCCAGTATGAGGCCGGTAACTGGCCTCTTTGCCCCAGATCTCAGAATCTCCCTTAGTCGTACCTTCCCCAACTTTAGAGAATGAAACAGAGGAAAAAGGGAAGGCTGGATGAGCAATGAAAACTTTCACACAGAGACAGCTAATTTATCAGGCAAAAGTGAGCTTTATCCATTAATCAAGAAGCTTCATTTTTCCCCACTAACTAATGGGAAGATAAAAAAACACCATGTATGTTATTGACTTAAATTTTACAAGTCAGCTTCATTTGGAAGTAACTATATAGGATTACATAGTGGGTTTTTAAAGTAAATTTATTTGTCTTAAAAACTAAACTTAAATTTATCTTAAAAACTAAACTTAAATTTACAAAGCAGTAAAATATTTTAAGTAAACCATTTTAAAGACCTATTCCCCTAAGTACAATTTCATACCACTCAAAGGGAAATCGCAGCTTTATTTCAGCCTGATTTATATCTAGATGAAAGACTCTTGAACACTAGTGGGTTTTGTATAATTTTACTGCAAAATGACTATCCCAAAGAAGCCAGAAGTCCTCTGAATTTCTTAGAGGTGCTTATAACTTTTCCATAGCTTCAATCACAGGTGATCTATTACTGTTCTGGGAGTATTTGTATCGATAAGAGAGCAAATCTTAGCTTGCCCTTTCAGTCTCCTTATAACACAAATCATATTGTTTGACAGCTCTGCCCACTTTTCACCTAAAGCTCCTTTTGCCTTTCAGAAATTGTATACCTTTTAGAACTAACGTTGTTTTTCAATGACATTTAAATTGTGTTTACCATAACATGCAACATCTATTGGATTAAAAATAATAAAAGCTAAGAAGCCAATCAATTCAAGTATTAAGAGACATTGAGTTTCTTTTATCCATATTTCTAATTAATTAAAATGTTATTTATATATAGGAAAATATGAAAAAAATGGATAACAGAATTTTCTTATCTAAGATTTCATTTTTGAATTCAATATATTTTGTGAACTAATTACTAGTTTTATAAGTGCCCGAGTTGGATTTCCAAGTTTTCATTTGTTTCTGTTCATCTAGAAATCCTGGAACTTACAGATATGATTCAGGAAATCTTTGAGCTGAAAGCAAAGTAGAAAATGCTTGAGATAAATGATTGATATGAGACAGTCCTCTTTAAAAAAAAAAAAGTTCATTTGTTTGCATGATATTCTTTTTTAAAATTTTTTAACACTGAGTATAATTGACATGGTTATGTTACTTTCAGGTGCCCAACATCGTGATTCCACAAGTCTATATGTTATATACCACAAGTGTAGCTACCATCCGTCACCATGCAACATTAATACAATTGACTATATTCCTTATGCCGTATCTTCTATATATGCGACTTACTTATTGTATAACTGGAAGCCCGTGTCTCCCACTCCCCTTCATTCATTTTGCCCATAGCCCCAGCTACCTCTCCGCTAGCAACCATCAGTTTTATTTGTCTGATTCTGCTTTTTGTTTGTTTATTCATTTAGATTCTACATACAAGTAGAATCACATGGTATTTGTCTTTGTCTGACTTAACACAATACTCTCTAGGTCCATTCATGTTGTTGCAAATGGCAAATCTCATCCATTTTTATGGCTGAATCATATTCTACAGTGTATATATACCACCACTTCTTTATTCATCTATGTATGGACAGTTGGATTGCTTCTATTTTGGCTATTGTAAATGATGCTGCAATAAAAATATCTTCTTGAATTACTGTTTTCATGTTCTTTGGGTAAATATCCAGTAATGGAATTACTGGATTCTGTGGTAATTCTTTTCTTAATTTTTTTAAAGAAACTCCGTACTCTTTTCCAGTTGGATTCCCACCAACAGTACACCAGGGCTCCTTTTTCTCCCCATCCTTGCCAACACTTATTTCTTGTGTTTTTGATTTTAGCCATTTTGTCAGATATGAGGTGATATCTCATTGTGTATTTGCATTTCCCTGATGATGAGCGACGTTGAGCATCTTTTCATATGTCTGTTGATCTGGATATCTTCTTTGGAGGAATGTTTATACCTTCAGTCCAGTTTTTAACTGGATCTTTTTTTTTCTTTTTTTTGGTGTTGAGTTGTTTAAGTTCTTTATATATTTTGGATACTAATCCCTTATCAAATATATCATTTGCAAAAATCCATTTAGAAGGTTGACTTTTGGTTTGTTGATTATTTCCTTTGTTGTACAGAGATTGTTATTTTGATGTAGTCCTAGTATTTTATTTTTGCTTTTGTTTCCTTTGCTTCAGGGGACATCTAGAATAATGTTGCTACAGTCAATGCCGTAAAAAGTACTGCTGCTGCTAAGAAATTAATTTTCTTTGAGGATTTTCTGGTTTCAGGTATTTCATACATTTTGAGTTAATTTTTGTGTATAGTATAAGAGATTTGTTCAGTTTCATTATTTTTGCACATAGCTACCATTTTTCTCAGCACCGTTTATTGAAGAAAGTATCTTTTCCCTGTTGTATATTCTTGCTTCCTTTGTCATAGATTAATTGACCAAAAGTGTAGATTTCCTTATGGGATTTCTATTCCATTCCATTAATATATGTCTATTTTTGTGACATTACCATACTGTTTTGACTACTACAACTTTGTAGTGTATCATGAAAGCTGGAATTGTGATACCTCCAGTTTTGTTCTTAAGATTGCTTTGGCTATTTGGGGTCTTTTGTGGCTCCATAGAAATTTTTGGATTGTTTGTTCTAGGTCTGCAAAAATGCTGGTAGTATTTTGATAGTGATTGCATTGAATCTGTAGATTACTTTGAGTAGAATAGACATTTTAACAATACTCCTATGATCCATGAGCATGCAGATCTTTCTATTTGTGTCATCTTGAATTTCTTTCATCAATGTTTTATAGTTTTCAGAGTATAGGTCTTTCACCTCTTTGTTTAGGTTTATTCCTACCTATTTTATTCTTTTGGGCACAAAATTATTTTCTTAATTTTCTTTCTACTACTTCATTTTTAGCGTTTGTAAATGCAACTGATTTATAGATACTAAGTTTGTGACTTTACTGAATTCACTTATTTTAGTAGATTTTTGGTGGAGTGTTTAGGGTTTTCTAGGTATAGTATCATGTCATCTGCAAATAGTTTAACTTCTTTTCCAATATGAATGCCTTTTATTTACTTTTCTTATATAATTGCTATGGATAGGACTTTCAGTACTGTGTTGCACAAACATGGTCAGAGTGGACACACTTGTCTTATTCCTGATCTTCCAGGAAAAGCTTACATTTAAAAATTTTTGAGCATGATGTTATCTGTGAGTTTTGCATATATGGCCTTTATTACATTGAGCATGTTCCCTCTAGCCCACTGTATTGAGTTTTTATCATGAATAGGTTTTCACTTTCATCAAATGCTTTTCTTCATTGACTGATAGTTTTTAGCCTTGTTTTGATGATGTGACATATCATCTTAATTGATTTGCAAATGTTAAACCATACTCGTATCCCTGGGATAAATCCCACTTGATCATGATGAATTGTCCTTTAAATGTATTGTTGGATTTGATTTGCCATTATTTTGTTGAAGATTTTTTGTATATGTTCACCAGGGATATTGGCCTGCAGTTTTCATTTTTTTGTGGTGTCTTTGTCTGGTTTGATACCAGGGTAATGGTGGCCTTGTAGAATGTATTTGAAAACTTTCCTTCCTCTTCTACTTTTTGAAATAATTTGTGGGGAATAAGTATTAGCTCTTTCTTTAAATGTTTGGTAGAATTCATGTATGAATCTACCTGGTCCTTTACTTTTATTTTTTGGTAGATTTTTTTATTAGTGATTTCATTGCCAGTAATAGGCCTATTCAAGTTTTCAATTCTTGATTCAGTTTTAGAATATTGTATATTTCTAGGAATTTATCCACTTCATGTAGGTTATCTAATTTGTTGACATATAATTTTTCATAGTAGTCTCATAACTCTTTGTATTTTGGTGTTATCAGTTTTTACTTATCTTTGTTTATTTGGGTCCTTTCTTGTTTCTTTTTGAGTCTGGCTCACATTTTATTAATTTTACCTTTTCAAAAAACCAGCTCTTGGTTTCATCGATCTTTGTTTTAATTTGTCTTTAGTTTTTATGTCATTTATTTTTGCTCTGATACTTATTATCTTCCTTCTAGTCACCTTGGGCTTTGTTTATTCTTTTTCAATTTCCTCTAGATGTAAGTTTGTATTATCTGAGCTTTTTTTCTATTTCTTGATGTAGGCCTATAGAGCTGCATATCACCCCTCTTACAGTTGCTTTTGCTGTGTCCCAAAGGTTTTGGACTGTTCTATTTTCATTTTCATTTGTCTCCATTCATCTATTTCTTAATTTTTGTTGTTTGTTGGCACATTGATTATTTAGCTGCGTGTTGCTTAGCCTCCATGTGTTTGTGTATTTTCCGTTTTTTTTCTTTCCTTTCTCTTTATTTTTTTTTAATGTTTATTTGTTTTTTTTAATTTTAATGTTTTATTTATTTTTGAGAGAGAGAGTAGAGACAGCATGAACGGGGGTGGGGGGTGGGGGGTCAGAGAGAGAGGGAGACACAGAATCTGAAGACAGGCTCCAGGCTCTGAGCTGGCTGTCAGCACAGAGCCCAACACGGGGCTCGAACCCACAAACCATGAGATCATGACCTGAGCCGAAGTCGGACGCTCAACCGACTGAGCCACCCAGGCGCCCCCGTTTATTTGTTTTGAGAGAAAGGGAGGAGAGAAAGAGCCTAAGTGTGAGTAGGGAAGAGGGGAAACAGAGACAGAGAATCCAAGGTTCCTTACTGCCAGCACGTACAATGAGATCATGACTTGAGCCAAAATCAAGAGTCAGGCCCTTAACTGAGGGAGCTACACAGGTGCCCCTTTTCTAGTTTTTTTTTTTTTTTCTTGTGATTGAATTCTAGTTTCATATTATGGTGGTTGGAGAAGACACATGATATGATTTCAACCTTCTTATATTTATTGAGACTGTTCTGTGGCCTAACATGTGATCTATACTGGAGAATGTTTCATGTGCACTTGAAAAGAATGTATATTCTGTTGTTTTGGGATGGAATGTTCTGTATATATCTGTTATATTCATCTAGTCTAACAGGTTATTTAAAGACACTCTTTTATGACACACTCTTATCATGCATGAGTTTCTTTTGTATGTATACATGAATGTTTGAAAATCTTTATTTACTTCTAATGAGTTCCTATATTCAACAATAAGATATCTATATGAAGTCTGGAATATTTGACAAAATCTTCTCTATATAGGCACTCTCTCCGTTTCTGTCCTTTCCTCCCCTAAGTGAGTCACTGTGCTGGAACTTGTACTTACTACCCCTGTGATTTTGAAAATATATAATTTTAACATATGTGTAAATGTATTTACATGTGTATATTTTTATGTATTTAAACATGTATGTGTATATACATACACATATACTAAGTATATGAATATTTTTATATAGGTACAAATGTTTAAGATCTATTATTTCCTTTCAGTTGTTTTTAACTTAAATATACAAAAAAAATGGTTATCTTGCTTTATGCAATCTTTTGATACTTGTTTAATTCAGTTGGTAAAATTAATTTATATTGGTGTCTCACTGTAGTCGATTGATTGTATCCGTTTGGCGTTACATTATAGCATTGCATAAATATACCATGATAATACACCATCCTCCTGTCCATCAGTGTTAGTTTGTAGCCTGATACTGCCCTGAATATTATCATATATATCTACTGATGCATATAGGCAAAGTTTTCTTTTGAGACAGAACTAGTAGAGAATCCCAAGTTATAATTTTACAATGTTTAATTTTACAAGATAATACCAAAATGTCCCCCAAAATGTTTTAGTAATTTACCTCCAAAGGGAAATTACAAATTGTGGGATAAAACTTTGCCTATCCCTGATTAATAACTATGTTTGATACCTCTTTAAAAAAATTTCTTTTTTCAATGTTTATTCAAATTTATGCTACTTCAATTTGGAGATTTTCCTTTTATAATCTGTACATTAATATGTTATAATCTTAGAACAGTTTTAACTGATAAAGGATTAATATCAACTATCTTCACCTGGTATATATCAAATTTATAACTTGTTTTTTCCATTTTATTTAAGATATTGAATAATAGTTATTTTACTAAATACCATTTTTCAAATTTTCTTACATTGAAATGCGTTTAATAATTGTAAAATTCTTCCCTACTCAGTTTAGAGAAATATTATCTGTATTTTCAACTAAAACTTGTTGAGATTTTGTGTTTGTTATTTAAGTCCTTGATCATTCTGGGTTAATTTTTATGTATGCTGTACAGTAGATATCCAATTCTAATTTTTCTATATAGAAAATATTTTAATAGGTGTATGTATTGAATAAACTGTTTTTCCTATTGATCTGACATATCAAATCTGTCAGATATCAAAATTCTATATGTTCTATGCATCAAGTTTCTTTTATGAAATCTGGCTTTGGATCAGGTTTAGGGGGTTACTTTGTCTCTTTTTCCTATGAATTTCTAGAGCCTTTATGATAAACCTTTGTGTATACTAAAGTAAGCTCCCTTCTGGCTTTTTCTCCTGAGAAATATTAAGGGTATTTTGATTCTTCATAATTTTGTAAATAACATAGTAAATTCCATGAACAATCTTATTTAGCCTGGTATTATATTAATTCTATAGAATAATGAGGTATATTTGACATTATTTCAATATTTAATGTTTTTTTGTTTTTTTTTTTTTTAATTTTTATTTATTTATGGGGGAGAGAGAGACAGCGTGAGCAGGGGAGGGTCAGAGAGAGAGGGAGACACAGACTGAAACAGGCTCCAGGCTCTGAGCTGGCAGTCAGCACAGAGCCCAACGCGGGGCTCGAACCCATGAACCGCGAGATCATGACCTGAGCGAAAGTCGGACGCTTAACCGACTAAGCCACCCAGGCGCCCCAATATTTAATGTTTTAATGTCAATGAGCATGGTATGTTTGAGGTCATCCTTAAATTCTCTCAATTAAGTATTATAACTGATTCATTAGAAGATTTGTGCTCCAATTTTATTTCTCAGAATTTAACACTTATGGTTTAAGCAGGATAAACTTTTTTCTAAATTTTATTATTTATATATAGCAATTGTCTTGTTAATGAATTATTTTACATAACTTACATCTTGCTAATCATTATTGTGCTCCTAGAAATTAGTCTGTATTTTCCTTTGTCTCTGATACAAGGGAATTATTTGAAAATAATTTTTGAAATGTGACTTTAAGATCTGAAATTAAACAATTAGAGTCCATATTACAGCTCCTTTGATTTCTGTCATAGAACAAGTTTCTTACCCGTAGAGAGTCTCAAACTCCTTCTCTATAAAAGGGCTATAATACTAGCACTTGTTTTACAGGCTTGTTGAGAAGATAAAATAGTAGACGTAAAACACATTGTGTGGTACTGGGTATGTTAACTAATGCAAACTTTTTTTATTAGAAGGATAATTAGGATTAAAGAGTCAAGAGTAATTCTGAGTACTGCAATTATGAGTAATGCTTAGCTACAGAGTGACATCATCATGACTGTGAATACTAATGCGGTAAAATGAGCACATAAAAGTAAAATGTATGTCACTAAAAGGCAGAATATTCATCAAGGCAAAGTAGATGGAGGAAAACTTAATCGAAGGTGATGACCAGAGTGTAACAGAGATGGTGAAATCAGAAATCAGACATTTTCAACAAAAGTAGTTCACAAGAAGATCTAATTAGAGTGAAATTATGTTTTGTCTTTATATTTACAAGTTGAAATGCTCAAGCCTAGTGACCTAGAGGAGCACAAACCTGTGTGCAAGATGTTTCTTCAACTCTTGGTTCACACACAACATCAGGTTTCTAGAAAAGCAAGTTTAAGCAATGGATTCTGGCACTCTGAACAAGGTTAGTTCTTGGCTTTGAAGTGCTCTTCTTACGAAAAGAAAATATCTTTTTCAAATATTATTGAGTTTCTTCAGTGTAATCATTAAATATTTTTAGTTTTACTGTCCTTTTCCTCACAATAATTTTAAGCACTTGTTTTCCTTCAGTCCAATGGAATATTCCAAAATCTCATGGAAATTTCCATGCATATGCATCTTCAAGTCAAAAATCCCACCTATTCAAGCAATTTATGCTCTATAGCACTCTAGTATAATAAAATTAATAATTTGGTATTTAATAAAACTAAGGATAATCCAATCTTCCTTATTATGTACAAAATCAAAATACTGCTAAAAATCTGGTCCCAAAGGGGCACCTGGATGGCTCAGTCAGTTAGGCGTCTGACTTCAGCTCAGGTCATGATCTCGTGGTTTGTGGGTTCAAGCCTGGCATCTGGCTCTGTGCTGACAGCCTAGAGCCTGTCTCCCTCTCTCCCTGACCCTCCCCTGCTCATGCTGTCTCTCTCTCTCTCTCTCTCTCTCTCTCAGGAATTAAAAAAAAAATCTGGTCCCAAAACCCTAATCCTTCAGGCCAGTGTTATTCAAATTAAATCACTTTAAACATTGGAAAAAATTGTATAGTTAAGTTGGTATTATTATTTTCCAGAGAGAATAAAATAGCTGTTTTCTTCATACCTTCATGGAGTAATACCATTCTTTAAGCTCTTTTTATCAATTATTTGTTCCCATGGAATGAACATTTTGTTAAAGGATATCAAAATTAACACTCAAATTTTATTTCAAACATTCAGACATTTTTAGTAATACCCATTTTATTGACAGCCACAATTCATATGTTCATATACACCTAATAGAATTACTTTTATATACATAAATGAGTTTACTTGTTGACCACAAAAATTATCCCTTATCAAATTTGCGGATCTTTGCAGACCTCACTTTTTAAAATTTCTACTTTATATAGACAAATGTTGAATTAGAAAAATTTTACAGAACTCTTAAATTTCTCCGGCTTAATTTTGTCTACATTTTTTAAAAAAATATTTTTATTTATTTCTAGGAGAGAGAGACAGCGTGAGCACGGGAGGGTCAGAGAGAGAGGGAGATGCAGACTCTGAAATAGGCTCCAGGCTCTGAGCTGGCAGTCAGCACAGAGCCGGACGCGGGGCTCGAACCCACGAACCGCAAGATCATGACCCAAGTGAAAGTCGGACGCTTAACCGACTAAGCCACCCAGGTGCCCCTGCATTTCTTAATACAATATGCATTTGTTGATATATTAGGTGCATGTTGCATTCTAATCATTATATTTTACCTAAAGTTATTCAAATCAATATACGGTGTTATCAATTTAATGGGTAAAGATCACAAAGTATTTGAGCGCAGTTATATCCCATATATAACCTAAATGTTTTTATACAATTCCAGTAGGCTAAGCACACAGGCTATATGCATAATCAAGATATCAATTAGAACAATAAGGTAGTAGGTCAATAATAATGTTTGACGAATAATATTCTGGAACCTCAGATTATCTCACACTTTAATAATCTTTCCTAAGTATCTACTTATAAGAGCAGCACTTATTTTGCATTATGGTGCCAGTTCCTACATGATTTAAGAATGAGAAATGTTATTTTTTATTTTTTTAATGTATAAATTTTTAGCTTCTATGCTTTCATTGCTGATTTCAATATATGAATATTAATATAGGATATATAATAAATACTCGGAAAACTTAATCACAGACGTGTATTATTAGATGTTGAAGGAATATTTTGGTTTAGTGATATGAAAACCTGAGTAGAGTTTGATACTAAAATAAGTAAAAGTTTGGGTGGCCTGGGTGGCTTAGTCAGTTAAGCGTCCGACTTTTGCTTAGGTCATGATCTCGCGGTTCGTGGGTTCGGGCCCCGCGTAGGGCTCTGTGCTGACTGCCAGCTCAGAGCCTGGAGCCTGTTTCAGTCTGTGACTCCCTCTCTCTCTGACCCTCCCCTGCTCATGCTCTCTCTCTCTCTCCTAGAAATAAAGCATTTAAAAAAAATAAAATTAAGTAAAAGTTATACCAAAATTAGAGTAAATGGAATAAATAAGTTTTGTTTTGGAAATAATACCAAAAGTCTTAACATTCATGGGTTTTATTTATCATGTAGTGATATGTCTGAATAAAATATCAGAAAAGCATAAAAGCTCTCAGCACAAATATTTTTTATTATGATCATGAAAAAGTCAGATTGACCTGACCGGTTACTAAAGTATTACATTTATTTATAGTCCATCACTCTGAAGAGAACATTCTACAGACTTCAAAATGTTTATTTAGCTTTCACAATGCTATCTTGTTATTTAAGTGGAGAAATGAACCTTACAACATTGTGAGTAGTGAATGACATTTCTCAGGTAAAATTATGTGCACATACAGACCTCAAAATACTGGTGGAGGTGTTTGGAAGTTTTGATGTATTCTAAATCTGTGTCAAGCTCTCATAACATTTACAGTAAAAAAAAAATGAAGTTTTCAGGTAACTTTAAGGATGTTTTAAGTGCAATAGAAAGTAACCAAGGTGTAATCCAGTCCTTAACGATCTCTCATCTGACCACCTCAAAGACTTAGGTACGATGCTCACCATACCTCCCCACCTGAAAAATCCTTTAATAGCCCTCAGTACCTACAGAATGAACTTTAGTGCCCAGATTAGCCTGTAAACCCCCCTCTATTTTCATCTCTCACATTACTTCCTCCCACGGTAACCCCAGGTTTTGTTTTTTTTCCCCCAGGAACCCTGAACTTTCTGTAATTCTCAGAATACGACCAAGAGGGTTTGATGGTAGCAACGGTGGTCATGTTATCTTTTCTTTTCTTTTTTTTTCTTTTCCCAGGCCTTTACTCACTTTCTATCTTCTCTATGGAATGGAAGACCCTGCTCCTAAAATTTTTTAAAACTGGCTTCCTGAATTTGTTTTTATGAATTACCTTAGGATCCTGTTAAAATGAAAATAATAATTCAGCTGGTCTCAGGTAAGACTACAGATTTTTATTTTTGCCAAGTTCCCAGGTGATAGTAATTGTTGGACGCCGGCTCCGGCAGGTCCAGGGGTCCCTGAAGGATGGATGGTGTCGGTGAGAGAGAGAGTGAGAGAGCCCGAGAGTCTTTCTGGTCACCAGGCAGGGATCTCCGTCCTGTCAGTTTTGGTGTCTTTATTTATAGGTCAAATGTTAACATGGCATCAGGAAATGGGATGTTTACAATGGATAGCTCTCTGTGATAAGGTGTTTTTGGAAAATGTACAGAAACAGGTTTTACAGAAGTCTTCTTGCAGAACTGCCCCAATTACAGTGACGTTGAGTACCTAAGAAAATAACAAGATGTTCACATTATAATAACACTAAGATTAAGTCATAGGTTTGTAGATACTCTTATCCATCCTCATCACAGCTGCCAGGGGAAGGGAAGGTGTTTGTGGAAAGTAGCCCTTAGGGAAGAGGCTGCTATACATCACCAGTTAGCAAAGGTGTATGTACTAACTTATCTTCTGCCCTTATCTGTTCCTTCTTTCTAAGTTAGGCTCTTTGTCTCCAGGCAAGACTTGATTTTCCAGTTATATTCTTTACGGCACCGGAGAGCCAACCATACCTTTAAAGAGTTTAGCTCATTTACAATATATAGAATAGGCTCTTCGAGGGCATTTACCTTTGTGTCTAGTTTTATGATTTCTTGAATAGCTAGGGCCTGAGAGACGTTTTTGGTTAGTTGATTTACATGTTGAGCTGTATGAACATCCTGGACTAACACAACGGTAGAAACAGAATTGTACATGTAAAAGTCAATCTTTTATGAGTAAGAGTCATTAGCCTGTTTATAGCTCAAGGGAAAGTATGGAGGGAAACAGGACCTTCAGGAGACACGTCTGTTCCCATAATCAAAAGAAGTTCCCATAATAAGTTCCTTCACAAGGTGCAATCATCATACCAGGGTCGGAATAAGGGGACAAGTCACTCCCGATATTGATCAACAAGGTACCTTAGGGGGTCAGTGCTCAAGCAGAAATAATTGAGTGGGGGTGGATATTGGTAGTCATCTGATTGGCAAGAGACCATGCAAACTTGCTTTAACCTCACCAGGAGTTTTCTCGACTAGTGGGCTCAGAATGGCTCCCAACAACTAATGCTCTGGTCCTTGACATATACTGTGAGTAGAAGTCAGTACTATCACTCTGGCCTGAATGCTGTAGCTTTCCTTTGATATTCCATCACACCTCTTGTTTACCTTTATCCTTGAACTTAGCCAACTATGGTGGTCATTTTCTGTCTCTTTCTCTCATAGACTGTGAGCTTCTTGATAATGTTGCAGTCATATATATTGCATGTGTGTGTCCACATATATATGGTGTGAGTATAGATATACACACAATTTATATATTATATGTAACTATATACTTTGCATATACTTTAATTTCCCTTCCATCAGCTGTGCACTAGATCCCATTCACTTCACCTACTTTTTTTTTTTTAATGTTTTATTTATTTCTAGGAGAGAGAGAGAGAGAGACAGCGTGAGCGGGAGGGGTCAGAGAGAGAGGGAGTCACAGACTGAAACAGGCTCCAGGCTCTGAGCTGGCAGTCAGCACAGAGCCCGACGCGGGGCCCAAACCCACGAACCGCGAGATCATGACCTAAGTGAAAGTCGGACGCTTAACCGACTAAGACACCCAGGCGCCCCTTCACTTCACCTACTTAAGAATATACATAGCTGCCTCAATATGCAGTGCTTACTCACATGTCATTTTGTTTCCGTATTTGATCATTCCCATCAAGATCTTTGTGCTTGCTGATTCTTCCTTCTGCCTAGAACCTTCTTCCAACAGATATCTGAATAATTAACTTTCTTTAACTTCTTTCATGAATTTACTCAAGTCTGAGACCAGATTCCATATTTAATACTGCAACCTGTCCCAGAAAGAAGAACACTGTTTTTTCTTTTCTGCCAGTTATATGATTTATTTATTAGGTCAGTTTCTCTCCACTGGAATGCAAATTCTATGCAAGAAAGTATTCATTTTATTCATATAAGTATTGCTAGTGCCTGGAATAGTGTTTACATGTTAAAAATAAGAAAGAATAAATGGATGATGGATGGGTTAAAGTAACAGATGCCTTCCAATTTGTTAAAAGTCTTTGCCAAGAAAGTAGGCTGTAATTTAAAAAGTCTGTATCAATAGTATCCTAGAACTTTCATATGCCAGATAAATCCAATTCAATATATCCTGTGAGTAGAGAATAATTGCTTTGTTCCTATTGCTACTTTGTTAAAGCTCCAGGCAATCTGGCTAAAATCTGGATAGATTCCCAAAAATTTATGATTCAAGAAAAATGTGTTCAAACCCTATCTTTAGAATCTGATCAAACTGGCAATATAACAAGATCCAAACTATAATCAAAGCCGTGAAGATATGGACACAATGACTTCAGCTAAAAACAAACAAAAAACAAAAAAGCTGCAATACCTTGAGAAAAATTCATTTCTACTATTGCAAAGAAAGAAGATAGAATAAAGACCAGAAAAGGAAAGCTTGTTAGATGCTGTAGACAATAGCATGTAAATCCAACTTTACCTGTATTGTAAATCTTTATCTAAATGTAACTAAAAATAGTGGATAATCAGTTTGGATACATCTTTCCATTAGCAACTGAACAGGACTGATTCCTGTCACAGCAATTGAACTGACATGTTGAGCATGGAGTATTCTGGCAAGTCCTCCTGGCCAATCTGCTCCAACTCTGCTCCAGGGCATCCACAGTGGGGTGTCTTTATAATCTTCCCAGCCTGGAATTTGATTAAGGTAACAAGGAATAATGGCACAAATTCAAATAAATATCCTATTCATAAATTCCCTAAACCCAACTCCTGTAATGCAGAGTCTCTGTAAGGAATGAGTGGGTGTGACAACTTGCCAACTTCAAGTAATTAACAGACTAAACTTGTACAGATATTTATAATTGGAACTGAAGTATTCTGAAACATTTTGTTAAGGATTATACCACAATATGCTTTTCTCCTTAAAAAAAACAAAAAACAAAATCAAAAGGAATGATTTACTAAAACTTCTTGGTGATCTCTAATGGAAAGTGGTTGCATTTTTAAAGATTTGTTAAGTCTATAGCTTGTGTTACATGATCCTGCCTAGTTTTCAAAGTCCCAGTTAACTTCAAGTTTTTAAATGTAATAATGCATTCCTACCTGTATAGAAATTATTGGATGATTTAAGTTCAGTGACTTCAAGTAATTACTAGTAAGGTCTCCAAAAATTAAAAGGTGATCTCATTTTAATTATATGAATAAAAACTTATTTATGATCTAATGTGATCTCATTTTAATAGAATATAACATGTTGTGTAATCTTATAACCCATGATGATAAGTGTTATATACCAGAATTATTTGTTTCCTTACTTGTCCTAGACTCTGGGTCTGGAGTTCTTTCTTGTCCAATAAGAAAGCAGGACGCAGGATTAAAAATGTGAGAGAGGCTAAGGTTGTGGAGGAGACAAGGGCCCCAGTTGAGGGTCCTTGCTCTATTTTTATTAGGATCAGAAGGTTTACAACTGTGTGATGGACATACACAAAGACAATGAAATCATGAACATTGACTCATGGGCTTAAAGGGAAAGGGGGTTTTGAAGATATGCAGTGTTAGGAGTTTGGGTCAATACAAAATAAAATCCTGGCTCCAGGCAGAAGGTTGTTTACAGCAGGTGTGAGGCTCCACCTCTGTTTACCTAAATTTGCCTAGGGGACAAGAAAGACCCAGCATGCTGCCTCAGGGTCCACAAACACCTTTATCTTGCTAATTAGCACCCCTCTGGGCAACTCTGCCCTGCTGTCGTCTCTAGCCCTCTGTACCGGTTTATCTAATTTGGTCCTTACTTCCTGTGAAAGTAGCTTTCTGCTATTGTCCTAATTTGGGGGACATTTTGCCCTAATCTTGTTCATCTCATCTTGGATATTTTTATACTGAGATTCCCTATTCCTATAGAAATCCCTGAAGGAATCACTTTGTTTTATACTGGGGGTCCTTTGCCCCACTTGTCTAACCTTGTTTACCCAAATGTGGGTGTGTACATCCTATGGCTTTCTAATTGCTTTATTCCTTTGTTGTACCCAGATTGCAGTATCCTCAATGACGAGAGACCATGGGGAGACCGAGTCACGCATGCAAAGGCAAAGGGCTTTATTATGGGCTCGAGCTCGGGCTCACAGTCTTTACCATCGCAGTGGATCCGTGCTGTGAGCCCAAAGCAAAGGCAGAATAGGGTTTTTATGGGGTTTGTGATGGGGGAGTTACAGAAGTTGTGACATGGGAACAATGATCCAATCATAATTATACATCATTGACAGCGGGTTTGACCATATACATTGTCTAGAGTATTCGTTACTTTTGGCGGGATCCAATTACAACGTTTAGAGTACCTTTAAATTCAACCAATCACAGAGCGAGCCTAGGGTCTTGTTCAGCGACTAACGGGTTAACTTTAACATTAGGTAACAGGGTCCTATCTATAGTTTCTATCTATAGGCCTCTCCCTTAGTAATGTGGAGGGTGGTTGCTGGCCTTTTCTGATTGGGTGTTGCAAGGGTGGTTACTCCTGCCTTGGGTAATGTGTAACTGCCTGATAGTTTCAGGGAAGCCAAAACTCAGGCCTTCTAGTTTAGAGGGGAAACTTAAAGCCTGTCATGGAGTCAGTTTGGTTTAGACTTGTGTCCTTACACCTTGTTAACCCACAGGTGCAAACTCAGGAAATCCCTAAGCTTATTCCCCACACTCACCTTTTTATACATATGCCATTTTATTTCATAGGACTTTCAAGCTTTATGAAACTGGCTGCTAAATTTTTACCAAGTATTTTCCATTTAAAGTAAGTAGCTTCATTGTCTCTTGGACAGTTATTAAAATGCGTGAGAAATGTTAAGCTAGCACTGATAATTGCACTGTTGAAATAATTTATTGACCTTTGAGGTCTATGAACTTTTCTAATGAACTAAGGTGACAATGTAATTGTCAATAAGATTAATGAAACTAATATGTGTGTATCTCCGCTAAATAACTCAATCTGTGAATTAAATTTTTTAGGGCAAAAGGTATAATTTTTGCTTAGAAGTAAATTGGTTTAATCCCCACGAAGATCAGATCTGAGATATTCCCATTTTAAGGAAACTGTATTTTTGGAAACCAGGAGACCATTTTCTCTAAGTGAGCATTTTAGTGAATGCAATGATGAAAATTACATTCCCAATGATTTGAACCAATCATTTCTCCAAAGGCTCTATTTTTATCTTAGCAACCAAAGCCATAATAACTTTCCAAGTGGCTGTGCTTTAGTGCCAGTGTTTTTTTCTCTTTGGAAGCACATGTGGATAAATCTGTGATAAAGCTCAAATTCTTAACCGAAAAAAAGTGAATAAAATTTATTAGAAAAGAATAAAAATTTGGGAGAAATGACACTGATTTAAAAAGTTATAGTAATCACAATGTTTAACTGGCAGGATAAATATATAGATATGTAGGTCAGTGGAATAAAATTTGTGTCCACAGACCAGAAAGAAACTCTTAAATTTATGGTTGACTGGATATTGGCAAGTTATTTCAATTAGAAAGAATATTCTTTTCCATAAATAGTTCTGGAACAACTAGATAGTCACAAGCAAAATGTTGAAGTCGAACCCCTACTTCACCTCACCTCACCTCATTTATAAAAATCAACTTGAATTAGGCAGTGGTCTTCACACGTGAGACCAAAACACAACAACAAAAAATTATTTGATGAAGCCAATTTAAGTTTTATGCTTTATTTTATTTTTACTTTTATGTTTATGTATTCATTTTGAGAGAGACTGAGGCAGCACAAGTAGGGGAGTGAGAGAGAGAGAATCCCAAGCAGAATCTTCACTTTCAACACAGAGCCTGATGTGGGACTCGAACACATGAAACATGAGATCATGAGCCCAAACCAAGAGTCTGATGCTTAACCAACTGAGCCATCCAGGTGCCCAAAGTTTTATGCTTTAAATTAAACTGTCAAGAAATTGAAAAGACAATCTACATAATGAGAGAAAATATTTGAAAATCATGTCTGAGAAGCGACTTGTATCCAGAATATACAAAAATACAATAAAAACAAAAACAGATAACCCAATTAAAAATAGACAAAGTATCTAAATATATATTTTTCCCAAGAAAATCTACAAGTGACAAATTAGTACATAAAAATATGACCAGCATTATCATTCATTAGGGAAATTCAAATCAAAGCCACAATAAGATATCAGTCACCTCCACAGGATGACCATAATAAAAAGATCAACTCTAGCAAGTGTTGGTGAGAATGTTGAGAAATTGGAACCCTCAAACATTGTTTATGAGCATATAAAATATTGCAGCCACTTTTGGAAGTAGTTTGGTGATCCTTAAAAATGGACACATAGGAATTATCATAGAGTCCAGGATTTCCAAGGGAAATAAACACATCTACAAAACAAAAACAAACAAAAACCTTGTATATAAAATCTTCATAGCAGCCAAAAATTGGAATACCCATCAACTGAATAATGCAAAAAATATGTGATATATACACATAATGGAATATTATTTGGCCATAAAAGGAAAGTAGTATTGACCCATACTCCAATTTGGATGGAAATGGAAACATTACGCTAAGTCAAAGAAGTCAGTTACAAATGGTCATATGTTCTATGATTCCACTTCTATGAAATGTATCCCAAAATGCGTGAATCTATAGAGACAGACAGTAGGTTAGTGTTTGGCAAAGGCTGGGGGTAGAGGGAAAATGAGGAAGGGCTCCTGGTGAGAAGGAAGTTTCTTCTGGGGATGATGAAAATCTTTTCAAATTATATGATAGTAATTGTTACGGAACTCTGATTTTACTTAAAAAAATCACTGAACACTTTAAATGGATAAATTTTGTGGTATATGAATTAGATATCAATTAGCTCTTTAAAGTAAATATGGCACGCATTTCAGTTGCTATAATATTGATATATAAAGCCAAATAAAAATTAGTTTTAGGGTATCTACAAAAGAAACCAATGAATTTAAGTAGTGGTTCCAAAATTCTTGAGAATATTATCTTAAATAATTGCATCAACTGAATCTAGACTATCTCATTGCTTTATCTCTATGTAATGAACTTTTGGAATATTCCTTAAGAATTCCGCGGATAAATGGACCTTGATACCTTAATCTGATATGATGATTGATATTCATATACAAAGGATTCTATTAAACAGCTCATTCCAGCTCAGAGCTAGTTTTCTTTTCTTTTCAATAAATTAAACCAGCATCATGACCAGTGGGAGCTAAGCACTTGACATCCTACAATGCTGGTGATTCTTAATTTATGCCCTGAGGGACTAATACTGAGAATATATCCGGGGAACCATAGCAACTGCAGAATCAAAGCAATGATATTATAAGGCAAGTTTGTAGCTGAGAGAACCCTTCAGGATTCTGTGGGAGCACCTGGGGAAGCATTATTACAAGTGCTTATGGTGTGGCATCTTGATAAGGATCACTTAATGGGTGTTAATTTTATCCGAATTAAGGACAGCTACAGAGGATCTCTTTCCATAGAGTAGAATAGCCTCATAAAGATGTGTAACAAAATGTTAAGGGTATTAATTTGTAACTAGCATTTCACAAGGGCTTTGATATGGATCTTTATTAAAACTGATTTTGAGTTACATTAACCTTAGTAATATGCTAAAATGTTTGTGCAGGGAATAACAATATCTTGTCTAACATCAAAGAAGACAAAACATTATCAAATAATATATTAATTTTCATGACAACAGCGCTTGTATTTGATCATCACATGCTATCCATATTCCCCACTTTTCTCTTTGAGAATCTGAATAGTGAGAACACTAATAAAGTACCCAGGGAACAAACAATCCCTCCTTTCCTATTTTATATTAGTCAATTAACATACAACAGATGTCTGCTTTCAGAAGAAGCTTTTTAAGAGCACTGGGCTATGTGCCTCTTTGCCTTTGGATATTGGAATGAATTCCAGAATCATGAAACTCAATGAAAGAAGTAAAATTGCCATTTTCCCCCAAGTTTCAATCATAAGCCACCAGGCTTAATCTCCAACTAATGTTGAATATAGGTCTAGAAATCCAGTTACATCTCTTATTATTTTAACCCGAAGAAAAACAAATTGCAGAAACATTAGTTATAGAAATGGAAAGGTAAAATGAGATTAAAATTATGAAGCTGTCTAGAGGAATTTAGACATTAAGAGCAAGAGAATTCAGGACAAACCACTCAATTTTACTAATTAAAACACGATTTGGACACCCTTCCTCACGGCTCTGTCCTCTAGCAGTTCAGGCCAGTTATTAAGGCACTACATTGTATAGACAGCCTGTGGTGTGGCATGCACTGTCTGACAGTGAGACAAGAAATCTCTTTCCACAACGATGTGAAATTTTCATAAAACACAGGAAATGATAATTTTATTAAGAAGCCTGTGACTTACAACCAAGGATGAAGGAAATGAAGGAAAATGAAAAAAATGAAGAAAACACAAGTTAGGAACTAACTTTAGGAACTAATGGAATATTTAAAAACCAGTAAGTACTCTTGATTAATTGATTACAACTAATGATCATGCTATTATTAAATGAAAATTAGATATCCAAAATTAGAAAGAGAAACAATGTTATTTCAAAATGAAACTGATAAAGAGAGTAAGAAGAAAAGTCTTCAAAAAGCTGTTTTATAAATAAGCAGACTACAAAAAGTAATACAGAAATGAATACAAATTAAGAGAAGGGGAAATAAATGATATTTGTCTGATTGAATTTTAAAAGACTAATCCTTAACTTCCCACAGAGGAAAGGATATTATAATATTCATTTTTTTAGTTTAAAAGTGAATCCCTAAATCTCTAAAAGGGTCTCTGATGAAAGATGAGTAATGCATGTTAATAGGAATAAATATTTTCTCTATAGTACAAATCGTTTTCCTGATTACAGTTTCCAAAATGACAAAAGCATGCACGTGAAGTTACTTATCCTGCAAATTCTCCTTGAATGAATACCCTCAGATCAGAGGTACCTAAAAGCCATTATATGGGTTTCCTTTCTAGGATAGAAAATAAGATAGGACAAACTAAATCTTTCTTCTATTGAATAAAATTCAAATAGAAAACCTTATACTGAAATATACACCCTTCAAGAAAAAAAATACATATGGACTTATATATGAGCTTCTATATAACCCATAAGTATATTTGTTGGACACATTCCTATGAAAATTTCAAAGAGCGAAAAGAGATTCCAAAATTGCAATGTTTCTAAAAATGTTTGTGAAACAGAAATGGACACTCCTTTTTTGCTGAATTATATTTAAGCTTCTGAGCTCCAAAATTCCAGCATTTGTCTACTCTAATTTTGATTGTTTCCTAACTGGACCTATACTCATATCTTTCCAGATCATTCCCCACCAAGAAACTCTCATTAATTTTCTCTGGATAATTTTGATGGCTATTATCTGGAATAATCAGCATTTATAGAAGTAACTAAATAGCTTAATACATGAGAAAAGAGGAGCTAACTGGCACATGAGGGTAAGTGTTTAAATGTAAAAAATGTTTAAGTATTTTATTTAACATATTCCTAGTTATAGAAGTTTATGATCAACTTAGATTTTCCCTATTGTCATGGTTAAGCTATTTTAAATGACAGTAAGAAAGAGTAAATGGAAAATGTAGTCATGCTTTACAAACTTTATGCAGTCTTGAAATATAAAGAAAATGTGTCTTCCACTAAATCAGAAGTAGGATAAAGCTGGCACATTTTAATTTACTTCCAACATATCACTTCCAGTCATAGCATTAGTGATACTACAAAGTCAAAGGAGACTCATTAGTGCTGATAGGATAAAGACAGATGACCAGTATCTAAAACACATTCTTTAAAATAGAAATCCAATTCTGACATATGAAAACTCACGATAAAATAGTAAGTATTCTTTCAGTGGAATAACATGCATTCCAAACTTTCAAAATATTTCTTTGCACATTTCTTTGAGCATAATCTCTGCCTACAGTCTGGGGCCCTGTAACCAATGGCACTGCTATTTATTTTGTACCATCCATTCAAAGTCAACATAGTGAAAAGGGTGAAAAACATCTTTAATGCATTATAAAAGTAGTTTTGTCCTCACAAGATCTCCAGAAAGATTCTCTAGGACCTACCACAGTTGAGAATTGCTAGTTTGAAGAATGTTTTCTCAATCAATACATTACAAGTTGGATGAGTTCATAACATTTTTAAATTACTTTGCATTTGAGTAGAAGTTACTAGAGACAGTATGAAAAAATCCTCAGGTATTGACACAAACTTCCTTGCATGTAGGTTACACATAAATGGAGAAGCACATATCCAACCTGGTGGAGAATGAAGGCCTCTCATGATAAGAATCCCTCACAACAGTACTTGCTTTAAGAGACACCAGCTTTGAATCACTGTACCGTACCGTGGAAACTATTATTACACTGTATGTTAACTAACTGGAATTTAAATGGAAACTTAAAAAAAAGAACGTTAAAAGACACCAGTTGGGAATGTTTCTATTCAATTCATTTAAAACTATCTGTATGAAGTTTTGGAGATTTCTTCTATTAATAGTGTATAAATCATAGCACATATAGCTTCTTGATAAAGGATTAAGTGAGTACATGAAAGCAAACAAACATACCTTACATGGATACAAACGAAGTGAGATGTGGATTGGAAAAAAAAAATCCTCAGTGCTATTGGTGATCCAACAGGGTATTTACTTCTTGTTTACATATATCCACTTTGCCCTCCATGCCTAGCTAGGCCAGCCATTGAGTGATGTGTTCTATGTAGAGAAGGCACTGTAAGACTTCCTAGATCTATATGGTAAGATAAAAATCATGCAACTCTTTGGAATTCTATTTTTTCCTAAATTTGGGCAAGTGTAAAGTGATGAAACAATGTCTTTAAATATTTTACATTAAGATTACCGTGTATATTTTGTGCAAAGAAACAGTAAACATCAAAGGCATGTCACATTAGCTGAGAACTATAATGCAGAATGTGCTGGGCTACTAGTGCACTCTCTGTTATTCAGGGAATTTTGCAAAAAATTGCCATCATTATAGAACATCAGTTATTATAATTACATAAGATAATACTACTTATAATCACATTACTAAATTAAGATGTATTTCTCCTTTTAAAGATTATTTATTAAAATTGAAGTTTATTTCCCCAAAGGCCATATTCTCCTAAAAGACAATATGCTGTGAAGTATTTAATTTTGTTTACTTAGAACTTAAGATGCAGTTTGATAGCATAGATACTGAAGATAAGTGCTATAACACTAATGATGTTTAGTTGACTATAAAGTTAACAGACTTTTGGCATGTAAAAATTTTAGAGACATTTTACATGAAAGCTGAAGGGGAAATAAAGAGATCTCATGTAGTCCCTGCACCCCAACCCCATTTTCCCCTATTATTAACATTTTGTGTTAGTGTGGAATAGACCAAAGATGATGCTGTCTTGAGCAAGACTGGAAGTTGTGCGGTTGGTTATAAGTGGTCACATTGTGACATATGAAGAATATAAGACTTAAAGTATGTGATGACTGATTTTATATGGCGTGGGGGAGAAAGAAAAGAGCATTTTGCCTGAGTGCTGAAATTGCTGGAAGGGCAGGTTTAAAGATATACATTTGAGGGGTTTCTGGGTGGCTCAGTCAGGTAGGTAGCCAACTCTTAACACTGGCTCAGGTCATGATCTCACCGTTTGTGGGATCAAGCCCCACATGGCCTCTGTGCTGACCGCACAGAGCCTGCTTGGGATTCTCTCTCATGTGCTCTCTTCCAAATAAACGTTTTTTAACAGATAGAAAATTCTGAAGTCATGAGGGTTAAAGACATCATCTCTGAGGTGAGCATGGCAAAAACAGAGTAAGCTGAAGGCTAACTTTGGAGACCCCCCCACATATCCAATTGGAGACATGAAGAGAAGTCAATACGATTGAGATCAAGAAGTACAGCAGAAGGTGAAACTCAAGAAATACCACTTTTTCTCAAATCCTGGTGATTAAATTCCCTTATGAATGTGACTGAGTATGTCAAATTGTGATATTAACAGAAAGATGAAGACTGGTAATGGACTGCTGGCTTCAAAAGTATGGGAAGCATCTGTGATCTTAACATCTTTTGGTAAAGACAAAGTGGTCAGAATATCACTCATTGCTGGGATTTAGAAAGAGAATGAAGTGAAGATAAATATATCTCTTTCAAGGTTTTTTGTGTTGAAGGGAGGGAGTGAAATGTTTAGGAGGGAGTGAAATTTTTAGTAGCAGTGATGGAATGTGTGCTTAAAGAAAGCTGGTTTATTTTAAACATAAAATCTTTAAATATGCATGTATGTGTGTAAATACATAGGTATGTGTATATGTATATATTATAGATATATATCTGGGATATATCAGATATATACGTAATCTTTATTACTGAGCTATATAATCAGATATATATATATATATATATACACATATATATACATTCATTATATAATAGTGATATCTATGTATGTGTGTATATATATGTGTGTATGTATATACATATATATATATATATGTATATATACATATGCAAAAGTAGATAGGACTCTGCAGACATGGTGGGGCTGATCAGAGCTGGAGGAAACTGCATCCATAGGATCAGAAATGTTGGCAGAATATAATGGTTCTAACTGGTATAGTTTGGTAGATATAATGAGGGGAGTGTGTAAATATTCCCTACTCCTATTTCTGTGTCTCAGTAAGTTCAAAGGGAAGACTCTCAGCTGAGAGTGTAGAGAAGTAAGGAGGGATTATAGGTTTGAGGGAAGAGAGCATATGAAGTAGTCATTTTAAAGAATTTAATGCTGAATGGAGTACTAAGATGCTACTTGAGATGAGTGGTCCTGGATTTAAACCAAGACCTGTCACCATAGTTTTTATGACCACATGCAGCGTCCTCCCTGCAGCTATAGATGAAGCAGAGGGTTGCGTTTTACCAAAGCTTGAGTATTACAATTAAATAGTTTGCAAAGGGTATGAGGGCAAGGAAATTGAGGTGTATGTGCTGAAGTGATTATAATGTCAAGCCACTACATTTCTGTGTAAAAACAAAATCAGAAATGAAGGCGGATAAAGAAGAGTGAAGAGATAGTGTCATCAAGACTATATGTCCCAGTGATTGAAGTCTTGTAGTTAGTACTGAAAGGAGTGAGCTGGAAAGACTAAGAAAGTAGGTTTGGAGAGTGAACTGCTTGATTAGAGGCCGTAAAGAAGATGTCCTAACTGGTGAGGGTAATTATCTGCAGTACGCCTTTGGGAGTGGATTGCTAAGCTCCAGTAGAAGATAAGATAATTGGCAGAGAAGAATTTGAGGAATTGAGAGTATATGGTATTAAAAGTTGTTGTTTCAAACATTGTACTCAAAAGTAGAGTTGTGAAGAAATAGCTAGGTGCTAAAATATCAGTGATGGAGACTTACCAGAGCTGTATAAATGACAGCAATGAGCAGGGACAAGGAATAGCACATCTATCCATCCAGTTCAACGTCTGTCATCTAAAGAGAGAGACAAAGGTCTGGAGTTAGAAATGAATAGGTGAATAGAAGGAAGGTCAGCTCCTTCACCTGCAGGAATAGGGAAAGAAGACAGTCCTCATCTGAGAGGTGGCAATCAGCCCTGTCATTGGCGTATATAAAATACTTCCATGGCTTCCCATTCCCATCAAACAACATGTAACTTCTTTAACATGGCATTCATGGTCTTGTCCTTCGTGCCTCAAGTTCTTTTTTTTATATTCTGTCTTTACTACCCACCACAATGAGCCACACTTCACTTCCTCAAACTTGCCATTCATTCATCGTTTAGTCTTCAGAGATGCTGTTATTTTTCCTCCTTCCCTTCATTTCTGCATTCCCTAGGCTAAATGCTAATCCCCATTTTTGTCCTCAATTGCTTACATTTTTCCCAAGAAGCTTTCTTTTCTTTTCTTTTTTTTAATGTTTTATTTATTTCTAGGAGAGAGAGAGAGAGACAGCATGAGCAGGGGAGGGTCAGAGAGAGAGGGAGTCACAGACTGAAGCAGGCTCCAGGCTCTGAGCCGGCAGTCAACACAGAGCCCGACACGGGGCTCGAACCCACGAACCGCGAGATCATGACCTAAGCGAAAGTCAGACGCTTAACTAAGCCACCCAGGCGCCCCCGCCCCCCCCCCCCAAGAAGCTTTCTAAATAGATTAAGCTCGTTGTCCCTGGTTGCGTCAATATAGTACTAAACCCTCTTCAGGATAATTATTTTTTCAATTGTCTGTTTTCTCAAATTAAGTATAATGTAAATTCCATGAAGCTAGAGACCATGCACTGGTTCAACAGATTTGAACATCTACTAAGTGCTCGTCACTATTATTACATTTTTAATGCCATCATTGTATCATTGCTACCTAATTAGGACATGGAATTTGGTAAGAATTCAGCCCATGGGTACCTTTTAATACAAAAATGAATGTGTAGGATAAATGAGAATTCACTTATTGGTATTTTATGTGATAGTCACTGGTTATCTGTCAATCATAGCAATACTGCACATAAAGCTACTTAAGGAAAAAAATTCTGTCTTTGAAAATGGAATGATTTTACTATGAAGTAGGTTTATTTGCCTAAAACTTAAAGATTACTTTCTCCATCAGTTTCTCACTAGTCTAAAATTTTGCTGATGTCATGTGTAAAACTGAACATTGAACAAGGTTTTAAACTGCCAGATCTTTAAAGTTAAAAACTTAAATGTTAAAAACTATTCACATGTGGATATAGCATGTAGAACCATGTTGTCTTTCCTGTTGCGTAGAGAAAATTCATTTCTAGAAGTATATACATTGACATAAAAATTGAGTTCGCATGAAAAGAGAAGGGTATGTGCTTATCTTATGGCAAACGAGAAAATTTAAATTGTGAACCCTCCTTAACACCTATGAGACGACACTACCAAACAGACAGCTGTGGAAAACTTGATAGTTTATTTTAGCTTTGAATGAAAGTTCTAAAGAATAATGCTAGAAGATGAACCTCATTTACTCCTACTCTGTCAATTCATGCTTGATGTAGCTGAGGAATAGAAAGACTGAATCATTTCTCAGTCTTTCTGAATAAGGTGAGCAGGACCTTTCCAGACCTCTTTCTTATACCTTCCCACCCCAGTTACGCTGATTTGTACTGTACATTTGGGTTCTATTTCTGTAACTGCATTCTTCTTTCCTAGAATGTAAGTTCTTGGAGGATTGGAACTACAGGTAAATTTCTATATATAAAGTGGAAAAAAATAACAGGTAGGTCTACAGCAGAAAAAATAAATATGACACAATGTTTTGGGTGACAAAGGTGACCCCTTCTCTTCTCCCATCTCCAGAACTAATATATTTCTTGTTTGTTTTTTTTCCCCTAGAGTTCTTCTTAACTTTAGTGAAGAATATATTAAGGACCCCAGGAATACCATTCTGGAACATTTGTTGATAATCTGTCCTATGCTGAATCTCTAAAGTGTTATGCTTCATTCTGAGATAAAGACATCACCTTTTTCTCAGCTTTGTGACTAGATTCCTCTCTTGATACACTGCTGAGTATTCCAGTTCCTTTTCACGTGAGACCCTGATTGAATCGTAACTGTCTTTTCCCTCAGAACAAGAGTTGTCTGCCTTAGAAACCCATGCAAAGGGGTGCCTCAGTCAAGCTTCTGACTTCAGCTCAGGTCATGATCTCAGTTTGTGGGTTTGAGGCCTGCATCAGGCTCTGTGCTGACAGCTCAGAGCCTGCTTCAGATTCTGTGTCTTCCTCTCTCTCTGCTCCAACTCTGTCTCTCTCTCTCTCTCTCTGTCTCAAATAAACATAAAAAGAGACATGCAAATGACTGCAAGAAAGTTTTATGATGGATGGTAATAATCATATGGCAACTCTAAGGACCACATACTCCTAGATTCTTCCGAATAATGTTTAGAACACCAATTTTGGAATACTCTTGTGTAAATTGCCTACCATAATCTCAATTTAGATTTGACATTCTATCTCTGGCTTACCTCCATCCTAGCATGTACTGAGTTATGGATGTCAATTCTTATTCAGCTCTACTCTTATACTCTTCTAGAGTTATATCCAATTATGTCCTGAAATATGATCAGCCCTGGAACATACAAATTGGAATTCAATACACTACTTTAACTCTGAAAAGTTGATTTTCATTGAGAATGACACCAAAAATGGGGTACCTGGGTGGCGCAGTCAGTCAAGCGTCCGACTTCAACTCAGGTCATGATCTCATGGTTTGTGGGTTCAAGCCCTACATCAGGCTCTGTGCTGAGAGCTCAGAGCCTGGAGCCAGCTTCAGATTCTGTGTCTCCCTCTCTCTCTGATCCTCCCATGCTCATGTTGTTTCTCTCTCTCAGAAATAAGTAAAACATTAAAAAAAAAAAAAAAGAATTACACCAAAAAGAAAGAATCAATGGCCTGGAAAACATTTGAAATTATCCAGCAGAGGAGCAAAAACAAAACAAAAAAAAAAAAAAGAAAGAAAGAAAGAAAGAAAAAAAAGAATGAAGAAAGCCTATGGGACACAAAGAGAAAAAAAAACAAAACAGAACAGAACACAATGTTCACGTTATGGGAAGTCCAGAAGGAGAAGAGAAAAAGAGGGAGAAAGTATGTTTAAACCAATAATGGCTGAAAACTTTGAAAGCCTTGTGGAGAGAAATAGGCATCCAGGAAGCCTGAAGGAGACCAAATAGATTGAACAGATATAGGGCTCAATCAAGACAAATAACTGTCAAGTAAAAGATAATTTTAAAAGCAGCAAAAGAGAGAAGTTACATACGAGGGAACCCCATAAGACTATTGGTAGATTTCTCAACAGAAACTTTTCAGTCCAGAAGAGAATGATGACATATTGAAAATATTGAAGGCAAATAACTGTTAACCAATAATTCTCTACCCAGCAAACGTGTCCTTCAGAAATGAGGGAGATATTAAAGAAGTTCCTCACCACTAGAGAAATTCTAATGGGAGTTCCTTGAGTGGAAATAAAAAAGATGCTAATTAACATCATAAAAACATAAAGTAGTGTAAAACTCACTAGTAATGGTAAATTTAGCCAAAGTTGGAGTCTGTAATATGGTAATGGTGGCGCATAAAGCATTTAACAAATCTAGTTTAAAAATCAAGAAACAAGAGTAAAAAGGACCATACCCATAATAACCTGTTATTTGTTGGGCAATATAAAAAACATGTAAACTGTCACATTGATAACATGAAATATGAAGGACAGGAGAAGTAAAACTGTAAAGCTAGGGAATTCTATTAAAGTTAAGGTATTATTAAAATAGGATGTTATAATTTTAAAATATTTCAGGTAAGCCTCATGGTAGCCACAAGGGAAAAACCTGGAGTAATTGCACATAAGAACATAATTTTAAAACGTCAAAACATGCTGATCTCACATGGCACCAGTACACACACACACACACACACCTACAAACCCGAGTAAGAAACAAGGAACAATGGCTCTACAAAACAACCAGAAAACAACAAAACAGCAATAGCAAGTTCTTATTGATAGTTACCTTAAATATAAACATATTAAATTCTCTATCAATATCAAAAGATATTGAATGCTTGAATGGATTTTAAAAATCAGATTAAATAATATGCTGCCTATAAGACATGGGCTTTATGATTAAAGACACTCATAGGGGCTCCTGGGTGGTTCAGTTTGTTAACTGTCCAACTCTTGATTTCTCCTCAGGTCTCCTCTGATCTCACATTCATGACACTGAACCCCATATTGGGCTCTATGCTGCGAGTGGAGCCTGCTTAAGATTTTCTCTCTCCCTCTGCCCTTCCCCAGTGTATGTATGTCCTCTCTCAAAAAAATTAAAAATCAATAATAAGAAAATTGGAAAATTCACAAATATGTGGAAATTAAACAACATTCTTCTGAGTAACCATGGATCAAATAATCAAGTATCTTGAGATGAATAAAAATAAAAACACAAATATCAAAACTTATGGAAAGAAGCAAAAGTAGTCATGGAGGGAAGTTCATAGCAATAAATGTCTACATAAGAAGCAAGAAAGTGTCAAACAACCTAATTCTACACCTAAGGATCTAGAAAAACAACAAAGTTAATAGAAGCACAAAGTTAATAGAAGAAAGGAAGTAATAAGGAATGGAACAGAAATAAATGAGAGAAAACAGAAAATCAGTAGGTAAGACTAACCAAACTAAGAGTTGGTTCCTTGAAAAAATAAGCAAAATTGATAAATCCTTACCTAGATAAATCAAGAAATACAAACAGGAACAAATCAACAAAATTATAACTAAAAAAGAAAATGCTACAAATGACATTGCATATACAAAAAATCATGGATTTACTATGAACAACCGTGCCTCCAACAAACTGGACAACCTACAATAAATGAAAAAAAACTTTAGAAACATAAACCACCAAAACTGACACAGGAAGAAACAGAAAGTCTGAAGAGATCAATTAATAATAACAAGATTGAATCAATAATCAAAAATCTCCCAATTAAGAAAAACTCAAGACCAGATGGCTTCCCTGGTAAATTTTTACAAGTTTAAAGAAGAATTAATTCCAATTCTTCTCAAACTCTTCAAAAAAAAAAAAAAAATGAAGAGGAGGGAATATCCCCAGTCTCATTTTATCAGGCCAGCAATACCAAAGCCAGAGAAGGACACTACCAGAAAACTACAGAACAATATCCCCAATGAATAAAAATGCAAAAATCCTCAATAAAATACTGTCAAACTGAATCGGGAACATTAAAAGGATCATTCACCACCATCGAGTGGAATTACGTATGGGATGCCAGGATGGTTGAACAAAGTCAAAGGAAGCAATGTGAGACATCACACTAATAGAATGAAAGAAAAAATCATATGATCGTTTCAATAGATACATTTGAGAAAATTAAAACTCATTTAGTATAAAACCTCTAAACAAATTAGGTACCAGAGGAATGTACCTTAACATAATAAAGGCCATCTATGATAAGTCTACAGCTAACATCAAACTAAATGCTGAAAGGTTGAAAGATTTTCCTCTAGGATCAGGAACAAAAGAAGTGTCCACTCTCACCACTCCTATTCATCATCTTACCAGAAGTCCTAGCTAGAGCAATCAGGAAAGAAAAAGAGCATCGGAATTGGAATGGAAAAATAAAATGGTCTCTATTTGCAGGTGACATGATTTTATAGAGTCAATCCTAAAGCCTCCACAAAAAATTGTTATATCTACTTAATAAATTCAATACAGTCTCAGGATACAAACTTAACACACAAAAATCAGTAGCATTTCCAGACACTAACAACAAATTATCTGAAAAAGAAATTTTAAAAATCCCATTTACAGTAACATCAAAAACAATAAAATACTTAGGAGGGAAAAGATCTTTCTGAAAATAAGATATTGATGAAAGAAATAAAAGACACAAATAAATGGAAAGGTATCCCATGTTCATAGATTGGAAGAATTAAAATGTCCATACTACCAAAAGCCATCTATAGATTCAATACAATTTCTACAATGATTCAAGTAGGGTTTTTTTTACAGAAGTAGAAAAAATAACCCTAAAATTTGTACAGAACTGAGGTGCCTGGGTGGCTCAGTCGGTTAAGCATCCAACTTCGGCTCAGGTCATGATGCCACAGTTCATGGGTTTAAGCCCTGTGTCAGGCTCTGTGCTGATGGCTAGCTCAGAGCCTGGAGCCTGTTTCAGATTCTGTGTCTCCCTCTCTCTCTCTGACCCATCCCTGCTCATGCTGTCTCTCTCTCTCAGAAATAAATTAAAAACATTAAAAAAAATTTATACAGAACTACAGAAGACCCAAATAGCCAGAAGAATCCTAAGAAAGAAGAACAAAGTGGAAGACATCACACTTCCTGATTGTAAGCTATGCTAATCAAAACAGTATACTACTGGCATAAAAACAGACAATAGACTAACGGAACAAAATTGAGAGCCCAGAAATAAACCCAAGCATATACACTCACCTTATTTTTGACAAGAGATCGAAGAATACTCAGTCTATTGAGAAGACAATCTTTTCAATAAATGGTGCTGGAAAAATTGGATATTCACAAGTAACAGAATGAAGACCTCTATTCTATAACACATAAATTAACTAGTAATAGAAATTTAGATATAATATTTGAACCAGGAAACTCCTTAAAAAAGACCTTGACATGGTCTTGGCAGTGATTTTTTAGATATGATACCTAAAACACAAGCAACAAAATAAAAATAAACAAGTGGAATTACATAAAACTAAAGAGCTTCTGCACAGCAAAAACAGAAAAAAAAACAAGCAAAAAAACCCCACAAAGTGAAAAACAATTGAAAGAGAAAAATACTTGCAAATCAAATATCTTATAAGGTGTTAATAACCAAAATTTATAACAATGCATACGATGCAGTATATACTATTTAAAAGTATATAAATCTTTATAAGAAATTATGTTTTTGGTATACTTCAAAAATATTGAACTTCCCTTAAAATTATTAGTGACACAAAGGAAAACTGAATGTTCATAAATTTCTCTGTAGGAAACATCCTATAATTATTTATGTATCTTTAAATTAGCCCAATCTGCACATATTTTAAAGTATAAAATCAGGTATATTTATCCATCTTGAATTTAAAAAACACAGCACATTAATTTTTTCTTCCACAGAAAGGAAAAAGACCTGTTTATTCAATATTTCTTGATAATTTGTGCCAATATAAATTTTATATTTATAAATATTTATAGTTATTAAGTGTGAAACACATCGTTATAAAATCTTATACAATTGTGATTTATGTTCTGTCTGATTTTCAACATCAGCAGAACCACACATATGAATAATGACAATTCTAACATACATACCTTTTCTTCAGTTTATTTTGAGAGACAGAGAGAGAGAGAGAGTGGGGGAGTGACAGAGAGATAGGGAGAGAAAGAGGATCACAAGCAGGCTCTATGCTGTCAGTGCAAAGCCCAAAGTGGGGCTTGGACTCATAAACCATGAGATCTTGACCAGAGCTGAAATTAAGAGTTGAACGCTTATCCACATGCCCCACATACATACTTTTCCCATTTCAAAAGGTCTCAATTTTATTATACTATGATGGAGAAATGGCTCATTAAGAATATCATAGCCCTAGGGTACCTAGGTGGCTCAGTCAGTTAAGCATCTGACTTTGGCTCAGGTCATTATCTCATGGTTTGTCAATTTGAGTCCTGCATTGCATCAGGTAAACTGGAGCCCCACTTCAGGTGAGCCCCACATGTCTGTCTGTCTCTCTCTCTCTCTGTCCCTCACTCACTCATGTTCTCATAAATGAAATAAACAAATACACTAAGCCCTAAAGGGTTAGTATCCAAACTATGTAAAGAACTTACACAAATCAACACCAAAAAACCCCAAATAACCCAATTAAAACTGAAGAGAAGACAATTTTCTAAAGAAGATATGAAGATAGTCAACATCATTATTCAGGAAAATGCAAATCAAAACTACAATGAGATATCATCTCACACCTGTCAGAATGGCTAAAATCAACAAGAAACAAGTGTTGGTGAGGATATGGAGAAAAAGGAACTTAGTGTACTGTTGGTGGGAATGCAAATTGGTGCAGACATGGTGGAAAATAGTACAGAGGTTCCTCAAAAATTTAAAAATAGAACTACGGGTCTAGGAATCACATAACAGGTATTTACCCAAAGAATACAAAAACAGTAATTCAAAAGGATAGATGTACCCCTATGCTCTTGCAGCATTATTTACAATAGCCAAATTATGGAAGCAGACCAAGTGTCCATCAACAGATGAATAGATTAAGAAGTGGTATATATAATTTATGTATATGTTATATATATATACACACCCATATATACACAGAATGGAATACTACTCAGCCACAAGAAAGAATGAATTCTTGCCATTTGCAACAACATGAATGTATCTAGAGTGTATAATGCTAAGTGAAATAAGAATAAAACAGCATATGAGTCACTCATGTTGAATATAAAAAATAAAACAAAGGAAAAGAAAGAAAAGACTCTTAACTATAGAGAATAAATGGTTACCAGAGGGGAGGTAGGGGGGATGGCGAAATAGGTGAAGGGCATTAAGAATACATTTATCCTGATGAGCAGTGAGTAATTTATAGAGTTGTTGAATCACTATATTGTATACCTGAAATATACTAGTGTATATCAACTATACTGGAATTAAAATTTAAAAAATAAAGAATTGCATGGGCTTAAAGTTTTGAATTTTTAAATAAAAGTAGTCATTCATTTTAAAAATAGTTCTATACTGAGCAATCCTAAATATATATATATATAATTTAACCTTTTATATTAGGTAACCAAATATCTTACAATAAAATACCCTGTATAATCTTTGAAAAAGACACAATTTAAAATATCACTGGTTAAAACTAATATAATTTTCATTTTATAAGTTAGAAAACACTTAAATATAAATCTACCCTTGACATTTGTTTTCTTTTGAACATAACTGTAATACCCCAAAGTTATTACTATTTCCCGTTATTACATAATGTATACAAAAAACTTAGAATTTTACTTCCTTCAATACAATAAAATGTCCCTTGTTATATTTTCATTTTACTGGATACTTTTTTTGAAATATTTTACTATTGAACTCAATTTTGATTTTTGCATGAAGAGAACATTCTGATTAGAACAGGAACAAAATCTTCCTGGGTGTTCCCTTTTGAATGGTTCACCAGGAATATGGAACATGAATCTTTTATCAAAAGGCTTGGTAATCTGATATGGAAGCCAAGATACTAAATTATATTTTCCCTTTAAATGTTCACTTGCAGGTAAAAATAGCTGACCTAACATAATAAGTATTGTCATCATGTAGAGAATACAATATATAAAAACAGACTATGACCTATAGAATACAATATATAAAAACATCTATGACTATGGTCTTGTCATTTACTTGCTTAAATCTCAAATTTTTTAATCACTATAATTACAGTAGTTGTAATAAAACTTAATGAGATCATTAATATTATATTGATAAATTACTATTATCACAGCCATTATAAGTTTATAATAAAAATTAGGTTATTATATATGTTAAATACTAGAACATTCGATTAAGCTACACAATGTAACATTAAACACTAAACACCCAAACCAAGACATAGTTAGGTCAATTATGCATGATTTTTTCATATTTTAAGATACAGTGTTTCTTTACTCCGTTCTAAGATTTTATTAAATCAAGTATGTGCATTTCGGTGGTTAAATTTAGGTAATCTCATACATTACTCTTCATTTCATAGATGAGGAAAGTGTATCCCATAGAAGCTAAATGATTAGCCCAAGATCACACCACTAGTAATACGTACATCAGATTACTTCCAGATCTAACTCCATTTCTTTATCTTCCAACTATACCAGACATTGTGTCAAAAATTTCAGAAAGTAGATGCAGTTTACGATTTTCACCCTCCTCTTTCTTTTATATTATTCACTTATAGTCACAGATCCAGAAGATACTTTAAAAAAAAAAATCTTCTCTATTTTCACTTAACATAGTTTTTAAAATCCCTCAGCATTATGGTGTATTTGTGTAATCTGCTATAAAGTAGAGCCTCGATGGTGCACATCCACAGATTGGCTCTGTCTGCTCTCCCAGTGAGCGAAGCCCAACTGCACCCATCTCTCAGGCCCTAGAAACAATCCCTGGTTCTTGTGTGGAAACTTCCCTGGGATATGACCAGGAAATGTTACCATAAATTAGACACATACACACAAAAGACACAATGTGCAACAACACACTTAAAAAGATACACAAAAACCTTCAAATGACTGCACATGGCAGAGGTGAATGGGATGGGAGAGGAGTATGGATGGGAATACATAAATAAAGAGAATGGATTTGCATGGAGGAGTTAACATGACAAGAAATGAGCGAGATTAATTAAGCCTGCAGCACAAAGCCCCCAAAAAGAAAAAAATATATATATGGTTCTTTGCGGAGTTTCTCATTGCCATGTCATTCTAATAGAATGAGGGCTGTCACTTCCATCACTTTTCATAGCATATATGAGTGGACAACAATACAATTGAATGAGAGGAATAAACTGCCAAATATTCAAAGAAAAAGATAACATAAAAGGTAAAGGATGGCAGTCTAATGAATGCCGTGCGTGGATTTAAAAGGAGAGAAAACTAACAGAAGATCAGGATCTAAACCTTTCCATACAACCTGAAGAGCCTTTGGCAGAGGATATGACATGCATGCCAGGTTTGGTGTGGTACCAAATTCCAAAGGGGAACAGAAGTGCTGGACCATGGAGGTGCCTGTAAATTAAGAGGAGAATAAGGTCATGATAAAGGATTGCAGGAAATTGGTAACCTCCACGTTATTCAGGGCAAACAGAATGAAATCATTAGTGACTTAGATGAGACATACATAGAGACTGGGCTGCTGGACTTCAGTTCATGTTGTGCCCATCATGTCTTCATTTCAGAGAACTCTGGACGACTCTACTGAAAGTTGCTGCTCGCCTCTAGAGTCCAGTTGAGGTGTCAGACAAGAAATATTTAAAACATATAATTACAAAGAGCCCTTAAGCACTTGGAAGGAGAAGAAACCTGGAAACTTATTTCTGATGCATCCTGAGAATGAATGTCACCGTCTTTACATTTATTTTGTTACATTCAACTTCCTATACTTAGGTTTGAATATCCACTGCCACACTAAAACCTCTTCTGGGGAAGCCCTTCATTATATTCCAACATCGAACATAGAGGTTGTAGGAAGTACGACCATAGGAAGTAATAAATTTTAAATGAACGGTCTGGTTGTTATAGTCAATTCAGATGATCTGGGGTCTGTAGTCACTGCCTGTGCCCCCATGTGAACCTACAGATCTGGCCTCTTGGTTATTTTAACTCACCTTACCTGAAATACTTACAACATCTTTTTCACAGATAAATGTGAATTTCAGTCTATCATTATTCTCACAATCCTAAAATTAGTGAAGTGCAAATTAATGAGATTTACCAAAGTATATTTATGGCTAAAAAAGGATTTCTGTGTCCTTCCAAATAAAGACTTGTTTATAAATTAGCTGTTAATTTAGATAATTACTGTTTTGTATGTTTAAACAAAGCGTCTCTCACATTCCTCATCGCTGATGATATCAGACTTTTGAAAGGATTCATCTTTTGACACCAGAAGGCTTTAAAATGTGAGGCCAAAATTAGCTAAACTGTAATAATGTGATAATTGCTAAGTGTAAAGCCACACCAACAATGTATTTAGCAAAAAAACACTAACACTTTTAACTTGAACTTATGGTTCTCAGTAGTATCTTATTCTTTCCATCTGTTGAAGCGATTTTTCATTTTTTTATTTTTCTCAAACTAGAAGACGGTATGTTAATTTTGCATGTTAGAATGCTAACAGGTATAGACTACAATGAAAAAAAGAACTTTAGCTGCAAGCTATTTTATTTATGCTTTATTGATAAAATCTATCATCACAAATACATTCAATAGATGTTCAATGGGAACCAAAGTTATGAATTTGAGTCTCAGTGGTGTTAGCTTTTTCTCATTAGACCAGTGGTTTTCACAGTTGGCCAGACATTAGAATCATCTGAGAAGCTTCTATGCTCATGCACAAGTCCCCTCTTTAATATCTGACTCAGATACTGGAGATGAGACTTGAATATTAGTATTTAAAAAATCTTCTGAAGTGTTTCTATCATGCAGACAGAAAATCAATGTATTAGATATTAAACCTTATTTTATCTCTATGTTCTTTCACTCAGAATTGTATCAAGTACCTAAATGAATGTTAGTTTGATAAAGAAACCTATGAATTACTTAAAGCATGAATATCATTTTAGACTTAGGTGATTCTTCTTTCCATTACCACAAGACTTTCATTTTTCAATTACTAGGATAACTCTTATCACCTACATCTTGGTTTGTAATAAGTATGTAGAGACTGGGCACTACTTGACCCATGATTTACATCTCTTTAACATAAAGTATTCACTAGTATTTTGAAAGCCGTCTTATATAGAAAAGCTATTACTAAAGAGAGAAAACAAATCAAGTATTGAATTACACTCAGCGAAAAGAGCTCAATAGAAGGACAAAACTAAGAAGTGTATCCAATAATGTTCAGTAAATTGAGTGATTAAACTTGTATTAATTTTGTAAGTAAATATTTGAGGTTTAAACACATTTGTATTGGTTAAAATGCAGTTAAAATTTTGCATTAGAAAATAAACATTTCTACAATTTGACCTATCATTGAGAAGTAAAGAAAACTGGGTGTATATGAAGTATTCTGTGTATATGAAGTATTCATAATAATTCCACCTAGAAAATAGGTTTTATCCCATGGGAAAAAAGATCAAAAGAAAAAAATCCAAATGACTTTTAATGAGGGATGATTGGTTAATTAATAAAAAACTTATATTCAAGGAAATAAATATCACATATTCCTTTGAAATATCATGTATGAAAATTACACAGCAACATGAAAACTGGTTATGGTAACTGATTAGCAGAGTATATTTTTTGCAAACAATGATTGCGATTGTGAATAGAATTGTTGGAAATCAATGCATTGAAGGATTCCACAGTGCAGTGAACAATTTGCTTTTTTCCCCTTGTTTTTCATTCTTTATGTGATATTACTTTACAAATTTTAAAATATTCTTTGGCAAACCTTATCTCATTCATTAGCTTTCTTGATACCTTTTCTGGAGTGTAAGCATCTGTGTGTCTTCGTAATTATTTATTTTATACTCCTTGCTTCTTAGGTTCTAGAGGCATAATCTTGTAAATTCAGCTGACACTGTTCTGCCTATAATAGCTTTGCTTATTTTATTAGTCTATTGTTCATTAGGCTTTTCTTCCACCATACTTATTAAAGTGGTCACTTATTTTTGGTATTTTAATATGGCCATAGATGTTATTGGTCCTGCAGGATGGGAAGGAAGTCTCAGTTAAATTTCACAAATTACATGTTTTGAAATTATATATTCACAGAAAGCTGTCGATGAAATGATGAAAAAAGAATATTTACCTTCTAACATATATACATCAAATTGTTTGGTTTTGGTTTTGTTTGTAAATATGCCTTAAGAAAAGAACTCATAGAAAACAATGGCGTTCTTAATTTTCTCATTTCTTTAATTAAGGCTTGGGTTTTCTCTTATAAGCCCCCAAATATCTATTCTCTCTGCAACATAGAGAATTAACATTTCATTTTCATTTATTTAAATCTGTTGACTTGGGGAGTTTGAAACTTCATATTTGACAGTTTAAATTAAACATTAATTTCAACTAATTATACTTTGAAGAATTTGCACTATAAATTTAAAAAACTCAGCAGTGAAAGTGACAGAATTTTATATGTTCTCAATGATAAGTCAAACTGTGGAAGTGTTGATTGCTATTGCAAAATCTTATTTCCAGGAGGACTATGTTCATTCCCATCCACCACCAGAAACAATATGACCTTGCATCAGAGAAAAATTGATATTCGACAACTGCAATCAAATGATCCAAGTTACAGTATTCCTTCCTTTGATACTGCTTTGGATCATTCTTCTCTGGTGCTCAACTGCTTGGATGTAGAAGTGCAGAACATGGAAATATTTTGTGCAATAAACACATATTTCAATGCATCTATTTCTAGGCTTCAAATATGAAATATTCCCAAATATTTGTCCACATGGAACTATGGTTTCTAAAGTTTCTGTTGGAGAACAACACAAATCCCCTTTGCCAAATAAATTACAAGATATTGCTCATCAATTGTGCTTGAGACTATATTCTTTCCACAGAAAAGGGCAGCAGCTATTAAAATATGATCTCACACACTCATTCTCATACAGTATAACACAGTCCATCCTCTTGGTCACAGAGTTTGCTTGCCTTCCTTCTTCATTCATTTTTTTTTTTTTCACTCTCTTCCCAAGAGAAATTACTCAAGAAACCTTCCTCATAGTCAACGATCTTACAACAATGTGTACCTCAGAAGTCAGCATGCCTTTTCCAGTGCCAGAAGTCTATGTACTCAAACAGCAAGTGATTTAATACCTTCCCCACTCATACCCCATCTACCATAGTGAAACTAGGGCAATAAAGAGCTCCATACAGAAAAGAGATAATCAAAAATATGTATGAAACCTAACATATCAAATCTAACTCTGTTATGATATTATGCTTTGTTGTGGGAAATGTCCCCTTATTTGACTTTGGTTCTGCCCCCTGAAAATAGTTGCCTATTCTGTAGTTTTATATGGTCCTTGCTTTTACTTTCTAGGAGGTCCATATATATATACATACTGTATCCATATTTGAATGGCAATGCATATTATGGACATTATTTCTTCTCAAGGTGTTGACAGCATGCTCAGTCAGCTTTCAGCTCATGGAAATTTAGAGGAATGAGGATTGATGGATTCATTTGAGTTTTGAAAATTACTCTTTTATCCCAGGCTGGAGTTTCATTTGCCAATATAATGTTCACAAAACCCTAACAGTCTTTTTTTTCTCAATTTGATTCCATTAACTTCCACAGGTCAATTGTCACATCTGCAAATCTTTCGAAGATGTTCCATTATCTCAGAGCTAGTCACACTTACCTTGAATTTGGGAGATGTTCTGGTAGAGGCACAATATCAACCTCTTTTCCCTGTGCCAAATAATTTACAGGGAACAAAATTTAGTAGATTAAGAGCTTTAAACAACAGGCTTGATGACTACACCGTTGATGTGATCCTTACCAGAAACCTCAACTTTAATTGACATTTATCTTGCAAATAAATGATGAAGAAAAGAGAATGAGGTCTTGCCATTTGTGACAACATAGATGCACCTAGAAGGTATTATGCTAAGTGAAGTAAGTCAGGCAGAGAAAGACAAACACCATATGACTTCCTTTATATGTGGAATCTAAAAATGTGAGACCCGAAACCATTCAATTCCTTCAAGAGAACAGAAACAGTAATCACTTGGATTTATGGAACATTTCCTCAGGCAAAGCAAACAAAAGCAAAAACAAATGATTGGGACTATACAATTATATTATTTACAAATAATATACCTGAAAAGGGATTAGTATTCAAAATATATAAAGAACTCATAAAACTTATAACAGAAAAATAAACAATCTGATTGAAAAATGATCAGAAGACCTAAATAGATATTTTTCCAAAGATGACATACAGAATGGCCGACACATAAAAAGATGTTCAATATCTCTCATCATCAGGAAAATGAAAATTAAAACCCACAATGTGGTATCACTTTATACCAGTCAAAGTGGCTAAAATCAAAAAGAAAAATAATGAGTTGGTGAGGATGTGGAGAAAAGGGAACACTCATGCACTGTTGGGGGGAATGCAAACTGGTGCAGCCACTGTAGAAGAGAGTATAGAGGTTTCTCAAAAAAAAAAAAAGTAAATATTACATGATTCAGTAATGCCACTACTGCATACTCGACAAAATAAAGAACCCCACTAATTTGAAAAGAACCCCTTTTTATTGCAGTATATTTACAATAGCCAACATATGGAAGCAACTCAAGTGCCCATAGATAGTGAATGGATTAAAAAGATGCTCTCTCTCCCTCTCTTTCTCTCTCTCTCTCTCACACACACACACACATTATTCAGCCATAAAAAAGAATGAAATCTTGCCATTTGCAACAACAAAGGTGAATGTTTAATTTTAAGGGAAATAACCCAGTCAGAGAAAGACAAATACCATATAATTTCACTCGTGTGGAATTTAAGAAACAAATGAGCAAAGGGCGGGGGGCAGAGAGAGACAAACAAAGAAACAGACTCTTAACTATAGAGAGCAAACTGATGGTTATCATAGGGGAGATGGGTGGGAGATGGGTGAAATCGGTGATGGGGATTAAAGAATACACCTTTCATGATGAGCACTAATTTTATGTAAAATTGCTGAATTACTGTGTCATATACCTGAAACTAATATAATACTGTATATTAACTATTTGATTTTTTTAAAAATTAAAAAAACATGAAAATATACAGTGTGTGATATGTATACATATACATATTTAAAAAGAAGAAGATATGATTTTATACATATTACACATACACACAGCAATAATTATTCAGCCATTAAAAAGAATGAGATTTTGCCATTTGTGACAACATAGATGAATCTACAGTTTTGTGCTTAGTGAAATGTCAGAGAAAAATATAATTTTACTTATATGTGGAATCAAAAAACTAATAAACAAACAAAAAGCAGAAACAGACTCATAAATACAGAGAACAAACTGGTGGCAGCCAAAGGGAGGGGGGGCTTAGGGGATGGTAAAATAGGTGAAGGGGATTAAGGGGAAAAAAAGGAATCATAGATACAATATCCACCAAAAAGTCATTGCTAGTAAGAGCAGGGGACAATGTGTGAGCTTTGCTGGGCAATGAGTCTCCTTTCGGCTGCTTTATCAGAGAAGAAACCCTAGTTTGCTTGACTTGAATAGTATTGATTAAAAATAAAATCTCCAAATGTGGAATGTGTTCTGTTACAGAATTACCACTTGGAAAAATGATTCCGTGTGTATTTTTTTGTTAAATTTCCAACTGTTTGGCATTATCAGGAAACAGTCTCACTAACCAGGGAAGCGATACTTTTTATGTCATAAGTTGTCCCACAGGGACAGATGCAATGACTGGGACACCATCTGAGGGAACTGCTGCCATGTGGTGACAGTCCCGCGATGACATTACCGTTTGCGATTGTGTTTCCTTCCCAACGAATCTCTTTGGAGTTTGTAACTGCAACTGAAATCACCTGCTCATTGCAGATGTCACACTGCTCATCACGCTGAGTTCTCCACCCTCCATCCAGAAATCTCTTACAAGCTCCATAAACCACTGACAAGTTGACCTTACACAGCAAAAGATGTCTACATGTTTTTAAACACCAGAGAGCCCTTATATATTATAAGGTATAACATATCATCATAACATATATCACATTTCTCTGCTATAGAGGCTTGAAGCTTAAAACACCAAGCCTCAGTGATACCGTGCCCACACGGGTATTTTCTCTCCCAATCCATGAGTGTGGAATATCTTTTCATTAGTTTGTGTCAAATTCAATTTCAGAGTTGAACTTCAGTTTTCAGAGTGTAGGTCTTTCATCTCCTTGGTTGAGTTTATTCCCAGGTGTTTTATTCTCTTTTGGTGCAATTGTAGATGGGACTGTTTTCTTAATTTCTCTGTTGGCTACTTTATTACAAGTGTATAGAAATGCAATGGATTTCATTTATCAGTTCTAGTAGATTTTTGGTGGAGTCTTTAGAGTTTTCTATATATAGTATTATGTCATCTGCAAACAGCAAGCTTTACTCTTCCCTTATCAGTTTGGATACCTTTTATTCCTTTTCTCTTTTGATTGGTATGGCTAGGATTTCCAGTACTATGTTGAATTAAGGGTGGTGAGAGTGCACACCCTTATCTTCCTGATCTTAAGGGGAGAAGTGCTCAGTTTTTCACCATTGAGTATAATACTAGCTGTGTGCTTTTTTTTTATATGGCCTTTATTATGCTGAGGTATGTCTTCTTTTAAACCTACTATGTTGAGAGGTTTTTTTTTTTTTATCATGAATGAATATTGTACTTTACCATATGCTTTTTTGGTAACTTTTGTATGGTTGCCGAAAAGATTGTATGATTTTTATCCTTTCTCTTGTTGATGTGATGTATCACATTCATTGGTTTGCAAATATCGAACCACCTTTGCATCCAAGAATAAATCCCACTTGATCATGATGACTGGCTTTTTAATGTATTGTTGGATTTGGTTCACTGATATTTTGTTGAGGATTGTTACATCTGTGTTCATCAGAGGTACTGTCCTGTAGTTTTCTTCTTTTGTAGTTTCTTAATCTGGTTTTGGACTTAGTTTAGTGCTGGACTCATAGAATGGATTTGGAAACTTTCCTTCCTTTTTCCTATATTCTTTGGAATAATTTGAGAAGAATAGGTATTAATTCTTTGTCATGTAGAATTCACCTGTGAAGGCATCTTGTCTTGGACTTTTGTTTTTTGGGAGTTTTTGTGATTATTGGTTGAATATCATTGGTGGTAATTGATCTATTCAAACTTTTTCTTTCTTCCTGATTCAGCTTGGAAAGTTATGTTTCTAGGAATTTATCCATTTCTTCTAAGTTGTCCAATTTAGTGGCATATAATTTTTCATAATATTCTCTTATGCTCATTTGTATTTCTGTGGTCAGTTATATTTTTTTCTGATTTTGCTTGAGATTTCTTTTGATGAGTCAGCTAAAGGTTTATCAATATTGTTGAAATTTTTATAAAACCAGCTCCTAATTTTAGTGATCTATTCTTTTTGCTTGTTTGTTTTACTTTGTATGTGTTTATTTCTGCTCTAATCTTTATTCTTTCCCTCCTTCTGCTGGTTTGGGGTTTTTATTTGTTCTTCTTTGCTGGCCTTTAGGTGTAAGGTTAGGTGGTTTACTTGAGATTTTTCTTACTTCTTGATGGAGGCCTCTATTGTTATACACTCTCTTCTTAGAACAGCTTCTGCTGCATCCCAAAGATTTTGGACTCTTGTGTTTTCATTTTCTTTTGTCTTCATGTATTTTTTGATTTCCTCTTTGATTTCTTGGTTGACCATTCATTGTTTATTAGCATGTCATTTAATCTCCATGTATTTGTGTTCTTTCTAGATTTTTGCTTGTGCTTGATTTCTACTTTCATAACATTGTGGTCAGAAAAGATGCATGGCATGACTTCAATATCTTTGAATTTATTGAGACTTGTTCTGTGGCCTGATGTATGATCTATTCCAAAGAATGCTCTTTTCAAATACACTTGAAAAGAGTTTGCATTATGCTGTTTTAAAATCTAACTGTTAAATCCACTTGGTTCAATGTGTCATTCAAAGCCAATGTTTCCTTGTTGATTTCCTGTTTGGATGATGTATCCATTGACTGAGTTGAGTGTTAAAGTCTCCTATTATTGTATTATTATTTCCTTTATGTTTATTATTGACTGCTTAAGTCAGGTAAGTATTGCTACCCTGGCTGTGTTTTCACTTCCATTTGCACAATAAATGTTTTTCTATCCCTTCACTTTTTGTCTGTATGTGTCCTTAGGCTTAAAATGAGTCTCTTGTAGGCAGCATATAGATTGGTCTTGCATTTTTATCCATGCTACCATGCTATATCTTTTGATAGGAGCATTTAGTCCATTTAATTCAAGGTAATTATTAATAGATATGTACTTATAGCCATTTTTAAATTTTTTAATGGTGATTTTTGTAGTTCTCTGTTCTTTCCTTCTCTTATTCTTTCATGAACTGCTGGCTTCATTTAGTGATATACTTGGATTCTTTTCTCTATTTTTTTCCAGCTCTTTTCTGGTTTTTCACTTGTGGTTACCATTAGGTTCATATATAACATCTTGTGCATATAGCAGTGTATACTAAGTTGATGGTTGAGTAGGTTTGATCCCATTCTAAAAGCACTAAATATTTACTCCTCTCCTCCCATATGCATTTTAGGCATATGGTGACATAATTTACCTCTTTTGTGTTTCACAAATCCCTTAATTACTTTTTATCGATATAATTAACTTTACTGTTTTGTGCTTTCTACTTTTCTCACTCCTGCTTATGGTCTTTTCTTCCCAAAGAATCCCTTTTAACATTTCTTGTAGGGCTGGTTTGGTGGTGGCGAATTCCCTTAACTTTATTATGTGTAAGGAAACTCTTTATTTCTCCTTCTATTCTGAATGATAGACTTGCTGGATAGAGTGTTCTTTTTTTTAAATTTTTAAAAAAATTTTTGAGAGTCAGAGAGAGACAGTGCAAGCAGGGTAGGGTCAGAGAGAGAGGAAAATACAGAATCCAAAGACAGCTCCAGGCTCTGAGCTAGCTGTCAGCACAGAGCCTGACACGGGGCTCGAACCCACTAACTGTGAGATCATGACCTGAGCCAAAGTTGGACGCTTAACCGACTGAGTCATCCAGGCACCCCAGGATAGAGTATTCTTGACTGAAAGTTTTTTTTTTCTTTCATCACTTTGAATATATCATGTCACTCCCTTCTGACCTGCAAGGTTTCTGCTGAAAAATCAGCTGATAGCCTTACAGGGTTTCCTTTGTGACTATTTTGTTTTCTCTGGCTGCTTTTAAAATTCCTTTTCCATACTTTTGTCATTCTCATTTCTATGTAAGAGACAGAGTGTTGGTGTCCTTGGGTTAATTTTGTTGGGGGCTCTCTGTGCCTCCTGGATCTAGATTTCTGTTTCCTTCCCCAGATTTGGGAAGCTTTTAGCTATAATTTCTTTATATATACTTTCTGCTTCTCTTTCCCTTTTTCCTTCTAGGATCCCTATAATGTGAATGTTGTCATGCCTGATAATGTCTATGAGTTCCCTTAATCTATTCTCTTTTTTTATTAATCGCCCCCCCCCAACCCTTCTTTTTAGCTTAGTTGCTTTCCATTACTCTAGATTCCAGGTCCCTGATCTGTTCTTCTGTTTCCTCTAGTCTACTATTTATTTTACTATTGTGTTTTTCATTTCATTTATTGAATTCTTCTCTGGTCAATTTTTCTTTAATGTTTTCTAGCTCTTTATTGAGAGTTTCACTAAAATCTTCCCCTATTTTCTCAAGCCCAGTTAGTATCTTTACAAACATTATTTTAAGTTCCCTATCAGGCATATTACTTATCTCCATTTCACTGGGCTAGAATTTTGCCCAGTTATTTTATTTGGGATACATTCCTCTGTCTCCATCTCCTCTCTCTGTTTCTATGTGTTAGGATAGTCAGCTACATCTCCTGCTCTTTAAAATAGTTGCCTCATGAAGAAGAGATCCTGTAGTGCCCTACAGTGCAACATCCCTGTTGACCTGCAAACCTGGGGCACATGGGTGTCTATTATGTGTGTTACATGCATCCTGCTGTTGCAGATGGGCTGTACTCGCCTTCAGTCCAGTCACTGGCAGTGGATCTCTTTGTCTGTTGTAAGAAGGGTTTGGTTCCTGTGGTGTTAATGGGCCAGTCTGGGGCCACCTTGGTCTTGAACTGGATCAGACCACACATTTTCCAGATAGATCTATGGTAGGACCAAACTGCAGGGTGTTCCTCTTCTGTTGTCCTGTGAGAAGTTTTCATTGGTTCAGGGCCCATAGTCACACCAGATATTCGCCCACTGCTAGGGCCAAAGTTGAACTTGTATGTGTGGTTATCTTCCCCTTTCCCTAGAGCAAGAGTCATTTTGGAGCGATGCCAGCCCCTGTAATGGATTCTTGCTCACTTCCATGTTGGTGATGCTGCTTTGGATAGACTCTTGTTAAGGGTCTGTTGGTGCGGGGTGATGTGCAGAACATGAGGGCAGGGTACATGGTGTTAGCAAGGTTTGCGCTGGTTGCTATGGGAGGGGTTGTGTAGCTGCTTTGGGAAACTTTTCCCACTTCTGGTTGAAGGGGGCAGGTTGCAGGAGAATTCAGGGGTCAGGCATACTATTAGCAAGCTAGGTCAAGACTGTTTGCTCTATTCTGGTTCCAGCAGGTGACTGTGTGTCTAGGTTGGGGGGCAGGGGAGGAAAGTGGTGCCCCCCATGCTCTATTGTTCTTGGAGAAGTCTCCTAACGATTTCTGTCCCTTATAGCATGTATTCTGAGATTAATCAATAATTCTTCCCAAATATAGGTGTTTTTCAAACTGCTGCTTCTACCCTATATCTCAGAGGGGCTGTTATGCTTTCTCTTCAAGGATCAGGACTCAGTTTTTTATTACTCTCTGACTTTCAGAGACAACCTGCTGATTTTTAAAGTTTCGGGTATTCAGCCCAACCTATTACAAGAACTTATGGTGTTAGCCCATCTGGTTTTTAATGCCAAATATTACAGGGATCCGTTTTCCCAGTGTGAGTTCCCCGGGCCTGGGGTGCCTGCGGTAGGCTCTGCCCCCCCTTCTGCAGTGTCCCTCCCTCCTGCACATAGCGCTGTGCTTCCAGCTGTGTCTCTGCCCTTTCTACTCTCTTTAATGTGGCCTCTTGTCTACATTTATCTGGAAACAGTGTTCTCGCGGTGTCCCAGTCATTTTCTGGGTTATTTACAACGACGTGGCTGTTCTCTGGCTGTATCCAGGGGATGAGGTGAGCTCTGGGTCCTCCCACTCCACCATCTTCTCTGGAAGTCTCACTTTGTTTACTTAACTCTAATTAAAAAAAAAAAACAAAACTAACAAGAACAACTCTGAGATGTGCATACAGAAAAAAAAAAAGAATAAGAGGAAGGCAAGAAAGGGGCAGGAAGGAAGAGATGGAGGAAAGGAGAGATGGCAGGAAGAAAGGAAAAAAGGAAGGAAAAACACTAAAATGTGTCAACACAAACCGCACCTCAGCCATGCGTCAACCTTGCAGGCAGAACCTTAGCATTTACCTCCTACTGGCCGGCCACTTGCTCGGGGAAGGTCAGCCTATTCTCAGGCCTAGGAGGTGGCTATGTATTATTGGCCAAAATCTATTCAGAGTACATTGTTCTAAGCCTGCAGCATCCGCATCCCCTGGGAATTCCATCCAAGACCAAGTGAATCAGAAACTAAGAGGCTGAATCAGAAACCACAGCAACTTTGTGCGTTTAACAAGCTCTGTGTGTGTTAGTGATTCCACTTAAAGTCAGGTAACCGGAAGTATTTGCTAGTTGTAGAAAGATTTACTCTTTCTTACCGATGTGCTTTTTAGTAAAATAGATGTAACCTAACTGAACAATAAAGTATCCGGTGGTAGGAGATGATCTAGAATTTTTAGCATTTAAATAAGCAAAAGGGAAGATATATGGTTGTATGTGCTACAATAACACAGGCCAGAAGGGGAATCCTGCTGACAGCTGAGTTTGGCAAACCTGGCCCGGCCATGTTTTCTTATATGAGAGCTGTCTTTAATCTTGTTATCAGGCCTTATCTTTCAAGACTTCACAAGTTCTTTGACAGTTTAAGCCATTAATTCTCCACAATCCCCATTTTACTTTCTGGAGAGAGATGGATTTCTTTAATTCTCAAATCTCTAACCTTTGCTACTGTATGTCCATTTTTTGTTGTTCTTATGATGAGACCTCCAAACCCCAGTTCTTTCTTTGAATACATATCACAGTAAGGATGAAAGCTCTTACGATCACAAATTATAGTCACATGTATATGTTGGATGACTTTATCTGAAGAATCTATTTCCCTGTAAGTTGCTTATAAATGTTCAATTGGAAGGCATCCAAATATACATTTAAAGAGTTAATGATTTACATTTGAAAAGAGAGTTAAGTGGCTAATACAGATTCTTATGGTTTTTCAGAGCAAGCTTATTCTAGTATATTTTAAATGGTAAAAATACATAACACCATGATGTAATATATTTATATTTTACTTTGGAATAGAAAAGTATGAATGGAAATCAAGCATATGTAAAGAATACCCAGCACTACAGATTTTAGTCAGTGTGTCTTCCTCTATAAATCTAAAGCTATAAAACTGAACAGTAAATATAATTCATAATCCTTTTATAAGTGGATATGAATAATGATATTAAGTCTTGATGTAGAAAATAAACATACACAATGCGTTTATATACAGATATTTTGATAGGATAATACTAGTTTCTCAAATAAATTGTAGTGACGTAAAGGATTTGATTTATATTTTATATATGGTTTTTGAACACAGGCATTAGTTTATGCTCTTGTAAGAAAGAATATTGCTTTCTACCTAGAATTAATTTTATATCTGATACATTATGGAGCATGGAAGCTTCCATGCTCTTGATTGTGGCAAGCCGACAGAACTAAATGCATTTATTATAATTTGAAATGACATGGGATGCGGGTAAAAATTAATCATATACATTTACCAGCATCTAGTTGAAGGAAAAACAAAATAACATACAGGAAATTTAAAAGTATTATATGCTATGTTATTTGATCAATTTTTTATATCTATAGGAAATTAGGAATTTTATATCTGTAATATCAAATATTCACAATAATGGTATATTGATATTTATAAATCTGAAATCCACAATATATCATTCAACTATATTTAATAGAGAGGAGCACCTGGACAATTGGAAATAACTTGCTCCTGGTCTGCTGATAGCCTTCTCAGCACTATTTCACACAGCTGGAGTCTATCAACAAGGGCAGATTTTTCTCAAAGTTGACTCAGATAGACTGGATTGTTACCAGATCAAATCCATCTACTTATATACATTAAAGAACCCAAAAACTCATCCAAATTAAGCATATTCTAAAAACTTCTTGTACCACCTGCCTATTTCTTTTTTTAATAGATTATACATGTATGTACATATATTGCATATATATACCAATATATATTTTCTTTAACATGTATCTGAGTTATATATAGTATGTTATATATAATATGTGTGTCTGTGTCATGTTAACAATGGTTATAAATATCTATATAATCATTTTACATCAAAAAATACAGAAATCAAAGCAACATTTATTTCCACAGAAATAAATTCAATGTTGTTCATAAACATATTTATGATTCTTAGTAACAAATTATTATAAGAGCACTTTGATTTTAAATAGCAGCTTTAGAGGGTTTATTAATATATGTTAAATATAAATAGAGCGATTTTAGTGCTAGCTATAGAGTTGCCACATTATCAGTCATTCATTCCACAAGCATTCACCGAGTGTCTACTAGGTGCCAATGACTGGGCTTTGCATTTGATATAGAAAAGTACGCAAGGCAGACAGAATCTCTACCTTTATAGAGCCTAGAAGCCAGTAGCGGTAATGGGTTAAAGATGTCTAATAAGTAAATTTTCTAATTGTGAAAATTACTAAGAAATAATCAAATGAGTTGTTAAGATAGGGTATTGGGAATAAATTATGCGGGGTGGATGAGAAACATGGAGGATCTGGTGTTGGGGACTGCTGCCCTGTGCCCTTCAGAACCGCTTCAGGATGAGAGACTGTATTCCACCAGCAGCTGGAAATGTGAGACAACTCTTTCCCCTTGGGGGCAGTCTTCACCCTAAGTACATATCCTCTTCCTGGAGCAGCCTGTCTCTTTTAGAAGTAAAAACAACTGCTTTTCTCACTTTGGTCGGGCACAGCTCCACGGGTCGTCCTGACCTCAGAACTCCCCAGAGGTCAAGTGAAGTACTGTTCTCTCTCACTCCAGTCCTACCTTTCTCTCCCTCTGACGTACATTGCCTGCTCCCTTTTTTCAGGGACTATACTCCCTAATAGACTTCCTGCATGTTGTTTTCTGTCTCAGAATCTGACTCCTTGGTAACACAAACTTTAACATCCAGTGCCCCAGGGCTGTGACTTGGGGAGATCTACCATGAAGAATTACATATTATAGCAAAAAGGCCATGGATGGAGGATTAGAAGACAGAGACGTTGCTAACAAAATAATGTTAGAATGAGTGTGAAGATGCAGTATCATATCCACCAGTGTGGTATGTAATACCAAATATTCATAACAGTAGTCTATTGACATATATAAATCTGAAATCCACAACTCAATATATAGTTCAACCATATTTGATAGAGAGAAGCACTTGGAAAATTGGAAAGAACTTTCTCATGGTCTGTTGATAGCCAATGAACCTAAGTAACTGAGGAATAGACTTGCATTTATTTGAAAGAAATATTGGAACAGAAATTATGAGTCCATTAAATATCATGCTAAGTCACTTGAGACTTACTCCATAAGCAAGAGTGTCTAGTTTTTTAAGGAGGAACAAACATATTAACACCAGAGTTTCAAAGACAAACCTAATAAAGAGTGGAGGAAATGAGTAAATTAAAAATACATTGTAATGGTCAGGATGAAAAATCATGAAACTATGAACTGGAGTAGGGAATGTAGACAAATAGCAGTGGAAAAATATTATAGATGTTTTTTGGAGGCAGGTCTTACAAATTTGTGTTTAGCTTAGGGCTTGTTTCCTATAAATTTGGAAAGATGTTGCTTAAATTAGCTCAGGCAAAAACAATGGTCAAAGAGACAAGTTTGAAAAAGGAGAGAAGATAATGAGCGAATTCTGCTATATTGTTTTGAGGTGTCAGTGGGCCATCGTTGTGTATATCTGTGTTGAGAGATAGGAACTCCCAACTGTACATCTGAAGAAAGAGAATTTCTGGATCTATATAGAGACTAGAGACTATGTTGAATATGTGTAAAGTAAATATGACAAGGTAAGGACAAAAGAATGTAAATCGACCTTTGGAGTATAGCTGTGTTTCTTCAATCTCATGATAACCAAACAATTTGCTTAAAAAAAATGTTTGTTGAGCATCCATTAAGGTCTATCTAGTCATTTAGGTCAATATTCTTAAAAATACTCATGTTGGAGAAAATATGGTAAAGCTTCACTAATTTTAACTTCTAAGCCTTAGTTTCCTCATCCATAAAAAAATGCAAATAGCAGCTTTGCAGGATTGTAAGTGTTAAATAACACAATATGGGTAGATCGTTTGTGATACATTCACTAAACATAAAAAAGAAATAAACACACTGCCTAGATAGTTCAGTTTTTATCAAGCGCAGTGATAAGTCTAGGTGTCAGGAATCCAGAGTAGATCGAGCCAACACCATCAAGGATTGATGCTTTTCATCTTTCTGCTTTGCTACCCTGAGCTCATCCTTATGGGCTTTTTCCTTACTCTTGTATTACATTCACAAAATATCTGCTGAATCTTGCTGGGCGGGAAGTAGGGGGAGAAGGAGAAATGATAAAAATGGTTTTCTCCTAGTGAGATTCTGCCTTTTTGTTGATAAGACAGCCTCCCAATGCTATGTTACAGGGGAAAAATGCTAAAGAGGAAAACATTGCACAAAACACTGTGTGGGATACATAAAAATATATTCAACGCCAGACATAGTGTGAACAAACAGAAACAACAAAGGCTAAAAGAGATTACAGCACAAGCAGATTAGGGGAAACAAAAACAGGTAAATAAATGAATAGTATATTTATAATCTGCAACAGTATGAAACCTTATTAAATTAAAGAAAGTTTTCAGTTCCTGAGTAACCTAGAATTCTAAGCCCAGGTAAACTACTATGTGACAGGAAGCGCAAAATCAATTGTAGTTTTAGGCAGAAGTAGCATTTTCCATTCACATATTCTTGATGAAAGAACTCAGGTCAGTCTTCCAAGAGTTTACCTTTTTTTTCAGTTTTGAATTAATCAAATCCTTTCCTGCCTCTTAGTACTCAGAGATGCTTTTCGTTCTCCCCTGAAAGAGCTTTTACAGTTCTGTAGGAGTCTGACTCCTAAGATCACTTGGGTCTTAGTTTAAGTATTATTTGTTCTGACATGCCTTCTGGATTACTCGAATCTTAATAATGATTAATAGTATTATATTATCTTTTATATCACCTCTTCATTTCTCTTCATAGTCTTTATCAATGTTGAAATATTTACCTGTTCATATATCAAGAAAGCTACAGTGGACAAGGAGATAGACGTTGAGCAACCAAAGATGCCTGTTATCCAAGGTATGATTTCTCTGTATTTCCTCTTCCTTCCTTCCTCTCTCCCTCTTTCCTTTATTCCCTCTCTTCTTCATTCTATCCTTCAGTCATTCACAAGTGTTTATTGACAAACAGCTATGTACTTGACACTATCATAAACACCAAGGATAGAGCTATAACATCCACCCAACAGGCTTATTTGCAGAAAAAAATAAAAGCAGAAAGATTACATACCTATCTTGGGAGGAACTATGTTAGGGGTATGCTCAAGAAGAGATATACAAAGTAGCTAACATCATAAAGAAGGCATTATTTCCTGAGAGAAAGGAACATTGAATCTGAAATTGGAGAGTTCGTTAAAAATTTCTTTATATTGAGGAAAGATTGAGAGAAAGTCTCTCCAGGCAAAAAAAAATTTTTCTACTATACTAAATGTGGTAAACATGTATGTTTAAAACGACACGCCCGAAAAACAAACAATCCAGTGAAGAAATGGGCAGAAGATATGAACAGACACTTCTCCAAAGAGGACATCCAGATGGCCAACACACACATGAAACGATGCTCAGCATCCCTCCTATCAGGGAAATATAAATCAAAACCACACTGAGATACCACCTCATGCCAGTCAGAGTGGCTAAAATGAGCAAATCAGAGAACTCTAGATGCTGGCGAGGATGTGGAGAAACGGGCACCCTCCTACACTGTTGGTGGGAATGTAAACTGGTACAGCCCCTCTGGAAAACAGTGTGGAGGTTCCTAAGGAAACTAACAATAGAACTCCCCTATGACCCAGCAATAGCACTGCTAGGAATTTACCCAAGGGATACAGAAATGCTGATGCATAGGAGCACATGTACCCCAATGTTCATAGCAGCACTCTCCACAATAGCTAAAACCTGGAAAGAGCCTAAGTGTCCATCCACAGAGGAATGGATCAAGAAGATGTGGTTTATCTATACCATGGAATACTACATGGCAACGAGAAACAATGCAATCTGGCCATGTGTAGCAACATGGATGGACCTTGAGGGCGTTATGCTGAGCGAAATAAGTCAGGCAGAGAAGGACAAATATCATATGTGTGCACGTATAGGAGGATTAGGAGGAACTTAACAGAGGACCAAGGGGGAGAAGGAGGGCGGAAATGGTGGGGGAAAGGGAGAGAGGCAAACCATGAGAGACTCTTGAATGCTGACAAAAACTGAGGACTGGTGGATGTGGGGGGGAGGAGGGGTGGGCATGGAGGAGGACACTTGTGGGGATGAGCACTGGGTGTTATGTGGAAACTAATTTGACAATAAACTATTTGTAAAAAAAAAAAAAGGCATATTCTTCATAGTAAATTATATTTTTGTACATACATATAATACAGATTCGATGTCTTATACATAGCTAATAATTATTATCACTAAGGATAAACTATCTTCCCTATGCTCTAATCATGAGCTGCAATATCCAATGATTGCAAAAACTCAAAATAATTAAAATTCAATATGTGTAAGTTCTGTTTCAGGTAAATGGAACTTTACTTTATGTATTTCTTTTTTACAATTACCAGAGGGCATGTACTATATTCAATAGGGAAACAATATATACTATTTGTTTCAAATCTTAAACAAGTCTTCCTGCTAAAGTGATTTATAAACACAAATACATTTATGCTGCATCCTCATACACTGCCATATGCTGATGGTAAGTGTGAACTGAAGTCATTGTGTCTACTCTCACAGACGAAATTTTAGATACAGGCAAATGAACAAATAACGAAGCAGAGTTTAGTGAGTACAAGGAAATGTGTAAGAGAGGCACATTCAAAGATAACATAAGACAACATGAAAGATTTGAGAAGACTTGGACGTTGATTCTATTCCCAATGCAAGATACAGTCCATTTCTCTATTCTCCTTCAAAGTACAACTTTATGAAATAAGTTTGTTTTTGTTGTATCCACTTCTCCATCCTCAATAATTTCTTTAACTCTTCCTATTATTACTTTTTCACATGATTCCAGAGAAACTGTTCTTGTCAAGGTCACTAGTGGCTTCTAGAGAGCTAAACACCTTGCTTACCTCCCAGTCCCAGTCCTATCTTGAACTCTCAACAGTATTTGTTATTTTATGATTATAATTTTAGATACATACATACAATCAATTCAGTTTGGATACGGAGCTCTAGACTAGCATACCCAACTATCAACTTGGTGTCTACATTTGGATGTCTAATAGACATTTAAAATGTAATAAGATTTATTGTTCTAATAATTCCAATTATGTGGGAAACTTAACCAGTACCCCTTTTTAATACAAAACACATAAAAGTCATTACAACCCGAGAGAATAAGGAATAGTACCAAGATATAAGCCCTAAACTAACCCTTAATGGTTGGGTTTTCATGCTCATACTAGCATAGGCAGTATGAATATTAACCTCAGGTGAAAAAGCAAGCTTGCTTCTCCCTTCAACAGAGTATAAACAAATCTCTCTTATAGGAAAAAATAATATTAAAACTCACAGACTTGGGCAGACACTGACATGGAGAAGCTAAAGCAATCACCAGGTGGGAAAATCAACCTAATTGCCAGTGATATTTTTGGAATACATAGAAGAAACAAACCAAATGACTCAAGAGCCAGAGTGCATAGGCCCACCGAAAAACATCAATGTGATCGGGAAATTAGCAAAAAAGTAAAAATTTCAAACCATAACAAGTAATGATTCAGTGTGAGAGAGAGCAAACAAACACAGCAGAAAAATTAGCACCCCCAAGAAGCTGAGCTATGACAATCTGAAAATACTACAAAATAATTACAATATCTTTGAAAGATGAAAGGACTATAAATTATAACAAAAGTAAACTGTGAGAAAAGAAAGTGCAGATTTGAAAAAGAACCAAGTAGAACTTGAAAATCTCAATAAAGTTCTAAAAATTAAAAAGTCAATGAATGAAAAAAATAGAAATTTAGATACTACTGAAGAGGAAATTAACTATCCCAACAGATCAGAATTAAAGTATATAGACTGTAGTAAAGAATTATGAAGTAACTATACAGAAGAGTTAAAAATTACTAAGGTCCAGCCTTGTATTTCCAACTGTTTACTTGATATACTAACCAACATATTTTAGCAAGCCCCCAAGGACCGGTCCTGGAGTGCAGCTATCACACTGACACACATTCCTTTGGCACATGGTCACCTATAAGTGAAGAGTGCCCAGAAAGAGGAGAAAACAGGTTCTATGTTCATATGCCAGTCTCTGCCAAAGGAATAACAAATTAAAACTGTAACTATATGCAATATTTGAATGGCAAAATTGAAAGTTAGATCTAGTATAAAATACACGAGTGAGGGTGGAGGTGGGCCTATACGGCCTCCAAAAAGGGAACACATCCTTTTCTAAGTATATTTTAGTTTATAGAATATTAACAAAATTTCTGATATACCTGCTCACAAAGAAGTCTTAGCAAATTCCAACAACTTTCCACCTCAAATTTCAAAAAATCATAGATGACATTTTGCAGTAATGAAGAAATTAAGGTAGAAATAAATTTTATAAATAGTTTAAAAAGTATTTGGAAATTTATGTGAGTTAAAGGAAATTATAATTTAAAAAGTTCTATATATTCATCATACAGGATTCAGCCAGCCCAGTATTCAGAGGCCAATTTATAGTATTGGATATATTTAGTGAATGACATGAAGATTGAAAAGAAATTCAGTTAGAAACTGTGAAACTTGAGACAGTAAAACAGTAGATTTTTGAAACTTGGAAGCACAAAAATAATAATGAATTAACAAAACAATGAGAAGAAAGAGATAACAGAGTTCCTTTTAAAATTACATATAAATTAGTAGAACACAAGATTGACTTGAAAAAATAATAGTGGAAAAATATCAGAAATGGATGCATATAGAATAGATATTTATAAAGATTTGAGAACACTATATAGTACGCTATACCAATATAAATGAAGACATAAAATTTTTTAAAAAATAAATAAGTGGACTTTAGAAAAACCTACTCTACCAAAACTGAACTGAGAAAAATACAAAATTAAAGTCAATGAATTCTCATGAAAACGTTGAACAATCAAGACACAGAAAGCATTTTAGGGAGGTTTTACCAAGTTTTAGAGGATAAATTTGCTCCATATTATTTCAGAGAATACCCAAAGATCTACCAAAAATTACATTAAAAGTATAAAAATTACATTAAAATATTTATATATAACCCTAAATTATATTTAAAATGTAATAACCAGTGTAGATGTGCACTGTCGGAATGTAAGTTGACTAAACACTTGGGAGAAGTGCTTGGTGATATCTATCTAGTCTGAAGAGGTACATAAAGAGCAGTTCTCAGGACAAAGTGAAAGGAAATGGAAGAAGCAGAAATGGGTAGGTGGAGGCCAGCCTGAAGGCTTCTCAATAAATCTAAGATATGACTCTGACCTTCTTCCTGAATCCACTGTCTATATATTTCTTCCTTGGACCGTCATAAGGAAAGTGACTGATAACCATTAATTATCTATATGATTGAAACAATGAATAAGCATAATGAAAATAATCATAGCCCTGTTCTGCATATAGAATGTAGTCCAAATGGGAGGTCCATGCTCCTTTTCCAAGCAATAGTCTGGATCATTTAGATTTCAGTACACAGTAATCGCTGTTTATTTCCTTTTAGTCATAAAACCATATCAAGGGGAAAGAAAAAACAAGGAAAAACAATCAAGATATTCTAGCATGCAAAAGTAAGGCTAGATCAGGGTTCAAATGTACCTAACAATGATGCAGAAAAAACATTACAGGGCTTAATTAGCAATATTGTATTTGTTTTCTATCACACTGATGTATGCGTTTATCTATGTTTACATCTTGAGTGTATCTTATATGTGGCTCATGCACATACATGCATATATATACATATATGCATATATATAATGTATGCACATATATACACATATACACATTTATATATGTTCTTATGAGATAGGCTAAATAAAAAATATCTCTCTAGGCTCTGTTTCTTTTAAACCGAGTATTAATCACCATTAAACCTATACATAATAAAGTTCTATAACAATAGGCAATACATTTCATATATTATAGTGCCTATCCTGACTGTGTGATATTTGAAGATTTCTAAAGAATTACGAATATGGCTATTAATCCTACAGTTAAACCATAACTATAAGTTACAAATATAATTTGGTATTCACACAGCATTCTGGGTCTCTAAGGAACATACAAATATTGTTAAATCTTTAATGGTTAGCCACCAAAATTGTAAATGGAATCACAAGTTCTTTTTTCTATTTTACAGGCCTGAATGGGTAATAGAAAGAACGATCACTGACTCATTCTCAGTGGGGAATGCATTACTCCTACGTAGTTTTTTTTTCTTAAAGCCATGCATACTTAGCTAAGTAATCCTTTATAACTAAAGTTTGCAGTCTTCTCTCTACCCACACTCAGCGCTCTGTAATTTCACAAAGTTACAAATATTCAGAGAAAGTACTTTATTGTTGAAAATGCTTAATTTCATTTAATAAATCAGGTTTTTCCAAGTCCCCAGGCAACCCTTTTAAAGTGGTTCTGCACACAGCAAACTCTACTGATAGCTAAGGCTATTGCTTTTGGTCATAATTCTAGAGAAATAAATCACTAAAACAAAAATAAATAGACTTGCTGAGTGAGTTTTACAGACTCAATATCCAAACAATTCCTACTGTTATTTATGTAAAAAGAACAGAGGAGCCAGTAAAGGAGGAATAAGGAAGTGACCAGAAAGGCAAATAGAAAAAAAAGAGACTATATTAAGTATTCCTAAAAATTAATAGGAAAAAATCCAGAGGTTAAGACAAAGATATGCAAAGCAAAGAAGACTCACAGAAGAGGAAATCCAAAGATGAAAATGAAATCAGTTCGAACATTGATACAGAAGTGGTAAGAAACACACTCTTTTCTTGCTAAAGGAAAATGCAAATTTTCATGACATGTTTTAGAGAGAAGATAATTTACTAAAATATATCTGCTCTTAAATCTCTAGCATACTTTATAATAAGAAAATTATTTTAGGAAAATACAAAGACATATTAAAGCTTTATATTAAAAAATCACTCTGTGTTACTTATAATAGCAACAACAATAATAAACATTTTGGATAATCTCTATGATTGGGCCCCTACTGAACAAATTATACTTATCCTTACAGTACGATATTATATGCCTTTAAATTATGTGCAAAGTGCTTTGGTAACAAAAATGAGGCTAATGTGATGAGGAATAAAACAGCACAGTGCACAATTTTATATACATAGTAATTCCAACGATGTATGTACATACCACATAAACACGTGGTAGCAAGATATTCAAAATGTACAAGAAATGGGGCTTTTCCTTTTGCTCAGTGGTACCCAAGGCTTCAACATGGAAAACAGAAGATTCTTAGGTACCTCTCCTAAAACAGGTAACATGATGGCCAGAAAGAACAAAAGCGTAAGAGGACAGAGAAATCTGGTGCTGCCCCCATTAGGTTGTCCCTCAACTGGAGGGTGGATAAAGGGAGGATTTGACATTGACCGGGAGACGTTGGAGAGGCCACAAATGAGTCCTGAGGCCCGTCCTCTCTTCTTTTCCTGAGAAACACAGGCAGTTTACCCACACCCACCTGAACCCAAATCAAGGACACTCCAGAAAACATGTGTCATTTGGAGTTGGTGTGGGGAGCAGATTGGCACTGTGGTCACTCTAGAATACAAAGCTGCCTGTTGTCACAGAGCAGAGAGGTGACATTTCACTAGTAATTGCCTGCACTTTTAGGCAATTTGGTGGAACAAGAAGGCATGAATGTTCGGGATGAATCATGAGTGGACTCAGGAGAGGAGCTGGGCTTGCATCATTTAAGCAAGAAAACCTACTTACAGGACTAGCTAGGATGGGTGAGGTGGTAGACAGAGAAGAAAGAGCTCAGAGAACCCAAGGACTGAGGAGGAGTGCCTCATAACTAAATGGGGAAGGGGCGCCATGGCAGACAGAACTGGTACAGAGCATCCAACGACCAGAGAAGCACAAGTGGCCAAAGCAATATACTGCTCCACAGGACCTTCCCTCCCCCCTTCCTCTCTCCCAGACATCTGCCCGAGCCCTGAAAAGTGTGAGGTGGCCCAGCGAGTTGGGGAGACGGAGTGGGAGGGGGATGTAGGACAGAGAGAAGCAGATCTTGCCAATCTCGCTCTAGGCTTCCCAGCCAGAGGCCAAGATGGAAGAAATGCAAAAGTTCTGACCCAGCTGATGCTTGATGGCACTGGATTCTTTAACCACTGATACAACAGACCACTTATTAACCTCCAGTAATAATGCAGAAAAGCTTTGCTAGTCCTAGATTTTAATCAGGAATGAAGAACAAAACTTGTCCGAGACAGCAGTGTGAAAAAAATAAAACTGCTTTCCATTTGCAACATGTTCAATTAACCAAACATTCCAAAATGTAGGTTTTTTTCCCTATAACTTCTAGAATTAAGATGATTTTTGTTTTACTTTGTATATTAAGCTTTACCTTCAAAGTATTATAGGGTAGCAAGTAATCCAACATAATGGCTTTTTGTTTGTTTGCTTGTTCTGTCCAAGGATGTCAGTCTTTGAAAGGGAATCAATCGTTTCAAACGATCCAGAAGCATAGAGAAGCATAAACACTGAGAATGTGGGCTGCAGAGGACACATAGGCGTTCGTTAGTGAATTGTGAGAGGATACTTTCAGAGGAGTGGAAGAAGATGGGCTACAGATTTCCAAGAATTAAATGGTGTGGGTATTACAGAACAGTCAGCAGTGTTTAAGAGTCAAGAATGACCATGAAAGGAAGTAGGAGAAATAATAGCCTGACCAAGGAGAAGAAAGTGATTAAACTGCCTAACTTCATAACATGTGTACAAGGGCCTTCATGTCATGGCAGTTATCCATCAAGTGGAGCATCTAACTTGTGCGTTATCTTTGGACACAAGCCCACATGGATGTTCTACCACCGATTCCCACTCCGCACGTCCACAACCAACCTGACTTTAATCTTTCCTAAACTAGAAGGCCATATTCCCCTAGAGAGAATGGTACAATTCTTCTTCCATATAAATGATGTTCACGTACTTTAGTGGATATCGGTACTTATCCACAAAGTATCTCTCTTGGGGCGCCCGGGGGGCTCAGTCGGTTGAGCGTCCAACTTCGGCTCAGGTCATGATCTCACGGTTCGTGGGTTCTAGCCCCGCATCGGGCTCTGTGCTAACAGCTCAGAGCCTGGAGCCTGTTTCAGATTCTGTATCTCCCTCTCTCTTGGACCCTCCCCTGTTCATGCTGTCTGTCTGTCTCTTTCAGAAATAAATTTTAAAAAACATTAAAAAGAATTACAAAGTATCTCCGATGAGCTAGTCATGCAGATTTTACTCCCCATTGTACCATTGGATTCAGTATTGTCTTTCTCAAGTGTTAGATTTTCAGTTTATGCCTGTTGTCTTAGAGCACTTATCAAAATCCCCTATTCTTTACTTTTTTTTTTTTTTTTTGGTTTAGATGATCAACAATAGGTTCACTTTAATCTTAACACATCAAATACAATCTACTCTTATCGGTTTGTTTTTCCTTCAAGTTATTACCTGAGCAATTATTTTTATACTTTTCTCGTGGCCTTTCCCATACTCGACTGTACTAGTTGTTTGAATATCTATCTGTGCTGTTTGGCCACTTGCTTATATCTGCTCTCAGATCTATCCCTCTCTCTTTCCTGCTCTGGTCTGTATTGCAGGGCAGTCCATTTCCCAATGGGCTCTGGGGCAGCTTCCACCAATGGCCATGGATCCTGACAATGGAGGGCGGATGGAGGGGAGAATCAGTTCTCCTGCTCTGTCTAGAGTCATATCTCTCTGCAGTTGCTTATCTGCTGTGGTTCTAACTCCCATCTGATGGCCCTTCCCTTGCAAAAGGGAAGTTATCAACAGGAGTTTTATTCTTATCAGATGGCTTCAGCTATGGGGTCTGGCGACACTATTTCATATTGTTTCCTTCTCCCCTGGCAGCCTGGCCCTACTGTTGCTGGGCTGAGGGCTGGCTGCAGGTCTACCCAGCTTCTCACTTACTATGTAACCAAGTCCCTGTATTTAATCTCCTCTGTGTGTAGACATGGAATATTTTCTGTTTACTTGACTGGGCCCCCACTGATATACGGTGTATATTTCATGAGGGAAGTGGTTTCATTTTACTCATTTTATATCTTTCTCAGCACTTATAGTGGATTACATGATTATGATATTTCCAAAGGAGTATATCAAATTGAAATATGAATTGCTGTTGTAGAAAAGATTGAAAAGTGTTTCTTGCTATTACTGTGAATCTAAACTTTCTTAAAAGTGTCTTGTAGTTAAATATATATCATCGTCTGGAATTTTATTTTTCCATGGAATACCAAATGCACCATCATTTTGACAGAACATTTGTTTTGGGAACAAGGTGTAGGATTACAGGTATACAAATTGAGTGAGCCTCTCACCTTTTACTTCCTACTGAAATAAATAAACTTCTATAGAGAATCAGGAAACTAACTCAGTTAGCTCAATTGAAGAAAAGTAGTGCATATCTTATGCACAAACTCAGATTGCCTCAGATCACAAGAAATAGATACCTACTCATAGCATTTATTAACATTTAATTCTCCAGATAGTTTCCATATCTAGAAATCAATATCTGTTATATAATGGAATTATCAAATAAGTTAACATTAATTGCTACATTCAGGCTCTCTCATAGGGAGTCTGGAAATAAAGGGCTCCATATAAATTAAGAAAAATAAATCCTTCTTTAGAATTTAAAAAGAATAAATAATTCTTTTTAAATATTTCAATGCTATAGCTATTAAGTAAAGATTATTCATGCATTGCTTATGTAGCAAACTTTTTAATTAAACCTTTTAAGTGCAAAATTGAATAGGGTTAAAGGGTCTCACCCCAAACATTACATAAAGCATTCAGAGCTCTAAATATTGCTTTTTCTGCACTATCTATGGCATATCTTAAGTATGCTTTCTCTTAATACTTTATCAAGTTAGATATACTGTCAGTAGACTCAATCTGTATAATTTGTGTATTGAGGATCAAACATGTATTCTATAATTTTAATGAAATTCTGTCCATAATCTTTTAAATGAATACGAAATATGTATTTTTTTCAGTCTGATTAAGCCCAAGTTTTACATAAACAGATACTGTCTAACACAATTTCAAAAAAAAAAATTCTTTTCATCATGATATCAGTATATTTCTGCCAAGGCACAAACACATTTACGAATGCAGGAGTTAAAGCAATCATAAATGCAATTCTGGTATACAAGAAAGCAATTTCATTCTAAATTCCTTTATGTGAAAAATTTTCATGAAAATACTATAAAAATTGTTGGAATTTATTTTAATTATGACTTTTGTATTATTCTCCAAAATATTTATTTAATTCCTTAAGACATACAGCTATAATCATTTTCTAGTCAAGAATTATACAAGATCAGGGTGCCTGGGTGGCTCAGTCAGTTAAGCATCTGACTCTTGCTTTCAGCTCAGGTCATGATCTCACAGTTCCTGAGTTCCAGCCCCAGGTCGGGCTCTGTGCTGACAGCATAAAGCCTGAATCAGATTTCCCTCTTTGACCCTTCCTGACTTGTTCTCTTTCTCTTTTAAAATAATAATAATAATAATAATAATAATTGTACAAGATCAGTTTCATACCATCCAAAAATCAGAGAAGACTAACATTTCATTCATTCAACCTGTAACTATAAGATAAAGATAAAGCTCATAATAACCCTAAAAAGAAAATTCAGCAAAAAGATTTCCTGTGAGTTTATTCATCAATAGCAAATGTTAGCTCCTAGTAAACACCTTGTAAGAGTATTTTAGTCAATACTTCATTAAATAAAAATTTTTTCAGACATTCACTTCAAATCATGAACGTAGAGCACTTTGTTATTATATGGTCGAGTAGGCAGTTGAAAAGAAACAGGCATATAGCTGCATATGTGGGTAACAGGGATCCAATCTATCTGATCACAGGTTTGTAAAATGAAAGTCAGGGATATTAGCCTGAGTTCATGTGTCCAACTATTCCCGTTTTCTGTGAATTGTGTGGGTCAGTTCATACAAGGTGACTAAACAATTTCTGCAGTTGCATCAAAACTTGTGATCCATTAAGACCTTACTAAAGCTGCCAAGTGACATTTTTTCCCCCTGCATAATCCTGTCTGGTGTCTGCATTGATCAAATTAACTGGTCACTTGCCAAATGTCCACTTCACTTTGGCATATGGATAAGATTATGGGAGCAAGAGAATGATTTACTAAATGACTTGAAAGAGTTCATATATTCACCCAAATTACATAAATTATACTGAAAAAATAACTGAATCACCCTTCAGGATTCCTCTCAAATAAATGAATACTTCCAATTATAAGGGAAAAAAAGTATGCTACTAAAAATGGAAATTGAATAATACAGACACAAATAACCAGATGGAAAAAGCACTTATTTTAAAGTGCTTTAAACCACAAATTTGTGGTTTGAGCAAATATTTGTGGTTTGTGATGCTAACCAGAAAAATACAAATACCTTTTAAAATTTCTAGGTACAGAATTATGTATGACTTTGAAAGAAAATTTAGATATGCAATACATTAGAAGATTAAGAAATAGGTTATTAAACTGTTTCTGTGATATTTCACTAGGTCATGAGTCATTTAATAAGTATTTTTCATTGGCTATTACTGTCTAGAGAGTAGTCTAAAAGGAGAGAGAGCATATTCTAGGGACTAAAATACAACAAAGACAAAAGCAAATTAGCTTTGTAACAAAAATAGAATTTATTTTGAAGTTTCATCCATATAAAATTAAAATGAAGTCACCTAGTTTTTATTAAATATCATGGTTTTAGAGAATGTACAAGAAGATAAAATTTGCATTGAGCTGTTGGTTCATGTCTTTTTAATTTATTTGTGAGAGACAGAGTGTGAGCAGGGGAGAGGCAGAGAGAGAGGGAGACACAGAATCCGAAGCAGGCTCCAGGCTCTGAGCTGTCAGCACAGAGCCTGACACGGGACTTGAACTCATGAACTGTGAGATCATGACCTGAGCCAAAGTCAGGTGCTCAACTGAGTGAGCCACCCAGGTGCCCCATCTATTCTACTTCAAAAGGGATGTGCATGGCAAATAACTGTGCCTGGTTAAGATTGCAGGAAGAAAATATCACAACTAATGGGTTTGGATGTACACAAGTATGTGCGTGCATTCCTTAAAATTATCATATTATATCATATCATACCTGCACACATTTGCATGTATACATATAAATGTATTATATGCATTAAATATATAATCTATAAATTATAATGCCTAATAAAACATCCACATGTTAGACTTTTTTTTACATTGTTAGGGATAAATGAAGACAACATTTTTGAGAGTATTGGCTTATAGAAAATAAATGTTCTATATTTTATCAGAAAAAATTCTGCACGGATTTGTCTGTAGGACACGGTATCATCTTATGATAAAAGACACCACATTACCTCCAGCTCACTGGCTTTGTTTCTTAGCCTCAAAAGAATCTTATTCCTGTTTGAAGTTTTTCTCCCATCTCCCCACTTATGTCCTAAATAGCTCAAGATCCTACTCACTTCAGAGCTTCAGCTCAAATGTCACCTTCTTATCTCTTTAGCAGGCGTAACAGGTTAGGACATCAACTCAGAAATCTCTATTGGTTCTTTAATGCACAAACTTCATTAGGCAAAGGGTCTTGTGTGTTTTTTTTCACTGCCAGGTGTCTGGCACCTACCATGAAAATGGTTAGAACAGGCACAAAAAAATGTTTATGTCATTAATGAGTTAATGACTTACTCATAACGAATCTTGATTTCAAATATCTCTGGTCAGCAGGTTAGACCTATGGAGTCCAACTAATCTCACATTCCCACGTCAGCTGTGCCCTGCTGTACCAAGACCTCCAAATCATCTACTCTGTCAAAAACCAATCATTTTTTTCTTCTTTACATTTCTGTGGTCTCCACATCTTTCCTCACAAGCATCAGTGAAAGGTACCCTAATAAAACGTCTCCCTTGCAAACAACACACGTTGCCGAGTCTTCCTCCCTGCTGGTGTGGTATTTTGCACTTGCTAGTCACCCACATGACTGGCAAATCCACTTCAGTTTCTAAGACGTTTTCTTATCAAATCTCTACTTCTCCTCCTCTTCACTCTCACCAGTCACCTAACTGGATACATCACAGAGGAACGGAACCACACAGGTCCTACATCTTTTTGCCCTCAAGTTCAACACTCAGCCTCCACCTTCCCCTTGACTTTCTGCCTTCATTCCTGTGTCAAAGGAAAATACATGCTCTTCCTATTTAAGACCAACCTCTCCACTACCCCTGCATGGTCTTCCTAGAGACTTCACTCTTCAGCAGAGCCCTATTCTCACCTACAACCTCAATATTTTCATATTTCAGTAGACCAATCTCCTTGAAATACATAATATCTTTAATGCCTTAAAATACTTCAAGGATTTTTTTAAATGTTTTATTTATTTCTAGGAGAGAGAGAGAGAGAGAGAGCGTGAGCAGGGGAGGGTCAGAGAGTGAGGGATCACAGACTCTGAAACAGGCTCCAGGCTCTGAGCTGGCAGTCAGCACAGAGCCCGACGTGGGGCTAGAAGAACCCACGAACCGCGAGATCATGATCTAAGTGAAAGTCTGACGCTTAATCCACTAAGCCACCCAGGCGCCCCAAGGATATTTAAATATATTTGATGTCTTTAAGTATACAAAGATCTTTCTGTCATTAAATACTTAAAAATATCAAAACAGCCTTGCAAGCACCACCCTCATTTCCCATTCATATTATAATAAAACTTCTAGGTCATATATGCATATATGAATATGCACTACCATTAACTTGCCACGAGAATTATATTCTCACTCAACACTGGTCAGGTTTTATTCTCTCTTCTCCTTCAAAGCAACTCTTAGGTCACCAAAGTGTCACAGCTAGCCAAGACCCCGGAGAGCCACCTCTTCTTAAAGGGTATGTTTTTGTTTCCTAGGGCAACTCTCTTTCGACCAGATACCCTTTGTTCTCATGTCTCCTTCCCATTTGCTCTTTATTGTTTCTCTACTCAAAGTTTAAAGGTTGCAATGCTCACTAAATTTCCCACTACCTGGTGGTCAGTTTGTGCATTTGGCCAGTCCTGGCCTAAAGTTCAGCCTGCTTGGCTTAGAGGCAGGTGCCTGCCTCAGTGAGCCCCCCAGTTGCTCTGCAAGATGAAGTGGGGTCCCTCTCTCAGTGGGTCCCCAAGTGAATTATGGGTATCAGAGCTGACCTTCCTACCCCACCAAACATACTGCATTGTGGAGTGAGCAAGAAATTAGGCTTTGTTTTGGGAAGTCTCTGCGATGTAAAGGTTATTATTACTGCTATTATTACCAACCCAGGGGCCAACATTACCACATGCTCGCATACGTTTTGTGTTAGTTGTATTTTACGGCTCCTATGAACTTCCTTTCCTCTGTCTTCCTTTTCTTCCCTTCCCTTCCCCCCTCCCTCCCTGTCTCTTTTCTCTGGATGCCTTAAAATGGAACTAAGTATGCCTGTCTCCTTTAGCCATTTTCCTCTTTTACCAACTATAAATTCTAATTCCTAAAAATGATTTTAGCATTAAGTGAATCATGCTCGTTGTAGGGAATCTGGAGGCACAGAAAAGCAGAGACACGAAAACGAACAGCCCTCTGGCCATAGACATGCTGTTTCCACTGCCATCAGTCTCTCCCAGATTCCCAGCTCTTGCTCTCCCGGATCGTGGCAATAACCTCCTCATTGGGAACCATCATCCCCACTGACCGTCTCAGCAGCTAAGTGATCCTTGATCTTCCTAAAACACCAGTCAGATGGTGCACACTCATCTGCACAAAAGGCACAGTGCCCCCTTTCTCTCGGAGTAAAACCCAGTATCCTAATAATTGACTTGCAAGTTCCCTGGTGGGGAGCCCCTGGCACCTCTCTGGCCTCACCACCCACCATACTCCGCCTTCCTTCTGCACTGTTCCCTCCTGGAGCGAAGCCTGCACTCCAGGCTCTGGGCATGGGTCTAGCCATTCCCTCTGCCTCCAGATGTCCATTGGCTTGCTCTCTGACTCCTACTAATTGTGCTCAAGTGTCCTCAATGTGACTTCATCTGATCCCCCTCCCTTGTTTAATGCTTCAAACTATGTCACCCACATCCTCTCTGAATCTACTTTACAAAGCAAAAGAGCAACCTTTCTCAGGAAGTATATACACTTCTATATAATACTTGGTTTTCCTTTGTGGACAGCTTTGGCTAAATCATAAACTGATCAAGGACAAATTTCTTTGCCTATTTTGTTCAGTGATGTATCCCAAGTACCTAGAAAGTTCCAAGCCCTAAGTGGAATTGGATGAATAAATGAATGCCCTTATTTAAGATCACTATACCATCCTGTGAAGGATGAAGGAAACTGCAAGCATCTCAAAAATAAAGGAATTTAGTATAAGGAAATAGGCGCTTATAAAATGCTTAAGATGCTAGGTGACAGAATTCCATCCCAGGTCTCCAGAATGGCACCAGCCACTGGTGAACTCACTGACGAAGGGATCTACCTGGAAGGTAGGGGTTTCAGTGCAAGTTGGAATAGAAAACCAGGACCTGACAAAAATGGCCACTGTCTTAACTGCCCTTGACATCCTGGAGTCCAGAGGATACAATGAAATACCATCTCAGCCCACGGCTGCTTCTTGCCCAATAGGCTTGTTTGCCAACCCCATAACAGGGAAATAAAAGGACAATGAATGAATTCTGCCTTTCCTTGGCCTTCAAAGTCTCAGAAAGATGTAGCCTAACTAGGGTCCAGAACTCATGCTGTAAGGAATCTCAGAAAATGATTTTTTTTTTTACTTTTTAAATTTTTTTTTTAATGTTTTATTTATTTCTAGGAGACAGAGAGAGACAGCGTGAGCAGGGGAGGGTCAGAGAGAGAGGGAGTCACAGACTGAAACAGGCTCCAGGCTCTGAGCCAGCAGTCAGCACAGAGCCTGACGCGGGGCTCGAACCCACGAACCGTGAGATCATGACCTAAGTGAAAGTCGGACGCTTAACCGACTAAGCCACCCAGGCGCCCCTTTTTTTACTTTTAAGCTTCTACAATAAAGGGAAGCATCAGAAGAGAGCAATCTACAGTATCTACCATGATCCATTTTACCTACTTCCTTTTCACTTAATAGAAGTGTTTCCATGAAAGTGAACACATAAGTCTTTGCAATGGTCTTGAAAACACGTCTGAACCACTTACTATTCTTCTGCTGAAGGAAATTGCATTTTATTCAGTTTTGATTTTCTTCATTAATCCACATATCACATTCTCCCAAAGAAGAAATCTAATACATAATATTTTCTTCACCCCCCCCCACATTAGTGGTCTTTTGTTTCCCCATAACGTTGGGCTAAAGGCATCAGCTTGACTAGCTTATTTTTTTTTTAATTCTTTTCTTCCTTTCTGCATCTTCGCCTTTAGTTTTACACTATTAAATGAACTGGAGAGAGTTCTCTTTTATTTTGGAGTTCACATTTCTCTGAAGCTATTAGACTACAGAAAAAGAATATTTTTAAGCCTAAACATATTGCTAGGATAATTTTCTTCTGAAAATCTGAGTGCCTACCTCACTGTAGAATCACACTCTTGGCTAGCATCCTGAACATATTCTATCCTGTTTTGAATTTTTATAACACGTAACTTATATAGCATGGAGTGAACACAGGAGTAGACTGTTGGATAAACTTTTCAGAAGGGAAAATGGCCTGTGAATCCACCACCCCACTCAAGATACATAAGGTCACCAACGTGACAGAAGCCACTCTCTAAATGAAATCACATGGTCTATATCCTTTTATAACCGCTTCTTTCATTCAACACTGTGTATGAGCATGTCTGGGATTGTCACAGTAAACATCTTTGCCACAAACATTTTCAGCATCACTACTCGGCCACAGTGCAGTTTTGCCATTAAAGATAAAAAAATAACTAATTTACTGGTTTCATTTCTCCATTGGCACAGCGCTCCTGTTTTAATATGATATAAATTTAACCCTCAAAGTGGCCTATACAGCGGCAGAGTTTTAAACCCACATGTACCAAAGAACTTTGGAATGCCCATGAGCAGACAGGTGAAAATACGGCCAGAATAAACACCCATGCAGAAGGTTTTCGCAATGCAAGACAAAGCTCAATTACACATATACATTCTAGCACTTGGAAACTGCTGCTTCTCTTGAAAGAAGAAATTTTAGCAAAAAAAGAAGAAGTGCAAGGCCAAATAAGGAGATGAATCAACAAGCAAAACGTAATGTAAAACACTATGAACGAAAGACAGTGAAGATAGTGCTATGGTATATATAATCTACAAGGTAAAATCAGTTATTTGTGGAGTATTATCATGAATCTACACTCATTTTAAATGTGTTCGAAGATTTTGTATTTTTCAATAAAGTCTTTACAGATATTATTTATTTTTTTATGTTTCACTAGGTTTTGTTTTGTTTTGTTTTTAAGTGGGCTCCATGTCCAGTGGGGAACCCAATGTGGGGTTTGAACTCATGACCCTGAGATCGAGACCTGAGCTGAGTTGTACAGAAACCAATTTGACAATAAATTGCATTAAAAAAAGAAAAAAAAAGACCTGAGCTGAGATCAAGAGTCAGACACTTCACTGACTGAACCACCCAGATGCCCCCCACCAGGTATTTTTAAGTGAAAGTCTCTCTCTTCTTTTTTTGTGATTTTTATCTTCTACAGTAAAACTGCTTGTGGCCAATTAGTTATGGGTTGAAAACTTTTGGAGCAAATATGCTTTATAGCAAAACTACCTAGAACCACCTGTGAAATGTATCCCTGTTCTTGTGATTTTCCCCATTCCCATATTCATATCCTAGAAATACAATGCATTTAACAGTATTATTGTTTATGAAATTTGTATTATTTTTAAAGACTTTGGCCATTAAAAAGTGCTAACTTCCACATCATTGTTTTTGATGTGTTTTGAATACTTTGCAGTATTCATTTGATGAATAGCTAATATTTTTCTCATGCGGTAATTTAGGAGAATTATTTATTTATAAATATCTGTTGCCAAATTTTGCTGCATTATGGGTTGTATAATTTTTGACTGAAAATTTTTTGAGATTTTTTTTAGCATTTATATTTATGATTGTTTCTTTTAATACACAAAGGCTTCATTCTTAATCTCAAGTTATAAACACCTTGAAATATAGATAAAGCTACCAATCTTAAGCATAATTCAATATTTTTAACACTTAAAAATATAGCCCATTTTATCCTCCATTCTTTCATTTCTGTGATTCCAATCTTCATTAACTTAATCTAGGATTATCTCTAAGTAATATTACTTTTAACAATATAGTTTAAAATTTAGCTTTTACTTTTTTCAATGTTTAGCACATCTTATCTTTTATTGTAAACAGCATAATTATCTCTCCAGACGATATGAAGTCAAGATGTTAGTAATTATTATCCTAATTTCATATTAAAGTAAGTACAAATAGAATCTATTAACCACTAGAAAAGCCTACCACCTCCCTGAGAGTTCAACTATCTGGTGCCCAGCGGGCGGGCCAGGATAATTAGTCTAATAATAATTATATTATTACCAACACTTACTAAGTATTTCATTCTGTGTTGGTGTCAACATTGTTGTATGGTTTATAGTCTGACTCCAAGGCCTGAGTTGTTAACTCTACATTATGCTTTTAGAAGTTAATAATCTAAGAGATTTCTACAGGTAGACGATGGACTCAACAACTCATATTTGTATATGTCTGTACCTGCAAGTTGACGACCTTCATTGTTTCCATGGGAGCTGATCTAGATAAAGCAGAGACAGACAGACTGCCAGACACTGTGCTTTCTATAAACAAATGACAAGACTCCTTCAATTCCAATGTTGAATTTACATTATTTCAAAGAGTGTGACTGCATCTGTATTTTCACCCAAATCAATTGTAAGTTCCAGAATCCTATTGCTAATAATAGACTCTAAAGAAAGTCCTATTACATTAATTCACTAATTCATGTAAAATGAAATCATAACTCATTTTCAAAAAGTCATCAAGTACATTAATGGGTTAGTAGAGAGTCCCCTCTACTCCCTCATTCAGAGGAGTTTGGCTGCTAATGTCATGATAAATACATTTTCTAAGCTACACAGCAGATATTTCTAATAAAAATAAGCTTTTTTAAACTGCATATGAAAGCAAATTTAAGTATAAATTGACAAATTCTGTGTAAAATAGTAGTAAATTGAATTTAGCAGTAAATTAAAATGAATAATAAAACTTAAAGGAAGTCTTTATTCCAGCTGGCAGAAATATTATTACTATTAGGTTATTTATATAATTCATCTTATATAATACTAAATCGAAGGGGAAGTTTTTAAATCTTGTCAATATAAACCCAAAGGGCATTTGAGTAAAATTTAAAAATATATTGTAAAAAATAAAATAAAATTAAGTAAATTAGATTCAGCATGATGATATTCTTACTCCTACAATCTCCATAATCCATAACCATCATCGTCATATTGAATGTTAAAACATCACACTATGACTATAAAATGAAAAAAAAGCCTCGGATGCCTGTTTCCAACCCAATTTTCAGTGTTGTTCTCTAAATTATGGGCAAGCCAACATTTTAAAACATTTTCAAAAGATACATATATTAAAAATCTGAGGATAAAAATCACCAATATTTGCATGAGTATAAACAAGCTAACCCCAAGATTGTAGATTAAGCTGTATAAACATATTGGAGCAAATCTGGTTATGTGGTATAAAGTAGATGGAAACCATGATCTTTTTTACAGTCGAGAATTGACCTGAGATTAACTATAATAAAAGGAGAGCTAATTAATGTTAACCAAGAAATATAAAATACCTCAGAATAAACTGAATAGGAATTTCATAAGAACATGAAGAAAATAAACTTCTCTGAAGAGAAAGACCAGACTAATGTGAAGAGTTATTAATGATTTAAGAGTCAATCTCTAATTCGCAAATTTAATGCCATCCATATCAATGGGATCAGAATGGGCTTTCTTTAGGAACACAGAACAATAGTCTGGAATGTTCTCTGCCAGCATGTGTGTAAGAATATAGCCAAGCAAACGTGAACAAGAAATATATTGATAGCCTCACTTGATAAGGTAAAATACAGGAAAGTTAGAGTATTTAAAACTAGGTGATATTATGACAAAGATAGATAAAACAGAGGACTTTAGAGAAGGCAGAAACTCATAAATATGTCTAAATAGCCAAAGGATGTGTAAGTTAGTTGTCCATTGCTAATGACAATAAATGGATACATTTTGTTTTAGAGATAGGGTTTGCAATGCAAATTTGTTAATTAAAATATGCCCAACTTTTGACCAAGTATTGTCAAAATAATAATGGGGTATGTGTTAAAAATAACCTAGTTATCAGGGCTTCTGAGTAGCTTAGTAGGTTAAGTGTACAACTCTTAGTTTTGGCTCAGGTCATGATCTCACAGATTATGAGTTCGAGCCCCACAGTGGGCTCTAAGCTGAGAGCAGGGAGCCTGCTTGAGATTCTCTGTCTCTCTAAAAATAAATAAACTTAAAAAAGAAGAACCCAAATATCACTTACTGGTCTTGTTAAATGGATTACTCTGTACATATTATAATGCATCTGTTCAGAATTATTTTGCAAAAGAAAATTTAATGATTTTATAAAATATCCCCAATGCTTGTGATATCTTCTGTATTTTCCAAAAATTCTACATGAATTCTCATCAGTTTTGTTATCAAAATAAGACCAAGAGTTGTTTCTAAATAATTAATTACTATTCTGGACATGCTTAACTATTTTTCTAATATGATAGTTTTAAATTTTGTGAACATGTTAGATATTCAGTGGAATTTTAAGTTTTGTGAGTCAAAACTTGGTTGTTTTTGTACAGATTATGTACAAGTAGGAATCTAAACATCATTTACTTGGAGCCAAAACCAAACCTAAGGGAATATTTTATAATTTAAACTTTGGATAATTTTAGCAAGGAAGAGAAAATGTCATTTAACTGAGAAAAGGAAATTTTCTACGGGTACTGTCTCCTCTGAGCAAACTTCTCCACCTGGATTTCTATTGAATGGTGAACATAAAGCTTCAGTTAGTGCTGTCTGTATGAATAACAGCTAAATATTTAAAAGGAGAGAGAAAAAAACTATTGTTTGTGAAGGAGTCTGAAGGGCCTAATGTCCCATGGGTCTGATCTATACAAATTTTGTGTCAAGAATTTTTTTTTAAGTCAGCCACTATTGGAGATGGATTATGCTTTCCCTCCGTACATAAAAGGTAGGGTGTTTGTTGAGAGAATTAATAAATGAGAGATGTCACTTGCAGAATGGCCTAAGACAAGAGAGTACAAAGTCTCTAGGCAACTACTTATGAAATCACATTATCAGGTAGTAACAATGGTACACAGAAGGCAGATCAACCTCAGAAAATATTCCCAAGCCACTCAATGTGGAAAGAGACCTGGTGTTCATAGCCTTAACTTATTGTTCGTTAGTATTCTCTCACTAAAACAAATATCCCAAAGGACATACCTCAAAGGACTGAGTCAGTTTGATTATATGCATGATAACAACTGGTGGAGGAAACATTAGAAAAATAATTCACACAGAATTCCAGGCGTTATTATAGACTGCACCTTCCTCAAATATTTGCTGAGAGTTTACATATACAATGAATTGTTCTATAATCTTATTGTTTCTTAAGTCAAAAATAAGGAGTTAAATATTTAACACTTGAACTTCTGCCTTCCCTTGACCTATTGAATGCTCATGAGAAAATACTGATAGAATTTTTTTCCAAAGGAAGAAAGGGGCATAAGCACTCTCAACAATAGCTAAAACACGGAAAGAGCCTAAGTGTCCATCAACGGACGAATGGATCAAGAAGATGTGGTTTATCTATACCATGGAATACTATATGGCAATGGGAAACAATGAAATCTGGCCATGTGTAGCGACATGGATGGACCTTGAGGGTGTTATGCTGAGCGAAATAAGTCAGGCAGAGAAGGACAAATATCATATGTTTGCACGTATAGGAGGATTAGGAGGAACTTGATGGAGGAACAAGGGGGAGAAGAAGGGGGGAAATGGTGGGGGAAAGGGAGAGAGGCAAACCATGAGAAAGCCTTGAATGCTGACAAAAACTGAGGACTGATGGATGTGGGGGGGGAGGGGGGATGGGCATGGAGGAGGGCACTTGTGGGGTGAGCACTGGGTGTTATGTGGAAACTAATTTGACAATAAACTATTTGTAAAAAAAATAAATAAATTAGAAATAAAAAGAAGAAGAAAGGGGCATACAAAACGCTGAGAGTACTCAATCCTTAATTGCATATTATGTAAGTACAGATGCTGTTGGCAGTGGTGCCTGGAATGGATGCGTCTACTTCTCACTTGACTTTGGACACTGCTTCTTGTGGACCTTTCTACAGTGACATGTTCTAACTTCTTAGCTGATTTGTACATTCCTTGGGGTATGTGGGGTCTCCTTATTCTTTACATTCCTCACAGCACTTAGCACAATGGTTCTCAACACAGTGTAGGATTGAAGGAGATAATTTTGAAAGACTATTATAGTTTTTGTATATAAAAAATTCCATCTAAATATTTTAAATGATTTTGAGTAAATTATACTTTTAATAACCGTTGGGAGAAGAGCCACATATGTAATGATGTCAGGTGAGTTGAAAGCCTTCTAACCTGAGTGCGAACCGGGGAAGATAAAATCAGGCCGGGATCGGAGCCTCCAGGGTGGGAGGCGATCCCCCTCTGCCCTCTACGGGGAGTGAGAGGGGAAAAGGAGAGAGTCCGAGACAGAAAAACCTCTGCTCGGAGGGGGGAAAACCTCTGATCGGTGCATAGAAAGACCGTACTTGCCAAATACCTGCACGCCAGGTCCCCTCGCGCCAACTGGTCCTGGGGGGGGGGGGTGCTGAGCGCACAGACCGCTGCTTTGTGCTTGATCCAGGCAGCTGGACTTCAGAGCAGTGGCGCGCCTGCCGCCATTGTAGCTCCCGGGCGGCTGGGGCCCCTGGAAGAGCCACGCGGGGACCCCAAGCATGCGCGCTCCTGGCTGCCTGGAACTCGAGAGGGAAGGCAGAGAGCTAAACACTGGGACATTTGCCTGTGAGTTCGTGTTTCGGGTGACGAGCCATAGAGGGACCCGGTTTTCCTCACTCCAGTGGACTCCGCGCACCCAGCAGGCAAGCCCCGCGCATGCGCGCCAGCCGGACCCAGAGAAGGAAGCATCCCTGCTGACTCCGCCCCCAGAGCTCGGCAGGGGGCCTGGAATTGCCCCGAGGGGGGTGCCTGGGAAGCTGTGTCTAAGGCAATTTCAGCGGGGCTGCGGACTGGGATCTGGAGATTGGGACTGGCCTGGGTTGAAGAGCGCAACCCACTTTGGCTGCACCCCCGGCACTGCGAGTTTACACGCCCAGAAAAGCAAGGTGCGGCGCTTGGTTCAAGAAGGGACTGAGCACCGCCACTCCCCTCCCCACAACCGCCAGGGCAGAGCTCCCGCCTGAGGCACTGGGTCCCGCCACGCCCATCCCTGCCTGAGAGCTGCCCTCCTCCCTTTTGTTTTTCTTTTTTTTTTTTTCCATTTTTTTCTCTTTCTTTTTTTCTTCTTCTTTCTCTTTTCTCTTTTTCCCCCAGAACACTGACCTGATTCACTCTGGTTGCCAGCTTGCTTAAACAATCACAACGAGTCCATTCTGTAAATGTAAATTCTACACCTACCGACATTTTCAGCTCTTTCTCTCAGGAGTAGTTAGACTATATAGTCTCTCTGGATACTTCTAGCATCCTTCTCTCACCTATCCAACCATATTCTACCCTTTACCTCTTTGAAAAAAGCTTCTTATCCCCTCTGCCTGTTCATTCTATTTCCAATTTTGTCTCATCCCGCCCTGCCTTCTCTCTCTTTCTCTATGCTCTTCAACCAGCACTGCATACACACGGCTATTTAACTGTAGCTGGGAAATACAGTTATGTGCTTTAAACCGTTCTTTATCCATCGGTTTTCTTCTTTTTTTCTTTTCTTCTCTCCTTTCAGACCCTTTTATGTATTCTATACTCTCTATTATTTGCCCTCCCTCCTCCGTCTTTTCTCTTAACTTTTTCGTTTTCCCTCTCGCTTTGCATGTTAGTTGAATTAGCCTGTGCGTTTGTGTGCTCCTGCTCCCTGTGTGTTTGTCTGTCTGTTTTCTTTTCCAGGGCTACCTCAAGAAACAAGCTAGAGTACACAAGGTGGAGAGTCCCAAATATCACTACGAATAGGAAAATAAAATAACCAAGGTCCCAACAAGAGAGACCGAGGGATACCATTCAAAAAACAATCTCTGAAAGGATAGGCCCTGGAAAGTCAAAGAGTCTTCTTGGATATAGCAGTGCTCATAGAAACAGAGAGCATAACAGGTCTTTAAAACCAACAAGAGCCGGAAAGCTAACTAAAATGATGAAACAAAAGAGCTCTCCTCCAGAGAAACTCCAAGAAGAAATGACAGCTAATGAACTGCTCAAAACAGATATCAGCAGCATAAGTGAACAAGATTTTAGAATAATAATGGTAAAACTAATAGCAGGGCTTGAAAAAAACATAGGGGACATCAAAGAAACTATGGCTACAGACAGAATGGAAAATAAAAATAGGCATGAAGAATTAAAAAATGCGATCAATGAGATACATAATAAATTAGAGGCCTCCGATGCACGGATTGAAGAGGCAGAAAGGAGAATAAGTGATTTAGAAGACACCATGATAGAAAAACAAGAAGCTGACAATAAAAGAGACAAACTGATCCAGGAAAGAAGAATTCAAGAACTCAGCAATATGGTCAAACGCAACAATATCCATATCACAGGAATCCCAGAAGAGGAAGAGAGAGGGAAAGGTGCTGAAGGAGTCCTGGAACAAATTATAGCAGAGAACTTCCCCGACCTGGGGAAGGAAGTAAATGTGGAAATACAAGAGGCTCAGAGGACTCCCCTCAGACGTAACTTGAATCGATCTTCTGCACGACATATCATAGTAAAAATGGCAAAATACAAGGACAAAGAGAGAATTTTGAAAGCAGCTAGGGAGAAAAGGGCCCTCACATACAAAGGGAAACCCATCAGAGTGATGACAGACCTATCTACTGAAACGTGGTAGGCCAGAAAGGAATGGCAGGAGATCTTCAATGTGATGAACAGTAAAAATATGCAGCCAAGAATCCTCTATCCAGCAAGCCTGTCATTCAAAATAGAAGGAAAGATAAAAACCTTTCCAAATAAACAGAAATTGAAAGAATTTGTCACCACGAAGCCAGCCCTACAAGAAATCCTGAGGGGGATGCTCTGAAGGAAAGGTTGCAAGGAACGAAGATACCAGAGACACCACCACAAACATGAACCCTACAAAAGATACAAAGACTCTAAACCCACATATTTCAATAATAACACTGAATGTAAATGGGCTGAATGCTCCAATCAAAAGACATAGGGTAGCAGAATGGATTAAAAAACAAAATCCATCTATATGCTGTCTACAAGAAACTCATTTTAGACAGGAAGATACCTTCAGATTAAAAGTAAGGGGATGGAGAAATATATATCATGCTACAGGAAATCAAAAGAAAGCCGGAATAGCGATACTTATATCAGATAAACTGGACTTTAAATTAAAACAATCACAAGAGATGAAGAAAGGCACTACATAATAATTACAGGGTCCATCTATCAGGAAGAACCAACAATCATAAATGTTTACGCACTAAATATGGGAGCACCTAAATATCTAAAACAATCACAAACAGAAACAAGCTTATGGACAATAATGTGCTAATAGCAGGGGACTTTAATATTCTGCTTACAGCAATGGATAGGTCAACCAGACAGAAAATCACTAAAGAAATAATGGACTTGAAAGACACATTGGACCAGAGGGATCTGACGGATATATTTAGAACTTTACATCCTGAGGCCAGGGAATTTACTTTCTTCTCAAGTGTGCATGGCACATTCTCCAAGATAGATCACATACTGGGACATAAAGCAGCCCTCAATAAATATAAAAGAATAGAGATCATACCATGCACACTGTCAGATCATAATGCTTTGAAACTTGAAATCAATTACAGGAATAGGTCTGGAAAAACTCCAAAAATATGGAGGTTAAAGAACTCCCTTCTAAAGAATGAATGAGCCAATCAGGCAATTAGAGATGAATTAAAAAATATATGGAAACAAATGAAAATGAAAACACAACAATTCAAAATCTATGGGATGCGGCAAAGGCAGTCCTAAGAGGAAAGTACATTGCTCTCCAGGCCTATTTCAAGAGATTAGAAAAAGCGCAAGTCCAAAATCTAACAGCTCACCTAAAGGAACTAGAGGCAGAGCAACAAGAATGCCCTAAACCCAGTAGAAGAAGAGAAATAGTAAAAATTAGAGCAGAAATAAACAACATAGAGACCAAAGAAACAATTGAACAGATCCATGAAACCAAGAATTGGTTTTTTGAAAAAGTAAACAAAACTGAGAAACCTCTAGCCAGACTTATCAAAAAGAAAAGAGAGAGCACCCAAAGAGACAAAATTATGAATGAAAATGGACTTATTACAACCAACCCATCACAAATACAAGCAATTATCAGGGAATACTATGAAAAATTATATGCCAACAATTTGGACAACTTAGAAGAAATGGACAAATTCCTAAACACACACTCACTACCAAAATTCACACGGGAAGAAATAGAAAACCTGAACAGACCCATAACCAGTGAAGAAATTGAATCAGTGATCAAAAATCTCCCAACAAATAAGAGCCCTGGACCTGATGGCTTCCCTGGGGAATTCTACCAGACATTTAAAACAGAATTAATCCCAATTCTTCTCAAGCTATTCCAAAAAATAAAAAGCGAAGGAAAATTCCCAGACTCATTTTATGAAGCCAGCATCACTCTGATTTCCAAGCCAGACAGAGACCCAGCAGAAAAAGAGAACTACAGGCCAATATCCTTGATGAATACGGATGCAAAAATTCTCAACAAGATCTTGCAAATCGAATCCAGCAGCATATAAAAAGAATCATCCACCAAGATCAAGTGGGATTTATTCCTGGGTTACAGGGCTGGTTCAACATTCGCAAATCAATCAATGTGATACATCATATCAATAAAAGAAAAGATAAAAACTATATGATCCTGTCAATAGATGCAGAAAAAGCATTTGACAAAATACAGCATCCCTTCTTAATAAAGACTCCAGAGAAAGTCTGGATAGAAGGAACCCACTTAAACATCATCAAAGCCATCTATGAGAAGCCTTCAGCCAACATCCTCCTCAATGGGGAAAAACTGAGAGCTTTCCCCCTGAGATCAGGAACACGACAGGGAAGTCCACTCTCACCACTGCTGTTTAACATAGTGCTGGAAGTCCTAGCATCAGCCACCAGACAACAAAAGGAAATCAAAGGCATCAGAATCGGCAAAGAGGAAGTCAAACTTTCACTCTTCGCAGATGACATGATACTCTGCATCGAAAACCTGACAGACTCCACCAGAAGCCTACTAGAACTGATCCAAGAATTCAGCCAAGTTGCAGGGTACAAAATCAACGTACAGAAATCGGTTGCATTTTTATACACCAACAATGAAGCAACAGAAAGAGAAATCAAGAAACTGATCCCATTCACAATTGCACAAAAAACCATAAAATACCTCGGAATAAACCTAACCAAGGATACAAGAGATCTGTATGATGAAAACTATAGAAAACTTATGAAGGAAATTGAAGAAGACACAAAGAAATGGAAAAACATTCCATGCTCATGGATAGGAATAAATATAGTTAAGATGTCATTACTACCTAAAGCACTCTATACATTCAATGCAATTCCAATCAAAATTGCACCAGCATACTTCTCAAAACTAGAACAAACTCTCCAAAAATTTCTATGGAACCACAAAAGACCCCGAATAGCCAAAGTAATCCTGAAAAATAAAACCAAAACGGGAGGGATCACCATCCCAGACTTTAGCCTCTACTACAAAGCTGTCATCATCAAGACAGTATGGTATTGGCACAAAAACAGACACATAGACCAATGGAACAGAATTGAGAACTCAGAAGTGGACCCAAAAGTATACAGCCAACTAATCTTTGACAAAGCAGGAAAGAATATCCGATGGAAAAAAGACAGCCTTTTTAACAGATGGTGTTGGGAGAACTGGACAGCAACATGCAGAAGAATGAAACTAGATCATTTTCTCACACCATGCACAAAAATAAACTCAAAATGGATCAAGGACCTGAACGAGACAGGAAACTATCAACACCCAGGAAACTATCAACACCCTAGAGGAGAAAACAAGAAACAACCTCCTTGACCTCCACCGCAGCAACTTCTTACTTGACACATCCCCAAAAGCAAGGGAATCAAGAGCAAAAATAAATGATTGGGACCTCATCAAGATTAAAAGCTTCTGCACAGCCAAGGAAACAACCCAGAAAACTAATAGGCAACCAACGAAATGGGAAAAGATAGTTGCAAAGGACATATCAGATAAAGGGTTAATATCCAAAATCTATAAGGAACTCACCAAACTACACGCCCGAAAAACAACCCAGTGAAGAAATGGGCAGAAGATATGAACAGACACTTCTCCAAAGAGGACATCCAGATGGCCAACAGACATATGAAATGATGCTCAGCATCGCTCCTCATCAGGGAAATACAAATCAAAACCACACTGAGATACCACCTCACTCCAGTCAGAGTGGCTAAAATGAGCCAATCAGAGAACTCTAGATGCTGGCGAGGATGTGGAGAAACGGGCACCCTCCTACACTGTTGGTGGGAATGTAAACTGGTACAGCCCCTCTGGAAAACAGTGTGGAGGTTCCTAAGGAAACTAACAATAGAACTCCCCTATGACCCAGCAATAGCACTGCTAGGAATTTACCCAAGGGATACAGAAATGCTGAGGCATAGGAGCACATGTACCCCAATGTTCATAGCAGCACTCTCCACAATTGCTAAAACATGGAAAGAGCCTAAGTGTCCATCAACAGATGAATGGATCAAGAAGATGTGGTTTATCTATACCATGGAATACTACATGGCAATGAGAAACAATGAAATCTGGCCATGTGTGGCAACATGGATGGACCTTGAGGGTGTTATGCTGAGCGAAATAAGTCAGGCAGAGAAGGACAAATATCATATGTTTGCACGTATAGGAGGATTAGGAGGAACTTGATGGAGGAACAAGGGGGAGAAGAAGGGCGGAAATGGTGGGGGAAAGGGAGAGAGGCAAACCATGAGAGACTCTTGAATGCTGACAAAAACTGAGGACTGATGGATGTGGGGGGAGGAGGGATGGGCATGGAGGAGGACACTTGTGGGGATGAGCACTGGGTGTTATGTGGAAACTAATTTGACAATAAACTATTTGTAAAAAAAAGAAAGAAAGAAAGAAAATTGTTAGAATGTAATTAAATATATCGTTTTACAGTTTTGAGGGAAAATTATTGTATACTACAGTTAAAAAGCATTCAAAAAAAAGTTAGCTATTGCATGAGTAAGTGTTCTACTATAAATAAATTATACCCAACAAAGTTTTCTCTCTTTCTCTTTTTTCTTTTTTTTTGAGAGAGAGTGGGAGAGAGAGAGAGCAGCAGATAGAGAGAATCCCAAACAGGCTCCATGCCCAGGGCGAAGCCCGCCTCAGGGCTCAATCCCACAACTTCGAGATCATAACCCAAGCTGAAATCAAGTTGGGCACTAAACCGACTAAGCCACCCAGACGCCCCAAACATATTTTTTCTTAGGTCAATAAGATAAATGGGAAAATTCCATAGGAAAAAAAATGGCCTCATACACCTGGACTTGAACATTTTTCTTGATGACAACAACAAAATGGTATTTGAGTACTTGAATTTTAAACCTTATTCATGAAATGGTTAAATATGCATCAAATCCCCCACATGTGCATCAAATCCCCAACATAACTGCTGATAAAAGTTTGTAAAATCATCAAGGATTCATAGTTTGTTACTTTATATTGAGTATCTTCATAACTCATATAGAGAATGGCTTGGTTCTTGCAAAGATTTGACACTGCAGCAGTTAAAGATGCAAAAAAACCAACGTTTGCGGATCTTGCAAAAACCATGAAAAGCAGACCTGTGACTATTTTGTTGGAAAAAATAATTAGTCAGCATTTAAGAATCTAGTTCTAAAACAATATGCCTTTCTGCCATAATTTCGAACGTTTTTTTCTAAAATAAAATGTTCATGAAAATATGATTATTTTTGCAAAAAGGGCTGACAGAATCATACTTGTGTGTTTATGAGAGTAATTTAATGTGTTTCTAAGTAATAGTAAATAGCCTTGTAAATGATGATGTATGTTAAAAGCATATCCAGAACTGGTTTAAGCATACTAGATGGATATCAGATACAAGGCCTTTGGTTGCTAAGTTTTATGTGATTCTCCTCTTAGATCTAGAATAAACAGATATGTCAGCTTTGGGAGTGGCATGGGTTACCCCAAGTCAGCTACATCCTATAACATCATAATTTTTTTTTTAATTTTTAAATGTTTATTTAGCTTTGAGAGACAGAGCATGAGCAGGGGAGGAGCAGAGAGAGAGGGAGACACAGAATCCAAAGCAGATTCCAGGCTCTGAACGGTCAGCTGTGCTTAAACCCATGAACCATGAGATCACGACTGGAGCCAAAGTCAGATGCTTAACCTCCTGAGCCACCCAGGAGCCCATATCATAATTACTGCAAAGAAAATAAACCTGATTTACTATCTTGTGGTTTGGTGGTCATTTATATGTTTTCCTGGAGCATATCTTTATCTTCTTGTTTGCTTTGTATCCAGAATTAGACATGGTCTCAATAAATGATAGGTTTGTCTTCAACAATACGTCATTATATAGAAAACACTAGGAGATTTATGCTAATCAAACAAAGAACTAAACAAAAAGCAATACTTAAATTACTAAGACATTCCATACTTATGTGGCCAAGCTATTTGTGGATTGGGAACTCCTTGGACACTGCATCAACATGCAAATCAATAATTAGACTCAGGGATTTGAGGGTATTACCATTAGAATACCTACTATGTAAATCTCGCTAAAAGAACATTAGAAATCTACTGCTGGTACATGTAATAGTTTCTAAATAAAAGCATCCCATGACTAAAATACTCATGAATATCCTATACAAAATTGCAAGCATATGTTCACTTTCCTTTACTATTTTGGATATTTAGAAGTCACTCATAACTTTTAAACAAAGTGAAAATATTTTTGTTCAGAGAGCAAAGTATACAAAGTAAAAAGATATTGTTTTTAATTAAAATTTTTTTTTAAATTTCTGAGAGGAGAGGCAGCGTGAGCAGGGGAGGGTCAGAGAGAGAGGGAGACACAGAATCTGAAACAGGCTCCAGGCTCTGAGCTGGCTGTCAGCACAGAGCCTAAGGGGGGCTCGAACCCACGAACCATGAGATCACGACCTGAGCCGAAGTCAGACTCTTAACTGACTGAGCTACCCAGGCGCCCCAAAGATATTGTTTTTAAAAGAACAAAATTTGGGATGCATGGGTGGCTTAGTCGGTTAAGCACCCAACTTTGGCTTAGGTTTTGATCTCACAGTTCATGAGTTCAAGCCCCACGTGGAGCCCCACTGTGCTGACAGCTCAGGCCTGGAGCCTGCTTCAAATTCTGTGTTTCCCTTACTCTCTGTCCCTCCCCTGCTTGTGCTCTGTCTCTGTCTCTCAGTAATAAACAAACATTTTTTAAAAATTAAAAATAAATTAATAAAGAGCAAAATTTGCCATGTCTTTACTTTTTAATTAAGTTTGAATATAATCAGTAAACAATCTCTAAATTTTTTAAAAATATTTTTTATTTTATTTATTTCTAGGAGAGAGAGAGAAATAGCTTGAGCAGGGGAGGGTCAGAGAGAGAGGGAGGTACAGACTCTGAAACAGGCTCCAGGCTCTGAGCTGGCAGTCAGCACAGAGCCCGACGCGGGGCCCAAACCCACTACTGCGAGATCATGACCTAAGCGAAAGTCGGACACTTAACCGACTAAGCCACCCAGGCGCCCCAACAATCTCTAAAATTTTCATTTTAACATTCAGATAAACTTGTAGTAACATAAATTAGATATTAATATCTAATATCTTTCCCTATAGATTTCTTTTTTATTTTAGAGATAGAGATTGAGGGAAGGGGAAGAGAGAGAGGAAGAGGGAGAATCTTAACACAAGCTCTGTGTTCCACATGGATCCAGACACAGGGCTCAGTTTCACAACCCTGAGATCATGACATGAGCCGAAATCAAGAGTCAGACATTTGACCAACTGAGCCACCAAGGCACCCCTTTCAATGAGTATTTCTGAAACCAAAGGTCAACTTACTAAAATTGATTCATTTAAAAATATTTACTTTGTTGGTATTTTAAGGGGCCTCATAGATAACAAATCTTCTCCCAATAGTTCAGAGCTAGTTGAGGTAGACAAATAGGAACAGACATATCAAAATATCAGAGAAGGATCTTAGAGACCCTGGTTCAGTTCCAGCACAGTAACAGAATTCCTAATATCCATGGAAACACAGAAGTACGGGTCCCTCACACTCAGCAGCATTTAGGCATGCCCCTGCAGCAGCACAACTCGGAGTCCGGGAGATTGGTGTCCCATGGACCAACCAGAGGAGACAGACAGGCAGGCCAGCCTATGCTGCTTGCTCTGCCTACAATACCTACAATCTGCCAACTCCCTCCTCTTCTACAAGTGAAGAGACTTACATGGAAACAGAAAGCGAGACTAAAGAGTAGTCCAGACCTCGAATTCCAACATTGCCTTTGAAGGAAAGCTGGACACAATCCCAAAATGTGGCATCTGTGGATGTTCAAAAATATCGTATCCACCTTTTTAACTACTATTCTAATATTTCCAGTGACTACAGACACACTTCCCATCGTATTGTCTTGCCTTGGCCTCAGGTGCTGGGCATTAACTTTATCAGGTATATTTACAGAAGACAATGAAGGGATAGAGAAAGGATAGTGAGATAAAGGGAAAGTCCAAAGAAAAGTCTAGGCGTTACAGCAGGTGATCACATCCTTGAATCATTGGAGCAAATGTCAAAGTCCTGGCCTTTTTTCTTTTCTGTAGAAATATTTGTGAATCTATATCTGTGAATTTCACCAGATAGTTCCAGCAGGGCGTGGGGTGGATGAGTTTGTGAAAAAGAGAAATTGGATGAAAGTGGAACTAAACAGAAGTGTGTAAATTAACAATAAATGATAACCAGTAGTAACATATATTAGATATTAATATATTATGTTCATAGAGCCATGGTAAGATAGAGAAGGGATTGTAATTATATATCATTTGAATAAACTTTCGCTAACACACTTTTATGTCTGCACACAAGTGTCAAAAAAGAAGTATGGATGGGGTGCCTGGGTTCCTCAGTCTGTCGAGCATCCAATTTCGGCTCAGGTTACGATCTCACCCTTATGAGTTCGAACCTCGCCTCAGGCTCTGTGCTGACAGCTCAGAGCCTGGAGCCTGCTTCAGATTCTGTGTCTCCCTCTTTCTGTGCCCCTCCCCTGCTCATGCTATGTCTCTCTCTCTCTCAAAACTAAAAAACCATTAAAATTTTTTAAAGACGTATAGAAAAATTGGAGCTTATCAAAATGAATTTGATTAAAAGCTCATTAGGAATACATTTTGGTAAAAGATATTTTAAATATGACTTACTATGTTAAGGACAATGTTCTCTTTCAAAGTTTTTGTATTCCAGATACTTATTTCATATTGTTCTTCTTGAATATTGCCACCTTGACTACAACCAAATATTTGCTTATACACACAGACACACCACACGCACGCGCGCGCACACACACACACACACACACACATTCACATATATATTACTACACAATAAAATCACTTTTAGTTTATCCCTTGGATCAAATTATGAGACTCGTGTTCATAGCAAAACAGTTTTTAATATAGTATCATAATCAAGGATGTAAGCATTACCTTCATTGCTACTACCAAAATTATTACAAATTCCACATGTGTTGTATTTAACTTATTGAAGTGCTTTAGGTTAGACAATGTTATTTTAAAAAGAATTATAAAGCATATTGTAGTCAGAAAATAATATCAATGTGTCATCACTTATGTGCTAGAGGATAATCTAGATTATTAACAAGTGTGGAACCATCTATTATCTAAGCATCCTGGTACTACCATAGCACCATCTTACAGATGAGGAAAATGAGGTAAAAAACAAGTTAAAGGGTCCCAAGCGCAAATTGCAAGTATGCGAGGAAGATGGAATTAGAAATCAGGCAGAAAAAAAAAAGTAAATAATACAACTGTAATGATAAAGTCCACACCTACATATTTTTAAAGAATCACACAAGAATAGTAATTCCCTCAGCGTATCACTTCCCCATGTTTGGCATGAAATAGGAGTGCCAGTTGTTTTTCTAGAAAGATGTGGACAAACATTTTTAGAAGAAGAATTATGTAAGATGAAAAAATCATGAATATTTATACTACTTCTAATTTATAGTAGAAGTTCTTGTTCTTTATGTTTTGATTTATTTCATCTAAAAATAAAGTCCTAGCTGTATTCTTCCCGTAGGCAATAAGGGTTATCCAAAGAACTTGAAAGATAAAGAAATAAGTGCTCTTTAAAGATTTACTACTAATACGGTATCTGTTTACTATTGAAATACGGTCAGTCTATGATTACCATAGCAATAAATATGCTAAATATTTCTCATTTGCTAATATATTTTATGAAACTTTCTCATTCTGACAGCTTAAAAGGGACCTAAATTTCTCATTCTCAAATTCAATAAGGAAAATAGCATTGGCTGATGGATTTACATGATGTAAGATTTGCTGAAAAGTAATGAAATTATATTTCAAGGCTATATAATTTGCTCTTACCAGAATAAATATGCATTTGTAAGTTATAAAACTCTTGGTCAATTAAATAATTTTATAAACACTGATAATGGGGGCTCTAATATTTTCATGACTATGAACTTCTTACATGGATAAAAAAGAAAGTTTGTCAAAAAGTCTTATACAAATTAATAATGCAACAAAAATTATTGTAGTTTCCTAAGAATAGCCTTTGTCAATCTAGAAGTTGGAAGAAAAAATAAGACCCTGAAAAATAACACTAAAAAGGTGGATTTTGTGATACATATTTTATCACTGTATATATTATGATAATTACAATACATAGCTTATTTATTGAGTCACAAATATCATTTGGGCATTGTGTACTTAACATTATATCATATGAACAAAATACAGGAATTGATATTATAGTGCTAAGAGTTATTGGCAGGAATTTGGGAGGAGGAGACAAGAAACCTGAAACACTACTCCTATGGGAGAGGCAGGAATCTATGGCAAGCTCAGCATTGTATCTGGAGAATGAGCAAGGACACCTGAGTGGGATGATTCCCCAACACCCAGTTCACAGCGCCTCCATAAGACTGAGGCTCAGGGGCACCTGGGTGGCTCAGTCATTAAGTACCTGACTCTTATTTCCACTGACATCACGATCTAATGGTTCAGGAGATCGAGCCCTGGACTGGGTTTGCGTTGATATTGTGGAGCCTGGTTTGGACTTCCCTCTCTCTCTGCCCCTCATTAACATCTCCCATCCCCTCAACACCACACTAACAAAACAGCAGTCAAGCCAGCTGGGAGAGCCACAAGGAACTGGTTCTCTCTAGGGAAGAGGGCAAAGAGATACACCAAAGTCCAAGGGTGATCAGTTATTGAGATGAACCTCTAACATATTAACTAGCACTCAAACAACTCAAAATCTGATTAGATTTTTCTCATATTCTAAAGGTCTAACAGGAGTGAAGGCTTGTCCTTCTACAGACATAAAAAATATATGTATTTATTGTGCTACATAATTTGCCCAGCTTCCAGTAAACAATTAGGAGGTACATAAAATTTCAAGAAGACAGTCTGGAGAGAAAAAGCAATTATCAGAATGAGGCTGAGTTAGGATATAGTTGTTGGGAACTATCACCAGTAGACTCAACACATTCACAGAATGAATCATGAACTCGTAGATTATTAGAAACTAACTGTACTCAAATAGGAAGATGGAAAAGAAAGTGGGCAGAGAGAACATAGTTTTCAAGAGCTGTGGGAAAGTATCAAAGGGCACAAAACCACACTAGAGCATCAACGGGGACCACATTGTAGTCGTCACAACGAGCTCCTCCACCTTTCAGCGGGAGGACACCAGAAGAGGCCCGGTGGGGCCCGCATGCCAGCAGCAAGGAGGAGCCTCTCACCCAGGTCTGATAACATAGGCTAAATAGGGAAACTGGGCTTTCATCAAAATGTGGAACTGCGAAGGCAGTGTGTCCCTTCACCTGCTGGGATGGTGTCAGAGAAAGCCAGATAAGATGGAAGCTCTAAATGAGATCCAGAGTCTCATACTACCCCAAAAGTTTAGATTTCAATAGGAAACCACTCATCATACCAAGTCAAACCTGAATGAGAAATGATAAGCAACAGACATCAGTACTGTCGACTGATGTACTGAATGACACAGATATTGGAATGTTCTGACAAGGCTTTGAAAGATATCATCATAAAAATACTTCAACAAGCAATTACAAACGCACCAGAAACATAAAAACATAGAAACTCTCAGCAGGAAGTAGAAGTTCCCAGTAAAGGAATAAAATATAAAGAAGAATCCAACAGAAACTTTAGAAGTGAAAAGTACAGTAACCTAAATTGAATAAAAGTAATTGGATGGGGTTGATAATACAATAGAGGGAAGAGAAGGGAAAAATAATTGTACTTAGAAAACAAAGTATCCAATGAACATAGAGAGAAAATAGGATAAGAAGTGAATAGAATCCCTGAGGCTTGCAGAACTGGTACAAAATTCTAAAGGTCACATCACTGGAGGCCCAGGAAAAAAAAGGACACAGAGGTCAGGGCTGAAAAAGCACTAGAGGGAATGAATAATGACAACAGCTACCAACCTACAGATTCAAGAAGGTGGGCAAACACCAAACAAGATAAATTCAAAGCAATTCATACGAAGACACATCATAGTAAAACCTCTGAAAATTCAAGACAGAGAAAAATCTTAAAAGCAGCCAGAGTAAATATCCACCTACCTATAGGGGAAGAACAATTCAAATGGTAGATTTCTCATAAGAAACCATCAAAGCTGGGGCACCTGGGTGGCTTAGTCGGTTAAGCGTCCGACTTTCGCTTAGGTCATGATCTCGCGGTTAGTGGGTTCGAGCCCCGCGTCGGGCTCTGTGCTGACTGTCAGCTCAGGGTCTGGAGCCTGTTTCAGAGTCTGTGACTCCCTCTCTCTCTGACCCTCCCCTGCTCACGCTCTCTCTCTCTCTCTCTCTCTCTTTCTCTCCTAGAAATAAATAAAAATATTAAAAAAAAAACATCAAAGCTGATAGACTATAGCTCAACATTTTTTAAGTGCTGGGAAAAAAAAAAAAGAATTATCAATCCAGATTCTTTGTCAAGCAAAAATGTCCTTTAGGAATGAAAAACTTATGAAGACATTCTAAGGTGAAGGGAAACTTAGAATCTGTCACCAACAATCCTATCCTAAAACATGGCTACAGGACAGTTTCTAAAATGAAAGTGATAAAAGAAGGACCTTCTAGGACATCAAGAAAGAAGAAAGGAAAGAAGCTGGAAAAGTGTGATACGTATCATAGAGGTCCCTGCTCTTCAGTTTTCAAACTGTTTAATATTGAAGCAGAATTTTTAACACCATCTAAGTTTTTCTAATGTTTATTTATTTTTGGTAGACAGAGAGAACACAAGCAGAAGAGAAGAGAGATTAGCATTTTTGCTAATCTAGTAGCTCTGGAAAGGTATTGAATAACTATTTTAAAATGCACATCTCAGATGACCATGAAAGTTGGGCATCTTTTCATGTGCTGATTAGACTTTCTCTCATGCAGCTGCCTGTTCAACCATTACACTTTCCAAAATATGGTATTTATTATTTGGGTGATATTTATGCCCTGGTTGCTTGAGGATATCAAAAACTAAGTCTGAAATTCTGAAGAATTTGCATAAAGTTCATGTATCTCTGAACACCAGATTACTGTACCTCAAGCAGCAGTTCACAGCAGCATCAAAATTCTCCGGATGAAACTGACGTTTATTTCAGGTTGCAGGCTCCTGTTGGTCAATGGATTATTTTTAATCCTGTAGAAATTATACTACAACTTGTGATTAATGATCCTGGAGCCCTGAGTTGGTGCTGCCACTAAGAATAGATCAGGCACAGTAAATGGTTTAAGCTTATCAATTAAAAGACAGGAGTTGTTAAATTGGTTATAAAAGCATGCCCCAAATATATGCTGTCTACAAGAAATTCACTTCAAATATAATGGGTCAAAAAAAAATGATGGTGAAAGAATGCTATCAAAAACTGAGCAAAACCCCACTAAGATTAGCTTTATTAATTCCATTCACAAAGGATTGCAATGAACTTAATGATTGTGCCTCTTTTCACACCAAATTTATATGTTGATGCCCTAACCCTTAATGCAATGGTATTTGGAGAAGAGGCTTTTGGGAGGCAATTATGATTAGATTAGGTCATGCCAGTAAAGCCCACATGATTGAATTAGTGGCCTTTTCTTATAAGAGAAAGAGAGCTCACTCTGTGTCTTTCCCCCTCTCTTTTCCCTCTGTCTCAGTGGCCCACTATCTCTCTGTCCCTAATCACACTCAGACAGAGAAAAGGCTATTTGACTCTATGGTATTTTGTTATTGACAACCTGAGCTGATTAAGACAAATTGTATAACTAGATATCTTAAACACTAAATTCAATAAACAATTGAGAAAAGCCAAACCATAGGGAGAAGCACCAAGTTAAATAAATTATTCAACTCAAAGAAATAGAGTTGAAAGAACAAAGTACAGGGGTGCCTGAGTGGCTCAGTCAGTTAAGTGACCAACGCTTGATTTCAGCTCCGGTCAAGATCTTGAGGTTTGTGACTTTGAGCCCTGTGTCAGGCTCTGCACTGACAGTGTGGAGCCTGCTTGGGATTCTCGCCCTCTCACCCTATCTCTCTATCTCTGTTCCTCCCCTGCTCATGCTTGATCTCTCTCAAAATCAATAAATAAAACTTAAAAAAAATTTTAAAAACCACAAAATACAAAACTTTAGCTATTATTATTAACTTCAGAGTGATGGAAGAGATTTTGTGTCAATAGAAAGTTAAACAAATTTTAGAAATTAGGATTTGGTCTTTGGTACTAGAGGTGAGGAGAATAACAAAATGGTTATAACTGAAGAGTAAATTTGTTAGTTCAATGCAAAGAATTACCCTAGAATGTACTGCAAATAATTTACAGGAAGCATAAAATAAATCTTAAAAAATCAGAAAGCATATCAATAACTTTAAATAGATGCCTAATCAAATTTTCTAAAGAAGAAACATATGTGGCTATACAATATGCAAAACAATACAGGTAGAAAGTTTCCAGAACTGCAGACAAGTCCCAAACTTGGTGTCTCTATCATAACATATTTGAGGAAAGTGGTCTTCAAAACCTGAAAGTCATCACAATACCTGAAAGTTTGGGGTGCTCTCATTCAATTTTGAATCAGCAAAGTGAAGACTTTTCTAGGCACACACATTTTACTATTCAGGATGATACCATCCATGAAGTTTATCTAGATAAAGTTATCAGACTTACTAAAATAAGCATATGTATAAATATACAGTTGAGCTTTGAACAGCCTGGGTTTGAACTATGCAGGCCTCCTTATATGTGGATTTTTTATAGTACAAGACTACAAATACATTTCCTCTTCCTTAATGACATTTTCTTTCCTCTATTGTGTTTTTTTTTTTTTTTTTTGTAAGAATACAGTATATATTGGGGCGCCTGGGTGGCTCAGTTGGTTAAGTGTCTGAGTTTGACTCAGGTCATGATCTCACAGTTCGTGGGTCTGAGCCCCGTGCTGGACTATGCTGACAGCTCAGAGCCTGGAGCCCGTTTCAGATTCTGTATCTCCCTCTCTCTCTGACTCTCCCCTGCTCATGCTGTCTCTCTCTTTCTGTCTCTCTCTCTCAGAAATAAATAAAACATTAAAAGAATAATAAGAATACGGTGTATGATACACATAGCATACAAAGTCTATGTTAATTGACTCTAGTATTGGTAAGGCTTCTAGTCAATGGTAGGCTATTGAAAGTTAAGCTCTTGGTGGCATCAAAAGTTATACATAGATTTTTGGCTTTGTGAGGGGTTGGTACTCCTAAGCCCCATGTTGTTCAAGGGTTGACTGTATACATACATACTGCAAAGAATTTAAGAGTGAGCCACTGGATACAAAATTGTAGTTATTAGCAAGGAGCCCATGAAAATCTGCAGTAATGTCTAAAGTTGATGGATATTAATAAAACATCTGCTAATTGTTGATTACAAAAATAATAATCTTAAGTAGGATCCCAGATTATCTGAATATGGGAAGTAGCACAGAACAGATGGAAACAGGGAATGGGTAGAGGTGAAAGTTATGTTGATCAGCAGGGAACACACATATTAATTAACATGAGAACTATCACTGAAAGAAAAGATGTAGGATACAATTGACTTTTTTTTTTTTTTTGGTCTATTTTTCTTATGCTTTCATCTGGCTAATTTACAGGAGTTCCCTATCTAGTCTACGGGGACTTTTTCCTTCCTGACTTTAAATCTGCAAATATCTTCTCCCAATCTCTGATTTACCTTTTAAATCTCACTGGTGTATTCTACATTCAACAGAAATTTTCATTTTTATTCAGAAAAAATAGACCATTTTTTCTTTCGATCTTTGCTTTTAACAAGTTCTTCCTTACTGCAAAATCATGAACATTTTTCCTCGTAAATTTTTATAACACTGTGGTCCTGCTATTCATACATGGGTCCCTGATAAATTTGGATTATATCTTTATATATTATGTGATGTCTATTTTCCTTTATACTAATGAAAACTTTCTTTCCTTATGTGAATTGAATTACCACCTTTATAATGTATCAAGTTTCTACATATACATGGTCTTTCTCTGATCTAATCTACATTGGTCTTTTTCTACAATCTTGGGCCAGTACCACATTATATGTCCAATGACAAAAAGCCAAATCCCAAAGAAGAGAAACAATGAAGGTTAACATGAGCCTGGAAAAAAAAACCCTCAAATTTACAAGTGATCAGAGATGCAAACTTACTAGAGAAATCCAAGTAAACAATGAATTGCAAATTCTATCCACATGAAGATCCAAAAAGATGCAGAAAAAACTGAAAATAGTTATCAATAGCTCCTAAAAATGAGAATAGAGTGGAAGGAATTGGGTAACTTTTGCTTGGTCAATATTGTTTGATTTTCTTAACCACAAAATACATGTTAATATTTTGCTTTGTTGGATAAATGTAATACAAGAATAGGTCAATCAGTGTTTCTGCCGACCATCTCCACAATTCTCTCTTTATCCATTCATCAGTCAATGGACGTATGGGCTCTTTCCAAAATTTGGCTATTGCTGAAAGAGCTGCTATAAACATTGGGGTACATGTGCCCCTTTGAATCAGCAGTTTTGCATCCTTGACTCAATTTCTGAAGATAGGCAATGATATACAAATGATGGTACAATAATAACTAAAATGCTTTAAGTATAAAATTAAGGATAATATTATTGCAATTGAAAAGCACAGTCTGGGAACAGAAATAGAGTGGATGTTGCATTGAGGTATTAGCGAGCCATCCAAGGGTATTTGATTCTTAGATAATTGGAGGTAAAGTGTTGGAGCGAATGTAAGAGAACCAGACCAAATATACAGATTTATAAGGTGCCTAAGTTGAGTTCAGAACTCAATCCAAGGAGACTCCAAAGAGTAAATGGAACAAAGCTTTGTTTGCTTTTCAAAACTGCATCACAAAACTAATGAAACATATTGCCTCAACATTATTAGAACAAAAGTAAAGAAAATTAAAGGAAGGAATATTTTCTAGAATATATTAGAAAACATTACAATTCTTAGAATGACATTTCTAAATACCAATTTGGCTGCTCTTTGGAAAAGTAAGAACTAATTCTCCAGGATACATTAGCAAAAAGATCTAGTGAAAGAAATGGTTACTTTATAAGACATATACTCAATATACAAAAATAATATCTGCAGTAAAATATTCAGAGATTCTACATCTTATGAAATTTAAAAATAAATTTACAGAGTTCCACAGAGAATGAATATATAAAAGCAGGTGAACTTCTATTAAAATCCATAGAGTGGTATGTTAGCTGGGGTCAAATTATACTCTTTTGGAGAACTTAAATTACCATAATATTTCCACAGAAATGTTATTTTTATATGCACATGCACACAACACCACAGGCACAAAATATTCAATATAAAAAAGCTACAATATAATTTGTAGAATGAGAAAGTAAAAGATAAATTTCAAAGCCTCCTTATTTATTTCAAATAACAATAAGTCTTGTCTTATGTAGACATAAGCTGATCTCAGGTAGAGTTTCTGGAAGGTATTCTATGGGGCAACAAAGATACACTCACAATGTTTAAAAAGAATATATAAAATGATGGTCACTAATATTAAAATCTTCAGAGATAGAGATAAGTTATAAAGGTTTTCATCAGCAACATTTTGAAACACTGAATTTAACAAATGGTTAAATGATAAGGGCAGATGGTAACTGAAGCATAAAAAAATGAAGACATTTAAATTTGAATTCCTTAATTAGAAATGAATTCCAACAACTTACATGTACACTTCTGAAAATAGCCCAGATTGTTATCTCTGCCCAATCTCTTTTCACAGTGGCATGGTGAACAGAATCCTAATTGGTTTTAGTAGGAAAGATTGCACTCCAAATTATTATTTTTCCACTGTATAAATGTGGTTGGCATAGATCACTTAATGTGTCTTAACTCCCAACTTTTTCCTTTGTAAATCAGACTGTTAGTAATAGTACTAGAGCGTTATTGTAGACTCATAAATATTAAATTACATAATATATACCAAATGCTTTTGTTCACACAATGTGAACAAAATGGATATCTAAAAATGTGATTCTTACATTTTCTTCCTTCTGTGTAAACATTATTTTTCTATTATTGAAATATAAATTTGACTTTGTTCTAGCCTTCATGCCTACAAAAAGAATGAAAATTTGTATTTTAATAATTTTTTAAACTGACTAAATATAAATGCAAATACTACTGAAAAGCAATCACATTTGATGTTTAGTGCTATAGATATTACCTAGTGTATTTTCATTAGGACGTTTTCAGACAAAAAGGGAGGAAAAGCTTTTATAAGTAACTCTAAGCTTTGTCTGAACAGGGGGCAAGATATTTCCACAGATCAGCATTTCCTGTGGATGTTGTGCCTTTGCTGAGAGGCCAGGTCAACTCTGTTGCTGATGTGGTTGTAGTGAAGTCTTATGATCTTTTCCTATCGAAAAAGCACACGAGTGACAATGCAAATATTCAAGACTGCCAAAGGTAAGGCAATCCTAAGTCATACATTAAAAGCAGCAGCAAGTCAATGAAAATCATGTGAGCATTTTAATGCCATGGACAGATTCAGCTAATATCCCAAAAGTTAGGAAATTACCCTAAAAATCAGTTTGCTATTTAATGCTTCATGAAATCTCCTGTGGTGATAGAGAGAGATAGTCACAGGAAGGTAAGATTTCTTCTGGTGTCATCTTTCTTCTCACCCTTTATGTATAAATAATTGGCTCTCTGGAGGACTCATTTTATGGTCACCCGACATATTCCACAATAGCAAATAAATGAATATAAAATAAGAGTTTTTAGACAAAAATAATGAATCCACTTGGTCTAAGTAGAACATAGAAGAGATCCCAGAAGAAGCTTTCTAATTATTTTTTTCCTCTTATTTCTTCCTTGGGACAGGAAGATCAGTCACTTAAACAGAAATCATTTCCTGAATTTAAACATGATCAAGGCTATTACCCAGTAAATGAAATTCTCTTTCTCCCATGTAAAATGATATGCAAATATAATAAGTCTTTCCTGTGACATTTACTGTGGCTGCTAAACTCACCTGATTTTTCATCTAGATTTGCTAATGTAATATTAGATTTATTCAGAATATTTGAAAGACATGAAGCCTATAATGAAGTGATCACCCATGAACCAACAACAGACGTAAGAACTAGAACATGGCCAATACTATTATGACTACCTGTATATTTGCTCTATAGCCCATCTGTCTGCCTTCTCCCAGTGTAAACAATCCTCACTTTTATGCTCATCATCCTTAAGCTATTTAAACACCAATTTATTCCATATATAAATTACATGTTACTAACAACCTATGTGGTTTTGATTTTTATTTGCCTTTGATTTTTGCAAAAAAAGGATTATCATGCACACAGTACTTGAGACTTTTTCTTCTTAGTATTATGTTTCTAAGACTCAGCAATGCTACCGCTTAGAGCTCTAGTTTTTTATTCTGTTTTGCTTCCATTCCTAAAATATACCATTATGTGTCTGTACCACTATTGTTTCCATTATATTTTTGTAAGTATTGGGGTTGTTTTTATATTTTTCCATTTCCCACAGCACTTCCCTATGTGCGGTCTGCATGTACAAGTGTATTGGTTTGGCTTGGGGTCTAATGCAGTATCTGTTGCTTGATGAACCATGCACATGCTAACAAAATACAAGTTTCTTCCAAAGTAGTTGCCCCAAGTTAGCTTCCCAAGACTGTAAAACAGCTTTGTTGACACAAATCCCTGATAGCATTTGCTATTATCAGACTTTATAATTTTTGTCAAGTAGTGATAATAATAATATTGTGTCTCATGGGGGTTGACCAAAGGCTTACAGTTGCCCACTAGTAATCCACTGAACTTTGGCTTGAGCAAATCTTATTCCAGCTCCCCTCGATACTACTCTCTACTCCCTAAACTTTGACTTGTCATTAAGTTTGAACAAGCACTAAAACACATCATCCCCCACTTAACAGCTCATTCTGAGAGCTTTACTTCTTCCTTCTTAGTTCATTTATCCCAGACATAGATCCCTTCAATAATGTACTTGTGCTCATTCTTGCCAGTGTCTTAACTGGTACCTGATACAGTGTAAGTGCTTAGAAGGGCATTAGATGTATAAAAATTTTTGAATTTTTTTAATGTTTACTTATCTTTGAGAGACAGAGAGATACAGAGAATAAGGAGGAGAGGGGCAGAGAGAGGGAGACACAGAATCTGAAGAAGGCTTCAGGCTCTGAGCTGTTGTAACATGAAGGCTGACATAGGGCTTGAACTCACGAATTGTGAGATCATGACCTTAGCCAAAGTCAGACGCCTAACCTGGGCCATCCAGGTGCCCTAGGTGTATAAAGTCTTAAACTCCACCAAAGAGTTGCAGAGGGGGGAAATACATGAAGATCTCTAAGAAATTGCACATTTAATTTAAATAGTGATGGTTGACATTTATTATATATAAAGTCAATTTCTTAAGAAGATTGATAATCAGTATTTTGTTTATGTGTTGGTGCACTTAATACTAAGATGAATTGCATGAAACAAATGTCTATTAAGTAGAAAGGTGCTGATTTCCTATTTTTCCTACCAAATTCAGTTAATTTCCACAGTTAGGGAGAAAAAGGCACGTTTAATATCTTCTGTGTAAGTTCAGGGCAAGCTCATTTTCCAAGGCAAAATGGTGGGGAGAAAAGGGCTCACAAAGGAACATTTTTTCCTAATACTCTTGCAATTTACAGCTAAAATTTGGATATTACATTTATTTTTTTGAGAGAGAGAGAGAGAGACAGAGAGGGAAAGCATGAGGGAGGGAGAGGGGAAGAGGGAGAAAGAGAAAATCTTAAGCAAGCTCCATGTTCAGCACTCAGCACTGAGCATCCAACAACCCTGGGATCATGACCTGAGCCAAAATCAAGAGTGACACTGGCTCAGTCACGTAAGCCTTCGACTCTTCATCTAGGCTCAGATCATGATCTCATGGTTTCCTGAGCTCCAGCCCTATGTTGGGCTTCTCCTTAAACAGTGCTAAGCCTGCTTGGGATGCTCTGTCTCCTTTTCTCTCTCTGCCCCTCCCCCACTCACACTGTCTGGGTCTCTCCCAAAATTAAAAAAAAAATGGATCTGATACTCAGGATACCCATGAGCTCCAAATTTGGATACTTGAAAGCTATAAATGACATGACAATATTTTCTTTCCATCCCTTCACTCCATCTCTTCACTCTATCACCAGACTTTAGATTTAGAAGGTAAAAAAATTGGTTCAAGACCCTTAAGTAGAATATTAAAAATTATGGGGTAAAATAGAGCCAACATTTCTCTAAAACCTAAATTAAGCTATAAAGTACTTTAGTTTTTAGAACTTACAATTTTACATTTTCTAATTATTTATTAGATTATCAAAATGTTGAAATTAGTTGTGATTAACCCCACTTGAATGAAGGGCATAAAGTTTGTCATCTTTAAATTTACATTATTTGCAGAAAAAATCACAGTGGAGGAGCAGACTGAATAAGTTGTCTGTCTCCTGATCTGATTGATTTAGTGTAGAGCAGCAGAAGAATTTGTTTTTAAAGTTCATATACATCTATGGATACAGAAGGAAAAGAAATTAAAAGGTAAGAATCAGTATCTTCCTCTGACAAAAAAAAAACAAGAAACAAAAACAAAAAAAACCCGAACAACCAGAATTCCCGTATATTTCTAAAGAAATTTATAACACGCATGCAAATGTTCTTCTATGCAAATAAAAGATGCCTGTCCAAATTGTACACCTGAAACTAATAAGACACTGTATGTTAGCTATATGGCAATTAAAAAAAGAAAAAGATAAGGACCAAAAAAAAAGAGCAAAAGAATAATGCTAGGTTAATTTACTAAATGAATTTACTAAATGATTTTAAAATAATTAAAAAGTGAATATAATAAAAATACCTGTCTATTTTGGGGGGAAATATATATGGGAACATATATATACTTTATATGTATATATATATACGTGGGAAAATATAGAGAGAACATATTCTATATTGGGGAAATATAGAAAACTTTAAATATTTTGTTTTAGAGTTAGATTGTTTTGCAATCATCCCAGCTTTAAAATATTTTATTCTTTATAAGTAAAATAATGTATCTTTTCAGTAACATACTCATTATGTGGATAAATGAAAAATCTGAAGTCTTTTTGCCAAATTTCATTTCCCAAGATGGGCTTTGAGAATCAACTATGACCAATACCTTACTATGACCAAACACCCTACATGAATTTTCTTTTCTGCTTCTTTTCTGATATTGTATTTTTTTCTAGGACCTTGTTTGTATCATCTGGGTTTATTTAAATTCTATCCATCCCCCAGTCACAGCTAAAGTTGTCTCTTGAACAAAAGATTGCAGCTAAAGCTCTAGATGCCCACTCCTTCCTTACCACATTTGAAATCCACACCATCATTTCTCTCTATCTGACTAATAATTGTTCTTTAAAACATTAACTCTGTTTTGCATATATTTACATTTCCAGTACTATAAGGCTTCTTAGTTGAAGATGCTTTCTATAATACATCTTATTATGTGAAAGTACATAAAAAAACTTGAAGTAGCTGTTATATATTTTTATTTTAATGTTTCTTTTTGAGAGAGAGAGAGAGAGAGAGAGAATGAGCAGGGGAGGGACACACAGAGAGAAAGAGACACAGAATCTGAAACAGGTTTCAGGCTCTGAGCTGTCAGCACAGAGCCCAGTGTGGGGCATGAACTCACAAACTGTGGGATGATGGACTGAGCTGAAGTCAGAACTTTAACCAACTGAGCTACCCAAGCACCCTCACCCCCTTTTCTTTTTAATTTTTAAATGTTTATTTCTGAGAGAGAGAAAGGGAGGGGGGGTTGGAGAGGGGCAGACAGAAGGGAGACACAGAATCTGAAGCAGGCAAATTAGCTGATATCTTCTGTTTATAATTTACCATTAGCATATTTAATTTTCACATAAAAACATTATTAAAAATGAGTTTGTTCTTTTAGGTTATTAACATATCAATTCTGCAATAAATCACCCTAGAATTTGCTGCTATATGCATAAATATACTAGGTTCATGCAGAACATTTTTAAGAAATTGAAAAGGCTACACGTTGGAGGACAATTCTTCCTTCATTTTCCCTACACTTCAAACAGAGTATTAAAAAAGAGAAGACTCAAAAAATCACAAATGGAAGAGGAGAAATAACAACTGACACACAGAAATACAAATGATTGCAAGAATAGTATGAAAAATTGTATGCTAACGAATTGGACAAGTTAGAAAAAACAGATAAATTCCTAGAAACCTATCCTACCAAAACTGAAGAAATAACAATTTTGAACAGATTGATGAACAAGGAAATTGAATCTGTCAAATAATTCCCAAAAAAACAAAATTCCAGAAGCAGATGGCTTCACAGGTGAATTCTACCCAACACTTGAAGAATTAGTACCTACTCTTCTCAAACTTTTTCAAGAAGTAGAAAGAAAACTTCCAAATGTATTCTATGAAGCCAACATTACTCTTATACCAAAATTAGATAAAAACACTATAAAAGAAAGAAAACTATAGGTCAATATCTCTGAAGAACATTAATGTAAAAATCCTCAACAAAATGCTAGGAAAACAAATCCAATAATATATTTAAAAAAACATTCATCATGATCAAATGGGACTTATTCCTGGGATGCAAACATGGTTTAATATTTGCAAAATCAATATGCATCACATCAACAAAAGAAATGATAACGACTATATGATCCTTTCAATAGATGCAGAAAAAGCATTTGACAAAATACAACATCGATTCATGATAAAAACCCTCAACAAAGTAGGTCTAAAGGGAACAGACCTCAGAGGCGCCTGGGTGGCTCAGTGGGTTGAGCGTCTGACTGCCAGCTCAGGTCACTATCTCACAGTCTGTGGGTTTCAGAGCTGAGTGTCGGGTTCTGTGCTGACAGCTCAGAGCCTGGAGCTGCTTCAGATTCTATATCTCCCTCTCTGTTCCTCCCCCGCTTGCTCTCTGTCTCTGTCTCTCAAAATAAACACATAAAAAAAAAAACTTTAAAAAAATAAAGGGAACAAACCTCAATATACAAGGTCTTATATGAAAACCCCTCAGCTAACATCACACTTAGTGGGGAAAACTGAGCGGATTTCCCCTAATATCAGGACAAGACAAAGATGTCCACTCTCACCATTTTTATTCAACATAGTATTAGAAATCTTAGCTACTGCAATCAGACAACAAAAAGAAATAACAGGCATTCTAATTAGTAAGGGAGCAGTAAAGCTTTCACTATTTGCTAATGACATGATACTATACATAGAAAACCCTAAAGATGCTACCAAAAAGCTACTAAGACTTAATTCATTTATTAGTTCAAGGATACAAGATCAATGTACAGAAAGCTGTTTCATTTTTATACTCTAATAATGAAGCAGCAGAAACAGATATTGGGAAAATTCCATTTTACAATTGCACCAAAAGAATAAAATATCTAGGAATAAACTTAACTAGGGAGGTGAAACACTTGACATCTGAAAACTATAAACCTCTGATGAAAGAAATTGACAAAGACAAAAAGAAATAGAAATCCATTCCATGGTCATGGATTGGAGAAATAAGTATTATTAAAATGTTGATATTATCCATAGTAATCTACAGAATTAATGCAATCCCTATAAAAACACTAATAACATTTTTCATAGAACTAGAACAGACAATCCTCAAAACTTGTATGGAGCCTCAAAAGACACTGAATGACGAAAACAATCTTGAAAACTAAAACCAAAATGGAGGCGTCACAATTCCAGACCTCAGATTATATTACAAAGCTGTAATTATCACAACAGTATGGTACTAGCACCAAAATAGACATATGTATCAACAAAACAGAATAGAAAGCCCAGAAAGAAACCTACAATTATAAGGTCAATTCATCTTTGACAGAGAAGGCAAGAATATGCAATGGGAAAAAGAGTCTCTTCAGCAATTACTGTTGGGGAAACTGAACAGCGACATGCAAAGGAATGAAAATGTACCACTTTGTTACACCATGAAAACACACACACACACACACACACACACACACACACACATACACACACACACCTCAAAATGGATTAAAGACCTATATGTGAGACCGGAGACCATGAAAATCCTAGAAGAGTACTCAAGCAGTAATTTCTGTCACATAGCTTGTAGTAAATCCTTTCTAGAAAAGTCTCCTGAGACATGGGAAACAAATGCAAAAATAAACTATTGGGACTATATCAAAATTAAAAGCTTCTGAACAGTAAAGGAACTAATGAACAAAACTAAAAAGCTGTATATATAAGGCTATATATATATATATACACACACACACACATATATACACACATATATATATATATACATGCATATATATATATATATATATATAAGAAGTGGTGGTGGTGGTGGTGGTTCTGTGTGTGCATGTATGTGTGTATACATATATTCTATATATATTCTATAATATACATATATTACATACATGAATATATATTCAGCCACTTGCAATAACATGGATGGATCTGGAGAGTATAATGCTAAGTGAAATAAACCAAAGGCAACTACCATATGATTTCACTCATATGTTGAATTTAAGAAACAAAACAAATGAATTTTAAAAAGAGAAACAAAAAACCCCACAAACTCTTAACTATAGAGAACAGAGGGTTACCAGAGGTGAGGTAAGGGAGGGGATGGGTGAAGTAGGCAAAGGAGATTAAAGAATATGTTTATTATGATGAAAACTGAGAAACATACAGGATTGTTGAATCACCGTATTGTACACCTAAAATATGACACCGTATGTTAACTATACTGGAATTAACATTTAAAAATATTTCAATAAAAGTATTTATATATGATAAACTATTATATATATAATTATACATTATATATTTTATAATTATATATTAATATATATTAGTTTATATTATCACAGCATGCATATTTATATTTAAATTATCCTGAATGTCCCCATAATCTAATGAGACAATAGAACACAGTTTTAGAATAAATGGTAAAAATGACATTGCAAGGAAATGTAACAGATACTCTAGAAAAGACAAAATTAAAGAGCAAACATTTAGACGTCATATTGTTTCAAATACATTTTTGTAAAGCCTCTGACTTATCTAATAGCATATATATATGATATTTACTTTCTTTAGCTTATTATTTTTAGTACTTACGTAAGTTATATTACTCAAAATCTCCTGGCTATAATGTAGAAGTTTTGCAGCTTTTCAAATGCTATGAAAATATATAGAAACCCAAGTATAAAAGCCTTGTGAACTGAAGCCTTTAGCTCTTGATATTTTGAAATTTGCTTTTGCCCACCTATTATGATTTCTAGCGATTCATATGCGTATGTTTTAAAATAATTGAGTTTGTAAAACATTCTTATGTCTATGTTAGGTAAAAATATTTTAGGATAAAAATACCGCTAAAGCATATGCAGCAAGTTCTAGTCAACTCAACCCCTAAAACCAAGGATTAGAAGACTCTCTCCCATCTCCTACATAAAAAAATATTTTATTTACTTAAGCTAGGTATAGGCTGTGCACTTCTTAGATACATTCACAGAATTACAAATTAATAGAAAAATAATAACATTTTAGCTATGGGAGAAAACAACAGTATCTTGGTTAATGGCATTTCTTCATTTTGTGACTAGCAACACATCTACTTAAACTAAGACCTGGAGTTGGTTTAATATAAAACATACATGGCTATTCAAATGATTTATTATTTATTAGTGATGGTTTCATCATAAATCCTCTCTCAGAAGTACAATAGCTAAAAGGGGGTATAAACTTGGCCTAAGATTTTTAACATTTTGTTTCATTTTACTTTTAGAACAGGAGTATGTTTCGTTGTTTTTTTTTTTTTTTTCTGAGAGAGAGAGAGAGAGAGAGAGAGAGAGAGTGCGTGAGCAGGGGAGGGTCATAGAGAGAGGGAGATACAGAATCTAAAACAGGCTGTCAGCACAGAGCCTGATGTAGGGCTTGAACCCATGAACCACGAGATCATGACCTGAACCAAAGTCAGACGCTGAACTGACTGTGCCCCCCAGGTGCCCCGGAACAGGAGTATGTTAATAGGAAATATAGAGTAGAGGAAGAAGATACATACAAAACACAGAATAACATGGGGTTAAGATTTCTTAGTAGATGAAGACAGTATTCTTGAAGGGGAGATTGACTTCTGATAGGAGAAGGGTTCAGTCATAGCAGGAAGCAAAGAAGAGAGAATGTACAGAATCACGTCATAAATTTGGGAGGTAAGATGATTAAATACCTGAGCGATTCTGTTTCCTTTATGAAACATAAAACAGTATTTTGTGCTTGTGGCTCAAATCAACTAAGCTTGATCCCACCTTGTAGTGTTAACTGTTTGCTGCTTCCTCTCTGTGCAAACTCCCCTACCTGGGTATCTGGAAGGATCATTCCCGCTCTCAACGGTCATCCTTTCCCCTAACCATCCTGTCCAAAAGGCACAATAGTCCTTGTTTATCTCCCACAATGCACTTGCAGCTCCATTGACTCATCACCCCCTTGTTTAGTTATGAACCATAGTCTGCAGCAGACAGAACTGCATGTTCCGTTCACAGTTATACCCAAGACCGTCAGTGCCTGGCCAGTACGTGCCCAATAAATATTTATGAAAAGAAATATGTTGCTTCTGCTGGAGGTACTGGGAAGACAGAGAAGGGAAAAGGGGGTAAGCATAGCAGACGTTTCTATGGATTGAAAAGGTCTGAAATGGGAGACTGTGCGGAGAACATAAACGTAATAATAGTAGACATGTGGGTCAGGCTTTTCAGGTGACCTGAGAACCCATCTGAGGACCCCGGGCAATAACTGCTCATGGATTACGGTAGTACCATATCCCATGTTTCATTAATTTCTCCAGATATACTTCCATTACTTGGCCCAGCATGGGAAAGGCCATAAATTGAAGAAAACAACATAAAAATGATAATACAAGGTAGCATCTATTAGATAGCAAATAAAAGAAAAAGACAAAATACCACTGAGCAGTAAGACTTCAGTAAAGCCAGCAGAGTGGGTACAATTTAGTAGTGTCTGAAAGTGCATTTTAGTTACTGAAAAAGGAGACTGGTATTCTGGCTTTGAGGGAGAAAAACAAACAAGTGCAAAACAATTACCCTGTATATCAACAAAGTGCTTTTATTGTAATTCTAATTTATTTTAATTATTGTTACCATGCAAACAAATGCGCTAACTTCTTTCATAAGCCATGTAACATTTCAGAAGCCATAAATTTCTAATTAGCGCTCTTTCTCTGTCTCATGCACGCGTGCGCGCGCGCACACACACACACACACACACACACACACACACACAGATACACACACAGCCCTAATTAATCAAAAATAAGTTAAAATGTGTCAAGCTCTCCTTCCTAGAGAATGAGAAAAACACATATAGAGTTGTAAGGTGGAGCTGAGGGGGTAGGAAGACTTGCAGAGGAAAAGCAGAAAAACAGAGTTTATCTATTACTTACCTCAGCAAATATATCACACTTAATTTCATATGAACAATAGGTAACTGTGGAAGGAACAGAGAGCACAGCAACTTCTAGTTTCACGGTAAACTAAGGAGACATGGCCAGCTCTTTTTTTGTTTCCTTATTTTTAACCCCCTAAGTTACCTATCTATAATGCATGTGCAGCCATTTTGTTTTGAGCCCTATAGGTAAGTACTGGGCATATTGCAAATACAAGTGCCAAATTCCATTCAAAGTCTCTCAATTTAAACCTACTCCAATTATTCCACAACTTGATCACCCAGATCAAGAAATGTATGTTAATGATATTAATGATAGATAATTAATTAGATGAGACAGATGTTTCAGAAATTATAGCTCACTGAGGCTCCTCTTTAGTGAGATGCAAAAGCAGATTACCCCGAAGTCCTGGAGTAATAGATACTTCACTCCAAATGAAAATGTCACATGCAAAGTTAATTCTTATCTCATCATTTTGAAAATTCAATATTAAGGCATTATTCAAACTACGGTTACATAACACGGATTCTGTTCTGGAAAATACATTCTATACCCAATTCTCCATTTTCCATAAAACATAGTACATCCTGTAGGAGACCTTTGTTGGTCCATGATGGATCCTTTGGGGTTATTATTATAACAATTAAATATATGGACACAAAATTCCTGAAGCATAATTTCAGTCACAGAATACAATTTCCATGTAAATGGTGTATGATTAGGTGGTCCAATATGGAATGAAAACATTTACTCTATTAGTTAGATTTAAAAAACCATATTAAAATACAATTTAACAATGGTTTTACCCTCAGGCTTATTAGGTTTGGCTACCTGACAACTTATCAAATGGAATACCTTTCCACCAGGATACCTCAAACGTAATTTTGCCTTGCTTCAAATAATCAGCAATATCTAGTTTTCAACAATTGTATGAAAAATTCAGAGACTTTTCTCAAGTACCATATACTATTTGTAATTTATAGCTTCAGATGACAGGAAAGTATTTTAAATTATTAAATTAAGGACGGGAGATCACTTTATGCTTCTGTGCATGTGCATCTGTGTGCACGTATATACACTATGGTGAAGTGGAGGCCAGGTGGTTACTAGGGGTATAATTTGCCACGTGGAAAACAGGAGATGTGGGTCTTTGGGAACATGTCCATACGTACAGAAGAGATCACTTCTATGCATTCACACAGAGAAGACCTAAAAGCATTTTTAACAAAATTAATAGTGGCTTAGAGTAGACACTAGAGCTGTGGATACGCTTTTGTTCTGTTCCAATACATTCTGATGTTTCTTTTGCTATAATTTTGGAATATAAAAATAATAAAGCTACAGAAAAGGTACAAAAGCAGCAAAAGATACTTAAGAATAACTAAGCCACTAAGCCAGAAATTCAAGAAGTATTTCAGAAAAGGATAAACTGGAAAATGAATACACACGATGTACGTAGGCTAGAAAAGCAGAAAATAGAGTGATCTTTTTAGGAAAGCCTGTATTTATTTTTTAAATGTCTTTTTTCATTTATTTCTGAGAGAGAGAGAGAGAGAGAGAGAGAGAGAACGTGAGCAGGGGATGGCCAGAGAGGGAGACACAGAATCTGAAACAGGCTCCAGGCTCTGAGCTGTCAGCACAGAGCCCGATGCGGGGCTCGAAGAAACCTCACAGTGAGATCATGACCTGAGCCAAAGTCTGACGCTTAACTGACTGAGCCACCCAGGCGCCCCAAGGAAAGCCTGTATTTAAAAGTGCCGTTCACACAAGCCTATAGTGTCCAAAGTCAATTGTTTTTGTATGTACGAATTAGACCAGAAAATATGGTGGTTTCAGCAATAACAGGTCACAATTACAATATCAACATTATGAAGGACAATTCTAAGGGGTCCTATCATAGGAACAAAGTGTATGGATGTGCTTTCCTGGGAATAAAAAAGAACAACTGACTTTACTGCTGTTCTACAGGAGATTTTCCACATCATTTATGAGGGATACCTTGAGGTTACATTGTAACCACATGCTTCAGTAACCAACACTATTAAAAGCAGTTTCAATCCATTATCTACTGTAAATCAACAAACTATAAAATACTGTGCCAACAGGCAAAACAAAGTCAGGTCAAATCAACTAATATTTATATCAGTATTTGTTAATTGTGGTTATTAAAATTATTGGTAAAAAATTACTCGTTGTAAATCATAGACGTGGGTAGATAAATGAGGATTGCTTTTAAAGTTTTGATTTCCTCACAGTAAGCGAATCATATATACTATGTGACCTTGAAAATATTCATGTTGCAATTTGTGTTTGGTTCTTTAAATTGATCATTAGGTTTATTTTAACATAAACTAGAACTTAAAATGCAGACTCGCCATTGAGTAACTGTTTTCAGAAAGAACTTAAATTTCACATTTTCCTCCCACAGTATATAAAAAGGAAGTGGCTATCATTTATTTGTCTATGTTTCCAAATGATATAAACAAGTGAACAAAGAAGTAAACTTACTTGAGTACAGGGGTGGGTGGGATATGTAGGGCTAGTGAGGGAGGGGGAGGAAGAGAGACAGGGAGGGAGAGAGAGGAGGGAGGGAGAGAAGAGGGGTGGAGGGAGACAGGGGGAGGGAGACAGGGGGAGGGAGAGAGAAAAGAGGGGGAGGGAGAGAGAAAGAGGGAGGGAGAGAGAGAGAGAAAAGAGGGGGAGGGAGAGAGAAAAGAGGGGGGAGGGAGAGAGAGAAAGAGGGTAGGTAGAGAGGGAGGCATGGAGAGAGAAGAGAGGGGGAGGGAGAGAGGGGAGGGGGAGGGTAGAGAGAAGAGATGGGGAGGAGAGGGGGGAGGGATGAGAGAGAAGAGATGGGGAGGGAGAGGGGGAGGGAGAGAGAAAGACGGGGGAGGGAGAGGGGGAAGGGGAATGAGAGAAGAAGAGGGGAGGGAGAGAAGGGGGAGGGAGAGGGGGAGGGGAGAGGGGGAGGGAGAGAGGGGGAGGGAGAGGGGAGGGGGAGAGGGGGAGGGAGGAGAGGGGGAGGGAGAGAGGGGGAGGGAGAGAGGGGAGGGAGGAGGGGGGAGAGAGGGGGAGGAGAGGGGGAGGAGAGGGGGAGAGAGAAAGAAAAGAAGGGGGGAGGGAGAGAGGGGGAGGAAAGAGAGGGGGGAGGCAGAGAGGGGGGAGGGAGGGGGAGGAGAGGGGGAGGAGAGGGGGGAGAGAGAAAGAAAAGAAGGGAGAGAGAGGGAGGGGAGGAGGGGGGAGGGAGGAGAGAGAGCAGAGACGGGGGAGACCAGGGAGCCCCGGGAACCGGGGGCAGGGGAGAGGAGGGGTGGGCAGAGGAGGAGGAAGTGAGGAGTGGAAGAAAAGGAGGGAGGGAGGGAGAGGGTAAGCGGGAAAAGCGAGGACGGGGGACTTGGTGCCGTGAGCAAACGCGTCTGCTGCATCAGAGACGTTTGGCGGGACTCCAGGCACCAGGCTTGCGCGTCCTGACTCCCTTCCGTAGGACGGAAGGGGAAGGACAGTTACGTTCTCCTTGGGGGCAAGGTCACCGAGAAAGGTCAGGACTACCGGCTTCGGAGTCAGACTTGGGGGTCAGCCTGGGTCTGGAACTTGCCGGCTCTGTGATTAGGGACAGTTTTCCTAACCCTGTTGGTGATCACATTTCATATATGTGATACGTGGTACTAATACTGGTCTCATAGTTACTGTTAATATGATTACTATAGATGATTGGATCTACAGATGAATTTAACGACTGGGACTCAGTAAATGGATAGATGAATGGCAGCTTTCATTATTCATGACAAAAGGGTCGATTCTGTTCATGTTTTCTAATAAATCCATGTCATATGTTGCAAAAGAAACATTTCTGCCAGTATTATAATTATTTATTTACAGACGTTACAGAAGAAACAGGAAAGGGCTGACAGTGTAGAAATAGTCTAGAGCCTAGTAAAGTACCACAAAATACGTATTCAACAAAAGCATATGAAATGAAAAAAGGAGAGAACCACAATATGAGAAAATAATTAAATTAGCAATAATTTGTAATTATTAATAATTAATAATTTGTAATTATTAATAATTAATAATTTGTAATAATTAATAATTAAATATAATTGGGCTAAATGTTCCAATCAAAAGACAGGGTGACTGGATAAAAAAGATCTATCTGTATGCCACCTGAAAGACGCTCACTTCAGACCCACAGACACATACGGAGTGAAAGTTAAAGGATATGGGGCGCCTGGGGGGCTCAGTCAGCTAAGCGTCTGACTTTGGCTCAGGTCATGATCTCACAGTTTGTGGGTTCGAGCCCCGCATTGGGCTCTGTGCTGACAGCTCAGAGCCTGGAGCCTATTTTGGATTCTGCCTCCTTCTCTCTGACCTTCCCCTGGTCATGCTCTCTCTCTCACTCTAAAAAAATAAATAAATGTTTAAAAAAATTAAAAAAAGAAAGTAAAAGGATGGAAAAAGTTTCCATGAAAATGAAACAAAGGAAACCTTGGGCAGCAATACTTACATCACATAAAATAAGCATTAAAACAGAGACTGAAACAGGAGACAAAGAGCATTACATAATAATAAAGGGATTAATTGAATGAAAGGATACAATAGCTATAAATATCATACAAGTTATAAAATTTACATACGTATAAAATAAAAAAGGAGATTGTAAAGTACAGCATAAAGAATATAGTCACTAATGTTATATATAGTAACTTAGTGCGGTGACGTATTGTGGTGATCACCTTGCAATACATATAAATATTGAATCTCTATGTTGTACACCTGAAATACTGGATTACAACTATACTTCAACTTAAAATAATTTTTAATTGAAAAAAGGATTGGAAAGCGACAACAAAATTGCATAAAGCAATATCTGCCTTGCATTACAACAGTTAGCACATTAAAAAATCACCTTGATGGGCTCCTGGGTGGCTCAGTTGGTTAAGCGTCCAACTTCAGCTCAGGTCATGATCTCACGGTCTGTGGGTTCGAGCCCCGCATCAGGCTCTGTGCTGGCAGCTAGCTAAGAGCCTTGAGCCTGTTTCAGAGTCTCTCTCTCTCTCTCTCTGACCCTCCCCTGCTCACGCTGTCTCTCTCAAAAAAAAATAAAACATTTTTAAAAAATCTGCTTGATATTATGTATTTTGATTCTATCAGAAACTTTATAAGTCATTAAGAAGTGAATGGACACTTGAAGTTTAAACACTAGTGAAATTGTTTTATGAGAGTGAGAGTGTGAGTGGGAAAGAGGGAGAGGGAGAGAGGGAGAGAGGGAGAGAGGGAGAGAGAGAGAGAGAGAGAGAGAGAATCTTAAGCAGGCTCCACACCCAGCCCAGAGCCCCACACTGGGCTAGATCTCATGATGCGGGACATCATGACCTGAGCCACAATCAAGAGTCAGATGCTTAAACGACTAAGCTGCCCAGGTGGCTCAATACTGGTGAATTTTATATTATTTGGTACAAAAAATACTGTCCCTACAAAATCAAGACAGCTCCAAAGAAAACTTAAATGGCTTTATGGTTTTTATATTTTAGGTCTTCAAAAACATTTCATGCCTACATAGTTCACTCCGCTATGACTGTAGAGTTATTTTAACAAATAGTAAGTGACCTTTGTCACTATGAGCTGGCAAGTTTAGGGGTCTTCCTTTCTTGTGAGATGCACAATTAGTAACACATTACCTTTGCTTTCAGTAACACACACATCAATGAAAGAGAAGGAATATACAGACTGTTTGAGGTCTAATGTAATAAAAAATCAAGACATATAAAGGAAATACAAAAGCTTTTCTTCCATGAATTACCTATTGAATACAAAATACTGTTATGTGTGTTACATTAGATTCTGAGTAAATGGGACATTTCCTCAATTTTTTTCATTTATGTTATAATAGCATTACATTGCATTTTGATGGCATTTTTATATCTAATACAGGATTTCTCAGAAATTTTTATGCTTTCTATGGAGTGGTAAACAAGTAGGTGCATCAATACTGAGCATTTATCTAATTTAAAACTAATTTTTCAAAAGTGGTTTCTTAAATATCAAACAGACCTTCATTCACTGTTAAGTGCTACCAGTCAAGTGCTATCACGGTCAATGCCAGGTGTCAGGCCCTGTAATGAGTGTTATGATTTGATGCAGAAAGGATGGCAGATATTCCTTCTATCTAAGTTTCAGAGTCTATTTGTTAAATATAATTATAATGCTCTCTGATCAGGAGAGTAAACTTTCTTAATAGTTTGTCTAACCTGGATGAATCATTAATCTCTTGAAAATAGGGTTCATGCTGATGAAATACACTGACCTTTGAGATAAGTTCACTTCTGTTAAATTCAGTCCCCAGTGTTTTCTATTTTCTGTAAAGGTAGTTCATTAACTACTATATGCCAAGAATGTTAACTGATTTACAATAAATATCATAAATTTGCATTTGTATACTTTGATTCTCATCTCTATTTTAAAGTTATTATATATACATGATAAGTGATTATATATATAGGTCATTATAAAACTCCATACATATCCTACTTTACTTAAAAACTGTTTTTCAAATGTCTAAATGAATAATTAAGCTTTTCCCAAGTTTATAAAAATAAAAAAGGGGCATGTGGGTGGCTCAATCGGTTAAGCATCTGACTTTGTCTGGCTCAGGTCATATCTCATGGTTCATGAGTACAAGCTCATATCTGGCTCTGTGCTGACAGTGCAGACCCTGCTTCAGATTCTTTCTCTCTCTCTGTCTCTTTCTCACTGCCCCTCCCCTGCCTGCTCACGCTCTCTCAAAATAAATAAATAAGCTTAAAAAAAAAGAAAAATCTTATGTAATGAAAAATGTGATTACTCTCAATGAGAATTCATTAACTTCCTTTTTTTTTCTTTCCAAGATTTTATTTAAATTAAAGTTAGTTAACATATAGTGTAGTATTGGTTTCAGGAGTAGGATTTAATAATTCATCACTTAGGTGCGCATGGGTGGCTCAGCCAGTTGAGTGTCCGACTTCGGCTCACGTCATGATCTCATGGTTAGTGGGTTCGAGCCCCGCGTCGGGCTCTGTGCTGACAGCTGGCTCAGAGTCTGGAGCCTGTTTCGGACTCTATGTCTCCTTCTCTCTTTGACCCTCCCCTGCTCATGCTGTCTCTCTTTCAGAAATACATAAAACATTAAAAAAATTCATCACTTAACGTATAATATCCATTGCTCACTACAAGAAGTGCCCTCCTTAGTAGCCATCACCCGTTTAGCTCATCTCCCATCAAATCCCTGCCAGCAACACTCTGTTCTCCTTAGTTAAGAGTCTCTTATGATTTGCCTCCCTCTCTCTGTTTTTAATTTCCCTTCCCTTCCCCTTTGTTCATCTGTTTTGTTTCTTAAATTTCACATATGAATGAAACCATATGGTATTGGTCTTTTTATGACTGACTTATTTCACTTACCATAATGCACTCTAGTTCCATGTATGTCATTGCAAATGGCAAAATTTCATTCTTTTTTTCATTGTATATATATACCACATCTTCTTAACCCATTCAACAGTTGTTGGACATTTGGGCTCTTTCCATAATTTGGCTATTGTTGATAGTACAGCTATAAACATCGGGGTGCATATACCTCTTTGAATCAGTATTTTTATATCCTTTGGATAAATACCTAGTAGTGCAGCTGCTGGGTTATAGGTCAGTGTACCCCTCAAGAAAGTAGGGATTGAAGGAACATACCTCAACATCATAAAAGCCACATACACATGAAAGATCCACAGCTGTAATCATTATCAATGGGCAAAAACATAGCTTCTTCCCTAAGGTCAAGAACACGACTGCGATGTCCACTCTCAACAACTTTACTCAACATAGTACTCAAAGTCCTAGCCTCAGCCATCAGACAATGAAAGGAAATGAAAAGCATTCAAATCAGCAAAGGAGGTGTCAAACTTTCACTCTTTCTAGATGATATGACACTCTAGGTGGAAAACCGGAAAGATTCCACCCAAACATTGCTTGAATTCAGCAAAATTGCAGAATATAAAACAAAGATACAGAAATCTGTTGCATTCATTCAAATAATGAAGCAGCAGAAAGAGAAATCAAGGAATCAATCCCATTTACAGTTGTACCAAAACCGTAAGATACCTAGAAATCAACTTAATCAAAGAGGTAAAAGATCTATACTCTGAAAACTAGAAAACGCTTATGAAAGAAATTGTGGATGACAAAGATATTGAAAAATATTCCATGCATCATGGATTGAAAGAACAAATCTTGTTAAAATGTCTATACTACCCAAAACAATATATATTCAATGAAATCCTTATCAAAACAACACCAGCATTCTTCAGAGAGCTAGAACAAAACATATAATAGCCAAAGCAATCCTGATAAAGAAAACCAAAGCTGGAGGCATCACAATTCCGGACTTCCAGCTGTCTAACAAAGCTGTAATCTTAGGACAGTATGGTACTGGCATAAAAACAGACAAATAGATCAATGGAACAGAATAGAGAACACAGAAATGGGCCCACAACTATATGGTCAACTAATCTTCAACAAATCAGAACAGAAAACCCAATGGAAAAAAAAAAAGTCTTCAACAAATGGTGTTGGGAAAATTGGACAGTGACATGCAGAAGAATGAACCTGGACCACTTTCCTACACGACCACACACAAAAATAAACTCAAAATGGGTGAAAGACTATGAGGCAGGAAACCATCAAAATCATAGAGAACACAGGTGGCAACCTCTTTCACTTCGGCCACAACAATTTCTTACTAGATACATCTCTGGAGGCAAGGGAAACAAAAGCAAACATAAGCTACAGAGGGACTTCGTCAGGATAAAATGCTTCTGCACAGTGAAGGAAACAATCAGCAAAACTAAAAGGTAACCGACAGACTGGAAGAAGATATTTACAAATGACATATCAGATAAAGCGCTAGTTTCCAAATTCTATAAGCGACTTATTAAACTCAATACCTCCAAAATAATTCAGTGAAGAAATGGGCAAAAGATATCAACAGACACTTTTCCAAAGAAGACACCCAGATGTGCCAGCAGACACATGAAAAGACACTCATTTTCAGGGAAATATAAATCAAAGCCACCTGAGATACCACCTCACACCTGTCAGGATGCCTAAATTAACAACTCAGTAAACAATAGAAGTTGGCAAGGATGTGCATTTCCACTATTGGTGGGAATGCAAACTGGTACATACACTCTGGAACACAGTGTCGAGGTTCCTCAGAAAGCTAAAGAAAATTCATTAGCTTCTATATTACAAGCTTTCTTGAGACATTTAAGAACAAATTAATATAGGGGCGCCTGGGTGGCTTAGTCGGTTAAGCGTCCGACTTTCGCTCAGGTCATGATCTCGCGGTTCGTGGGTTCGAGCCCCGCGTCAGGTTCTGTGCTGACTGCCAGCTCAGAGCCTGGAGCCTGTTTCAGTCTGTGACTCCCTCTCTCTCTGACCCTCCACTGCTCACGCTGTCTCTCTCTCTCTCTCTCTTAGAAATAAAAAAAAATTAAAAAAAGAACAAATTAATATATAATAAGTTAGTAAGCATTCCATGTAATTAACCGTAAAATGTTAGCTTTCATAAGATGGTTTTTCTTACACGAAATGTGATTCACTAATGTAAAGAAAGAGCCCAAACAATGATAGAATCATCTGAGGGATACTTATTGACTATTATAAAAATAAATAAATAAATGGAACCAAAACAAACAAAAAAAAAACCCCACATGTGACAACTATGTGCTCTGCTTTACTTGCAAACCTTTTAAAATTCAACCATTTCACAAATAAACATTTCCAAATAACAAATACTTGTGATAATAAAGACTTATTGTCAAAAACTATATATTTTATATGCCAATATTTGATAAATGAAGAGTAAATATATTAAGTCATTATGCTTCTTTGTACAATCCTTATTTCACTAATTTAAAAAGTATATCTAGTGACACCTGGGTGGCTCAGTCGGTTTAGCACCTGATTCTTGATATCGGCTTAGGACATGATCTTGCAGTCGTTAGATCGAGCCCCATGTCGGGCTCTGTGCTGAGCAGGGAGTCTGTTTGGGATCTCTCTCCCTCTCTCTCTGCCCCTACTCCTATCTCAAAATACATAAACATTAAAAATAATTTAAAATATTGGAGCACCTGGGAGGCTCCGTTGGTTGAGCATCTGACTTCAGCTCAGGTCATGATCTCCTTGTTCGTGAGTTCGAGCCCTGCATCGGGTTTGCTGTTGTTAGCCTGTTAGCATAGAGCCTGCTTCCCATTCTGTGTCCCCCTCTCTGGGCCTGTCCCACTTGTGCTCTCCCAAAAATAGGTATTTAGAAAATATTAAATATTTCTAAATCTTCTTATGTCATATCATCTAACATTTCTTATTTGTATCATAATATCTAAAAAATGGAATGCTGAAAAGATAGTGTCTGAGGGGTTCCTGGGTGGCTTAGTCGGTTAAGCGTCCGACTGTCACTTAGGTCATGATCTCGCAGTTCGTGGGTTCGAGCCCCGCGTCGGGCTCTGTGATGACTGCCAGCTCAGAGCCTGAAGACTGTTTCAGAGTCTGTGACTCCCTCTCTCTCTGACCCTCCCCTGCTCACGCTGTCTCTCTCTCTCTCTCCTAGAAATAAATAAAAATATTAAAAAAAAAAAAAAAGATAGTGTCTGAATTTTGACCTGGAAAAATAGAAACCAAACTCATCTGATTATGTTAGAAATAATGTTGTCAATATGAACACTGAATATATTTTGTAGTAGGCAAAAAATGTAGGAAAAAAATTGGCAAGCCCGCATGTTCAACTGATACATTATTACTCATGGGTTTATGTACTTTAATGAAGTGAATCATCTAATATTGCCACTTAATCATAGAATATTAGGAGCCTGAATGTTGAGTGCATTGGGTTAATTTCATTAGAGTTTAATGTGTTGAAAAGGAAACATAATAAATAAGATGAGGAGACATTTCACTTAAATGTAAAAGGAAACCATAATGAAAAAATTCATCATTTGTGACCTCTATTATCTATTCTAACCTTCTAGAATGTATTTTAATCTAGCGGTAACTTCTAGCATATGATATGTGTCTTCTATAGTAAAAACAGCTTTTCTTTCTACCAAAAAACTAAGAATATCATTTACTTCAGCCATCAACTGGAAACTGAATAAGGTGGCAAAGTCTTGGGTTAGAGATAAAACTTGACTTTCAGATCTATCAGCATCAGTAGGATATAATTATCAAGTACAGTGCTTAGCACAATAGAAACATTGTTTCCCCTAAATTTATGATGAACATTAAAAATTACCCTTAAAAAAGTAAATATATATATATATATATATATATTGCATTTGAAATATATAGAGAGTTGTCTAATATGCAATCTTCCCCTTTTTAAAAAGAAGTTAACAGAAATAAACTCCTGAAATGAGTAAAACAAAGTCAACATTTGGTAGGCAGAAACATTTATTTCCTATCTCAGAACTATAATCTCAGAAATAGTAATTACTTACTGGGGTGATTTATATTCCTATATAATAGCTTTCTATAATAAGCTGGATTTTGTCATTTGAAAATATGTAAGATATAAATGCAAAAAATATTTCTAATATTGTTCTTTTGTCTTTTTTCTACATATTACATTATAATGTGGAAGTTTCAATGATTAAAAAACTAAAATGAAACCATCGTTTTTAAATTGAAATACATATTTATTTCATATATTTTCTGTAAAATAAAGCACCTATAAAACAAAGAATATATAAAATAGCAATCTATAGCCAGTTAGTTCAGGAGAAAGGAAGGAAAATATATAATATTTAATTTCTGTTTGATTGAATTCAATAGCCTTTCTATTAAAAATGTTTTAATGTTCACTTTTGAGAGAAAAAGAAAGTGAAAGAGAGAGAGAGAGAGAGAGAGAGAGAGCAAGCAAGGGAGGGGCAGAGAGAAAGGGAGACAGAGAATCTGAAGCAAGCTCTAGGCTCTGAGCTGTCAGCACAGAGCCAACGTGGGGCTCAAACTTGTGAACTGCCAGATCATGACCTGAGCCAAAGTCAGACACTTAACTGAATAATCCATCCAGGTACCTCAAGAGCCTTTTTAAAAAGTTTTTGTTTTAGGGATACCAGAGTGGCTGAGTCAGTTGAGCATCTGACTCTGAATTTTGGTTCAAGTTGTTATCTCACAGTTTATGAGACTGGGCCCTGGGTCAGGCTGAGCTGACAGTGTGGAGTTTGGTTCGGGTGTGCTTGCTCTCTCTCTCTCTCTCTCTCTCTCAGCTAGTTTTTTTTTTAAAAAAATTGTGTTTAAAATGTTTATTTATTTTTGAGAGAGAGCAACAGAATACGAGTGGAGGAGGGGGAGAGAGACATACGCACACACAAAAATCTGAAACAGACTCCAGGCTCTGAGCTGTCAGCACATTGCCTGATGTGGGGCTCGAACTCATGAGTTGGGAGGTCATGACCAGAGCCGAAGTCCATGCTCAACCAACTGAGCCAATCAGGCACCCCTGTGTTAAGCTAGTTTTTAAACTGATAGTTCCACTAATCCACAGAATATTCTTAAACAGTCTAAGGAAATTAGAGCTTCGCAGTTAACAATTATATACATACTCATCAAATATTTTGCCCAGACTTTTTCAAATTTATTGACTGCCCCAATATCAGCCCCTGTGGATTTGGCTTCATGCCCCATCACAATTATCTACTTTTCAAGAAAGTCAAATGTTACCAGTCCAAATGATGTTAAGATAATCTAGAAATGTTTTACATTGAAAACAAAATTTATAATTATGCTTAAAATTCAGAGTATTTGGTCTCTAAAAAGTTTAAAAAAATTTTAATGATAGGTAAAAAATAAATTTCCTTAAAATTCAATGTCCTATTGTGGACAAATTAGCAAAACACATCAGATATTTCTTTGTTAAATTCTTATGGCCCGGTTATGGGGAACAATTTCCAGTTGTAATGAGGTGATCTGTGGTGTCAGTTAGCCCTGGATCTAAATCTGGCTCTCTCCTGACAAGCTTTAGGTCTTTCATTCTTCCCCCTGAATTTTCTCCTTTATAAAATGGAAACTGTAAAAGAGCAATCTATCCCTTAGATATTTTGGAATAAATAATACTTTTAAAATTCTTAACATAGAGTAAAAGAGATGGTAATCACTCAACACATACTGGTCAGAAATGCAAAACTAAAAGGTGAATGTGCAGTATAATTTCAGCTGAAAAATACTAACATTAATACTTATTCAACAAATAAGACAGTGTCTGTCTCAAGATGCCTAGTGGACATTAAATTAATATGTGTTATCACTCAAGAGCAGAAAGGAGATTTAGAAATAGAGGAGCCTTTCTGTATGATTTGCAAATAAAGCACAAGAAATTATAGAATTTACTTAAAGCAGAGGGGGTGTTACTTAAAGCAGAGGGGGAGAGTTTGCCTAAGGAAGGCTCTCCACTTATTTACAAGAAAATTAAGACACAGACTGGTTTAAGGATCTGCTTGTTTCACAGTGAGGTCTAGAAGCAACGTTTCTTCCCTGTTATAACAGAGTTTTGTTTTGTTTCATTTTCTTCCCAAGCCCTATTACCTCAAAGCTAATTCTGAACTAAGTATTTTTTGAAATGAATAGGTTAATCTCTAGGAATTTTTTCAGAAGATCAAGTTATATAATGGAGTGATGAAGAAAGAAATTCTAATCCAAAGAATTCGCTAAAATTGTAAGTATCCAGTATGCATTTTATGGTAGTCTTTATCTATAGTCCTCTCCACCATAAGCAATCCCAAGCTACGTTGTGGTATAAACATTTTTGTCATTTGGTTATTGTAAAGAAAAGTACTGCTTTTCCATTCAAAAAAAAAAAAAAAACTTACCATATGTCTATACAAATAGTTGCTCAAGAAGCATTAAAAACATCAAGTTCTTTATAGATAAGTAATGAGTCACTTTATATAATAAGAAATTCATACTTAAATGTCAAAATAATTTTGTACAAAAAGAAGAGACATAACAAAAGCCTAAATTCACAGAAATTCTGGTAGATTACATAGTTATCAACACTGATTAAAGAAGAATCCCATAAAAGTGAAATGGACTCATAATTCCCCATAATTGGCCAAGATCTGCAGAGCTGGGATCGGAGTTATGTCAGAAGAAGCTGACATGGCGATCCACACATCAGCCAGCAAACAGTTCAGGAAACACTAACTGAACTTCCATTCTGTAATAGGTATACATCTGTGAATTGGAATTTAGAGATCATTGGCTATTCGCTAAAACATGCTGGTCATAGTCCTGGACACACAGCTAGACTACGTTTCCCAGCTTCCCTTGAAGTTAGCTGCAGTCATGTGACTACATTTTAGCCAATCATTGTCAGCGGGAAGGTTTCCAACCACTCAGCCTTGCTTGATCATAAAGCCCTTCTACACACACTCTTTTGCTATCTTCTGTCAAACGGAAGCAAAAAACAAAAGCAAGGCCATAGCAACAGGTTCTCAAGACTTCTTCCATGACTTTCCCCAAGGGATGGTTTTAGATTTTTTTTTTTCATAATCCTTACCATAATATTGTAATACCATGAAAATACTGTGTACTGTGCTATATGTCTATTTACATACTGTGGCCCTTTGGTGGACCACCAACTATTATCATATCTAAAATTGCTGTCATTTCTGCCCCTTTCCCAACCCCCCCAAAAAAACCCACAATTTTTACCCCCTTGGATGATATGGCCCTTATTGAGAATGCACACCTTGCACGCAGAGTCATGAAAAGATAAATGGAAGGTATCAAGGGTCAATTTAGATGACTTTCAGAACACAACATAAATTCCAATCTGCTGACCCATTGTACATGTTGGATCCAGTATGTTATAACAATTTAGCCTATGCTAAGTAATATGAAGGTCTTAAAAATGTATTCATACAAAATGAATATACTTTGCCTGCTTAGCTAAAGAATCCAACAGTTGGCAAAGGTCGATAGCAAACAGTAAAATCCCTTCTATACAAAACAAAAAAATAAAAATTTCACTAGATAATAGTAACTTACAGATCATATTTCCTTTTGAAAGATAAAGGCTTACCACAGTATCATCAGATTATGAGTTTATCCACTCAATTACAAAACTCCCTTCAAAACAAACATAAGGGGGGGAGAGTAATGAGAGGCTTAATTACTGCCCAATAATCTCAGTAAGCTCATTGTCCTCAGAGCCCTCTAGAAAGCCATTCCTTTCACAGGATATGTAGAGACTAGGTATTTTTTACGTTATATATATATATGTATACATGTGTATATAACATATATGTAACACATATAACATAAGACTGAAAAGTCCACTTTGTGTTTATATAGAAGAGTACAGAAACCTATGAAAAGGAGACTAACTTAGAATCTTTTATGTTTATTTTAGTTTTGGAATTAAAAAAATAAGTGCATCATTTCCCATTGATTGCATAAATGCAAAATAATATAATTATTTAAAAATTTTAAATTAAGTCGTATATTATAAACACAATGTATGCTGCCTGAATACAAATTGCTTTCTGCTATAATTACATAATAAAATGTTACATACTTCATATTACTTTCAACAATTAAATTTTTGTTGGTTAACATTTTCTACCAATTGCTTCAATTTTTCAAACATATAGGCACCTGAAGACTCAGGTGAAATTCTATCAACTAATGATAACTTATGGCATCATCTTAATTGGCAGAAAAGGTGGTAGATTTCCCAATTCATTCATTATAGCTTCATGAGTGTAAGAAATATTCAGCTTAATAGTATACATCACGTAAAGCTGTAAATTTATTGTAGACAAGCAATTCTTCGACTTCTTGACTGTACAGAAGTGGTGGTAAATTAAAATAAGCACAAGAAAAATCTCTACCAAGAATTTACATTATGTCTAAGAAAACAGATACACTCAGAAACAAATTGTAAAACTTACTTTAAATGTTAAGGTGGCCAAATTATTGAAATGTAAAAACAAAACAAAACAACCCTAAGTTTACTGATCATGCCTTTAAATGAAACATGTGGTATAAAGTAAATATCAGAATCATTGGACAATTCTCTAGTAGCTTAAATCAAATAAACTTTTCAAATAAATCAGTTTCTCATTAGGAAAAATAATGTTTGTCTTATGTGTGTATATAGTTGCTATTATGATATTGTGTTTTCTATAAATTTCTTGACATGTCACCTTATTAGTATTCACTTTTTAATTTTTTTAATGCTTATTTATTTTGAGAGAGAGACAGAGCACAAGCAGGAGAAGGGCAGAGAGAGAGAATCCTAGGCAGGCTCTGCTCTGCTAGCATAGAGCCCGATGTGAGACTCGATCTCAGAAACTATGAGATCATGACCTGAGCCAAAATCAAGAATCTGATGCTCAACTATCTGAGCCATCCCTAATACTCACTGTTTAACCAGACTTCACTAGTATAATACCCCTAAATTTAATGAAAGGGCCATTTGTGGGACAGAGAAAATTAAGGGAACCATCCAAAATTTACATTCTTGGAATTTTCAGAGAAAATCCTTGCATTAGTACTAACATTTTGGACTCTTACATTGAAACAATTTGCCAGTTCTGACAGGTATAGCTCAAATGCTGTCTTCATATCGATTTAAAAAGTTATTCCCTGGTAGACACAGCAGACCAGAGGCCATGACACGAGGAACTCAGCACATCCTTAATTCCAGCCCAATCTTCCTCTGGTTTAGGTGTCTAATCTGTAGGACTACATCATTGGTGTGCAGCAATGCCAGTCACTGATTTTCCTCGTGATAGCTACTGTGAATGATTTAGTGTACATTAAACTACAAAGAGAATAAGTCAATGAGATTTGCTTTCACTAATATCCTGAGAACAACTGTGATAAAGAATAGCCTATAAAAATATCCATATGCATCTCACATACTTCTATATGACATAAATGTAAAAATACCTAGATGTTTTACGAATTGCATTGCCCTGTGTTTGCTTGTAGATCTCTCTAGCAAAGTCTGTGTGATTATCAAATTCAGTCCTAGGAAACTTGGGCTGACAGGGAAGAAATGTAAGAAGAACAAAATGTTGGGGCACCTGGATGGCTCAGTCAGTTAAAGCATCCAATCAGCTCAGGTCATGATCTCATGGTTGGTAAGTTCAAGCCCCACATCAGACTCTGAGCTGACAACTCAGAGCCCAGAGCCTGCTTCTGATTCTGTGTCTCCCTCGCTGTGCTTCTCACCGCCCACCCCCACATCCCTGCTCATGCTTTGTCTCTCTCTCTCTCTCAAAAATAAACATTAAAAAAAGAAGAACAAATGACAAATACAAACCCAAACAAAAACCTAACTTTGGTCTAGAAAGTAACACAATTACTGTTTTGATTCATAGGGTTATGAGTAGGTAATTACAGTTATAAATTTTAATCACACAAATATTAAACACAGGGTAGATATGGTGATTTTTAGGAATGGACACACACACACACACACACACACACACACATACACACAATTTGTTCACATTTAGTAGCCAAATTATGTCCCAATACTTTAATTGCACGTGGTCTCGCAAAGATAGTACTCCCAAAGAGTTTTATTGAATGATCAGAAGCCCATTTTCTAAAATACTTAGAAGCTATTGAGAAAGTTGATGCTTGAGATTTTCAAATCATATTAAGTCAATGAAATAGAGCCATTAACTTCCAAAATTTTTTAAGCAAGATGAAAAGTTGCTTTAGTAGAATTTAAAGTTGGAATCCCGGTTGTTTTTGTTGCTTAACGAGCCCAGGTTTCCTGGTGCTTCGGCCTCACTCAGGAAAACTAAAGTTTCGGAGAGTCCGCCAGCAGGCACTTCCATAAAAGTCACATTTTCCCCCCAGTAACAGCAGTGCCAAGGCAGTCTCTTGAAAACTGATGCTTTTGCAAAGTGGGAAACTCAGCGGAAGGATGAACTTGTTCCATTTCACGTACAAAACTCTTTCCACAGCCTTTCCATCCATGTGGCCAAAATTGAAGTTTTTAGTCTTATGAGACACTGAAGGGCAAAATTAAAGTTTTACTAGCTTTGGAAACCCTGCTGTGTGGAGTTTAGGAGAGAAAAGGGCCTCTGACGGGTCACATTTTCTATTCAAATTATTAGATTTCTCCTCCAATCCCACAAAATGGACAATGAATTTTCAATGTCTTTCATATCCTTTATAGGTATGAAAATATAGGATTTTAACTACTAATCTTTAGTTGTGATGATTTAAGATGTATTTGATGAAGCCCAAACAAGTTACTGAGCACAAATTCCTAATCATCCAGCTGATCTGCTTCTTTGCTCTAATCGCCACTGCCTGTGCATACACGGGTTCTGCCAGCTCATCACAACTTTCCAGCCCACCACCGGATAATCTCTGCCACTTCTCTTACCGCCAAGTGTAAATGCCAACATCCATCATTTCACCTTTCTTGCCCTAAGTAATCCATTTTTCCTCTCTATCCAAAATCCACCTCCCAGAAAAGCATCCATCTTCCTCTTGACAGGAAAAGACTCCTGACCTTCCTCCCTTCTCACTGCAATGGAAAAGGCGACCCCACCCGATTCTAACCAACTCAACCATCTACAGTCAGAAAATCTGGTTGTATCCTTTCTGCCCTATAATTTCCAACTCTACCTCTCTGTTTATTAGCATTAAAAAGGCTCATGTTTCTAACAAAAAAAAAATTACTTCACTACCCAATATATTAGGCTATTTCTCAGTTTTTTAAATTTCACAATCAAATATCTCAAAATAGTAATCTGTAATAGTTTCTTCCCTTTCTTCAGCTTCCACTCCAATCCTTATTCCGTTCCAATCTAACTTCTGCCCACTGTTTGTCTGAGACATTACCAACTAAGGCCACTGTTAACTCCTACATCACATATCCAAAGCATAGCTTTTATTCCCCAGATGACCTCTCAGAAGCACTCGACAGAGGTACCCACTTCATCCTCCTGAAAGGAGTGTTTTTCAAGCAATGTTATTTTCTGTTTTCCTCCAATTTACACTGATGCTCCTTCTTAGTGTCCTTGGTCAGCTCTATCTTCTCTAACTGCTCATCACATATCATTTATATGGGATCAGTACCAAACTCTTATTTTGTTCGTTCTCCACTGTCAATTAATCTTTTCACCTCCTTGTAGAATTGGTTATCATCTTTGGGTTCAAGATCCTGAAACCCATACTTCTAACCCAGACAACCTCCTGATGTCTAGGCCTGTAATCGCATATGGGCCCTTCTGTTGTCTAGACCCATAATCATGACTTAATGTCTGACGTGTTCTGAGCCCTTACTGTGTGCTAACCTTGAGGGTAAGCACCCTAACTGAATCATTTACTCCTCATGAATGCCCCATAAGGTAATTGCTATTATTAATACCACTTCACAAATGAGAAAAAGGAGGCTTAGATCAAAGAGGTGCTCAAGGTCACAGAGCTAACAGGTAGGCAAGCCAGAATTCAAACTGAGTTACCTAACTGCTCACTCATTACCTGCAAATGAGATGTTTGGTGTGTTCCAAAGAAAATGCCTGAAAGAGATTTCACGAATGACTTGATTCTCCCCTCCCCTTACTCCCTCTGAAAAAAATCTGCTAATGCCCACTTCTCACCTTGGCACACTTCTAATCCCTCAATTATCCGTAGTTATGAAAGGCCCCTCTTCTTCAGCAGGTTTTATCAACCATTAGGGTGTTTTCTGTCTTGGTCGCTAGAGTATTCCCAGAGACAGGGAAATGCTTGGTATCGTTTCACTTTCAAAGGTATCCAGTTAACTGATGGGTTAACTGTATTAACTATTGAGTTAAATGATGTAATTATTGCAATTTAGATCTCTTGTTGTCAATGTCATTTCTGAGAACTCACAGGCCACTTCTCGGGCAAGGATATTGTTGATCAATGTGTTCTCATCAACAGGATAAAATAGGCCAGCTGTATAAAGAAAGGAAGTGGGGGGTGGGGTGGGAGGCAATAACTATGGAGTATTAGCGACTACACTCCATTAGGCAGAGACTAAGTCTCTCTTATTAATGACGTATCTTTGGTGCCTACCAGAGTGCTCTTGCATTGTAAGTGTTCACAGGTATTTGTTGAATGAATAAGTTAATGTTTAAATAAAATGGAGCAACTTTCATACATCAGACATTATCAGTGTGTCATATAAATGATTTCTTAGTTATAAATGATCTCATTTAATGCTCACAAGATTTCTATGAGCAGTTTGAATCAGGAATCTGGGACTTCATGAGGTTTAACAAGGTATTCAGATTCTGGAATCAATATACGCCTAACTCTGAAGTCCACACTTTTTTTTCCCTATTTTTCCCAACTATGCTGTTATCCATCACATGTGCGGAGTTTGTTTATCTTAGACTCAAATATTTCCAGGTAGTACAAACAACTGAAGTGTTAGAGAAATTATAATCTTTGACTCATTCATTGTATAAGCTTTGTATAAGCCATTGGCAGGAGAATATTGCTTGACCTGTGAAAAGTTTAGAGAACAAGCTAAAATTTAGTATTACCCTGATTCATTTGTACTTGATTTTTCAAATTTTGCTTAAGGTAATGATTTGTAATTTTCAACTTAGAAAGAAGTATCCATACTGCATTTTAATTAATAAATATAATCCATAAATAAAAGTAATGAACACAAAATTAAACTTAAATAAACCTTGGGAGGCAAATCATCCCAAAAGAGAACTGCACCGTAAAACAGATACGTAAAAAAAGGCAGTGCCACAAAATCATTCAGTATATAATGAAGTTTAATCATAATAATAGTCATTTATGGAAATTATGACAATCATAGTCATTATGAAAATATGTTAATGATACCTCTGGTATTCAGGACTTAATGTATATGAAATAATGTGAAATAACACTCAGTTACTAACTTTAAATCAATTGAACAATTATGTCTATTGCAGTTGATCTAAAAGTGAATTATATTCTTTCTAGCTCCCATCTCATTTAAAATTACACTTCTTTTTTTTTTAACTTATATTACTAGATAGTAAGAGCAAGTCAAAGAAATAAAAAATTTAAATATTGTCTTAATGAAGGTTTTATAAATAATTATAGGTATTTGATCTCATTCTACTTCATCATTCTTGGTCTAAAGAAATAATAGAGGTTTTATTTATTTTTTAATGTTTACTTATTTGAGAAAGAGAGAGACAGAGTGTGCGTGGGAAAGGGGCAGAGAGAGAGGGAGACACAGAATCCAAACCAGGATCTAGGCTCTGAGCTGTCAGCATAGAGCCCCATACAGAGCTCAAACACACAAACCGCAAGATCCTGACCTGAGCCGAAGTCAGATGCTTAACCCACTGAGCCACCCAGGTGCTGCAAGAAATAACAGATGTTTTAAAAGCTAGAATTCCTGATTAACATAAAACTGCAAATATTGGTACCATATTTGATTAAACAGTTAAAAATTATTTTTAAATGTTTACATTTTGGGGGTTCCTTGGTAGCTCAGTCAGTTGAGCATCCAACACTTGATTTCATCTCAGGTCATGATCTCACAGTTTATGAGTTTGAGTCCTGGGTTGGTTCTGCACTGAGGGTACAGAGCCTGCTTGGAACTCTCTCTCTGCCCCTCCTGTGATCGCTCGCGTGCTCTCTCTCTCAAAATAAACAAACTTGAAAATAAATGCTTATATTTTCTCTCAGTATCCTTTCCAGGTTAGTTTTTGAAAATTTCATTGTCTTTACATAAGTAAAAGATAATTTACATTGTTATAGCAATTATTATAATATCTGATATGTAAAGACTATGAAGTTTTGCGCATTACCTTTCTCACCAAATGTTAGCAAAAGCTAGGATATATCTGTCTTGGTTTTCTTTTTATACTGATATTTATCCAGTTTTAATAATGTTTTGCTAAATTATTACTCCTGCCAGAGGAAACTCTAAAATTCATTTATTTTTTAATTTTTTAAATGTTTGTTTATTTTTGATAGAGAGACAGAGACAGAGCATGAAGGGGGGAGAGGCAGACAGAAAGGGAGATACAGAATCCAAAGCAGGCTCCAGGCTCTGAACTGTCAGCAGAGCCCTTCGGGGCGCGAACCCACAAACCGTGAAATCATGTCCTGAGCTGAAGTCGGACACTTAACCAACTGAGCCATCCAGGTGCCCCTCTAAAATTCATTTATAAATGTAATATCAAATAGAATATATCTGTCTTAAATGGTTTATAAAAAGCAAAGAAATGGTAAGAGGCTGGTGTTTCACAAATCCAATCTTTAAGAAAGTTCTCCTAGCATTTGTATAGATAATACACTACCAAAGACTGAATTATTAGAACTGCGACATAGCCCTTTGTGATGTGCTCCCCACTGTATGTTCACCAGGAGGCTTTGTGGTAGGGATGATAATTGGTAGGTATGTTTATGGACCAGTGTAATACTTTCCAAACATATACTGGCTCAGAGTGATATTTTTCTTCCACTTTTTAAAAATCCATGATACACATCCGAATCAGTAACCAAATATAAATATACATACAAGGTGAAATAGTTGACACATAGTAAGTGCTCATGAAACAAGAGAGAAATGTTATTAACGTTATAAAAAGAGGAGGCTTTGTGGTCTGACACATCAGGAATAAAACAGAATGAGGAAATGGCTTACCTGGTGCTCTGTTTGCTGATGTGAAGCTGTTCCCATCCCCTCTGCCCCGTGCCGGATGTGAGGAGGAGAGCAAGGTGATCAAATGAGGAAAAAGTAACTAGAAAAAACTCCTCTTAAAAGAGGGCTGGAGGGAGGAAGAAAATGGAGAATTGCCTCCTCAGTTCCTTTTTTTAAACTACCAACTGCACCTGGCTTCCAGCAGCACTTATGAGTCTACTGATGGGCGTGGCATTGTAGTTGTTAAAATCGAAAACCAGTGGAGGTTAGCCTAGAAACTTCCCAAAGCTAACAAAACCAGTACAATCTCAAATGCAAAGCTTACTTTAGCTTATTTTGCAAGACTGCCTTTCATTTCTTGCTTACGCCTCATGAGCAAAACTTCCAACGGATTCCCCAAATGGATGAGATAACCACGAACTAATTCCCTATCATTTAAGAAAACTCTACTATTATAACTAATCACTGGGGAGAACAAACAGTTGCTACCCCCTCCCTATATGAGCTGCTTTATGAAACGATACCCTCGGGCCTCATTCCATGTTTGGCTTGAGGACCCCTGGTTCACGAACGGTATTTCTGCTGTGCGCACAATAGACTCTAACGACAGCTTTGGTCATTCATTGGTTTTACTTCTATTTCTGGACTTTTGATATAAGATTGCAACTTCTCAGAGTAGCTCTGCACGGAGCAGGGCAGGTGGCGGGGGCAGGGGCTTGTTGTGAAGTCACTCACTGCGTAGTCATTTAGGGAAACGGCATCTCCAGGTAGAGAATGACAACCGGTGAGGCTGAGCCTCCGCCTGAGAAGCCTTGGGTATTTGCAGAAACGGGCAGGAAAGTGCTGGGTGTCTGCGAGTGGGCGCTCTGACCCCATCCTGGCTGCACCTGGGAAGAGCTTCAGGTGGGAATGAGTTACAAAATATACCACTGTGGGGCACCTGGGAGGCTCAGTAGGTTAAGCTCAGGTCATGATCACCCTGTTCACAAGTTCAAGCCTTGCGTAGGGCTCCACACTCACAACACAGAGCCTGCTTGGGGTTCTCTGCCCCTCCTCTGCTCACGCTTTCACTTTCAGAATAAGTGAATACATACTCTAAAAAAGTATACACACAGGTACCACTGCAACAGGCCAGATGATTTAACAGTGTCTGAGTTTCTTCTTTTTCTTTTTTGTTTTTATTCCGGTTTAACTAATATGCACTGTGATCTTAACTTCAGGTATATGACGTAATGATTCAACAGTTCTAAACATGACTCAGTACCCATCACAATAAGTGTATGCTCAATCCCCTTCACCTATTTCACCCTTCCCCCCACCCACTCCCCTCTGGTAACCAAGAGTTTGTTCTCTATTGTTAGTGAGGCATCTGTTTCTTGGCTTGTCTCTATTTTCTTCATCTATTTTGCTTCTTAAATTCCACATATGAATGGAATCATAGGGCATTTGTCTTTCTCTGCCTTGTTTCACTTAGCATAATATTCCCTAGATACATCCACATTGTTGCAAATGGCAAGATTTCATTCTTTTGCGGCTGAATAATCTTTTTTTTTTAATGTTTTATTTATTTCTAGGAGAGAGAGAGAGAGAGAGACAGCATGAGCAGGGGAGGGTCAAAGAGAGAGGGAGTCACAGACTCTGAAACAGGCTCCAGGCTCTGAGCTGGCAGTCAGCACAAAGCCTGACGCGGGGCTCGAACCCACAAACCGCGAGATCATGACCTGAACGAAAGTCGGACGCTAAGTCACCCAGGCGCCCCTGAATAATCTTTTTTTATCCATTCATCTCTTGATAGACACTTGGGTTGCTTCCATAATTTGACTATTGTAAGTAATTCTGCAATAAACATAGGGGCGCCTATATCTTTTCAAATTAGTGTTTTCATTTTCTTTGGGTAAATTTCCGGTAATGGAATTGCTGGATGATTCTATTTTTAATTTTTGATGAAACTGCATACTGTTTTCCATGGTGGCTGCACTAATTTGTATTTGCACCACAGGGCAAGAGTACTACCCTTCCTCCACATTCTCATCAAGGCTCGTTGTTTCTTGTGGTTTTGGTTTTAGCCATCCTGACAGGTGTAAGGTGGTATCTTACTGTGGTTTTGACTTGCATTTCCCTGATGATCAGTGATGTTGAATAACTTTTTGAGTATTTCTTGATAAGCTCTCCAAATAATTTTAGTGTGAAGCTTGGGTCAAGAACTGAAGAGGTGACTTCTGGTTCTCTCGGGGGTTGTAGGAACAGTTAGGATGGAAAGACTTCCTAGATGCTTACAAAGAGAGTCAGGGAACTGCCGTTATGGGGAACATCAGTTGTGATTTTTCCATGCTTCTTAATCGTTTAGCGTATCCTAGTGGTTTCTAGCATGTGATCACCAGACCAGCATCAAGATCACCTGGAACCTGTTCAAAATGCAATACTGAGGCCCCATCACAGGGTTACCCAATCAGTAAATCTGGGAATAGGGACCAGTCATCTATCCTTTAACAAGCCCTCTGGGTGCTTCTGGAAACTCAGTAAAACTAGAGACATGCTGGCATAAGTAAGGTGGTAATATATCTCAGCTAAGTTAACGGGGATCAAGAGAATAATTTATTTCTCCAGTAACCTGACCAGAGCCATGAGCCGACGACTAGCATGGGCTGGTGTGGGGATGGCGGTGGGACTTCCCATGAGAGAACAATAGTGGGAGCCGGAGAAGAGTCACCTGATCTACCTGCTTCCTCTCGCAAGGACATCCCCTTTCCTATTTGAGAAACTGCGGATCCAGCATGGTTTGATGTTTGTGCTTTTGTTGGTATCTCCGATGAGGTCTGGGCATCTCAGGAGACACTGAGGAATGATTCAGTAGAAATAGAAAGATACGGTAAGTGTTAGAGGGAAGGAAGGAGAGGGGACAGGGAGGCAGACACTGGACTGGAAGTTAGAAGACTAACTTCAGTAAAACAGGCAGCTCAGTTATTTCGATCCTAGGAGAGCTCCTCGGTCGGTAATGATGGCCCTTACAGCAGTAAACATGGAACAAAACAAGCCCGTCGTGAAGGTAGCTCTGGGACAAACAGCATGTTTTGCTGCTGATGGCCGGGGATCCCTTATCATAGTTAGCAAATGAAAAGCATCCCCCTGGGTTCCATATATTCATTATCATGAATCCATCCTCTACAAATGCAGACAAATCAAGTCCCAGGATGCCGTGTTCTCTTGTGATATTATTTTCCAGGTGATATAATGACAACAAGCTTAATGCAATTCTCTTACCAAGGTTGCTTCTAACTCTTTAATTTCTGGCTCCCAGGAAGGAAACAAGATTCCAAGAACTCTTTTCTTCTCTGCTTTTCTTTCACATCAGTGCAAATCTGCGTCTGAATACAGGTTCCTTTACTTGCTGACTGTGTTACTTAACCTGGCGGGATCTCAGTTTTCTCAGCCCTAAGGTGGGCATAATAGAAATACTACCTGCAGATTCTATACCATGCCCTGTTTGAGCTACACCCAACACAAGGCATGGAGCATGCTATGTGTTTATTAGTAGAAGCTGCTTCCTGTATATTAATATTCATCACAGCAGCATGACAGCCTGGGTAGCCCAATCGCCTGCTCCTCCTACGTCATCAGGGAGGAGCTGCAGCTAGCCATCCGACTCACCATAGAGCTTGTCTTCCCCATTCAGGCTTTCTGGGGACCAGAAAAGCCCGTGTGGGCACAGCCGGGGGAACTGGGCTTTATGAGCTCCACGGCTGCTCATCAGTGCAGACCACCCTCGTGAATTCACATAGACATAGACCGGGACAACTTCATGTCACCCGGACTGATGCAAATTAAATGCTTCTCCTGGCCCGCAAGTGATTTTCAGTTGTGCTATTCATGGCTATCAAAACTGCAAATATTGTGTGCCATGTTCTTGTGGGCTTAACCAAACGGATGCAATACTAATTGCAAGCAAGTTCAACAGCACATCCAAACTGGAGTTACCTGTGTCCTCAGCGAGACAGCACAAGCCCTGGATCGTTAACTCTTGTGTGGGTTGTGGTGAAAACCCTCTAAGCTACATCCTAGCTGGGCAGGGAGAGGTAGGGTTGACAAGAGTTCTCGTGGTGTCTGGGTTAACGCTACTATTGGGGTGTAACATGCGTAAGAAAAGAAGGTTAAATAGTTACCTGAAATAAGACCCACCACTCCTCTCTAGGGCTCATTCAGCGGGCTGAGTGAGGGATCTGAGGTGCACACTGAGATCAGAGGTGTTGGCTGGTCTCATCCTGCTGATTGGAATTTTCTGATGACACCACTAATCAAGTGTTGTATGAAAATTGAATGGAATGGGTCTCACTGCCCTTTAGAGTATCAAATCCAAGCGGCAGAGCAATAGCATCATGGTGGTTCCCTATCGTCGTGCAAGAAACTACCACAAGCTCGCTGGTTCGTACAACACAAATGCATCACCTTAGAATCCTGGAGGTCAGAAAGCCGACACGGGTCCCACTTGGCAAAAGTCAAGGTGTTGACAGAGCTGCATTGTGTTTCGTAGATTCTAGGGAAAATGAGTTTCTTTAGTCATTGAGGTTATTGAAGAAGTTAGTTCCTTGAGGTTGTGGGATGGAGGTCCCTGTTTCCATGTTGGTTGTCACTGAAGAGACTTTCTCAAGTTTTAGATGCTGCGTGCAATCCTCAGCTCGTGGTCCCTTTTTTCCATCTTCAAAGATGGCAACAGTAGGTCCAGTCCCTTGTATTGAACATCTCTCTGATGAATTCTCCAGCCTTACATTTCACACTTAAGGATCCTTGTGATTACATTGGCCCCAAGGAGATAGTCCAGGAGAATCTCCCCGTTTAATGTCATCTAATTAGCAGTCTTAACTCCACCTGCCAATTTCCTTCTGCCATATAAAACAACACATTCTGGCATTCCAGGGGTAGAGTGTGGATATATAAAAGTGTAAACTTGGTCAAGAATATATAGGACCGAGGGGTGGATTGTTGAAAGAGGCAGCTTACTGTGGCTCAGAACGTCTCTGCACATCTTTGCTGAATGCAGCTTTGAAATAGCTAGTCATGCTGGTAGCTCAGTTGGTCAAGGTGACCACAACATAACTACTTTACTGCTAGTCAATCTCTAGATAAGGGCGGCTGGCTCAGCCCATATGCTGCCCAGGCCATGTGGAGCCACTCTGGTCCCTATATCACTCATGAGGACTCAGAGACCAGGGAACTTGCCTACTACCCTGAGACTTCTTCCCTTTGTTGAGGTGTAACACTTGTTCTGATCCACCGAATTTTCTTGTCTACTTGCCGCACATGTGGAGTACTGGCAAATGAATCTGTTTGCTAGTCATTGCAAGGGACTGAATTGTGTCCCTAAAAAGATACTTCTAAGTTCTAACTCCAATAACTATGAATGTGACCTTATTTGGAAATAGTCTTTAAAGATGTAATTAGGTTAAGGACCCCCTGATGAGATCATCCTGGATTTAAGTTGTGTTCTAAATGCAATGGCTGACGTCCTCACAGAAAAAGCCAGGAATATCTGAGAAACAGACACATGGGGAAGAATTCCAGGCAAAAATGGAGGGAGAGACTGGGGTTACATGACCACAGGTCAAAGGTAACAAGAGCTACCAGAAGCTGGAGGAAGCAGGCAAGGGTTCTCTCCCTACGAGCCCTTTGGAGGGAGAGAGGCCCTTCTGGTAACTTCATTTTGGATTTCTAGCCTACAGAACTATGATGGAATACATTTCTTAGGTTTAAGCGACAGATTTGTCGCATCACAGATTTGTCGAATCTGTCGCATCACAGATTTGTGATGATTTGTTATGACAGCCCTAGAAAACGAACATAGTTGTCTCCTTCGGAATCTTCTTATTGCTTATTCCACGAAGTTGAGGCTCTTCCTCATAAAGAATATGTAGTTATGTGTTGCATACTGTTATTGCTATTACTCATTAAATGCAGTATCCATTAGGACAGGTTTTATTTCAATCATTTGTTTGATTTTTCTGTCTACTGTACATACAAGAGGAAGTGATGGCTTTTTTTTTTTTAACATTTAATAATGTGGTTCTTCAGGATACAACATCATTCAGAACCTTGCCAAAATTCAACTAAAATTTTGAAATCCTAGCATCTTGGTAATTAAGACCTGTTATAAAACAAGAATGCCAGAATATACACAAGATTCGCCGCAGCAAACGTTGAAGTTAATCTCTCACACATCTTGGAACCATAGATAGGAATAAACTAGAATACCTCAACAGCATTTTTATTGGATTAGCTGTATAATGATCTCACCTCACATCCACGAATAACAGAAGAATCATAATGAGCTAGGGATTAAATAGAAAAGACTTCCTCCAGCACTAAGTTTGCAGCAGAGTTCAAGTTCACACTGAGCATCTCTAGAAAAAAAGAAGTTTCAGGGGACACAGTTCTGTATGTTGAGTCTCCATAAATCTCAGGATAATCATTATTTTAAGAAGGTGAATACTTTTTCTAGACCCTGAAATGCTATTTCTGAATTTCCAGAATTTTATTAATTAATTACTGAAACACACCTGGTAGAGATGATGAGGAAGCCAGTGTTTTTCAGCTTTGTATGGGTAAAAACAGATGAGAAAGTTATGTTTATTTCTTCTAGGTATTGCCAGAAGACCAGGATTTCTGCTAATAAGACTGTGGCTAATACAGTAAACTTCTCAATCCATCTTCTACTTGTGTGATTCCCTTCCAAATATTTACACATATACTGAATAATCTAGTTTCATTAGCACTTTATATTAAGCATTCATAACTAGTAGTTTGGAAAAATTATTTAATATTATGATATTTATAAGTAATAAAACAGATATCATGTAATATATCACTTCAAATAGGAGATATATCTGCAAAATACTTTAGGGAATAGTTTTCTCCAACATGGATGTAGAAAATATGTTTACCCATATTCCATGTGTTATATACCAGAGCTGAGTATGTAGATACATCCATACCCTTCGTCTCTTATGTTTATATATATTTAATATATACTTGATAGCTAAAAGCTAAATACTACTTGTCTATCCTAATAAGGATTAACAAATGTAGAGATTCCCTGTTTTTTTCTTAAAACAAAGGACTTTATTGTTTTATTTATTTCACCTATATTTTCCTTTTAAAATTGCCTTTTGGGGCACCTGGGTGGCTCAGTCGGTTGAGCGTCCAGTGTCAGCTCAGGTCACGATCTCATAGCTTGTGGGTTTGAGTCCCTCTTCAGGCTCCGTGCTGACAGCTCAGAGCCTGGGGCCTGCTTCGGATTCTATCTCCCTCTCTCTCTGCCCCTCCCCCACTTACCCTCTCTCTCTTTCTCTCTCTCAAATATAAATAGTAAAAAAAATTAAAGTTTCCTTTTTTAAAGAATATATTTGCTATTAATATTTAAACTGTTTTTGATTTATTGGGAAACACATTGTTATTTATTGGAATTTACTGGAAAGTCAATTCAAATTTTCTTTAATGGAGAAGAAAATTCATGGACACAAATAACTGAAAATCCCACAGGTATCTTTTCTAAATTAAAATTTTATTTTAATTCCATTATAGTTAACAGACAGTGTTATAGGCAGTTCAGGTGTACCATACAGGGATTCAACAATCGCACACATCACCTAGTGCTCATCAGAAATGCTCCCCCTTAATTCTCATCACCTGTGTCACCCCCCCCCCCCGCCCAATCTCCCCTCTGGTAACCAACCATCAGTTTGTTCTCTATAGTTAAAAGTCTGTTTCTTGCTTTGTCTCTCCCCGCCACCCCCCTTTGCTTGTTTGTTTCATTTCTGAAACTCCCCATATAAGTGAAATCATGATATTAGTCTTTCTTTGACTTATTTCACTGAGCATTATACTTCATGGCTCCATCCATATCATTAAAAATGGCGAGATCACATTCTTTTTTATGGCTGAATAATATTCAATCGATGGACACTCGGGCTGCTTCCATTATTTGGCTATTGTAAATGATCAAAACTACCTCACGCCTGTCAGAATGGCTAAGGTCACATCCACAGGAAGCAAGTGTTGGAGAGGAAAAATCAACCCTGGTGGAGACAGTGGAAACTGCTGCAGCCTCCGTGGAAAACAGTGTGGAGCGTCCTCAAAGCGTTAAAAATAGAACTACCCTATGATACAGTAATTGCACTACCGGGTTTTTACCCAAATAATACAAAAACACTAATTGAAGGGATACGTGCATCCCTATGTTTATAGCAGCATTATTTACAATTCCCAGGATGTCTTAATCCAGACTATTGCTTAAGCCAGAGGCTCATTATGTCACCAGGTCAGTCCCCTGTCCATGCCTCACCTCTGTTTCTCATGCAGCAACAAGTGAAAGCACGATACTTTTGGGAGCTCTCAGTCTCTATTTTCTCAGGTTTAACTTTAATTCTAACAGCAAGAAAATGCGTCTCTTGGAAAAGTCTAAGCATCATTACATTTCCTTGTCTCTGATGCGGCTACTTGTCGGTACTAGTATGTGTGCCCAGAAAACTTAAATGTTTCGGTTAGATACACACGAGTCACCGCCCAGCCTGGAGGCAGAGGTGGTATCAACCTTAATCACAGAGTGTGGCCTGAAATTCGAGGGTGGAGCGGATCCCCGGGGAAAATCAATGCATGTAAGTAGACGCCAGGTGAACAGATGTTACGGCTCCCTAAACAACAACCATCCGGTAATCTTTATGACACAAGATGGATGTTGAATCTCCAAACACATTTAATTCTATGTTTCGACTTGACAAAATGAAGATTTTTGTGTGGATTTTATATCTGCTGATCTCAGATGATTTAGGAACTTCCTAATTGTCTTTATCATCTTGGATTTGTCAATATTGGCCTACCACATTGTTAAATTCTTCTCATGTATATGTAGCTCTGCATGTCTGTATGATGGGGGTGGAGGAATGTTTTATATACTGTGTGTATGTGTGTATATATTCATATATATAACATATATAAAATAGGCATATGTAATATATATAGAAAAGATATGCATTTCTATAGTGTGCCCAAGGCAAATAAAATGGTGGGACATATTCTTCCGCTTAAGAATCATTCTGTCCATTTTGTACATGAAGAGGAGATTTATTTTCAGGTTGTATACCAATAAAAGTAATTCTATTCCAGTGGTGAGGGGAACATTGATGATACTGTGCAATGTCTGCAATACAAAGACATAAAAGTACAGAGCAAGCTGTTGCCGTTCTTAGGTAAAGAAGCAATCAACAAGTATTTTGCTGCAGATGCTAACAGAAACCTTCCAAAATAACAATCTGGAGCAGGCTCCATAATTAAAGGAACTAAGCTATATAACTAACATACTCCAAGAATAATCTGAATTGATGGATAACATCCCTAAAACAACATAGAAAGGTACTTCAATTTCAGTGCAAATGAATTTGGGCAGAGATGAACAACAGGATGTAAGGATAAAGCAGGTAGGAAAAGTCACAACATGACAATTCCTTTAGCTACAAAAACTGAGTATAACCCCCAGATCCTTGGAGGGGAGTTAATTTAGGAGATCCCATGACTTCTTCTTCAGTTCCTTCCCACTATTTCCACAGCACATGGACTTTTGCTGAGCACGTCTGCTCCCGAGGCCCAGCAGCATCTTCAGAACGGGCCCTGGAGCTCCATCCTGATGCCAGGGACCTGTGAGACGGTGGACACAGATTTTAGAATCTCAGAACCTCAGCTTTCTTCCCAGTATCTCTCCCCAACAGCCACTTTTCTCTTCCAGTGCCTACACTTAGAATGATCTCAGAGAATTAGTAGATTTCAAGTAGATTTCACTTGTTCCCCCAAATTTCACCAGAGGCAAATGCGCCCATGCACTTATTTACTTCATATGGAATACTATACGAATACCATATGAATACCTCTCCTCTCCAGGTAAGGATTTCTTTTTTCTGCACTCAGTCTGAATCGTCATTTCCCAGGAGGAAGCTATGACATGAATCTACTAACTTAAGCATTTAAAAGTCGCCATTACAGACTTCTTTGTTGACGAGTTGATTTGACCATAGGCTTCATGAGGACAGCCGTTAGGCTGTGTGCCTTGCCATGTTTATATACCCCGTCTATGCTGTGTCTGAAATAGTTTGGCTATCTCAATGTTTATTCCCGATTGCTTCCAGTTTTCCCTCTTGTATTGCTAAACATCTGCATTTTCTTAAATCTCTAATAGATAGAGCTCTAGATAATCTTTAGATGCCAGAAAATAAATGCACTTATGTAAGACCTAAATTTGGAGCTGATTTCATTGAGGAAGAATGGCAGCAAGAAATTATAGAGCGGGCAAGCCCAGTCATAAGGTGACATCTATCCCCAGCTTATAGCTAAGGTGGATGATCATGCAGGCAGCGATCAAACCATGTCACTGTACTCTGTCTCTTCCTGACACATTCTTTGGAGAACTCATTCCTCAGCTAGGCCTGCTCTGTAATCCACCAGAGGCCATTCCTGTACATCCAACATGGAGTTTGACCCCCAAGTCCTTCCAAGTCATCTGATTCCTTGTATTATTTACCTTTCTGTTAATTCATCTATTTTTTGATACATACAACCAAACTGCAAGTATTCAGCAAATTTTGGTTGAATCAATCAATAAACAAATGAAAGAGTAGATATAATGTGAATTAAAATGATTTTTTAATCTATAATAGACAAGATTACCTTTCACCCTTTATAAAATTATGTCTTAGTATTCCTCTGTTCTTAGTAAAAGATATGTTATGAACACATGTGAAATAAGTATTGGGATAGATTGCGCTATCTGAAAATTCATATTGCCCAATCACAGAAAAAACTGAATACTTTTTAATCTAGTTCTGAGAAACATACACTGATACTTCTTCTACAGCCATTAAAGATAAAAACCAAAAGGGATTTTTTTCTTCCAGTGGATTACATACTAATAAGGAAAATGCGGATAAGATAAATCTAATAAAAAGAATGGAAAAGGCATTCCTCATATGGTACAAGCTAAGCTAATAAGCAGTGACTCATTCAAATATAAAGACTAGAAAACATTAAAACTCAGATAATTATCTGGAGAAAAGGACACATTTGGGTTTTAAAATTTTGTAAATCCAAATTTTCCTTCTTTCTTTTTTTCCTATTTGTATACTGAGCCAAAGGACATAGTTCTAATTATGAAATGCTCATTAATATGGGTAAAAAACATTCCAGCTACGTCTGCCCCAATTGTGCCAAATAAACAGTTTCTTTGGGAGAAATTGAATTAATTCTATCTGGCTTAAGGTAGGATAATTAATTCTAACTGGCTTAAGGTAAAATTATTCTTGTAATACAGACTCAGCTGGCTAATTATTTCTCCATATGTTACTGTCCCCCACACCTGCCTCACCTTGGCAGCACACACCTCTCACATTTCCCTGAGGTTTCTCTGGGTTGTCAAGGACATGCCACCAAAACAGCCACCAACTTGCCTCCAGGGCAGAGAACCACATTTTCAAGCATTAATGCAGTAGATTAGAAAGATAAATTTCATTTGTGATATTTATTCAAATTAACTATGAAGTATATAAAACATCCTCAAAAGTAACTTGAAATTACCATTAACAAAAGATATTTACCTTAATCACTACAGTTGCACACACACACGCACACACACACGCACATACACTTCAATAATGCCAAATCAGAAATAACCAAAGGTCATTTATAGTTATTACAAAAGGCATTATTATTTATTATTATTTATTGTTAAAATAATTTTTTAAAGTTTTTATTCAAATCCCGGATAGTTAACCTACAATGTAATTAGTTTCAGTGTAAAATATAGTGACTCAACATTTCCATCCAACACCTGGTGTTCATCACAATTGTACTCCTTAATCCCCATCATCAACTTAACTCCCACCCACCTCCCTTCTGGTAACCAACGGTTTGTTCTCTATAGTTAACAGTCTGTGTCTTGGTTTGACTCTCTCTCTTTTTTTCCCATTTGCTCATTTGTTTTGTTTCTTAAATTCCACATATGAATGAAATCATATGTTTTCCTTCTCTGACTGATTTATTTCACTTAAGATAATCCTCTCTACCTCCATACATGTCATTGCAAATGGCAAGATTTCATTCTTTTTCTTTTAATGTTTATTTATTTATTTTGAGAGAGAGATAAGCACATGCATGAGAGCAAGGAAGGGGCAGAGAGAGAGGGGTAGAGAGAATCCCTAGCAAGTTGCACACTGTCACTGCAGAGCCCGATGTGGGACTTGATTCCACAAACCATGAGATCATGATCTTAGCTGATATGTATATATATATATATATATGTATGTATATATGTGTATATATATATATATACATATATGTGTATATATGTGTGTGTGTACATGTGTATATACATATATACATATCTTCCTTATCCATTCATCAGTGGATGCCTAACTACGTTTTAAAAAATATATTCATTCCTACTTCTCAAGTTACATGCCTATTAATTGAGAATTTTTATTTTAGGAAATCACCCTATCTAGTATAGTTGGACCATGATCCAACTTCAAGAAACATTGCTCTAGGAGACAAGAACATCTAATTTACCTTTAAATCTCTTCTCTCCACCATGTGAATTTAACTGAACATACATGGAATAACATGATTTCAGAACACTAGAAAAGGAGCTGAATGTGAAATATGAATGTGATTTGTAATTATTCATTTTTGATTGACTTTCTATTCATTTCACACTAAAATAGAACCACCTTTACACACACACACACACACACACACACAAGGAAGTATGTAATGGAGGATTCAAGTTGGTTAAAAAGCAAAGAGGTTATTTTTGTTAGTTACTAATATATTGATGCTTCCTGTTTTCTGTTTTCCTAGAATTTACAGAGAATTAGAAAAGCTGCCAAATGCTGTGGGGGGTTAAATACCATTAAATTAAGCACAATAAAATGATAGGGACACACAAAGAGATGGGCAGTGGAAAAGAAATAAGAATGAAAATTCTCTCAATTATGTCAACAACCATATTAAGTTTAACTGTGTGAATTAAGAAGAAATAAATCCAGCAAGTGGAAAGAGTACACTAAGCTGGATCAGGAGCCAACAGCTATTTTAGGGAAAATAACCTGAAATTCTAGAGAAATATTACATTGTCCTTATGAACCCAAATTAGTGCTTTTATTTAAGCCTAGTAGCTAAATTTTGGAAAACATAATAAGATAATGGAATTTTGGTGCTGGAAGAATTTCAGCGTGAATCTCTAGACTCTTTTCTTAAAAATGAGGAAACTAAAGCACAAGGAGTATTACCTGGTCAAAATATTGAGTATGAACCAGGATAACAATTTTATTCTTTCATTCTCTAAACTCTGGTCCTATTTTCCATTATGGATGTACTGAATCACATATGTAGCAGTAACCACTTTTATTGAATAATGATGTGGATAATATTTGGAGTCTTTGTTATAGAGGTACTAAATTCCATTCATAAGGACTCTGCTGTCAGACCTAATCACCTTCCCAAAGCGAAACCCCCAAATACCATCACATTTGCAATAAAGTTTCAACATATGAACTTTGTTTTTTATTTTTATTTTTTTAAATGTTTTATTTCTGAGAGAGAGACAGCATGAGCATAGGAGGGTCAGAGAGAGGGAGACACAGAATCTGAAACAGGCCCCAAGCTGTGAGCTAGCTGTCAGCACAGAGCCTGTCACGGGGCTCCAACCCACGAACCGTGAGATCATGACCTGAGCCGAAGCTAGATGTTCAACCAACTGAGCCACCCAGGCGCCTCATCAACATATGACTTTTGGAGAGACACAAACATTTAGCAGATCTCAGTATTGCCAAAAGTCAGCTACAGATTGAGTGGAGCCCCTACCAAAAACACCCTGTTGCATTTTTTGGCAGAAATGGAAAAGCTGATCTTCAAATTCATATGGAATTTCAATTGCCTTGAAATATCCAAAATGATATTGAAAAAGAAGAACAAAATTGGGGGAGGCTTATGTCTTGATTTCAAAATTCACTGCAGAGATACTGTTATCAGAAGAATGTGGCCCTGGCATATGGTAACCACGTAGACTAATGGAATGAAATTGAACCTGCAGAAATAAGCCTCTACAAACTACTGATTTGCAACAAAGGTGCCATGACCATTCAATAGGAGAAAAACAGTCTCTTCAACAAATAGTGTGGGAACAACTGGATATTCGTATGTCAAATTATGAAGTTGGATTCCTATCTTATACTATAATATAAATTAACTGAAAATAGGCAAAACTATAAAAGTCCATATTCTTCAAAGTTTAATCTATTCTTTTTACTTTTAACTGTCTTTTTAAAAAAAATTAAATATAATTTATTGTCACTTTCTTACACCATACACAAAAATAAAAGTCTTAAAAGAAAACGTAGGGGTTAAATCTTCATGCCTTGGATTTAGCCATGGATTCTTAGAAATGAAACTTTAAAATCACAAACAACAGAAGAGAAATGGACGCATTGGATTTTATCAAAATTAAAAACTTCATACATCAGAAAACATTCCCAAGAAAATGAAAAGACAACCTAAAGAATGGTACAAAATGTGGGGAAATCAGATACCTCATAAGAGTTTAATATCCAGAATACATAGAGGCCTCTTACAGTTCAGCAACAGAAAGGGAAACAACCTTATGTTTAAAAAAAGGGAGGGAGGTAAAGAATTTGAACAGACGTTTCTCCAAAAAGGATATCTAAGCACACAGAAGGATTTATAACATCATTAGTCATGAAGAAGATGCAAATCAAAACCACTATAAGATACCACACTACACACCCATTTGGATGAGTATCATTTTAAAAAGACAAAAACTAAACCAGTATTTCTGAGGCTACGGAGATCTGGGAACTCTCATACACTGTGATAGGAATGTGATGGCTAAGCCACTGTGGGGAGCAGTTCCTCCAAGCATTCAATATGGAACTAGCATATGACCCTGAAACTCTAACTCTAATACATATTTAGGTATATCCCTAAAATAATCGAAAATAGATACTCAAACAAATGGACGTACATGCGTGTTTATAATAACACTGCTCAAAAGAGCTAAACGATGAAAACAACCCATCAGCACATAAATGGATGAACAAATCATTGTATTTCCATAGAATCAAATACTGTGCAACCAAAAAGGAGATTGAAGTACTGATGTACACATGAACCTTGAAAACCTTATGTACGTTAAAGAAGCCAGACACAAAAGGTTACATGCTGTATGATCCCATTCATTTGAAATATCTAGGTGGGCAAATCCATAGACACAGCAAGCAGACTTACTATTGCTAGAAGATTTGGGGAGCAAGGAATAGGAGTTACTATAAAATGCTTACTGGGTTTCCCCTGCATGTGGGGAATAAGTTTAGGGATTCCCTGAGCCTGCACTGATGGGTTAACAAGGCATAAAGAATTAGAAAGCCATGGGTTGCTCACACCCAAGTTTGGGTAAACAAGATTAGGTAAATAAGTATAGAGAAGGCAGGGCAGAGACACCAAGTATAGAGAGGGTGTGGCAAAGGCCCCAATATAGAACAAAGGTATATAAAATAAACAAGATTAGGTAGGTATTCAGGGTGAAAGTGCTCCCCAATTTAGTACAGGAGCAGAAAGCTGCTTTCACAGGAAGGAAAGACCAAATTAGGTAAACAGGTAAATAGGGCTGTAGACTCTGCAGGGCTTAGTTGCCCAGAGAGGATATAATTAACAAAAGAAAGGTGCCTTGTTGACCCTGAGGGTACTTGCTCTGTCTTTCTTGTTCCCTTGACCAGTTTAGGTAAACAGAGGTGGTGCCTCATATCTTCTGTAAACCAACTTGACAATAAACTATTTAAGAAAAAAACAAAACAAAACAAAACAAAACAAAAAAGAAGTCACTGACTTCTTATCTACTATTAAAAAATTAAAACGATAACTTCATTTGTAAAAAAAAAAAAGAAAGCCTCTCATTTATGTTATTATGTACTGGGCTTATTATTTTTAATGGATAAAATATATTTTTTTCTCAAAAAACAACAACCACCTTCTACTCGGTTGGATCTTGTTTTGTATTAACCCAAACCCCTAACCCTGCATAGCTTCAAGATCCCCTTTCCCTCACATTCATGAGTTAATGTTCATTGTCTCTTTGTGCACCTCCATCACCATTTTTAAAGCCTTTTGATCCTAATAAAAATGGAGCAAAGACCCTTAATCGGGCTCTTGTCTTTTCCTGGATATTAGCTGTCTCTCGCATTTTAATTCTGGGTCTTGCTTTCTTGCTGGAGGAGAAAGAACTCAACGCCCAGTGTCTGTGCCACCTGGGGATGATGAAAATGTTTTGGAATCAGTTACAGGTGGTAGTTGCAAACATTGTGAATGTATTAAATACCACGAAGTTATTCACTTCAAAATGGTTAATTTTATGGGAGTGCCTGGATGGCTCAGTTGGTTAAGTATCGGACCCTTGATCCAGCTCTGGTCTTGATCTCAGGGTCATAAGTTAAAAAAAAAAAAGGTGAATTTTATGTAATATAACTTCAGTTTAAGAAAAAGAAGAACAAAATAGTGAGTGTCTCAGACCTATGGGTTTCCCCTTCGTCTTACAGTTTTATGTTTAATTTGAATTTTAGCTTTAGTTTTAAAGAAATATTATAACCATAGTTTTTTTGTCATTTTAAATAAGATGCTAAATATTATTTTCTATCACTGTTTTAAATCAAGCTAATATAAATCAACTGATAACAGCTATGTGAAATGCCAATCATTCTGCAATAATATAGTGGATTATTAGAGTATGTTAGGCATATCAAACAGAAAATGATATAATTTCATATCTGTATGTCACAATTTATATTATAAAATTCCATGAAGTTCTAAATCTATAAAATATAAGTGACCTATAGTGTCAAAATTTGCATCTTGGTTTTAATTGGCTGTGGGGTAAAATATCATTGATCTGGTATACATGAAGGAAATTTTAAAGGATACTATAAGCCTCCAACAAAATTATCGATCTCATTGCCCTCTAACATAGAATAAAAAAGAGAGTATAAGAATTAAACCTAAATCAAAATATACAATAGAATTTAATGAAAATAGAACATACAATTATTTATTTATTCATTTGACACACATTTATGCAGCTGTGCCAAACACAGAAGAAAGGGCTGAGATTTACTATTCATAATCTTATTTTAACAAGCTGTGATACCATTGTTTCTTATAAGAAACAGTGAAACTCCACCCAGTGATAATATATTTGTAGAAATAATGCTTCATAGGTACAGAATCTTATTTGTCTCTTTTCTCCAGTGGAGAATCACAAAGCAGAAAGAAAAAAAAACTTTTACTTTTGAGTTTATTTATAAAAATCAATCCATTGTCTGTGTTTACATGTGTGTTTGGCTGCATGAATGCATGTGTGTATTTAAGGGTGATTGAGGGCAGTCATTATGTGAGAGAAAATGCCACCCTATTTTGTAGTATGTTGGTTTATTTTAATTCAGTGTGAACTTTCAGTAGATACCTCTTTATGATATTAACAAGTGGTATTTAAGAGTCTATCTCTGCCAACTTCAGAAATTCTTGGAGGAAAGAACATTGCTCTGTTCAACCCACACAATCAAATTCACTTTTGCTAAAATGTATACAAACTCATGGATGTGTTTCTAAGTTTTATGAAATAACTGAATTACCAATTCATGAAAGACACTCATGTGTAGATTAGTGTTTTGCTACAACTAAGACATTCTTCAAAATGATTTTCATTTTTATACACCAAAATATATTTCACATACAAAAGGGTTAAAATTTTCCATTTCTATAAAAGTCTCTACAGTAATATAAATTTTTACTAATCACTATGTTAAAAATGAAAATTTCTAGTGTACCTCAGAAGGCAAAGCTATGTAAGAATGGTTAAAGAAAAATATGAAATGACCCTGTCTGATAACATCAAATTATGTTATTTTATATTTAAAATTATTATTTACTACAGTATAAGAATAGATATAATTATATTTATTCTTAAATTATTCAATAATTTTAGGAGCATTGAAGGTTTTGAAAGAAAAGTGATGAATGAGGAAGTTAACAAATCCATAGGTGTGCCTGCTAAGCCTCTGAATGAAAATAAAACATTTCTGAGGATAAAGTTACTAAGTGAAATAAATATAATGTCATTCCTATTCAAGAAATGGACACTGTCAGTAATGTAAATTCATTAGGAATTGACTTTGATGGCCTTTCTACTCTTAGATTAATTCATCATTTTCCTGAGACACATCAATTACCACTCTGTCACATGAGCTTTCTGAAAATGACCCATTATGTGACTTGAAGGAAGAGACTTAGTTGCCAGAACGTTTTAAGAAAACAAGCCTCCAAAAGGCTCCATGAGAGGCATGATGACTAGTTCATGGGGCTTTGCCCAGTAGAATATTGACCACTTTTTCCAATAGCGTTTCATTTCAAAAAGTATTATTTGGAATGGAGAATACGGAGACTGTATATCAACAGAATGTACAAAACTTCGTGTCACTGAATAAAGTGAGTAAAGCAAATCAGCATTTATAGACATTATTTTCAGAAAAATAGTTGGGAGTTACAATTCTACTTTTTATTTATGACAGCAAAATCAGGACATATTTTGATTATTTTGTTATGTCCTCTCACTTTATAGTGGGTACTAATTCCACTTTTCCCTTCTTTTTCCCTCATTTGTCTTCTCTCACCCTCTCTTGCTCTCTTCTCTTCTCTCTGTCCTCCTAAAAGTTCCTGGAAGTGAACAAAGGGAAGAAGGGAGGTGGAAGTAAAAGCTCAAAAAGAGATCAGAATTGGTGAAGTCCTTAAACTTTTTTCTTTTTCTTTTCACCAAGCCCTGGTGAAGATGTTCTTTTCTTAACCTCAGGATTTATGGGGTGTCTTGAAGCTTACTTCTCTGTGTCTCTCATAGGTGTGGTCCCATCTCTCATATATCATACTGATTAGTAATTTTCCAATCTGTTCATTTAAAGTTCAGATGTACTGCTGGTTTTTTTTTTTTTTTATTGTAAAAAACTCTGATGCACACATAGCTTTAACATAGGACATAAAAACAACCACAAGATGGACATTCATATGATGATGAGATCATTTATGTTAAGGAGAATCTTTGTCTTTAACAGTGCAATTTAAAATTAAAAGATATTTTCTTTAAGAATCTATTCCCTAAAAAAAAAAAAAAAAAAATAGGGCGCCTGGGTGGCTTAGTCGGTTAAGTGTCCGACTTTCGCTTGGGTCATGATCTCGCGGTTCGTGGGTTTGAGCCCCGCGTCAGGCTCTGTGCTGACTGCCAGCTCAGAGCCTGGAGCCTGTTTCAGTCGTGACCCCCTCTCTCTCTGACCCTCCCCTGTTCACACTGTCTCTCTCTCTCCTAGAAATAAATAAAAACATTAAAAAATTAAAAAAAAAAAAAGAATCTATTCCCTATAATACTAAAGCCAAAACATATGCAAAAATCTTTGCAAAATATAGCACTATGTATTTCAAATATACATGTGAAATTCCTCCCATCTTGTATAATAAGGACTTATAGAAAATAATCATCAAATAATGAGAATGTTAAAGTTTAAAAAATTAACACAATTTACTGATATGGAGATTTCTATGAATACCAGGTAATTTTGTGTCATAGACATTTGTTAAATGTGATAGATAAAAGTATGATGTAGTAAGAGACCTGATAGCTCTTTTACAGACTGACAATTGAATGGCTATTATTTTATCATTTACATGCCAACACTTATTTCCGCTCTCTCTCTCATATATATTACTTATATTCACATAGATACATGGTACTTCTATATGATAATTATATACCTATATACACATGATATTCCTTTATGGAACTTACATACATATAAATTAGGTTTTATTAAAAGAATGTCAAAATTACAATTTAGCTTCACGTTATAATAAAATCTACACTATTCCCTGGACTCAGGCATGTTGTATGTGCAGCTCTGATTCGTTTGGCACTTGGGGGCAGAATCGTGATCCCAGTGGGGATCCTGTGGCACCAGGAACTCTAACCTGAAGCTGCTCTATGGTAAGTAATTATTTTGGTTCACGTAGTGAGTCTGAATTCTTAATGAAGAGTGAGAATCACCAGCACTTCTTCCTGGTCATCAAGATAATATATACTGAAGGAATAGTTTTCTGATGGACGAATACACCCACTGGTTCGGTTAGGGCTTCCAGAATCTTCTCAGTTTCCAAGTTCTGTTCAGTTCTAAAATGAAGAACTACACTTTTTCCAAGACCCCAGGTATAGACTCTGTGTCCTGTTGACAGGACACGTCAATTGGCCCCTATGCCAGTTCCAAACAGCCCCCAATCAACCCTCCTATTTCCTAACTGACGTACTTGATTATGTTATAACGTTTTGATGTAACTAGATAGGAATCAAAATGAAATAGGATGAATTACTTCATCTGTATTCCCATTCTACTTTATTCTTAGCAATCATCATGACGTACTATGGATAATAATTTATATATTTATCTCCCTCTATAGACTTTAAGCCCATTCTGGGCAAGGGTAATGACTCATTGAACTTCACATCACCCAGCTTCTACAGCAGTGAGTATAACATAAAGGCTTATTAATTCAGGTGAGTCAAACACACACAGGTATTTTGATGATCAAACTTGTTTCATAATTGAAATATTTCTGTTTCTGCAAGTAGAAAAACATAAACATGTCTCAACAGATGTTATGTGTGTCAGAACCACTATTAGGGCTGGTTTCATGTAACATTTTGCTCTAACAGAATGGGTATTTGCACTGCCAAGTCACAAAACACGAATGCAATTTAATCTTGTTTTTGCAGTTAATCTCTAGAATCACAAAATTGATATGGAATTCAATTTTTCTGGCCATTTAGCTTTTAGAGTTTATATGAGTATAACTACTTATATAATTAAAAGATATGAGCTTATCAAACTCACTTTTAACTCACAGGTAAAGAAAAGAAATGAAAAAAGAACTGCATTCAGATACTATACCTACTTTAAAGAAAGAAATAGAAACATGATGTAAATGTTTTGCAGCACGTTGACACTAAAACACACAAATTGCAACTGCCATTAAGAGATTATTTTTAAAATCTAAAAACGATTTACTTAAAAAAATTCTACCCATAGGAGTAATTTTGTCTAATGGCTTTGGGATAAAATAATTCCAAAACAATTTCTCAAAGTCAGATTTTGAATTTAATTGCAGTTTTAACATTTATGTTAAACCCTACAAAAGCTATTTGCAACATGATGCATTGAATTGACTCAAAAATAATTTTTCTGAGACTAAAAATGAACCAGAGAAGAGTAAACAGAATTGAAACTAAATTGAAATTCTTATGCAGATCCTTACTATAGGTACTGACAAATGCCTATTACACAGTTGTTCAAGTTTATTTTTTTAAGATTCTTGTTTGTTTGTTTTTTATTTATTTATTTTTGAGACAGAGAGAGACAGAACACGTGTGGCAGAGGGGCAGAGAGAGAGGGAGACACAGAATCTGAAACAGGCTCCAGGCTCTGAGCTGTCAGCACAGAACCCAATGCGGGGCTCGCACCCACGAACCGTGAGATCCTGACCTGAGCCGAAGTCCGACGCTTAACTGACTGAGCCACCCAGGCACCCCACACAGTTGTTCAAACTAATGGAGAAATATACTTATTTAAGAATAAGATCAATTGTTTGAAAAACGCTGGGGCAAAACTATAAAAGGAAATGAAAAACACAGAGGTCCATCCCTCCGTTTTTTTCTTCCTTTTGGAAAAGCTTGAACTGTCAGATTTGTCATACTCTAACATTTTCATACAAAATCTGTTACCCTGTTTCCATATGCATGAACAACATTACAATGAGAAAAAGAGTAAGCATTAGATGTTGAATAGCACCAAAAGAAATATTCAGACTTGGAGGTGGGTATAAGTTAAGGCAGCATCAGGGAGGCAATGTACAGTGACTGAGAACATTTGCTTCCAAGGCACCCGATACCTTGATTTTTTCTTGCAGTTCAGTTTGTGATGTCTTGAAGTCAGGACCCGGAGAGTTTACACTTAATACATGCTTCCTCTCCAAAAGCTCTTCCATTCCTTTCACCTGGGCCTTTAGCCTTCTATTTTCTCTTTCCAGTCCTTGTTTTTCGGTTTCAAGTATTTCCCTCTTGTCCTGCTCCAAGATATTTTCAGCTTGCAATCTCTCTAGCTGAATATAGAAAACACAAAGAAGCAACAGGGAGCATCTGTAATTACCTAAAGGCAAGGCACCCAGCAAACAAGCCCCCGCTAAGAAAGGTTCACAGACACATAGGTTTATATAATTCTTAAAAGGAACACTGTATTTGTCTGAAAAGTTGTGAACTACACGAAGATCCTAAGAGCAGGCCGTACCCTAGATAAATGTAGTTTTCCTCTTGGTTCATGAGACTATTCTATAGTCATACAGCCCATATTTGTCAAATAAATATGTCAAGTGAAAAATGGTAATATTCTAGCAATAATCTCCAATTAAATGATGAACGTTATCCATTGGGAAGGCACAAAATAATTTCTTGGCCATTTTTTTTTTTTGACGTTTATTTATTATTGAGAAACAGAGAGAGTCAGAGAAGGAGCATGGGAGGGGCAGAGAGAGGAGAAGGCACAGAATCCGAAGCAATCTCCAGGCTCTGAGCTGTCAGCACAGAGCCGGATGCAGGACTCCACCCACTACAGGTGAGATCATGACCTGAGCTGAAGTCCGATGCTCAACCAACTGAGACACCCAGGCGCCCCACTTCTTGGGCAATTTTGATTGGATGGATATAGTTCACGTATTCATTCACTTATTATTTATTTACTCTACCTTTACTTGTTTGTTTGTTTACTATATCTTTCAAGTTCCACATATACTAGTCACTGAGAAAGACAAGGGAGTGAAACAAAATATTATAAATTCCATAATTAAAGTACTATAAAATACAGTCAATCACACAGGAGTGAGTGGCTAGTTGGATTTCCAGGGAATTAGGGGTGGGCAACCATGGCTGGGAGTGGCGGGTGAATCTGACCCATCTCTTTAGTATACTCCATAATAATGGTTTTTCATTTTTTTATAGTTAAAAACAATTTAAAAAGAATACTATTTCAGACATATTGGCATTATACAAAATTCAGATTTCAGTGTCAAAAATAAAGTTGTCCTGGAAGGCAGCCATGCTCATTGGTGGGCACATTGCTAATGCTTGTTGTCACACTAACAACAGCAAAGTCGAACTGTTGAGACAGAGTCTGTACGAACAGCGGAGCCTAGATTATCTACTATTTGGCCCTTACCGACAAAGTTTGCTCACTACCACTTTCATCCTATGATACTCAACCAAGGCTGTACGTGAGACTGTCTTAGGGAGACGCTGATAATTGCTGGTGACTCAGAAGCCCCCTCTAGAAGTTTTGATTTAATGGATTTAGGGTAATTTTAATGTCTCTTTCCCTTGGCCAGTTTTTGTTGTTTTAACCTTTTTCTATTTAGATTTTAAAGAGGCAATAAAAATGTATTTATTTTATTCAGTTTCATTATGTTTAAATGTGTGCTCATTATTACAATGACATTAAATCATAATTGTCTGTTAAGGGTTTTTTGTTGTTGTTGTTGTTCTGGATGTTGTACGTGGAAATGATTAGTAACTTTTTTAGCTCTCAATTCTAATCATGAGCTCTGAATTCTAATCTTGACTTCACCATTTATTATGTGGGTGAGTTCAGTCAGGCAACTTAATCTCCCCCATGTGGATAACTTATTGACTAATACCACAGGGTCTGTGAGAAGTAAAATTAATTAAATTGACAGGAAAACACTTTGCATAGCAATATTCTACGTAGAGAAGAAACACTGTGGTCATATAATTTGGGGGAAATAATTATGTACTTATGTCTCTGATATATTTGGGCATATGTATATCCAAATGTCAAAGCAATTTTATGGTATAAATCTGTATGGTGAAGGCCCTCTTCACATTAGAAAAACAAGTAGAACCTAGTCCTGATTCTGTCACTTACTCATTTTTTGGCTGATTCTGAATAAAACATTTTCTCTTTTTGTTCTTTTTTTAAAAACAAAATTCAGATGAGAACACCAGACCCACCAAATCTGTGGAATTATAAGGGCTGAATGAAATCAGTATTTGAAATGCCTTAAAACTATGTACCATGATTAAAATATGAGACATTTTTAAACTGTTAAGGATAAAAATTGGAAATTATTCATTTTTACATAGTTTTAAATGGCTTGATTGCAAAGTACTGATTAGTATTATAAAGTATTATTCACATTTTAAATTCTAAAAGAGAGATCAACTTAAAAATGTTAGACTTCAAAAATATCTTTGAAAATGAATTTTCATTAAACATTTTAAAAATACACTTATTCATATATATATAATTGTATCATTATTATAGAAAATACTCTGTTCCCAAATCAAAGAGTGGTTCTGGCTTCTAAAAAACAGGAAACAAAAATTACATCTTGAGACTAGACTTTGTGTATCAACTAAATATAATAAACTAAGGGATCAAATTTTAGATGATGTGCTTTAACATGTGGAGTATCTATTTGGGGATTTAAGGTGAAAACAGTATTTCAAAATACAATTACCAACATGAGATTTCTTTAATTATTAAGGTTAATGCTTAAACTTTTTGACCATCATGTCACTTATGAGAATGACAACAATAAAGCTGAAACAAAAAATCATTAACTTCCATATGAAAAATTAATTTTAGGGGTGCCTGGATGGCTCAGTTAGGTAAGCATTCAGCTTCGGCTCAGGTCATGGTCTCACGGTTTGTGGGTTCAAGCCTCCACACTGACAGGCACAACCTGGGATTCCTGCTTGAGATTGTCTCTCTCTCTTTGCCCCTCCCTAACTCATGCTTTCTCTCTCTCTCAAAATAGATAAATAAGCTTTTAAGAAAATTAAAAAGAAAAATTAATTTTAGGAAAGTATGTATATTTTGGCCAAGGGGAAATATGATGGTATGTCAAGGTTTATGAAACTGTAGGCATTTAAAAGGTATTGCTGGAGTCCATTTTAATCCTAATAACAGGTAACAGGTAGAACTAAGGTTTTAAAAAAGTAATAGACTGTTTGATTGAATAAGCTCTAAATCTTTAAAAAAATATAGAAAGGAATGATTTTATCAGTTATAACAAGAAATCTTAAATAATCATGTCTGATTATTTGCTATTAGCTGTTTATTGACACAGTAATTATCTGATAAATTTATGTATGCAATGCATAGCAAAAGTGAAAAGGTTATGTAGAAATGGGAACATCATAAATATTATAAGCAGTTTTTAAAAAATTCTTTAAACATTTATTTTTTTTTTTTTATTTTTTTATTTATTTCTAGGAGAGAGAGAGAGACAGCACGAGCAGGGGAGAGTCAGAGAGAGAGGAAGACACAGACTCTGAAATAGGCTCCAGGCTCCGAGCTGGCAGTCAGCACAGAGCCCGACGCGGGGCTCGAACCCACGAACCGCGAGATCATGACCCAAGCGAAAGTCGGACGCCCAACCGACTAAGCCACCCAGGCGCCCCTATTTATTTTCGAGAGAGAGTCCGAGTGGGAGACACAGAAGCTGAAGCAGGCTTCAGGCTCTGAGCTGTCAGCACAAAGCCCTATGTGGGGCTTAAACTCATGGGCTGCAAGATCATGAACTGAGCCCACGTGGAACACTTAACTGACTCAGCCACTCAGGCGCCCCGATATTATAAGCAGTCTTATTTCTGTTTTCATTTCACAAAATGTTTTCTTATCATATTATTCTTTTCCAAGAATCATATGAAAATCGACCACATTAAAAGCCATTCAACTGAATGAATTTAAAGTACTAATAAATACACAGGTATAAATTGGGCAGAGACTCATGAAGGAGGACACCTGCTGAGTGCTATGAGAAGGGCTTGCAATAAATTAGGCAAACAGAGGTTATTTGAATGAATAGTATATAAGCTGAAATCTGAAGTTTAAGAAAGCAAAGAATCAGAATCAAGGGAAGGGTGCTCCAATAAAGGAATCAGGAAATAGGTTTGCACATTATAAGAGGCAAGAGTTCAATCATGAAATATTAGGTGTGGATAGAATATGATATAAAAGGAATCTGGACACGCATGTAGTGGCTCTGAAAAGTTAAGTGTGAACACAACAGTCATTTGAGTTGCTCATGGAAAATGTCATACTGTGATTATCTCTAATGATAGAATATGGGGTCAGTTATAAACATTTTCATCTACTCACTCAATATTCACCAATTATTATTGCTTACTACTTTTGAAAAGACATCAAAGATCCCAATCAGTGCAATAACTAGAATGTAGGTTTATGAAACTAGAGCTCTGCCATTTTGTTGGCGAGCCTGGGACCTGACACATGCTATGTGAGTGATCTGCGAGGAGAAAGAACACAATGGTAAGTCTCTAGGGAATAGCCTTCCTGTATTTCAATTACAACAATTAGACACAAAACAAAACTAAGAAGGCATCCTAGAAGAGCCAGTCATTTAGCCTACTGTATGTAATACCAGTAGGGTTTCCCAGATTTACTCCTAAGCCATTGCTGTTAGTATAGTTCCACTGCATTTTGTGACAGGTGAATGTAGTGATGTAAAGAGAAGCCTTCTGGGAAAATGACCTAGAGTTGAGTCCCAATTCTCTTAATCTTGAAACCCTCCATTTTTCATTTATAAAATGTAGAAAATATTTCCTAAAGCCTCGTCTTATCAGGCAGAAATTCCATTATTTAGGGGAAATATTTATTCCAAACTCAAATATTTCAAGTGATAAATTTGTTTTCTAAAGAATAATGGCCAAATGAAATAAGGACAGATGAAAATAGTATATTTATTTTTCATATTTTATCAAGATGATGATCATTTTGTAAATGGACCTTGTCAACTGCGAAAAGCCCCAACAGAATGCACTGTGTGGCATTCTGCAGGCTAGTGAGGAGTCACCTAAAACCAATGTGAATATTCCAATAATACATTTGCAGATATTCAGGATTTTCATTTCGGACAAGCCAGCCATAAAATCTCATTAGAAACTATGATTTTGGGAGTGAAAGGTAAAAAGCAGGTAGCTTGCTATTTCCTAGCAGTAAGATGATTACTGTTTTACTAAGGGTAATATATATTCCTGGTAAAGAACTACATAGGTTCATATCCTTATAATAATCCTGTAAGTTTGTACTTGCTATCATGAGGAAACTGGGGTCTTTAAGAGCAGAAGTAATTCTCAAGGTAGGCAAAGAGTCTAGTCTATGGCTCACTTAAAGTTCTCTCTGATTCCAATCCTGAGCTCATCCTACCCATACCAAGCTAACAGCTAATGTACATATGTCTGCTGCAGTAGCAACCACCACATTTTCAATCCATTGTACTACATTACAGCAAAAATATGTTTTCTCTTGATATATTTTGGGGGTTTGATCCTTGTTTCATCTTTCTCTATCAGCAAATTAATTCAGAGGAAAAGCAATTCTGTAGACTCACATTAAAAAGACTTTGCAAACTCAAAGCTAATGTACTGTGTGTATTACTGATATTATCCCACCCAGAGTCTCTTAACATTCTTTCTCTAACCAAGTGTTTAGACTCACAAATAAGAATTGGATAAACTCTCCCCTAAATAAAAATCTACTTCCCACCTGTCCACAGTTAAGTACAGCTCAGTGATAGCTCACACCCTCTTCTACCAAAAGTCAAGAAAATAATAAATGATTTTAGTAATGGGTAATGTCAAGTATATATCACTTTAATTTCATCTTAAATCTTTGGAGAATTTCTAAAAGTAATGAGCTCCAAAACTAATTTGAAATAAAATGTGTGCCAAAGTTAAATAGAGGAGGGATCCAAATGCAAAATAATTAATCTAGATACAGACACTATACCCTTACCCCAAATTAACTCAAAATGTATCACAAACCACAATGTAAAACAAAAACTGTAAAAACTCATAGAAGATAGGTAGCACAGGAGAAATTTTAGATGACTACGGATTTGGTGATGGCTTTTTAGATACATAGCCATAGGTATGATCCATGAAAGAAGTAATTCGATAAACTAGATCATTAAAATGAAAAACTTCTGCTCTGTGAAAAACATTGTCAAGAGAATGAGAAGACAAGCCATAGGCTGTAAGAAAATATTTGCAAAAGGCATTTCTGATAAAGGACTGTCATCCAAAATACGAAAAGAGTTATTTAAATTCAGCAGTAGGAAACAAACAACCCAACTGAAAATAGGCCGAGGGTATATAAGTAATAGACATCTTACCACGAAGATATACAGATGTCAAATAAACATTTGAAAAGCTGCTCTACATTGTACATCATCAGGAAAATGTGAATTAGAACAATGGGATTCCACTACACAACTATTAGAGTGATGAAACTCCAGGGCACTAACACTAAATGCTGGCAGGAACGTGGAACCACAGGAAATGTTCAGGCATTGGTGGTGGAAATGCAAAAGAATACGGCTGGTGGAAATGCAAAAGAATACGGCCATTTGGAAGGAGAGTTTGGAGGTTTCTTACAAAACTAAACATTCTTATCATATTATGTGGTGAAAATGCTCCCTGGTATTTACCCAAAGGAGCTGAAAACTTATGTCCACCAAAAATCTACACCCCCCTCCACACACCCCCACAAACAAACAAAACCAAAAAACCGACACAAGGATGTTTATACCAGCTCTACTCATAACTGCCAAAACTTGAAGCAACCAAGAAGCCCTTCAGTAGGCATAAGTGGATACATTGAGGTACGTCCAGACAATGGAATATTATGAAGCCCCAAAAAGAAGTGAGCTAATCAAACCATAAAAAGACATGCAGGAATCTCACATGCATGTTACTACAAAGCCAGTCTGAAAAGATTTCATACTGTATGATTCCAACTATATGGGATTCTGGAAAAGGCAACATTTTAGAGATACTGAAAAATAGTAGCGTTTTTCAGAAGTGTCAGAGGATAAAAGGAAAGGCTGAAGATAGGGGAGAAAAAGTAGGTGAAGCAGAGGAATTTTAGGGTAGTGAAATACTGCGCATGATACCATAATGATGGCTACATTACATATTTGTCTGAATCTGAATCTATGGAATGTCCAACACCAATACTGCACCTTAATGTAACCTATGATGTATCAATGTAGGTTCCTCAACTGTTACAATGTGCCACTCTGTGAGGGATCTGACAGTGCCGGAGGCTATGCACACGCAGGTGGGGGGTACAAATCTCTACACTTTCCCCTCTCCCCTCAATTTTGTGGTGAATCTAAAATATCTTTACAAAATCAAGCTTAATAAAAATCTCTTTTTAAAAGAGATATTTTCATATTTTGGATATTTACCCTTTATCAGATATATGTTTTGCAAATATTTCTTACTAATCTTGGCTTGTGTTTTAATTATCTTAATAGTGTCTTTCATAGTAAAAGTTATAAAATTCAATGAAGTACAAATGAACAATTTTTTTCCAAAAAAAAGGAGGAAAGCCAGAGAAAAGAGAGCCCTCATGCACGATTGGTGGGAATGCAAACTGGCGCAGACGCTGTGGGAAACAGTACAGAGACTCCTCAAAAATTTAAAATTAAAAATAGGATTACCATATGATCCAGTAACTCCACTACTGGGTATTTACCCAGAAGAAATAAAAATACTAACTTGAAAATATATATGCATCTCTATGTTTATCGGGGCATCATTTACAATAGCCAAGACATAAAGGGAGCCCAACTGTCCACCAACTGATGATAAAGAAGATGTGGTATATATATATATGTGTGTGTATACACACACACACACACACACACATACACATACAATGGAATATTACTCAGCCATAAAAAATGAATGAGATGTTGACATTTGCAACAACATCGATGGATCTAGAGGGTATCATGCTAAGTGAAATAAGTCAGCTAAAGAAAGATGAATATCATATGATTTCACTCATATGTGGAATTTAAGAAACAAAACAAATGAAATAACAAAGAAAAAAGAGACAGATAAAAAAAATACAGATTCTTAAATATAGAGGACAAATTGGTGGTTGCCAGAAGGGAGGTAGGTGGGGAGAAGGGTGAACAGATTAAGGGTATAAGAGTATACTTATCATGATGAGCAGTGACTAGTTCATAGAATTGTCAAGCCATATGGTATACCTGATACTAATAAAACAATATATGTTAATCATATTTCAATAAAAGTGGAGGCTAAAATACATACTTCTGATTGAACATGAATCACAAGCAATGGAAGAAAATTACAAAAGAACAGTGTCTTTTTGTATAAATAAGTCAATATATATCGGAATGACAAGAGAAATACATTTATAATGACCTTGCTTATACCCTAGCAGAGAAACCTTATAGATTTCACACGGAAAAACTCTATGGGTATTTTGGACCCCTGGTTTTCCAGGGCAGTCTAAAAAATTCTTATTGGTGTTCCAAATTTCATACACAAATATTTTCTCCATTTTGATGCAGAAACATTGAAAAATGATGTAGGTGATGTAAAAATCACCTATTCATATCCTACTAACTGTTAAGATGTTAAAGTGTGAATAAATATGCTGTTATTATGTCAAACAGAGAAAACTGTTTTATGAGCACATCCGACAACAATCAGGGAAAAGCTATAGCCTAAAAACAAAACAGTGAAGAGATACTTTTCTGCACGGCTCCTGCCAAGCTCTGATACGCTGCAATGCATTTCTCATAAACGTGATCAGGCATGAACTTCACAGAAGCAGTGCTTCCAGAGCTTGAGAAGTGAAACACAATACAGCTTTATTTAAGGATACGGATTTTGTTCCAATGAAAACGAACCAGAGGTTTATGTAAGGTATGTCTAATGGAACCTAATTTTGCTGTGGGTTAACTCCATCCTCAAGTGGTACTGAGTGCTAGGAAAAGCTATGTGAACACACAGTCCTTAGCAAGATCCGCAGCTGGAAAATAAATACATTATCAGAAAAATGAAATTTAAGCAAGCTATGAAAGGTTGACCTTCCTCATTTCCAAACTCTCTCCTAAAGTAAATTTACAAGGAGACAAACTCTCTTGGCCCCAGAGTTGACAAACAGGTTTTCTTGAAGATTTTGATAGCTCTTAGTTTCATTTGACCTAGAAGGTATATTGACTAATTACACGTACACTGATGGTTCAGATAAAATAGAAAGACAACTTTAATTGTTAACACTGAGCTGTAAAGGAGAAAAATATGTATATATAATTTACAGGAGAATATAGTAGAAAAGTACAATGAATTAAAAATGAAATAGTGGCAAGTACTTGTAAGCTTCCCCTAAGTCACCACTTTACATCAAGAATGACTTACTAGATCATGTTTATGTTTTAAATATGCTGCTTTTTAATATCTGATTTGGGGGGGAAATTTGACAAAAGATATAGATTGATGAATTCTTAAAAAATACATAATGAATAAAAAATAGTTTGTCTTATTGATTAAGCTAGAATTACACAATATTTTTTTACATTAAATTTAGATCATTTATTCAAAAGATTAATATTATAATGAGGCAAGTTAATTCCTTCCACTTAACTTTAGTCTAAAGTTGGCACATTTTATTGGCTCTTCTATTCACTACTGGTTTGCAATGACAATTCTGTTGACAGATCAACTGTCCATATATGTGTGTGGCTCTGATTCTGGTCTCTTATTCCATTTCTTTGGTCTACCAATCATTGTACAAATACTACTCTATTTGTTACATGTATTATACATGCATATTACATATATAAATATAAATTTTGCTGATATATGCATATTTAATTGATCTCATATCCAGCAGTATCTATGAACTCTTGTGAATTACATTTTGTAAACTTTCTCTTTTCTAAATAGATAATTCTATCATCTGGGATAATTACAATTCTGTATCTTGCTAATTTGTGTCATTTTATTTATTTTTCTATTTTTGTTGAACTCTCTGGCACTTGAAGTGGAATCTTAAATTAAGAACGTGATATCATGCTTCAGATACTCCATCATTAAGTAAAATATTTGCTACTCTATCAAGTTTTAAAAGTCCACTTGATTCCTAGTGTGCTAAAATGTTTTTCCGTATAATCATGAAATATGTGGTACCAACTGTTTTTCTGTTTTTATGTAACCTTTGAGATAACCACATAATTAATTTTTTCTTTTACTCTGTTTAATGTGGTGATTTACATGACAGATGACTTAACATTCCATTTCTGTGAGAAATCAATTATTTTTATTTACTATGAGATTAAGATTACTTCTACTTGGTTAATATTTTTGCTTCCATATTCACGTCTGAAAATGACTGTACTTTTCCTTTCCTATATTACCCTTGTCTAGAGGGAACATTAGGATTAAACTAACACAGTAGAAAAAGTTGGAAAGTTTTTCCTCTTTTTCTCCTCTGGAATATGTTCTATAAAATTGGAATTATTGGGTGGCTCATTCTGTTAAGTGTCTGACTTCAGCTCAGGTCATGTTCTCGTGGTTCATGGGTTCAAGCCCCATGTTGGGCTCCGTGCTGACAGCTCAGAGTCTGGAGCCTGCTTCTCATTCTGTCTCGCTCTCTTTCTGCCCCTCCCCTACTCAATCTCTCTCTGTCTCCCTCATCTCTCTCTCAAAAATAAATAAAAACATTTATTTATTATGTTTTTATTATATTTAGACATTAAATTTAGACATTAAAAAAATTTTTTTTTAAATTGTAATTACTTACTTTGAATAGTAGAACTCAACCATAAAGCATTCTGATACTGGAGTTTTATTTTAGGAAGAGTTTTAATTTATTCATTTTTAATTTACTTTTCTTGTCAATAGTTTATTTCATGTAAGATTTTATTTTATTAGCATTGTGCCTTCATAGCATTTCCTTATCTTTGTAAATCTCTGCTCTATTTAAAGCTGTGTCCCTTTTTTATTACTAGTATTTTCTAATTTTGGCTCTTGATTAATTTCACTTGAATTTCATTTCAGTTTATTTACTTTAAAAAAATTTTTTTTGAAGAACCAACTTCTCGCTTTGTTGACTATCTCTATTAAACTTTTAAAATATATTATTAACTCCTAATATTGTTTTTTTTTCCTTTCTTTTATACCCATTGTTGTTTTTTTCTGCCAGAATATTAGCTCCTTAATTTATTGGTCATTGTTATTTTGTTATTCTGGGTACTCCAAGAAGCAGCTATACAATGGGACTAAAAGCACAATCACTTTATTAGGAGGAATGTGTAGGAGAGAAAATAAGGAGGGGGTCAGGAGAATGAGGGGGGCAGCTGGGTTGCAATCAGGGCTGATTCTGAGTCATGAGGAGAGAAGGAAGGAAAGACTTTTGGGTGGACTCATCTTAGATGTCACTGCAGCCCAAGGAGAGTTAGGTGAGGTCATGGAGGAGCTGCTAAATTAGTGAGAAGGTCACATCTCCCAGAAACAAGGAGGCTGCCCTTTGCCTGTAGGAAGCATGATCCTATCGCCTGGATTGCAGAGGACAGCAGTTAGAATTCTGGATGGATTACACTGCCTGTAATTGAGATCAGAGAGTCACCGTCCCGTGGTGCACATAATCATTTCCTAATGTAGTCACTAATGTTAGAAATATCCTTGCATTTTGAAGAATCCCTCAAGAATTCCATGTTTTATCTTTCAGTCTTATATTCCATTAAATTAATTTATTTGACCTAGAAGTTACTTAGATGTCTGTTTCCAATACCTGAATAAACAGGTTTCTTGAAGTTATTTTCTATAATAAATGACCAACCATGGTCAAAAAAATCGTTTCTTTTAGGAATTATGCAGTTTAGAACATTACTAAGGACGAAATCCCCATCTTTCCACGTAGCCTTCAAAAATCAGTAAGAAGAAATAAAATCACTCATTCTGCAAATATGACTAAGAGACTTATTTTATTGTTTTAAAGTTTATTTATTTTGAGAGAGAGAGAGAGAGAACATGAGCAGGAGAGGGGTTGAGAGAGATGGACGGGGAGAGAGAGAATCCTAAACTAGCAGAGCAGAGCTCAATGTGGGGCTCAATCTCATGAGATTGTGACCTGAGCTTAAATCAAGAGCTGGACACTTAACCGACTGAGCCACCCAAGTGCCCTGGGACTTAGTTTATTAGAAACCTCGCTTCACCTGTAATAGTTAAAATATACATCCAGGAGCAGCAGAGGCCTCCCTGGAGACCACACAGGAGCAGAGTCAGATGGAATTGTGCATTCGATGGAAGCCCAGCTAGGGTGGCCCACTGCAGGGGATGTCACATCACCTTCCACATACTGAGCACAAACCTCAAACCCAGAGGACCAGAAAACCATTTACTATAAGAAATGTAGGAAAGGAGCTTAGAAAGTAAAAGAGATAATGGCTGTCAATCTTGAGGTGGTACTACTTATGGGGGCACTATACCCTAGAAGGCGAGAGTGTCCTTTGGGTAGATGAGTGTCCTTTGGATATTCCAGGTAAAGAAAAACTGGAAAGCAAGAAGTTGCTATAAAGGGCCCTATCAAGAATCAGAATACAGATTAATCTGCATCCCTCTACCCAAAATCTTTAGTTACAAACAAACAAACAAACAAATAAGAACTCCAGTCTTTTGTGTGTCAACAAAATGGAGTGCTCTAGAACTAGGAAGTTAAGTGCATAACCCACGCTCTTCATTATTCCATCGTCTCCCATTGAAACACTTGTCATTATTGTCACTTTCCTAGGAAAACCCTACCCACTTTGTCACAACAAGCAAAAAAGTCAATCTCCACACAAAACTACTAAAAGTATAAAATAAAATAAAACTAAACACTTTTCCACTGCTAAAAAACAAATAAGCCAATTAAAAATTGGGTAGAAAGACATAAATAGACATTTCTCCAACAAAGACTTGCAGATGGCTAGCAGACACATGAAAAGTTGCTCAACATCACTCATCATCAGGGAAATGCATATTAAAACCACAATGAGATACCACCTCAGACCTGTCAGAATGGCTGACATTAACAACACAAGAAATAACAAGTGTTGGTAAAGATGCCGAGAAAAGGGAACCTGGTGCCCTGTTGGTGGGGATGTAAATGGGTGCAGCCATTCTGGAAGATGGTATGGAGGCTCTTCAAAAAATTAAAAATAGAATTACTATGACTATGGCCTAGTGATTCCACTACTGAGATACTGACCCAAAGAATATGCAAACAGTAATTCAAAAGGATATATGCACTGCTATGTTCTTGTAGCATTGTTTATAATAGCCCAGTTATGGAAGCAGCCCAGGTGTCCATCAATAGATGAATGGATAAAGAAGAGTTGTTGTATACACACAATGAAATATTACTCGGCCATGAAAAAGAATTGGATGTTGCCTTTTGCAACAACATGGAGAGAAAAAAAATACTTTCAACTGCTGAAAATACTCCTCATGAAATTATCACATGACAAACAAAAACTATAATACCACACTCCAACATAAATTGTATTAAAGCAAAAAGAGAAAAAGGTATAAACCATAACATGGGATACAAGTGAACTAAAAAACTGTATATCATATTGATTACATAACCCATAAAATAGTTTTTCAAGTGATATTGAACACAAAACTCTCATTTAATATCCAGTGGTATATATTTTCAGAACAGTGAGGACTGCACAGAAATCTTTAACTCCACTGAAGAGGATTATTATGGGTAATAGCACTGATGTTGTGAATTTGTAACAATTTTATATATGTTTTAAGACAAAGCAAACAACTTTCTATATCAACATTATTGGGAAAGAAACACATTTTTAAAAAGAAAAGAGATAACAGAAGATTAAGAAATGAGACATTTACATTGGAAAGTAGTTTGGTAATTTTCTAAAAACTTAAGTTTATACCTATACTATCAACCAGCAATTCCACTCCTAGGGATATAAATTCCACTTTCAAGATTAATAAAAATATAACCACAAAACATAAATAAATTAAAATATATTTATTTATTTATTTATTTTTTAAATGTTTTTTATTTATTTCTAGGAGAGAGAGAGAGACAGCGTGAGCAGGGGAGGGTCAGAGAGAGAGGGAGACACAGACTCTGAAACAGGCTCTGGGCTCTGAGCTGGCAGTCAGCACAGAGCCCGACGCGGGGCTCGAACCCACGAACCGCGAGATCATGACCCAAGCGAAAGTCGGACGCTTAACCGACTAAGCCACCCAGGCGCCCCAATTAAAATATATTTAAAGTTGTATTCATTATAGTCAAAATCTTTAAAAAAAAATACGTGTTCAGCAACAGGAGAATGAATAAACAATTCAGTATATTCATACAGTGGAGTATTATTATATTGTTACTAAGTTAAAAGGAACAAATTATTGATACACGAAACACCACATACAAAAGAAGGCTGGTACCCTCAAGTATTATTAGGTACGTTTCCCCTTATATGAAGTTCTGCCGAATGGGCAAATGTATTTGTGCCTCTAATGTGGGAAACAGACTGGGAAAGGGCATTAGTAAATGAAAACTTTACAGGGACACAGAAATATTCCCTCTGTTACAAAGAATGTGCTTTCTGCAGAGGCTTACATATTCCATGATGCACTGACCAGTATCACTCAATATCTGTTCTTTAAATTGTGTGTAAATTCTACCTTAGAAGAAAAGGTCAGCAATAAATATTTAATGCCGAATTTGAATGAAAAATGTGAAATATGAATGTGACTGCAGTTTTCTATCTCTGTCTACAGAAAGGACGTGTGAGCAAATACACGCAAGCGGAATGAACATGTTCAGCACCCAAATCTTTCTGGTAAGATAAGCCATAGCTCTTTGAGAAATCCTTGTCTCCAGACCTAAAGCTAGGAAAGTACGAGGTGAACCTGGAACATAATTGTGTTTGAAAACAGTTAATCGCTCAGTGATTAGTCATAAGGACCCTCGTTCCAGCTTAAAAGGACTCCTACTGGCTAAATTTGGGATAATTTGAACACCAAAAATGGAATCAATATTCATGTATAAAATTAATGTATCAATAATGTATAAAATAGAATAAAAATTAATGTATAACGTTGGATAATTCTTAAGTCTACAGTACAACCCAAAGATAGAAAAAGAGACAGAGAGAAAACTTTTTATTTATTATTATTATTATTTTTAACGTTTTATTTATTTCTGAGAGAGAGAGAGACAGTGGGAGCAGGGGAGGGTCAGAGAGAGAGACACACACAGAATCTGAAGCAGGCTCCAGGCTCTGAGCTGTCAGCACAGAGACTGACGTGGGTCTCGAACCCACGAACCGTGAGATCATGACCTGAGCCGAAGTGTGATGCTTAACCACCTAAGCCACCCAGGCGCCCCAAGATAAAACTTTTTTTTTCTTCATTGCAGAATGATGCCAGCTAATAAATGCAGAGGGACAGCAGAACTAGAGCTCTGGCAACTATGAATAATAATCATTATAACCAATTAAGTTAAAAACAATCAAGAGGTGCCAAAATCATTAGATAAAAGGTATTTAGGGAACAGGGTAATTTTAGGATATCAAACAATTTTCTGAAAGATCATTCACTAACTTAGGGGTGGAAATCCACACCTTAATCAAGCAATTATGTCCAACGTCACTAACAGTAGAACAAGGTGTTGTTTCTCTCTATGTGATTCATAACGAATATGTATATAATGTACATGTTATTCTTGCTAAAGAAGGTTTAATCTGACTGTAAACTAGCCTGAAAATCAGTAGCTCTCAACCAGGGAGGTTTTACATGAAGGGACATTTAACAAAGTCTGGAGATGTTTTTGTTGTTATGTCTGAAGAGGTGTTACTGGCATTTGGTGGGTAGAAGCCAGGGATAGTGCGAAATGTCCTACAACACAAAGAACAACACCTTACAGCACATCAACCATGCTGAGGTTGAGACACTCTACTCTAGGCTTACCTCCTCTTCACCTGCTTTACAGGACATAGAAGAATAACAAATACCATTAGCAAACAGTTAAATAGCTCCATAATGTGGTATATTCTGCCACCAGACTAATCGGATTTGTTAAAATAGTAATATATGAGAAAATAGTGGGAAAAGCAGTTCTAGAGGAAAAAGGATTAAATAAGAGAACACCTGATGCATTAATAAACTCAATTAAGTGCATTAAGGCAAGCAGATTGAAAAGACGTTCTTGAGCAAATAGAGGGAATTTAAATATGAACCAGATCTTGATTATATTATAGCTAATAATTTCTTAGGTTTGATAATTGTGGTTATGTAGAAAAATGCCTGTACTCTAAGGTGATACATGCTGAAGAATTTGAGAAAAGTGTTATTTTTTAAAAATATTTTTATTTCTAGGAGAGAGAGAGAGATAGCGTGAGCAGGGGAGGGTCAGAGAGAGAGGGAGACACAGACTCTGAAACAGGCTCCAGGCTCTGAGCTGGCAGTCAGCACAGAGCCCCACGCAGGGCTCGAACCCATGAACTGCGAGATCATGACCCAACAGAAAGTTGGATGCTTAACCGACTAAGCCACCCAGGCATCCCGAGAAAAGTGTTATTTTATTTTATTATTTTAGTTTATTTATTTGAGAGAGAGGGAGAGACAGCATGAATGGGGGAGGAGCAAAGAGAGATGGAGAGAAAGAGAATCTCAAGCAGGCTCCACTCTGCCAGCACAAAGCCTGACGTGAGGATCAAACTCACGAAACCGTGAGTTCATGACCTGAGCTGAAACCAAGAGTTAGATACTTAACTGACTGGGCCACCCAGGCGCCCCTTGAAAAAAGTGCTATGATGAAAATAACTTGTGTCGAAGAGGTACATTAATTAAAGACTAATCTTAAAAGATAACAGGTAATGTTAAATTTAAAACTTAATAAACAGAAAGAGGTATATGATAATATCATTTATGACAGTTTAGAGTGTACATTTTCAAGAATATATATATAAAGAATAGGTTTATATTGCAATAGTTGTCTATGTGGGGAATGCATGCAAGAGAGGGATATATAGACAATAAAAATGAATAAATGAATGAAGGAATGAATGAATACAAAAAAGAGAGGAGCTTTGCAGAGATCCATGGTGACAATAGCATAATAAAATTCTCTGTCTCAAGTATCAAAATAAATCAAAATATCAATAAATAAATAAATAAATATTAGTGTATACGTGAGGGCCAAAACACAATTTAAAGAGATAATTGTATTTTTTAAAAAGGAAACATAAATTATGCTTGACTCTGGCAAAGAAATCAAAGGGCAGAGAGGGTGAAAACGTATATATTTTCTGGAAAGACTCAAATTAAGACAATTGTCCCAATAGTGGCCCTGAAACATAGACCTTCTGGATGTGATTCTGGTGGTTGAATGCAAGGACCCCACCCCTGGTGGTAGTGGATACAAACTATGAGTCTCACCTGTGAACTAGGATAAAGTTGAGGGGAAGCATAGAGTTGAAAGGGAAACATTTTATGTTGTCATTTAACAGTTAAATAATATAGAAGCAATGGTAATTATATGGATTTTGGATGTGGCCAGATTTTATTAAATGACTTGGAAACCATAAAGAAAATAACTAACAGGCTTGGGTCAGCCAATTTTCAAATTGCGGAATGTTATTAAAGCCAGAAATTATTCCTGAAGGGGTTTAAAGAAGCCCTTATCTCCTGAATCCAGCAGGCAGACGGAGTGTCTCCAGTCCCAGGAATTAATCGTATGTGGAAGAGCTGCACAGGAGACAAAACACTTGGTCTGGACAGTTCTCCAGTGCTAAATCAGGGCCCTGAGAGGGAAGCAGTGAGACCTTGGGGCCTGGAAAGAGCTTATTTGAGTGGATGCACTTGAACACCTCGAAGCAATATCCTATTCCAGTGGGACTATGAAACGAGTGCCTCAAATACCATGTAGACACCATCCACCTGCACGGCCCTGGGAAACAGCAGATAAATGGTAGGTGACGATGGACAACTAAATGTCATCAAGTGGTAACCCACATTCTCTTTCTGGATGTCACATCTTTGCTGGACCTCAAATGACTTTGATGTTCTACAGAACATCTCATTGGTACATTATATTGAAGACATCATGCTAATTGCATCTGATGAACAAGAAGTGGGAAGTGCTCTGGGTGCCCTCATTGACTCACAGGCATGTCAGAGAGTGGGAAGTTCATCCACATAGGTTAGGATCCTACCACGCCAATAAACTTTTTAGGGACCTAGTTTTCTGGAGCATGCCGAATCATCACCTCTAAGGTAAGGGACAAGTTACAGCACTAGGAAAGGGGCAGAATGGTTGGCCTTGGAGACTGGAGATACTGTACTTGGAAATAAGGTGTTAAGTGAGTTAACACATGCGTTTTTGAGTGGGGCCTCGAGCAAGAGAGCAAGCAGCAGGTCCAAGCTGTTGTGCAAGCTTCCCTGTCATTCATTTCACTTGGCCCGGCAAATCCAATAGAATTAAAATATGTCATAGATGGAGCGCCTGGGTGGCTTAGTCGGTCAAGCATCCGACTTTCACTCAGGTCATGATCTTGCGGTTCGTGGGTTCGAGCTCTGTGTCAGGCTCTGTGCTGACTGCCAGCTCAGAGCCTGGAGCCTGTTTCAGAGTCTGCGACTCTCTCTCTCTCTCTCTCTCTCTGACCCTCCCCTGCTCACTCTCTCTCTCTCTCTCTTTCTCTCTCTCTCCTAGAAATAAATAAAAAACATTTTAAAAAAATTTAAAATATGTCATAGATAAGAATGCATGTGGAGACTTCGGCAGTCCCCAATGGAGGGGTCACAGAACAGACCCGGAGGGTTCTCAAACAAGGCAATGCCATCTCCAGAAATGAACTACTTCTAATTTCAAAACTAGATCATCATATGCCAAACCAGTTCCTAGTAGAGAATGAGTCCTGATCAGTGACTCTACGGCTGGAGCTGCCCATCATGGTCTGGACATTATCACATCCATTGAACTATAAAATCAGGCAGACTTAATAGCGATTCTTCTTGTAATGGAAATTATACTGAGAATCAGGCTCAACATGTTCAGAGGACAACAGTAATTTACACATATGGAGGGACCAAACCTCAAGTTACCTATCTATATTAAGTGAATGCCTCTCTTGTAGCTCACACATGAGTCCATGGGCAGTACTTTTCAATGAGCTAATGTAAAGGGCAAGAAAAAAAGGGATGGCCCATGAGGGGTCCATCTTGATAGGTTAGTATGAGATAAAAAAGGAAGCTACTTTATTACATGCCTACTCAGTGGTGGCCTTAAAGTACAACAATGAGGAAAAAAACCTTCCAGTACTTGGAGAAATACACTTGTCATCAATGTTGAATGAAGGGACAAGTGACCGAAGGTAAGTATATATAAAACTGGCTGGAAAATGGTGATCACTTGGCCTTTTGGCTGGGGGCCTTGACAAGGCAAAGCTGAAAGACTAAAGACAAAGAGGTCTATGCAAGAGGCATAGGGATGGACATACAGTTTTGGACATAAAAAGTTATCCTTTTTACATTTTTGATTCCCATATCTGCCAGACTTTCTACCACCAAAGAGGCATTTTAGTAACCAGATGGGAAGGAAGTTGGCATCCGGTCAACATCAGTCATTCTCAGTCCTCCACCAACCTGGTGCTTGAATAACAGGTGAGTCGCCATAGTATCAGGGTTGGAGGTTATGCCTGGATCTAATGGAATGGGCTTCCTCCCAGCAGAGCTGATCTAGCTATTCACCTGCTGAATGCCTCAACAGACAGCCACTTAGTGACAATAGGCCAGACCCTTTCTGTAGGAGGCAATGTACAGTTTTCACTTGGATTGGAAAGTACTCTTGTTTGTCTTTTCTCTTGTCCAGCCAGCAGCATGATCTGAAGACTTACACAAAAAGTAGTTTACCAATAGTTTACCAACATACATTCCTATGAAACAATACCTAAAAGCTTGGGCACATTTAACAGCAAAAGAGATTTAAAATAAAAATGGGTGCTTTACCAAGACTTGTCCTCCAAATACCAATCAGAAGTCAACAGAAAGCCTCAAAAGTGAGATGGTTTATCAAATGAAATCTATGTTTTCTAACTTGAGGGAGATACTCTACAAGGCAGGACACTGTCCCCTATTTGTGGCATATAGTGTAGGCCATTGGCCAATGTATGAGGCTGTGTCCGAGTACACTGAATATATACGTACATCCAGGAATCAATGTATGACTGTAGGATTGGTTTTTCTCACCTTTATTCCTTGTGTGTCCCAATTATTCTCAGTGTTTATAGAATTTTATTTATACCCTGACAGGGATAGATTAAACATCTATATAAAACATGCTTTTCCACTGTGCACTATAAATATATTATGATTCTGAGATGTTTCAATGTTTTTACTCATTTAGTAAGGTTAAAAGTTTAAGAGTCTTGGCAAAACATTGTTTTGAGTTTTGATACCAACATTAGAGGTGTGCGTTAGTGTAGTTTTATATCTGTAGTTTAAGTTTTCTCTTTTAGGAGAGAAAGGATATTTCTCAAGTGTGAGTCAGTTAAAAAATCAATTACTCAAATATGTCAGTGAGCCAAAGTCCAACACGAACATTTGTCCAGATTCAAAAACAAATGTCAATGAGTATGGATCGATTACGTGAGAATCTTCAACTCACCTGACCTTTTACTGAAAAACTCTAAGACATTTATGGTAGAGGAAAGATTTTCCCAACAGATTTTATAAAGGTCAAAGTATAGACTTGAGTATTATTTGAAATTTGGTTTCCAATAATTATTTATGACCAGAATTCAAAATCACTTGTAAGGAAAATTTTAAATGGTTCATATCTACAACTAGGTAGTTGTTTTGTTTTGTTTTTTAGTTTCTTAATGTACTTGTTTTTATCTCATCTCCAGCCAGACACTTCTATATCTCCTCACCTCCCCACAAAATAAAATAGAAGGAAGAAGGAAGGGACTCCTTCCCTCTCCTTTCAGGGGTGGTCGAAGTATCAAATTTAAGGAGTTTTGATTGACTGTGGTTTCTACTTAACTTGGATTAATGTACATAACCTATGAGAGGATAAACCTTAGTGGAGGCCAGAATTTGTCTCAGAAGAAGAGAAAATGCAGAACAAGTATAGAAAATTTTAAAGAACCAGACTAAAAAAACCCCACAAAAAAACAAAAGGTCAGAATTGTGGGATCACCTTACAAAAGTTAGTGATAATAAATATTATTTCCCATTTTATCTCTCTGTGTTACAGGGCATAAATTTCTAGTGTGTGACTAATAATAATTGTCTTCTTTATTTACATTCTTACCCAAGTGGTTCAGATTCAAATTTTCTAAAGCGTGGCAGTGCAATGCCTGCCTTTATATTGTACATAATCATTGCCTTTTTAATCATGCTTGATGATATTTTTAAATTGGTGGAATGATAACCACGGTTAAAATATCTTTAATATATTTAAAAATAAAGTGTTTCTAGAATCATGTATTGTGTCATTATTTAACCTCTTCATATAGCCATTTTTGCTTGCTTTGTATATTTTTATTTGGTATTCTAACATAGGAGTATTATGTTACAGAATTATGCAAAAACAAATTAAAGTAATAAGATGAAAAATACTTAAAACATTTAGTTGATTTATGAGGGTGTGGGGTTTAAAGCTAATTCTGCCATATACTAGCTATGAAGCCTGGGGCACATTCCTTAAACTTCCTGAGCCTGCTTTCTCATCTGTAAAAAGAAAAATTATAATCATACTTCTCTTACAGAGCTGATGTGTTGATGAAATGAAATCACATGTGTTAAGGGCTTATAAAGCACATGGATCTTACAAAGTATCCATAAACATTAGTTATAAATACCTAGTGATTCTCAGTCTGAAAGAAAACAGAAACATGCATTTTAATAAGTATATATGCACCGTCCATTACTTTTTAATATTTAAGGCAAAGATGCATAAATAAAAGGCTTTTCATCTTCCTTCTTCTTTTGGCCTTTCTTTTTTTCTTTTATGTTCATCTCCAGATGACACCTTCCACTTTTGGAAGACATACTCAGATTAGTTGATAAAATATTTTGTAAGAATAATTATATTGCTTTATCACCTTTGACTTACTTCTTTCATGCATTAGTTATTATTGTGGTGATTACTAGAAAGCCTAAAGTTGAAGACTCAAATATGGACTTTGGAGAATTTTTCTTTTTCCAGAGTGCTTCAACCCTTGCTAAAAACACATACAAAATGACCATAAGCTGTAACAACTGTTTCGTATTTAAGCAGGTTAGTAATGGAAATAAAAATTAATCTGATCCATTACTGTTAAAAATAATTATTCCCATAGAAGCGTACCTCAAGAAGCAAGAAAAATCTCAAATAAGTAGCCTAATATTACATCAAAAGGAGCTATAAAATAAAAAAGCAAAAAAACCTCAAACCAGAATAAGGAAGGAAATAATAAAGATTAGAGCAGAAATAAATGATATAAAAACTAAAAAAGGCCAATAGAACAGATCAAACAGATCAATGAAACCAGGAGCTGGTTCTTTGAAAAGATCGACAAAACTGATGGAGCTCTAGCCAGACACATAAGTAAATAAGTGAATGAATGAATGAATAAATGAATGAATGAATGAATAAATAAATAACATATTCAATAAAGAGCTAGTATATAAGATACATAATTTATATACCTCAACACCAAAAAATGGACCCAATTTAAAAATGGACAGAAGACATAAACACGCATTTCTCCAAAGATAGCCAGATAGCCAACAGACACATCAAAAGATACTCAACACCACTCATCATCATGGAAATGCAAATCAAAAACAATGAAATGTCACTTCATACTTGTCAGAATGGCTAAAATCAACAACACAAGAAACAACAGGTATGGGTGAAGATGCAGAGAAAAAGGAACCCTTGTGCACTGTTGGTGGAAATGCAAACTGGCGTAGCCACTGTGGAATACAGAATGGAGGTTCCCCCCTAAAATTAAAAATAGAACTACCCCATTATACAGTAATTGCACTACTGAGTATTTATTCAAGGAATAGAAAGAAACTAATTAAAAAAGATATATGCACTCCTATGTTTATTGCATTATTTATAATAGTCAAATTTTGGAAGCAACCCAAGGGTTGCTTTATACAAATGTATAAAGAAGTGGTGGTACCTATCTATCTGTCTATCATCTATCTATCTATCTATCTATCTATCTATCTATCTATCTACCTACCTACCTACCTACCTACCATCTATCTATCATCTATCTATAATGGAATATTATTCAGCCATAAAAAAAAGAATGAAATCTTGCCATTTGCAACAATATGAATGGAGCTAGAGAGTAAAATGCCAAGCCAAAAAAAAAAAAAATCATTCAGAGACAAATACCATATGATTTTATCCATGTTGAATTTAAGAAACAATGAAGAAAAAAGAGAAAAACCAAAAAATGGACTCTTAACTGTAGAGCACAGAAGCAGAGCACAGATGTAGAGCTTATCTTACCAGAGGGAAGATGGGAAGTGGGGGTGGGAGAAATGGGTGATGGGGATTAAAGTGTACACTTATCATAATGAGCACTGGGTAATATATAGAATTATTGAATCACTATACTGTACACCTGAATTAACTATACTGGAATTATACTGGAATTAAAATTAAAAATTGCATAAAAAATAATTATTCCAATAGCCACTCATGCTTACCAGGATTACAACATATTATGAACAAAGTTTTAAATTTTTATATTTATAGAGGTTATCTAATAATTAATAATATTTTCTATTGCTTAAATATTTAAAATATAGGAGAATTTCTAATAATTGAGAGAAATAGCCAATGCTATTTAAAAAATAAATGAATTCAATAATAAGTTCAGAGGATACTGAATTTTTCACAAGCTGTATCAGTGGAGAATCACTGATGAAATCAATGTGCTGGGAAAATATGGAGTATAGTCAAATATAAAACATACCAAATGAGTATGGACATATACAGAGCTATGCCCTCCCTCCACTTTGATTCTTTTCTCTTTCAACCTCATGAAAGGTTGAAATAGAAGGTCCTCTTCTTTTTGATATGTACCTTTAAGTTTCCCCACATCCATGGCACCCGCTGGAAGCCATGCACTGTTGCAAAATAAAGCTACGATGTCCCATATAAACAGACAAGCTTCTTTGCCTTTTATGTGTTCACATTAACCGGGATTTTGACAGAGAATTGTGAATGCTCACTTAATTCATATGAAAACATGTTTTCGGAGGGAAAGATTTTGAGGATGATAATGGAAAAGTTCTAAATCTAATGTAAAATAGAATATTTCTCTTCATTGGCTATTTGAACCCTTACTCAATACAACTGTAACAGATTTAGGAAATCAGGTTTGAATTTGAAGCATTGAGAATAGTAAGTGTTAAGATAACATGGAAATGTAAATAAGCATGTTTATGTTTATGTTTATGTGAATTTGGTAAGTTCACTTACTGCCTCTACAGAAAGGAGTAAAGTGGATTTTGAAAGACGTATATAGAAATTATGGGCCGAAGGGTTAGGAAAGGCCCCAAACATATGAGTATTCATCCAAGAGAGAACAAGACCTGAAGGGCATCGGAGTGGAGGCCTTAGGTAGGTCATCAGGAAAACACTAGTTGACTTGGGGTTGGCATAGTTTTAATTAATCCAGTGTCTTCTTTTTCCATGCACTTCATAATCTTCAATAGATTGCTTTCTATCTAATAAATACAGGAAGGAAATTTTTTAAAATTTATTTAAATTCAAGTTAGTTAACATTCACTGTAGTATTGGCTTCAGGACTACAACCCAGTGACTCATCACTTACCCAGTGCTCATCCCAAGTGCCCTCCTTAATGCCCACCACCCATTTAGCCCATACACCCTTCTACCTCCCCTTCAGCAACTCTCAGATTGTTCTCTGTATTTAAGAGTCTCTTATGGTTTGCCTTCCTCTTTATTTTTTAATGCTTATTTGTTTTTGAGAGAGAGAAAGACAGACAGACAGAGACAGGGCACAAATAGGGGAAGGGCAGTGAGTGATGCATAATCTGAAGCAGCATCCATGCTCTGAGTGGTCAGCACAGAACCTGACACAGGGCTGTAACTCACAACTGCAAGATCAAGACCTGAACTGAAGTCGGTTGCTTAACTTACTGAGCCACCTAGGTGCCCCTCCCTCTCTGTGTTTATCTTATTTTTCCTTCCCTTCCCCTATGTTTATCTGTTGTGCCTCTCAAATTCCACATATGAGTGAAGTCATATGGCAGTTTTCTTTCTTTGACTTATTTCATACTTACCCTGTAGATCCATCCATTTTGTTGCAAGTGATAGGATTTCATTCTTTTCCACCACTGAGTAGTATTCCAGTGTGTGTGTGTGTGTGTGTGCGTGTGCGTGTGCGTGTGCGTGTGTGTATCACATCTGTATCCATTCATCAGTCAGTGGACATCTGGGCTCTTTCCATAATTTGGCTGTTGTTGACGGTGCTGCTATAAACATCGGGGTGCATGTGCCCCTTTTGAATCAGCATTTTGTGTCCTTTGGATAAACTTACAGTTTGGAAAACAATCTCAGATTGTAAATAAATCATCAATCTGATATAGCTGGGAAGCATTCTGAACACCTGACCATCAGGAAAAAACACTGCTCATGGGTTATCTGCGCAAAGGAGTTTCAAATACTTTTGCCCACCCTACACACTTCTAACCCTTTTTTGGAAAAAAAAAAGTTACTCATGGCACCTAATACTTTTTGGATAAACCATCAGAGGCTTTCATTTGTTGTTCAATTTTATATTCATCATTCTTATGTAAATGGAAGACAAGTGACAGTTTTGGTCTTGGATAATTGGACTATTTAGACTTGTCTTTGTCTAAATAAGCAGAAAACATATCCCCATGTGTGACAGTTTAATTTTCAGTTTTCCCAGAATATTATTTTTCTCTAATGGCTTACTCATATCAAATTTCTCTTTAGAGATTCTGTTCCCTGAGTTCTGTCAATATAAGCCCAGAATGTGCCAGAATGCTCGAATCCATATCACTAATAGACTCCTAAATTGACTTGCTTTCCACCATCAGTATCCTGTTTTGAAATTATATAATTATTTCTGATACATTTAGAGTATTCTCAGTAATCTAACCCACTTTGCTACAACATATAAAGTCAGTAAGGGGTGTGAGGTACAAGAGATTTAAATCAAATTAGATTACCAGCTGTTGTGAGAATCTCAGAAAACTGAGTTATGATGGCACTGAATTTCTAATTATACAACTCCCTGCCAGTCAAAGATAATACTATTTAGCTCTGGCAGTAACTAAAATCCCAGGCAACTTTTCATTTAAAAGTTGTAACTAGGTCAACTCCCCCAGCATCATCCAGATCCGCTACATAGTTCTCACCCAGCCTAAAACATGCACTTAACTATAATTCTGGATGAATTCTACATCCTTCACTGAAGGCAGGTCTCTCGGGCAGGTCCATTTCCAAATTACACAGCAGTCAGTCATGTACTAGATCCCATTCCACCATAGAGTATATACAGAATTAAAGACTGAACTATAATTTAAGAAAACACCTTGAAAATATTTTTTCTTTTTTTTTTTAACATAGAATAAAAACATTTTTCTGTTCTTTAGATTTTCCCCTGCCTCGACACAAAAATCTGAGGAAACCTACTTGAGCTGCAGACTGGTAAGTACACTTACTATAAGACAGTATCCAAGAAGCAGCTGGATTGTAGAAAGAAATAGTGACTTCTTGATTCAAAATGCTAGTTAATTTCCATTCTAAGCAAAATTCCTCTTGGTGGCATGTGATGGCTCAGTTGGTTTAGCATCATATTCTTGATTTTGTCTCAGATCATGATCTCATCTTTCATGAGATCCAGCCCTGTGTGTATGGAGCCTGCTTGGGATTCTCTCTTTCCCTCTCTCTCTCTGTCCTTTTCCCCCATACAATGCATTCTCTCTCTCCTCCCTCTCCCTCTCTCTCTCTCTCTCCCTCTCAATAATAAATAAATAAAACATTTTTTTCATTTCCAGTTTGAGGGGCCTTAATCTTAAATATGGAGAAAAAAATTAAATGTATTTGTTATGCATATGCATTTTTAAAAAATTTTTTAATGTTTTTTTTTTTAATTTATTTCTAGGGGAGAGAGAGAGACAGTATGAGCAGGGGAGGGTCAGAGAGAGAGGGAGTCACAGACTGAAAGAGGCTCCAGGCTCTAGCTGGCTGTCAGCACAGAGCCCGACACGGGGCTCGAACCCACGAACCGCGCGATCATGACCTAAGCGAAAGTCGGACGCTTAACCAACTAAGCCACCCAGGCGCCCCTGCATATGCATTTATTGAGAACTATTCATTTATCCAGTGACTTTGTGCTCAGAGAATTCACCGCCTTAACACATTGGCCAGAAGAGCCAATTATGTAAATACTCTGGGGCTTTTTTTTGCCAATACTCCATTTTGAACTTCTTTGTTCAAATTTCTACAATAAGAAGCTTACATCTGAAAAAACTGGGCAGTTCAAGAAATAACTAGGACACACTGGTCACGTGAGGGCAATACTATTATCAAATTGCTGAGTCTGTTAGTAACAGTTTTAAAAGTTGTCCATCGTAAATGGGGATCATCAATGTTAAACAATTGTGATGCTTGATATTCAAATACTATTTTTCCCTCAATTCGAATAATATTGTTTGAAATCTGTTACGTTTCTCCAGCAGACTCAAAGGTGATAGACCAGAACAGCAATGTTGAATACCAGCTGCTGGCATTTGGCTTCTAGATTAAAACTCATTAGCTATGTGGCCTTGGTAAGTGGCCTAACTTGCTAACAGTCTGAATCGGAGTGCACACCTCTGAAAAACTGGAACTAAACGATTATTCCAACAATGTTTTGAGGCGATTTTATAACTTTACCTGAACAAACTTAAGGTTGTTTCCTTTAAAACTAGACAAGAATATATATATATATCATAAAACAAAAGTATTTCATTCAAAAAAGTATGTTACTATACTGGAATTAAAATTTTTAAAATGACAAAATTAAAATTAAAAAAGAATAGTTAAAATATTTAATATTAAATGAGATCTTAAAATTCAATGGTCCAGCATTATACATATGACATCTTTGAAGTTATCAGTAAATGGTAGCTATTATAAAAATACTATATCTGAAAAATGAGCAAACCACCAGAAATTTATGTTTAGACAAGTAAAATGCAAATTAAAATGGCAATTTCAAAATCACTTATGAAAATATTAAAAATAATAATATACACTCTTGGCTATAGACTAATGAGATGAGTGTACTTAGACTCTGCATGTGGGTGAGAATGTGAATTGAGACAATGTTTTTCTAAAGACAACTTGGCAATGTGTATAAAAGACTTAAAAACTAAACATTCTCTTGCCTAAGGCATACCATTTCTAGGAATTTAAGCCATTTTTAAATACCCAAAGACATATGTGCACATACATACTACAATATTGGTTATATGTCTAAAAAATCCTGATTTTTAAAAATAGTTTATACTTTAATTGTGTACAGTCACACAATGACCTTTATAAAAACATATTCCATATTATGATATGATATTAGAGACCTAAACACAGCCAATATAAAATGTACAATGATGCCAACAAAGGGTGGTTATGTATCTTCTTTTCTAAGGAAAGAAAGTAGCTTCTATCCTAATTTAAGACTTAAATGAACACATATACACTCACATATATAACATACACTTACACATCCACACACAAACATACACACACAGAAACTTGTCATTTGTATTGAGAATCTGTCTCAGTGTTTTTTTTTTCTTTTTTTTAAATTTTTTAAATTTATTTTGAGAAATAGAGAGAGAGAGAAAGAGAGTACAAGCAGGGGAGAGGCAGAGAGAGAGGGACAGAGAGAAAATCCCCAGGAGACTCCGTACTGTCAGTGTGGAGCTGGACACAGAGCTCCATTTCATGAACGTTGAGGTCATGACCTGACCTGAAACTCAGACTGGTACTCAACGGGTTCGGCCACCCAGGCGCCCCTATTTGTTTTCTTTTGAACAAAGCTTTCTTTCTGTAATTTAATTCAATTGTATATACCACTTACGTGCACAAACATAGCCAATTCATGTCTTTCATTTGCTTTCAGCTTTCAGTGCTTTACCAAGAATTTTAAACCATAACATCATTTATCATAGTACTTGAATGTCTTGTGGAAGATTACCTGTAGCTGGTAAACTGTTTGTATCACATTTGGGTTGTATAGATGTGAAAAAGCTTACTCAAGGCCACATGACTAATAAATGAGTTTTCACCAAATCAAACTAAAAAAGTTGTATATCAGAGATCCTATATTGCAATGGCTCCCAGTGCATCTGAAAATGATGATATAAGATCATGCCCTTGCCCTTTGAGGAGGCTTACAATAAACAGCCAGATGTGTCTTTTTCTGTTTTTGTCTCTAACTGCTGAGTAGGCTTTTATACATGTTGCACAAAAGCTTAATCTACGATGCTTCTCTGATTTCAGGGCCAAGAAAAAGTGGTGTTCTCCTGATGGTTTGATTCCTCTTAGAAAACAATGATCATAGAAACCACCATTTTCCCCTTTGACCTAACTGGTAGGAAGAATTATCCTCAACACATCGGCATTTCTCATCTTGGCTCTCTCCATCTGTCTTCCCCTTTCCCAAGCCCCCTTTATGACTCGGGGAAGAGGTGGCGAGGGATGGCACTGATGCAATCGGGAAGAGCTATTTCTCGTGAACAATTTAGTGGCAACTCCCCAAATTAGGGCAAGCTGTCTCCAACAAGTTTTCCTTTGCAGTGTGTGATCTTTTCAAAAATCCTGTGTGATAACTTTTATTATTCTTATTTCCATTATTTTCGTCTGTAAACTGAGACCTAGAGAGAGAGGCATAAGGAGTTGACCAGAATAAAGTAATCAGCGATGGAGCCACTTCAAGTTCCAAAATCTATGAGTTATTCATTTTCCACTGCACTATGTTCATCTGATATAAAATATACTATGGTATGAGCTCAGTTTTTACAGAGTTTTATGAAGAGAAACCACCTAATACAAATCCCCTTCCTCCCAGCCTGTATTTTCTGAATTGCTCCCACACTTTGGTATCCAAGACATTCTTCCAGAATTACGATACAAAATAAGTAATTTATGATTTATCACTTTTAGTGCACTACACAATTTTCTATGCAGTGCAAATAATTCAGTCCCCTAAATATTTCCTCCTTTGTTAACATGAAATAGAAAAAACAGAGTTTACAATCTGTGAAAATTCTTTTGGTGGTGGTGGTGGTAGAAGTGTTGAAAATAAATGTTTTCACCATTTCACTGGGCATACCTAAGAAATGAAGTAACCAACAAAAGTGAGGTCACCCTGCCCGCCTCACACTGTCGCTAGCTGCCAAAAGCTACGTTAATTCCACTACATGCAACACACTTTGTGTGTCACTGGTCCTGACACATGAGATCCAGAAGCCTAACGAACGTTTAATAAGTTTTAACCCACAGTTAGAATTGTATTGGCTCTAAAGATTTTTTCATTTTTATTTTATTTTTTTGTTTTTTTCTTAAATAGTTTATTGTCAAGTTGATTTCCATATAACACCCAGTGCTCATCCCCACAAGTTCCCTCCTCCATGCCCATCACCCCCCATCCCCTCCCCCCACCCCATCAGCCCTCAGTTTGTTCTCAGCATTCAAGAGTCTCTAAAGGTTTTTTTTAATCTAAAAATTTTTTTAAAGGTTTTTTTTAAATCAAATATTCTGCCTTTATGAAAGTCAAGTAATTCCAATCTAGTAATGAGTCAGTATCATCTTGCAGTATTTTTAAACCACATATAAACTGATTATATTATTTTTGATTTTCAGCAGCATTGTTCTTCATAAAGTAACCAAAGATGCCTCAGCTATACTTCTTAAAATAGTATATCACTTAATAAAATCAGGTATATTTTGGCATTATAATCCTTATCCAATACCTTACCTCAACTCTTAACTCGTAGATCATTCTATCCTTGCTGGTTTGACATTTTGACTCTTCTTTTATATCTCTCAATATTTCTTTCATTTCACTTTCATGTTGACCAGGAATAATGTTAAGCTGAAAAAAGACAGAAAAAATTATAAATACATGAGGCTCCAAAGGCTGGCTCCAGTATAATCCACAATTAGTTTTCATTTTACTTTTAGTTTAGTTTTTGTTTGTTTGTTTTCTATGTGGATTCCGGCAGGTTTTACTGTTGTTGTGATAATGTAGTTAAAACATTTATTTCTTTATTTGTATTTGAAAAATCCCAAGTTGTTCAAAAACAAATCAGCAAAGCTTTAGCAATCTAAATTCATCATTTGAAAACTGGGCAAAACTTGTTTACATATTCCTGATAATTGACCAACTGGATTCTAAGTGAATCCAATGAACACTGATTTAATAGTCTTGAGTATTTGTAACACAGTACCCTTTGTGACTCTACTTAATGCCTACTTTCTATGAAGTCTAACGAGTGTATAGATCACAACAGAGACAAACTTGGGCAATGGAAAAAATACATCTTTATAATGCTAGAATTAGTAAAAACATATTTATAAAAGATGCCAATAAAATGCAATATGGAGCTGCTACATAAGAGTGGCATATCCAGATAATGGAATATTATTCAGCACAAAAAAAGAAATGAGCACTCAAGCCATGAAAAGACATGGTGGAAACTTAAACGCATATTCCAAAGTGAAAGAAGCCCATCTGAAAAGGCTACTTACTGTATAATTATAATTATGTGACATTCTGAAAAAGGGAGCCCATGGAGACAATGTAAAACTGGTGGTTTTCAGGGTTGTGGGTAGGAAGGGATGAACAGATGGAGCACAGAGATTTTTAGGGCAATGAAACTATTTGAGATGATGCTGGTGGACACATATTGTTACGCACTTGTCGAAACCCAGAGGGTGTACAACACTGAGAGTACACTCTAAGGTAAACTCCGGACTTGGGTGATAGTGATGTGTCAATACAGGTTCATCATTTGTAACAAATGTGCCCCTCTGGAGGAGGACATTGACAGTGGAGGAGGGATGCTTAAGTGAGACAGATGGCATATGGCAATTATATGTACCTTCCATTCAATTATGCTGTGAATCTAAAACTGCTCAAAAAATAGTCTATAAAGAGAAACATACAAAAGTGAGAAAAATCCTGTAAATATATAGTAAATTTTCTCCACAGTTGTTCTTATAGTTTTCAACAGAAATACAAAATTTAATACATCTGTATGTCTAATACACATATAACATTGTTCTAATTTATATTTTCCCTAAAACAAGTAGGTAAATGTTTTCAGAATTTATATTATATAATTTGTATGCAATCCCACTATATGTTAGAAAATAAAAGCAAACATTATACTACCTATTTAAAATTAAAAATAACATTACTCATAATATTATCATTGTTAATAAAAATATTAAGTATGTATTAGTCTCTAGGAACTGGACTTGTTAATTCTAGAGTAATCCTATGTGTTAGGTATTATTATTAGCCTTACCTTAAAGAAAAATAAACCATATTTTTACTAGGCTTAAGCGACTTTCCCAAATTCACAAAGCTAGGAATGGAAGAAGCAAATTTTAAGAGTGTTCTTGCCAAATTCATTACTAGAGTTCTTAATCATAAACCAGTTACTACATCTATAATTATAAAGCTGAAAGCCACTGGAATAGTTTACTGAGAGGCAAACAGTTTATAGACATAGACTAGAAATGAGCTACAGTGTAGTTAGGGGGTTGATTTGCCAAGTACAGAGAGGTTCCATGTTCAGAGTTAGTAACATGGAGAACTCCCCACGGAAGGCAAATGTGGAAGAGGACACAATACCACAGAGTTCAGTACAAGCCTGTCTATGCATGGTTCACCTCACTTTCATGTAAATAGACAATGTGGCATTAATCTCTGGCCAAAATTAAATTAAAAATAAAATGAAATAAAATAAAATAAGTCACTTTGCTTAAGAAAATAATGGATTGAAAGGGTTAAATCAAAGTAACAGGTTTTGGGTCAAGTTCACTAAAGTAAAAATCCAACTCATTCCAGTAATTGAGTGCCCTTAGCTTAACTTCTGAAACCTGGACCATTAATTCTCAGGGAATTAGGTCAATCAATAAGCCTTCTCATTGTCAACAGAACTTTCAATCAAACTTGCCACTCAAAGGAGAAGGCAGGAAAATGAATTTTCATACACAACAGTATAGGAAATCCACACTAATTACCTAAAATAACTCCAGTTTCATTTTTCATTGACAATGGAAAATCATGGATCTCTGGACATGGGAAGAAACCAATAACATAAAAAAGCAGCCAAGATTGTTAAACAAAATGTCTGCCAGCAAAAAAAGATAAATGGTATAATTTAAGATATGAAAGTAAATGTTATTAAAAATATAATCACTATCTTTGGGGGGAAATGAATATTATATTGCACTCGTAAATCAAGAAGAGAGCAACTTCAAAATTTCAAAGAAAAAAGAACAATAAAAGAAAAATTTAAATGCGTCTAGTAATCCTTCCCTTTAGAAGAATTTATGAGAAAAGTTGGAAAATATAGCCAGATGTTGGGGTGTCTCAAAGCTCGGTTCTTATGCCTTTGGATGGCTGATGTGCACCCACAGCCCTGCACAATGGTCAAAATTCTGACAATGTCCAAATGTATATAGTTCCATCTTGCAAGTCTCCCGTGAGTTCAACTTCCTACTTGTCACTTCTGTAGGTATCCAAAACGTAAAACATCACAAAGACAAGAACTTCCCTGAAACCTATTTCTCTTCCAGTCTTTGCTATCTTAGCAAGGATCAGCTCCAATTTTCCCTTTGATCAGGCCAAACATACTGGATTTATTTCTAACTCCTTTCTTTCTCTGATGTGTCATATCCAAACTAAAATCAAAATAATTCAATTTTTCCTTCAAAATCTACAATAAATCCAACCACTTCTCTACCTGCACCACTAGTGTCCTGATCAAACACCACCATGGTCTCTCACATCAGTTATTTTAGTGGCTGCCAACGAGGCCTGCTTCTCCAAGTAGCTCTGTAGTCCCTCTTCCAAAATAGCAATCAAAGAATTTTAAAAGTAATTCAGGTCAAGTAACTCTGAGGCTCAAGTTGTTCCCGTGGCTTCCCAATCCATTCAGAATATAATGGATCCTTATAATCCTCACTGACCGACTGGGTCTGAAACCTACCAAACCAAACCTCATCCCCTACTTTTGGCCCTTACTGTGTTGGTCACTCTGACCTTCTCACTGTTCCTACACACTCCAGGCCTAAAAAAAAAAAAGAAAAAAAGAAAAAGAAAAAGAAAAGAAAAAAAAGATTAAAAACAGTAAACAAAATATTGTACAGTGAAGGCAATTAAGACAAAATAACAAAGAAAAGAAACAACAACCCGATGGCCAGGTTAATGAAACAGCTATACTCCTCTTTATGAAAATTTGAGCATGATGATCATTTAAAAATTATCCTCTGGACTCAAAATCACGTTAATTTTGCCACTTACTTATTCAAATTCAGGTTCAGATTAATGTAGTTATAAGTAAAATCTAATTAGTAGCTGAAAAGTGGAAAGCTGTGGATGTATAGATGTTAAAGATTATTCATTTATCAGAATTATGAATGTCATCCACAAGTGATATATCACATTACTTAAATTGAAAGTTATAGAAATAGAAGGTACTGGAAAAACTGAATGAGTCGGCATTGGAAAGCATTTTTCAAGTTCAGGTCCTTTTATTTAAGCATAGTCCTTTGTTAAGACTTTTTTCCTCTGAAATTGCACCTTAAGATAATTCCAAAATTCCTCTATAAAATTCCTCTTTTCATACTGCAGTATTTGTGAACAGTTAAACCAGGCAACTTGTCATCTCTCTGACTTCAGAAATATCTGCCATAATTTGCTTCTGGAAAATTAGCAACATTATATGTAAATATTTATTCTAGTACATTATAATTAGCATGGAGTAGAATGTCTTTTTGAAGATGATTCTGGAAAACAAGAAGATTGTGTAACATACAAATAAAAATATTTTCTTAGTTATTTAGGTCAAGTGGGAAAAGAAAATCTCATTTCAAAAGGGCACAAAAATATAATCTAACACACCCTGTTATTTTGATTTTGCCTAACTATTTCATCCTTCAAAATTATCTAAAATGATTAGGTAGTTATTGCTTATTCCAAAGATCTGGCCTTTGTGGATTATTGCATTCAATATTTATGTCAATGTTATTAATAATACATCATAACTCAATCTACCCAAATACCAAACCCACCATTTCTTCCCTCTCAACAAACAATCTTGCAGCTTCATTCATGAAGGATCAGAAAAGCTATGCATAGAAAAGAGCTTCAACCTCCTATAACATAGTCTACAAATTTGTATGCATCTATACAAATCTTTTCTTTTTTCCCTGTTGTCAAAGAATTTAAATACCTTCCTAGTGTTAAAAACTAATCATTCCATTTGTAGTCAGGATTTGGTACCTTTGGAGTACTTGGCAAACTCATTCTAAGACTTGTATGTCTCTGGGATTTTTGAGATCTCTTGGTTTGTCCCTCAACAACATTTAATTGCTTGATAGTTTCCATTTAGGTTTGAAAAGGAAATATGAGAGATCAAGTGTAGAAGACACCCCCCCCACACACCTACCCCCTCTCTCTTTCCGGTTTTGAAGTTTCCATTCCAGCTTTTTGTTTCCTCTTACTTTCAACTGTCTTGGGAGAGCTTCTTACCTTCACATTTTCCATGTGCTCTCCTCTGACTTATTCCTCTATTGGCTTTTGTTCATCCTCAATACTTTCCAGTATACAATATTCAGCCTTGTCCTTAACTTGAATCCTTGGCAGAATTTGATACTATTAACAATGTCTTTGTTCAAGTACTCTTTTCCTCTGGTTCATGGGAACAAAGATTTTCTCCTGCTCTCATCCTCCCCAGACATTCTGACAGGGGCAGTTTCCCTTTCTCTATCTGCCGTACCTAGTGCTCATCCTCCAAACTCTCTTTTGCCTCATTCAATATATCAACCTTGGGGATCCCATTTCCTCCCATGGTTTCAACCACCATCTCACTGCTCATTGTTCACATTTCTTTCCTGCACTCATAAATCCAAAATCTCACCAAATATTTCTACCTCAAGCTCAACATATTCAGTACTGAATCCATTGTCATTTCCTCTCAAGTTGCTCTTCCTCATGATATGCCTTCTTTGGTGGATGGCCACCCCACAGATAAGGTCAGAAGTCTGTAACTTCTTCTCTCTAACCCCCTAATGGGTGGCAAGATGGCGGAGAAATAGGGACTTGGATACTTCCCGCCCGCATCTCTCTAACCCCCTAGCATCCTCCAGCATTTCCAACATTCACTTGATCACTAAGCATCACAATTTCTTTCACTTGTATGTTTCTCAACTCTTCACATCCCCCACCAAACTTAGGACACCTGATGATTTCTTTCTGGATTACCATGACAGATTCATAAGTTTCCTCATCACTCATGACCCCAAATCTCTTCTTCACATTGAAGTTTGAATCATTTTTTTAAAAAGTTTATTTGTTGATTTTGAGAGAGAGAGCGAGAGAGAGAAGAGTAGGGGAGGGTAGGGGCAGAGAGAAAATCCAAAGTAGGCTTCATGTTGTCAGTACAGAGCCCGACACGGGGCTCAATCTCACCATTGTAAGATCATGACCTGAACCAATATCAAGAGTGGAATGCTCAACTGACAGGACTACCCAGGGGCCTTTTGAGTCATTTTTTTAAAAATCAAATTGACCCTGGTCAACACACTTCAATGGCTTTTTCCATTGTTTTCATGTTGATGTATACATTTATAATTGGGCTCTTTATGTATTGAATATCAAACAGTACAGAGTGGAAAACCAAGTGTTTAGCAGTTAGGCAGATTCTGGTAGCCATACCATATTCTCATGAAAGGTGAGGAAAGTAAGGAGGAAATGTGCCCAAATGAGAGGTCACCTAAATGCAGTTGACCCAGTGATAGCTAACAACAAAATTAAGATTCCAACTAATTTTAATGAACTCTAAGTGCATGGAGAAGTTTCCGAAATACCAGGACTTATATCATATCTTCAAAATTTGTAGCCAAATTTATTCAAACTAAACTTTACCTAAGTCCCTCCCTCAACCGTAAAGAATGGTAGTAAAGACAAAAAAATGTTTAACTACAATTAAAGTAAAATTTATTGTGTCCTTCAAGTCAAAATAAAAACACTAAATAACTAATCTTAGTGGTGTTTAAACTGTTTTGCTCTCATGCTGATGTGTCTTTTACTTTTTTTAATGGTGGACTAAATAGTATATTTATTTAGATTCAATAAATGAAACTTATGCTGAATTTTAAATATTTTAAATAAAATGGTTGCATCACATTTTACTGAATGCTAATATCTAAAAATCATAGAAATGTTATTGTACTCCAGGCATATTTCACGAAACTAGAAAAAGCACAAATACAAAAATCTAACAGTACACGTAAAGGAAGTAGAAGGAGAACAACAAGAGCACCCCAAACCCAGCAGAAAAAGAGAAGTAATAAAAATCAGGGCAGAAATAAACAATACAGAATCCAAAGAAAAAAAAAAAAAAAGTTGAACAGATCAATGAAACCAAGAGTTGGTTTTTTGAAAAAATAAACAAAATTAACAAACCTCTAGCTAGGCTTCTTAAAAAGAAAAGAGAGCACCCAAATAGACAAAATCATGAATGAAAATGGATTTATTACAACCAATCCCTCAGAAATAAAAGCAATCTTCAGGGAATACTGTGAAAAGTTATATGCCAACAAACTTGACAGTTTAGAAGAAATGGACAAATTCTTAAACACACACACATGACCAAAATTCACACAGGAAGAAAGAAAATCTGAACAGATCCATAACTAGTGAAGACATTTAATCAGTTATCAAAAACCTCCCAATAAGAGTCTTGGGCCAGATGGCTTCCCTGGGAAATTCTACCAGACATTTAAATTAGAGTTAATGCCCATTCTTCTCAAGCTATTCCAAAAATAGAAACGGAAGGAAAATGTCCGGACTCATTCTACAAAGCCAGCATCACTTTGATTCCCAAGCCAGACACCCAGCAAAAAACGAGAACTACAGGCCAATATTCTTGATGAATACGGATGCAAAAATCCTCAACAAGATACTTGAAAATTGAATTCAACAGCACATAAGAATTATCCACCATGATCAAGTGGGATTTATTCCTGGGTTACAGGGCTGGTTCAATATTCACAAATCAATCAATGTGATACATCATATTAACAAAAGAAAAGATAAAAACCATATGATCTTGTTGATAGATGCAGGAAAAAAAGCATTTGACAAAATACAGCATCCTTTCTTAGTAAAGACCCTCGAGAAAGTTGGGATAGAAGGAACTTACTTAAACATCATCAAAGCCATCTATTAGAAGCCCTCAGCTAACATCATCCTCAATGGGGAAAAAATGAGAGCTTTCCCCCTGAGATCAGGAACACGACAGGGATGTCCACTCTCACCATTGTTGTTTAACGTAGTGATGGATCAGACAACAAAAGGAAGTAAAAGGCATCAGAATTGGCAAAGAAGAAGTCAAACTTTCACAGACGACATGATTCTATACATAGAAAACCTGACAGACTCCTCCAGAAGCCTACTAGAACTGATCCATGAATTCAGCAAAGTTCCAGGGCACAAAATCAACATACAGAAATCAGTTGCATTTTTATACACCAAAAATGAAGCAACAAAAAGAGGAATCAAGAAACTGATCTCATTCACAATTGCACAAAAAAACATAAAATACCTAGGAATAAACCTAACCAAAGACATAAGAGATCTGTATGATGAAAACTATAGAAAACTTATGAAGAAAATTGAAGAAGACACAAAGAAATGGAAAAACATTCCATGCTCATGGGTTGGAAGAATAAATATTGTTAAAATGTCATTACTACCCAAAGCAATCTACACATTCAATGCAATCCCAATCAAAATTGCACCAGCATTCTTCTCAAAGCTAGAACAAACTATCCTAAAATTTGTATGGAACTACAAAAGACCCTGAATAGCCAAAGTAATTCTGAAGAAGAAAACCAAAACAGAAGGCATCACCATCCCAGACTTTAGCCTTTACCACAAAGCTATAATCATCAAGACAGTATGGTATTGGCACAAAAATATACACAGACCAATGGAACAGAATAGAGAACTTGGAATTAGAGTCACTATCATCTAGTCAAAAATTGTGTTAATTTTATTTATTGAATTCTTATTTCTGTAACATATGTTTATATTTGAAAATGTTTTTGCTCAATAATAGGATATAAAAATATTTATATAAAAACTTAACAGAAGACCATGGGGGAGGGGAAGAGGAAAAAATAATTAAGGAGAGGGAAGGAGACAAACCATAAGAGACTCTAAAATATTGAGAACTGAGGGTTGATGGGAGTTTGGGGAGAGGGGAAAATAGGTGATGGGCATTGAGGAGGGCACTTGTTGGGATGAGCATTGGGTGTTATATAGAAACCAACTTGACTATAAACTATATTCAAAATATGTATATAAAATATTTATGTATATATTATGACTGTAAGGCTCCAAACATTAAAATGTTTTTTTGGATTGAATTATCTCTACAATTGCTATGCTACATGGTTGCTTAAAAACAAGACAAGATAGCACATATTGTAATAAGTAATTATTAAATATAAACTAATCATTTGCTGGAAATGCATCTCTTAATGAGATGGATAGATACATTTTTCAATTAGTTTGTGTATCCATGGATGAAATTACTTATTGATAGAATGAAATAAGAATGATCATCAGTTTTCTTTACTCTTTTTAAAATGTAGGCACTGAGAAAGTTGATCACACGTTAATAGAAATGGGAGATATTTTGTTATAGCAGAGGCACAGTTTGTGTTGATTTTTTAATGTCTGTCTTTTTTGTTGCAAGTTTTTATTAAAATTCTGGTTAGCATATACTTTCAAATGGATGACAAGACCACTTTTGATCTTATATCAAAATGATTTTTTATTATCTATAAACTGACCAATCTATTAGGGCTGATTCAAACATTTTTATGAAAAAGAAAAATACAAGCCATCTGAAATGCCAAATATTACATGATCTATTGTTTAGTTAGTTTCTCAACATCAATTTTTCAAAATATCTTTTTCAAAGTATCTATGTTTGGTACTCCTGAGTTTTTCCCACTCTGATAAAATGTTCTAAAATAACACTTGGACTGGGAACTAAGCATGACTCTCATTTGAGAAATGGGTGGAGAGTAATGTGGGAAAAGAGAAATGGCTTGAAAAGTACTTTTTAGGAAGATGGCTTTTTGAAGACCATATATGAAAGCTGAGAATCTGGATGTGAAATCCATATAACTATTCCCATGGGGAACTGTAGCAACATGGCAGTGTGTGGTGGTGACTCAGTGTCTCCAAATCTCTCCATGAAAAGGCAGAGCAATGACAATAACAAAATCAAAAACCTATGCAATTCCACAGCAAAATTAGGTGACATATATTCCCTGAAAACCCTAGGACAATCTACTCAGCTTCAAGAATGGCAGAATATCAGCACCTCTTTGAGAAAACTAAATGGAAGCAACGTGCCCCGAGAACATGAGAACCCCCAAGTTGACAACTGACATTCCCTGCAAGTATGCCAGGTCAATGTGAACATAGTAGATGAAACTAGGGGAGTGTTACACATTCTAATTGGTGAGGGGATTCAAGAGGCCCAGAGTATGGGGCACCTGGGTGGCTTAGTCGGTTAAACGTCCGACTTTCGCTTAGGTCATGATCTCGTGGTTCATGGTTTCGAGCCCCACATCGGGCTCTGTGCTGACTGCCAGCTCAGAGCCTGGAGCCTGTTTCAGAGTCTGTGACTCCCTCTCTCTCTGACCCTCCCCTGCTCACGCTGTCTCTCTCTCTCTCTCCTAGAAATAAATAAAACATCAAGAGGCCCAGAGTAAAGTCCAAAGAAGTACAATAATCTATATTCTACTTACTTTATATTGAAAATAAAAGCAAAAACAAAAAAAGACAAAAATTCCTTTAAAAACACATTCCACACTAAAGTAGGAAGTGCTGAGAATAGAATCCAAACTAAAAGGAATGGTGGCAATAAAGGGAGAATGATCCAGATAAATCAGTTAGGGAACAGAGTCAGGGGATTATGGAAAGGACAGACTAAGTCATAACTTAGGGCACATTACAAATACTATGTAGTGAGCTCTAGATGAAGCTAGAAACATTTCTTGGTCTACTCTCCTTCTATTTTAAGTACAAAAAGCCTAAATCTATGTAAGAGTGAGTAACAGAAAAGGGTCATAGTTGAATCATGTGTGATGTTATTAAAAGGACAAAAGAATGAAGAACAAAATAATGTCCTTACAGACAATGTAAGTATGGTGCAGATGAGAACATTCTAAAAATACATGCCCGCTAGAGAAAAAGAAAGCAGTAATCACATTTTTCACTGTGACCTAAACAGAAATAATAAAATTATATATAATATGAAACAGCAACACAACTAAGAATTAGATAAACAGAGAGATGTTATAATACTAGGAAAGAATTAGAAATAAATGAAAAAAAAACATTTCAGAATAAACTATAAGCAACATAAGAACAGATAATGTCTTAAGAGATAAGGTAAAAAAAAATAAGGTGCAAAAAATACTAAACCCAAGATAAAGATTACAAAGGATATCAGAAACTGTGACAGAGCAGAGTGACAAGGATTTAACATAGCACTTAGTTTTCCATTTTTTTCCCAACTAAAATGGCCTGAAATAGTGACCATCCCTGCACCGATGTACTTATCTATGTACAGATTGAGGTCTTAGGATATTTCTCATTATAAGAACCCAGGACTCTTTGAAGAAGAATCATACCACTGAGAATATATCTAGTCACACTACAGAATAAGTAAACTTTAAAGATTACTAGGATTGCTTCAAATGTTCTCAGTTGCCAATATAAAAATGTTTTGCTCTCTAACTATGGTACCTTTTGAATACCATTAAGAATAATAAGTACAATACACTATTAAAACATCTAATAAGTTTAAATTCATAAATGTATAATAGTACTAAAACCTAATTAAAATTAAAAATATAGTTTTGAGAAAGAGATAGAACATGAGTAGGGGAGGGCAGAGCTAGAGGGAGACACAGACTCTGAAGCAGGCTCCAGGCTCTGAGCCATCAGCCATCAGCACAGAGCGCCATGTGGAGCTTGAACTCACAAACTGCGAGATCAAGACCTGAGCCCAGGTCAGACACTCAACTGACTGAGCCACACACGTGCCCCTAAATGAACAAAATATTGTATGAGAGGAAGTTCTTTCATTTAAATGTTGCAAATAATAACTTGAGCAGGAATGCTATCATTAGAATATCACAGTTTTGGAATTCCTAATTAATGCAGTGAGTGTCAGTCTATCAGAACCACAAAGAAACAAAGACCATGTGCTTCCTAATGGAGGAACACATTATCGAGGAGACAGTCTTGAAACTGAATCAAATCACACCTCTTGCTCCAACTAGCATTTAATAGGAAATACAGTGGACACAATAACATTTAACCATACAATGTATAAATCCAATCTATAAGATCCAGAATAGAACCCTACAGGATAAATTACCTACTGTTTTTTTTTTTTTTAATATAAAGAAGAAAAAAAGGAAAAAGTTGAATAAAGAAAAAAACTTCTATATATTCAAATGCACTTAAAAAGACCAAAATGTCTGCAAGGAATGGAACCTCGTCACAGAACAAAGCTCAAAAATATTTTTTTTAAATATGAAAATATTTAGCACCCACCCAATGAGGTAAAATTCCTCATGACAAGACTCCAGTCAAAAATTACGTGTCAGGGGCGCCTGGGTGGCTTAGTCGGTTAAGCGTCCGACTTTCGCTTAGGTCATGATCTCGCGGTTCGTGGGTTCGAGCCCCGCGTCGGGCTCTGTGCTGACTGCCAGCTCAGAGCCTGGAGCCTGTTTCAGTCTGTGACTCCCTCTCTCTCTGACCCTCCCCTGCTCACGCTGTCTCTCTCTCTCTCCTAGAAATAAATAAAACATTTAAAAAAAAATTACGTGTCATACAAATAGGTATTCATGAGGCATAAAGAGGAGGAAAGTCAATCAATTAAAACAGAAATAATAAAGATGATAGAATTAAAAGTGACCAAGAGGACTTTAATGCTCCCCTCAGCGTAATTTAAACTGTAGACACATTTATTTATGACTACACACTCTTTACTTTCATTTTCTAAGTGTTTCTTTTGAAAACAACATCCTGTAATTCTATATTCTTTCTCTAATTCTTTGTGGTATAAATCTCCCAGTAAAAAAACAGATGTCTTTTTTTTTTTTTTTTTGCCAGCTTTATAATTATAATGCAGGGATGTCTTTCTCTAGGATGTGTGAACCATCTCTTTGAAATGTAATCACAAACGAGATAGCACTCTCTTTATTGCCCAGTCTTTATAGGAGGGTAGAAGCTTAACTTCCACCATGCCATTCAGCAAACATGGATAACCTAATCATAAAGACAGCCATCTGGAAACACAGGAATGATCAAGGACCTGGATATAGCCCACTAACCAAACTTCCTCTCTCAAAGCAATCTAGTACACTTCCATTAGCTCACCGCAGGACTACAATGAGTGCTAATTATCAAGCTCCAGGACAACTTCAAGTGGCTTGATGTACTTGTAACTGGAGTTGCTGAGAAAGAGGTGGGGACAGATACTTAGAAAAATAATGATGAAAATTTTCCAAATTTAATAAAAAGCATAGACATATTCAAGAAATTCCACAGACTCCAGCACATTCAAGATATATAAAGATCGTATCAACACATAAAAAAATCAAATTGCTCAACGACAGTAATGAAGAAAAGTCTCCCCCCGCCATTATTTGTAACTATCAAATGCGCTTTAAAGGTCTTTTTAAAGAAAATATTTTCAGCTTATTTAGACATGTGAGACATGCAGCCCAGTGTAAGTTTAAGGTGTACAATGTGATGATTTGACACTCTTCTACACTGTGAAATGTTTACCACAATGAAGTAGTTAATATATCCCTCAACTCACGTAATTATCATTTTGTTGTTGCTTTTGTGAAAACACTAAAGCTCTGTTCTGATAGCAAGTGTTGAGTATACCATACAGCACCAGAAACTACGCTGACCAAGCAGCCTTCCAAAGGGGACAAACCGTTCTGTGTGCGAGTTCTTGTTCTGTGTGTGCCTGCATTTGGTGTTGTCAGTGTCCTGGACTGGGGCCCTTCTAATAGATGTGCACTAGTATCTCAGTGTTCTCATTTTCATTTTCCTTATGACAGAAGATGCGGAGCATCTTTCTACATGTTTGTCAACTGGGTGTCGTCCTTAGTGACGTGTATTAAGTCGTTGGTCCATTTTTAATAAGGTTGCTTGTGTTTCTTATTGTTGACTTTTAAGAGTTCTTTATATATTTTGGATCATAGTTCTTTTCCAGATGTGTCTTCTGAGAATATTTTCTCCTAGCCTGTGGCTTGTCCTCTCATTCTCCTGACATTGTCTTTGCAGAGAGAAGTTTTTGATTTTAATGAATCCAGCTTACCAACGATTTCACTCATGGATTGTGCTTTTAACTCTGTATCAAAAAGTGGCTTTACCACATCCAAGGTCAACTGGGTTTTCTCCAATGTTATCTTCCAGGAGTTTGGTAGTTTGTATTTTACATTTAGGTCCATGATATATTATTCCACAAAGTGTGTAATGTCTGTGTTTATATTTCTTTTTGGCACACGAATGCCCAATTATTCCAGCCTAATTTGGTAAAAAGACTATCTTTTATCTACTATATTGCCTATGCTCCTTTGTCATAGATCAATTGTCTATATTTATGTGGGCCTATTTCTGGGTTTCTATTCTGTTCCATTGATCTGTTCTTTTCACCAATACCACACTCTCTTGAATATTATAGTTTTATGGTATGTCTTGAAGTCAGGTAATGTCAGCCTGTTACCTTATTCTTGTCTTTCCATATTGTGTTGGCTATTCTGAGTCCTTGGCTGCTATGTATAGTTTAGTGTCAGTGCATCAATATCCACAAAATAACTTGCTGGGATTTTGATTAAGATTGCACTGAATCTATAGATCAAATTGGAAAGAACAGATGTCTTGGAAAGAATTGAGTCTTCCTATCCATAAACAGAAGAGTTTTCAAGATATATTTTGGAATATGATACCATTTTAGCTATCAAGTTTAAGGCTTTTAGGCTTCACAGGATATTGTTCTTTAAGGTCTCTCTCTCTCTCTCAGACACACACACACACACACACACCAGAGAGAGAGATCATACAAGAGGCACAGCAAGCGAGCCCTGAGTCCTTTAGTCCCCCCTCCCCCCCAAAAAAATCCTACAAACTCATGAAATTATAGAATATCAAAGTTTTTTGGGGAAAAAGTAATTTAGATTTTTAGTTTTAGGTAAATGTTCTTTGTAAACGATTAGCCTGGCTTAATTCTTAATTAAATATTGCCTGAAGCAACATATAATTATTACAGTAACAAACTAAAAAGAAAAAAATCAAATACTCATGTTTGAATATATTCCATTGGAGTTAAAAGATGTGACTTAACTTCACCAAGAAAAAAATTCGTGCCAACTTTGGTAATAATAAAAGAAGATCTTACATTTCTGCGAAGCCTTAGAAACTGAAATTTTCTTCTTTGTTTTCTGAGTTAGTCTTTTTCTATTAAACATGAAATGGTAGGCTTTACATCTGTCAAGAGCAAAGTTTTCATTTAAGGAAAATAATATTTTTAAATGTTTAGCTCTTGCTTCAGACAGATATGAAACAGCTCAATATTAATATTTTTCTTCTGCAGAATAGAAAATTACACCTCCTAATATATATATTTTTTTTTCTAAATGAGGCTTCCATTAAAAAAAGAGATCAGCATAATGTTTATTTATTGAGTTGTGGCAGGAATAGTGGCTAAGATAGCAAATTACAGAAACTGTATTCAAAAACTAACACAAAGTGGAAGAAACCAATCAAATTCTCATTTATAGGAAAAGTCCAGAATTGGCAAATCTCTAGTATTCGATTGTATTTGGCTAAGGTCTGGTGCTTAGGGAGAACTGCTAATGGATATGTGGTTTCTTTCGGGACGGATGAAATGTTTTAAAATTGAATGTGGCGATGGTTGCCCAGTGCTGTAAATACATTAGCCACCAAACTGTACTCTTTGAATGGATGAATTGTACAGTTGGTGACTCTTATCTCAATGAAGTTGTTAAAAATATGTAAAGAGCAAAGATTATTTCACCCAAAGAATTACAGCAATCATGCCTTTGACTTGAAGTCTTGAAGAGCTTCTATTAGGAGCATTCTTAATGAAACTACCTGCAGTTCAAAATGAGCCTTCACCTCTTAATTTGCTTCATTGGCGCCCCTATCCAAGAAAGAATTAAAAAGCCTACCCACTCACTTCTGTGCATATTTCATTATTTAACATTGAGATTGTGATTCAAGGTGAATTTGATACTTTGCAAACACTCTCTCTCTCTCTCTCTCTGTCAATATTAAAGTGGTACATAAACTTATGATTTAAGTTTAATTAAATGCATGTAATGCTGTTTATTTTTAATGTAAATCAGTTACTCCAGTACACACTCCTTCTTATATTTCACTAATTTTATCATTTATACTTTCACTAATTTGGTGACCTGAAGTTTGTTAATGCATCCCTCCTCTCCCCTAACATAAGGCATTTTTGAAATCTTTGGAGATGGAAGCCTAACCTGTGTAAGACCTTCCCAGAATCAAACAGCTGACTATCCACTTTCCTTCTTTGGGATTGTGTGTCTTTCTGTGCAAACAATGTGATCTGTAGAATCAGCAAAAGCCATCTATATAGTGGGAGCGGGGAGCCAGAATGATGGAAAATAGGTCAAGAGCAAGGAGCTGGAATCCTCGAGCAACTTTCCTTCCCTTGCCCTGAAACATTGATCCACCTTCATTAAGTCTGTCTGCAAATGTCTACTGGCCACTTCAAACTGAGTCAGGCCCAGGTGGTGGAAGAGCCCCCAGGTGTCTGCCCCAAAGGGGACTGCTGTCTAGATGAGGACTTCAAAAGCAAATCGGCAGTTGTAATAAGTCATAAAATAACCATGTGGACACCAGGAAACTTCACAATGCAGAAGAAAGCCATCTGGCGGAGTCTGGGAGGCTCAGCAAAGAGAAAGGAGGAGGACTCATGTTCATGTTTTACGGAGGCTGATTTTTTACAATTTGGGAACAAGACAAAATTAGGAATGAAAGTAAATATTTAGGTGAAGATACAACATTCACAAATTTTGGAAAACTGACACCTATTATAATATACCACAAAATCCTAAAAAAATAATATAAAGTTCTAGCAATAACTACTAAATAACAACTAAAAATTTTTCCTTGACTTTTGACTGTATACACTTTCATCAGCTTTCAGTTTGAAAGTGACTCTATAATATCATTTTTAACAGACAGGGTTTAGTCTTTCTTCCAGAATAGTTAATTGCTTTTTGTGTGTGTGTGAATGAAATTTGGATAAAATAAGATCACAGCACAACGTTTTGAAACTTGTACCCTACAAATATAGGTATCATAAAAATGATCTTTCATGTGATTTTCATTTAAAGGTACCAAGTATGCTTGTGAGAGAACTTGCATATTGATTAGGTATACGTAACAAACTCATCCCAAAACATATTCCTCTATATCCAAACTGTACGTATCCTCAATTTAATTTCACTTTGGCAAGATCCCAAAGATTTCCACAGCTACTTTGTGTTTAACAGACAGGAGAACAAGAGTGTTGGGGGCAAATTCAGAGTGAGAAGAGGCAGAGGTTTAAAGAAGTGTGTCTCAATTATCTTGTTTTTGCAAATACCACAAAAATATGTGGCCATATTTACATCTGGCTAGGACAGTTGCTGAGTCCTAGAAGGGGCCCATGTCAGAGACATGAAGCTGAGACTTCAGCTTGTCTGCACAGCAGCCTTGGCAGAGAAGGAAATGTTCTCCTTCTCCTTCGTCGAACTGGAAGTAGGGTAGGGTAGTTCAAAAAACTAAATTGCCATGTAACAAGCGTCTCTCTTTTAGCACAACATTTCCCATAATATGCAAAGAAATTATTAAGTCAATCTACTAGTCAATATGAAAAATAAGTAAAGTATACATTCTAATTCACCAATTATGTTGCTAACTAGAAAGTTCCCGTCATTCTGAAAGTGCCAATAATACAGCTGGCAATAAAGGAAAACATACCATCGGACACAAAGAAACCAGGACTTGTAGTGAGTATATCTAGGTAATCTTTTGGTTTTTCAGTAAGATTGGTGTACTGGTCAGGGTTCTTCAGAGAAACAGACAAATAGAAGATCTCATGCGCTCTCTCTCTCTCTCTCCATCTAAATATATATATATATATCTTTCTATATATTACATCCTTATGCAATCTTATATTACATTATAATCTTTCTATATATTTAAGTTTTTTATTTTATTATTTTATCTTATATTGCATTATAATCTCTCCATATATTTTTCAATTGTATTTTTATTTTCCATAAAGATACCTCTCAGGAGTTGGCTCACATGATTTATGGAGGCTACAATTCCCAATATCTACAGTTGGCAAGCTAGGGACCCAGGAGAGCCAGTGGTGAAAGTTCCAGCCCAAGTTAAAGACCCGAGAACCAGAAGAGCTCAAGGTAGAGTTTCAGTCTGAGTCCAATGGGCTTGAGACCCAGGAAGAGCTGATGTTTCAGGTCAAGTCTGAAAGCAAGAGAAAACCCAATGTCCCAGTGGGAAGACAGGCAGGCAGGAGGAATTCCTTCTTAGTTGCCAGAGAGTCATCCCTTTTGTCCAATTCAGGCCTTCAGCTGATTAGACGAGAGCCACCCACATTAGGAAAGGCAATCTGCTACTGATTCAAAGTTAGTCTCATCCAGAAACACCCTTGAAGACACACCCAGAATAATGTCTGACTAAATATCTGGGCACACACTGGCTGAGTAAAGTTGATCCATAATATAAAATGAAGGATCACAATTGGTGTTGAGGATCTCAATGGTCTCTCCAGCTCTGCTCTGAGATCTGATGCTTTATAGCAGCAGATCTCAATTTGGGGTGCATCTCAGAATAATGAGCTTCTCAAAGCACAAATATGTGCTAAGCATCACTAACTAATTAAATCAAAATGTCCAAACAGACTTGGAGATTATAACACTCACACACACACACACACACACACACAAATATTTAAAAATTCTTTTCATATGAATTCTATGGATTATGCTAATTCAGTACAACTACTAAAAGGACTATCTACTATTTTTTATAAGGTTTGGATTATCCATGGGAGAACCCTCATGAGATTCCACTGGCACCTTATTTCACCTACATTCAAAGTTTTAATGTGAATATCTTATATCATCCATTGTCTTTGATCACAACTTCAGAACTGTAAAACAAAGAGAAATTGCCTCGTGTCAATGACACATTCTAAAATCCATCCAAGAGTAGTCAGTTCTTTCCAGTCCTCCCATCGGATTCCTGTGAAAATACCAGCTAAAGGAGCCTTCTGTCTCTGTGATTTCTCAACTCACATAAAATCTACTGATACTGGGGCACCTGGGTGGCTTGGATAAGTTTCCAACTTCTGCTCAGCTTATGATCTCGCAGTTTGTGAGTTTGAGCCCCGTATTGGGCTCTGTGCTGACAGCTCAGAGCCTGGAGGCTGCTTCGGATTCTGTGTTTCCCTCTCTCTCTGCCCCTCCCCAATTCACGTTCTTTTCTCTGACTCTCTCAAAACTAAACATTTAAAATTTAAAAAAAAATACTCTATGTGATACTGTAATGATGGATATATATTATTATATAATTGCATAAACCCACACAATGTACAACGCTACGAGTAAACCCTAAGGTAAAAGATGGACTTTGGGTGATTATCAATGCTCATCCTTGATAAAAAATGCTCTGGTGAGTGATGTTGACGACGCAGGAGACTGGTATGTGTCGGAGCAGAAGGCATATGGGAAATTTCCACTGTGGGAAATAATACAAAAGTTCCTCAAAATATTAAAAATACTGGGGCACCTGTGTGGCTCATTCAGCTAAGCATCTGACTCTTGATTTCAGCTCAGGTCATGATCTCAGAGTCCGCGAGTTTGAGCCTCACATTAGGCTTTGCACTGCCAGTGTAGGGCCTGTGTGAGTTTCCTCTCTCCCTCTCTCTGACCCTCCCCCACATGCACCCTTTCTGAAAATAAATAAATAAACATAAAAAAATTAAAACTACTATCATGTGATCCAGCAGTCCCAATTAAGTGTATATATCCAAAATAAATTTCTCAAAGATATATTTGCATCCTCATGTTCATTGCAGCATTATTTACAATAGCCGAGATACAGAAACAATTAAATATCTACTTACAGATAAATGAATAAAGAATATCTGGTACATACAAACAGTGGAATATCATCTAGCCTTAAAAGGAAGGAAATCCTGCCATTTGCAACAAGGATGAGCCTACAGGAAACCATGCTAAGTGAAATAAGTCAATAACAGAAAGACAAATACTGCATGATTCCACTTACATGAGGTATCTAAAATAGTCAAACTCATAGGAACGAAAAATAAAATGGTAGTTTCCAGGGGCTAAGAGGGAAAGGGAAAGGGAGAATTATTTTTAAATGGTTGTAAAATTTCAGTCATGCAAGAATAAGTCCTAGAGATCTGTTGTGCAGCCTAGTAATTAGAGTTAACAATATGGTGTCAGGCACTTAAAGTATATTAAGGGTATGTGGCACCAGTGGTTAAGTGTCTGACTTCAGCTCAAGTCATGATCTTGTGGTTTGTGGGTTTGAGCCCCGCATCAGGTTCTGTGCCGTTCATGCTCTCTCTTTCTCTCTCTCTTTCTTCTCTCTCTCTCTCTCTCTCAAAAATAAATAAGCATTGAATAAAACAAAATATATTAAGAGGACAGATCTCATGTTCTTACCACAACACACATAGGTACAGACTCATAGCACATAAGAACATTTCAGGAGATGATGGACATGTTTAGTACCTTGGTTTTGGTGATGGTATCACAGATGCACACATATGCCCAAACTCATCAAAATGTATACATTAAATGTGTGTATTTTGCATATCAATTATACCCCAATAAAACTAAAAAAATCATTAGAAATACTTGAATTCCTAAACATAGGCTACCTCCAAACCCTCAAAATCATAAACTTCTAACTCTAGAATCTTTATGTTTAAATTACGTATTTGAAAAAAATTTAAAAAGCATGTTTATAAGTTAAAAAATGATATGTAATGCATATGAAAAGAATGGAAAATTTAAAATTTATCATTCCAGAATTTGTATATCATACAGAATTATTTAAATGCTATACTCTATATTCCTGTTTTGGCTTGGGTTTTTCACACAGTCGTATACAGTCAAATGCCTCTGGTGTCCATACTTGCAGGGTGACATGGGCATACACTTGGGGGAGAGACAAGATGGCAGGTGCCTTTGTCCAGTCTCCTTTTCAACATGAAAACTGTTCCTAAAAGTAAGACTAGGAATGCTCTTCACTTAAAGGAGGATTCTTATTTCCAGAACGGTCTTAACTGAATACCTCTGTATAGAAATTGCTTACAGGAAAAGGTAAAACAAGAATTATTGGACTTATGAAGCATGCATTGCTGGAAAGTGCCTTGTCATCTGGGGCATAATATAAAGATGTTTCATAGACCAACTGTCCTACTCGGTGGAAATTGTGTAATTCAGAGAACTTATTTTATCTTTTTGACCCACTTTTATCATTATTCTCAAACTATTCAATTTCTATAAATTAATTAAATATCAGCTGGCTCCTTTGTGTTATGCTTTCATCTTTAAAATGGCTTCCAGGGTGCTGGGGTGGCTCAGTCAGTTAAGGGTCCAACTACGGCTCTGGTCATGATCTCGTAGGCCCATGAGTTTGAGCCCCATGTCGGGCTCTGCGCTGACAGCTCAGAGCCTGGAGCCTGCTTCAGATTCTGTGTCTCCCTCTCTTTTTGCCCCCCCTCTGCTTGTACTCTGTCTCTCTCAAAAATAAATATTTAAAAAAATAGTATTGCTTAACTTAAAAAGATGTTGAAACATCTGATTTCAACCTGTCTTTTTCTTTATACCTGCAGATATATCTATACCTACTATATCTTTATACCCACAAGCAAGGTAGGTTTTGAATAGCCTAATTTTCATTCATAATTCTTATAATAGCCTTCAAATGAAATGAGTCACCACAGTGTTCTGATGGTTACCTTGGCAATGTCTGTAAATTATCCACTAGTAGTTCAATTAATTCTGACTTATGTAATTTAGTGCTTATATTATTCTTAAGTAGGTTTGTTTAAAAAGATCTTGAAGGCACTTCTATCAGCAAAATGATGGCCCATCTGCCTCATAGTTTTATACATTTACAGAATTCTAAAATGGTATTTTATCAGCCTCACTCTTTGACCTGATAAGCTAATTTACGTTTTGCAAAGAACAAAGTAGCCTTTCTCTACTCAAAGCATCCATCACTGTGGATGGCCAGCTATTTTCCCATAACTCCAAGTGTCCCTCCATCAGTTACTCTTTCCTTGTCAGGAAGAGGAGTTATCTCACTGGTGAATTTAAAGGGGAAATTGGGCATCTGTACATCTGTTCCTTCCTCTCCTGTTCTTTGGGTAAGAGGAATCTGCAAGAAGCACACCCTGTACAATCTTTCTCAAGCACAAAGGATGAAGGGTGAAAGGGTTTCATGGGAAAAACAGCTTTCACCTGTCCAGTCCACCTGTAGAGATGTAAAACAAACTCTTTAATATGGATTTTAGGATCAGGAAGCTGACTTTCCTCATCAGTAACATTAAAAGGAATATATTAATTGATAGACTTACTAATAAGATAACATATTAATAAGTAATTCTTACTAATTAGGTATCATTGATTCCTGCAACTGAAACTAGTTAGATGATTTAAAATTCATTTTTTTTCTTTTTAAGCATATAGCTTAAATACATTTCCCGACATTACTTACAATAAGGTGTCACTGTGCAAATGAGTACTTGCTTGTGGGTGATAAGTGGAAATAAGGTTCACCACTCCCAAGCCTGAAGCACAAAGCATCCCCATATGATCCCCATTCTCTCGTTTTTCTAATCTTGGTCAAGTGCGGAGTTTTCAGCTGCATGACCACTAAAAGCCCAGGGGACAGAGTTGCTGTATAGAAGGAGAAGGCTGACTTCCAACCACATGTAGAAAATGTATGTGAGTCAAAAAGTATCATCTAATGGGTCCTATCTACTGAAATTTGGGGCACTGCTTGTTAGAGCAGTGAGGGTGGAAAAGAGTGGTATCGGTCTCGAGCATCTGCTGAACTTTAGACATCCGGTGGTTTAACCAGGTGGGTTTAGATTTCCTTAGACTTCCAATTACTTGGAAAGTATCCATACTCAAAGTAAAAGGGAAGTCACGTAAGTGTTTGAAGCAAAGGTATAATATGGTCCAGGTTATGTTTTTAGAAATAGCACTCTGGCAACTGGATGGAAAACTGACAAGGTCAACAGTGACAGGTAAGAGACCCGGAAGGAGGGGGCAAAGTAGGAGATCTGATGGTTATGACGGGGCAGTAGCAGAGATGGAAGCAACGGTGGGAGCTCCAGTGTGACGTTAGAACTGGTAAGATACTTTCATAATTTTGGTCATTTCTATGGGCTAACTTCTTTCAGCCATAAAAATAGCAAAATGAAACAGGTTTTTTTGTTTTTTTGTGTTTTTTTTTAATGTTTTATTTATTTCTAGGAGAGAGAGAGACAGGGTGAGCAGGGGAGGGTCAGAGAGAGAGGGAGATACAGACTCTGAAACAGGCTCCAGGCTCTGAGCTGGCAGTCAGCACAGAGCCCGACGTGGGGCTCGAACCCACGAACCACGAGATCATGACCTAAGCGAAAATCGGACGCTTAACTGACTAAGCCACCCCGGAGCCCGAGACAGTTTTAAAATAGGTTTTGAACTCAGATCTGTACTAACACTCCACCATACACCTATTTCAAATAAATATCTTCAAGGACCCTTTCCTTATGTATATAGAATAGCTCCCATATCGGCAAAGGAAACAAAAACATAAATAAACCTTTGGACATACATCAAAATAAAAAGCTTCTGCATAGCAAAGGAAATAATCAACAAAACTAAAAGATAATGTCCTGAATGGGAGAAGATATTTGCACATGACATATGCAATAAAGAATTAGTCTCCAAGGGGCACCTGGGTGGCTCAGTCGGTTGAGTGTCCAACTTCAGGTCAGGTCATGATCTCACAGTTTGTGGGTTCAAGCCCCGTGTCGGGCTCTTTGCTGACAGCTCAGAGCCTGGAGTCTGTTTTGGATTCTGTATCTCCCTCTCTCTCTCTGTCCCTCCCCCACTCATGCTCTGTCTTTCTCTGTCTCAAAAATAAATGAACTATAAAAAAATTTAAAAAAGAATTAGTATCCAAAATGTATAAAGAACTTATACAACTCAACACCCCCAAAAATAAATAATCCAATTAAAAATGGGCAGAAGACATGAAGAGACATTTTTCCAAAGAAGACATATAGATGGCCAACAGGCACAACATCACTCCTCATCAGGGAAATGCAAATCATAATCACAATGAGATATCAGCTCACACCTGTCAGAATGGCAGAAATTAACACAGAAATAAGAAGTGTTGGCAAGGATGCAGAGAAAAGGGAACCCGGTGCATTGTTGGTGGGAATACAATTTGGTATAGCCACTGTGAAAAATATGGAGGTCCCTCCCCACATTAAAAATAAAAATACCATATGATACAATAATTATGCTACTGGGCATTTGCCTCCAAAATAGAGATTACTAATTAGCAAAAATATATACACTTTCACATCTACTGCAGCATTATCTACAATAGCCAAGATCTGGAAACAACCTGTATCCATTGATGTAATCTTTCAAAAAGTGAGGGTATCTTCAATCAAACTTCAATTAAAAAATAAATAAAAAGAAAGAAGAATTTTAAAAATGAATTTTGGAAAGAAATTGAAAGTATTAGCATAGAATTTTAGCTACATATGATTCTAATTCTAACCTTCAATTTTCCCCAAGTCAGAAAGGTATTTTGAAGTTTTTGAGATAAGACATTATTGTCAGCTCTTACTGCCATAAAGACTCCCCATGAAGCCTGTCTCTATAAATATCTAATGTAAATATTTATAAAAGAAAACTATAAATTATAAACTACTTGAAACATCATTATTATCACAAAAACAAAGAAAATTTCTCAATAAAATCCTTAAAAAGATACCGGTAAGAGCATAAAATTTTCAAAGCCAGACGACATTTCCTTTTTCTCAGTTTGAGATCAATTTTTTAAAATGTTTTGTTTATTTCTAGGAGAGAGAGAGAGAGACAGCGTGAGCAGGGGAGGGTCAGAGAGAGAGAGGGGTCACAGACTGAAACAGGCTCCAGGCTCTTAGCTGGCCGTCAGCACAGAGCCTGACGCGGGGCTCGAACCCACGAACCGGGAGATCATGACCTAAGCAAAAGTCGTACGCTTAACTGACTAAGCCACCCAGGCGCCCCAGTTTGAGATCAATTTTTAAATGTTATTAGTGTTTTCCACATATAGTAAAATATATCTTCCATTATGGAAAGAAACAGAGTCATTTAATGGTAAAGCAAAGATGCCGTAACTATTTATAATCAATATTACTTCCATGAATATTTGATTCTCTAGATCATGAGATTTCATGAACATGATCATCTCAGAAAACCTGCAATTCATAATGTCATTTCAAATCAGTACTTACAGACCTGCAAAGGAAAAGCTGAATTAAGTATTAAATTCAGTATAGGAATAGCAATTGGAATATAATCATCTCTATTACTCATTGTTTTGGTTGCATTTTAAATACTTAATAGATTTTACAATTAAATTCTTATATTTACTCTTCTCTAAATGTCAGTGACTTAAGAATGGTTTCTCTCTAAAGATGCCAGTTTTTAAAATACATTTTTAAAAACCTGGTCTATTAAGCACATCTGTTTCCAACTCTAAAAATTGCTAATCTTTCCATCAGCAGTTCTTGGCCACGTATGTATTTGCTTGTAAGTTTTGGACATGAAAACAGAATTATACTCATATTGAGAATTTTTTATAGATGAAGAGGTACCGAGAAAGTGAAAGTCATTTATCATCATTTTTGAGAGGCAGAGTAAGAAAAGAGAATTCATTTGAGGTTCCAACAGATGCATCATGGCATGATTCCTGATTGTCAATCAACTGTATAGAAACATTGAATATTTTACACTTATAATTACTCTACAATGCCATTTCCAAATGTGCTGTCAAATTCTTCTTCTGTTATGATCTATTATAAAACAGTTAAACAAAGGGTACATAAAAATTACATGTGACAAAGCGCTTTTATTTATTCAGTTTTTAAATATTTTTAAGTATTCCACAATATTTTATAAAATAATTTCAACTTATGTGGATACAATATCTTTTCAAAAAGGCTTTAAGAATATCACAAATTCCTTTTTAGGGAGTGGAAAGAGGCATTTTAAAATATAATCTCATATAAATAATTCAAACAATGTTTTTTCCTTTATTTCTGTTTAAATTAACTCTCCATCATCTAAAGTAAAACTCTTTTTGTATTCATTGTTACTTCCATTCAGTGTTCAAATTTGTAGTTCACTGAACTGAAGCACACACTCAAAGTTCAAATAGTTGAGCAAGCGTCTCACAACAATCTTGAGGCTTCCTCTGTTCCAAAACCCTATAATTTTATCTAGTAAAAGGATCACATATGGACTAATATATATTTCTGCATGGGTATGAAAATGTAGACCCATTTTACACTGTAAATTGCTACATTGGTTTTATTTTTTCTCATCCATAAAGTTTTGTTAATTTAAAGCAGACATGGTCCGACTTAATGTAAAAAATATCACCTTTGATGATAAAACATTAAACAGTTTAAAATATACATACCACTTCATAAACCAACTCAAAACCATGACTTTCTCTCACAAACATTTCACATACATGTTAAATCATGTGAATAAAAAGCATTAGGAAACTAATGTTATCAAGTCTGCATCACCCACTAGTGGCAAGAGATAGTTAAGGCATGTTTCTTTTAAAATTAAATTTAGAACCAGTTCTATCTTCAATATTAGTCTTCTCAATCAAATTTAGAACCCATTATATTATAAAAGGCAAATACGTATACACTCTAAACATAACATGATTTTTGTGTTGTGGACTATTTTTCCTGCATAACATTAATTTACTGTCAATGTTCATACCTCAAGACATTATGTTCAGTGAGGTATCTGAAGATAAATACTATGAATCCATATAAAAAAGCATGTGTATATACACACACATACACTATGTATCTAAAGTTTGAGCCAGAAACAAAGTCACTTGGACATTCTAACATGGATCTATGAAGGAGAGGGAAATCTTTTTTTAATATTTTATATTTATTTCTGAGAGAGAGAGAGAGAGAGAGAGAGAGAGAGAGACAGCGTGAGCAGGGGAGGGTCAGAGAGGGAGATACAGAATCAGAAACAGGCTCCAGGCTCTGAGCTGTCTGTCAGCACAGAGCCCGACACCGGGCTTGAACTCACCAACCCTGAGATCATGACCTGAGCTGAAGTTGGACGCTTAACAGACTGAGCCACCCAAGCGCCCCAGAAGAGGAAAATTTTATGTAACTTGTTAGCTTTAATGGCTTCACTTGCCCTGCACTGAGGCTCTCACTGAAATTACCTTTTATTAATAAAGGTTTTTAAGCAGGGAGTATTTGCCTAATAGTATTATGAAAAGCTCTCCCTCCCTTAAATCTCAGTGGTCCACTGTGTTAACATAGCTGACCGTTTCGGACCCAGGGCATCATGACGATGCTCCGTGGAGGTCGGGACGACTGCATATGACTCAGAAATCAGGCGTCCACTGTTAGCTGAAGCTCCTCATGCAATTTTAGCTGAAGCTAATGACTCTAAACTTTACAACTTGCTAGATACAAATCTGAAGCAACATTCATATCAGATTTTACAACAAAGAGAAACATTGCTTACCACATTTTTTTAATAACTGATGGAACAGTGCTTTTGATTAAGGCACAATTACATAATTGATTTAGATAGCTTCTTCAAGACACCTGTTCAGCATACATATGGTGTGTGTGTGTGTATACGTTATAATATATGATGTATAATACATAACTATTATTAATATGCATGTAAACACACACCCCCTACTAAATGTTTACTCATTTGAAGAATTTGACTTGCCATTATACTGTCCTTCTTTTCTTTGCTCATTATTCTATTCCACTTACCTGGAACAATGCTTTAGTACACAGAAGATGTACAATTAATATAGTTTAAACTATGAATATTAATAAATCACTGAAATGGGAAAGGTTTATGACAGCATTTTATTGATGAAAATGCAAAGGCAAAGTACAAAGGCAAGTCGGCTGATCCTGAATAACTATGAAGTCAATAGGAAAAGAACCTAAATGCACTTGAGATAAATTGATATCTTCAAGCTGCTTCATAAAAGAACAAGATAATATTGTTTATTATAGGTGCTGTGATATAATGCTTCTTTAGCAGAGTCCCCTCACACGTGCCTGGAATGGATAGTTAATTGTGTCATGTTGATATTGAAAATATGTGTTATTTAGAACAAGATTTCTTTTTCCCCCCAAATTTTTGTTTAAATTCTAGTTTGTTAACATATAGGGTAATATTGGTTCCAGGAGTCAAATTTAGTGATTCATTAGTTACATATAGTACCCAGTTCTCATCACAAGCGCCCTCCTTAATACCCATCCTCCATCTAGCCCATCCCCCACCCTCCTCCCTCCATCAGCCCTCAGTTTTCACTATAGTTAAGAGTCTCTTATGGTTTTTGCTTCCCCCTCTCTTTTTTTCTTTCCCATATTTTCATCTGTTTAGAACAATATTTCTTATGGGCTGAGTTTGACTGAGTTCACATGGGCATATAAGTTCAAATATCCCTATCATGGAGGAAATTCAATTTTTAAACCTTCCCTCTTATCTGAGGAGCTTTCTGCCCACTAGTGTACTCATCTTAACAGAAAATTGGCAGTTTCATTTCTTCCTCTACACTGTATGTCTCCATACCTCTTTCAGACATTTTGTTTCTGATCCTTTCAGTTCTTCATATTTCCATTTCCATACAGACAATGCTGACTCCAGTCGTTCTATTTCTCTTTCCAAAGAGGAGCGCTTCCTAAATAAAGAATTAAAAGCAAAATAGACTTACAATTTCAAAACAAGTTTAGGAACACATTCAATTTTTTATTTCCTATTTTTGTTATTTTTATATTTGTATATGACCATTGTAATCACAGGAAAACTTTTCTGGTTTATTAACAATTACAAATATTGAAAAAAACTTGATTCAATTTTTTGTTCTGTCAGTTAGCATTAGAATAGGTTAAACATATTTAATTTGGCTTTGCTTATATCAAAATATTTGACTTTCTGCCTGCCTTCTCCTATATTATTCATGCATTTCTCTCATTATCTCATTCACATAATTTCCTTATATAGGAGGATATCTACATGTATTTCTAATTTTAACATGGCTTTTATGCAGCTTCATAGTGTGACTATACATGAGTACAGAATCCTTTAATATGACAGAGAATGACAAGGAGTCTACATAATAATTTCAGAAATCAATTATTTACTGGGGACATAAAAATCCTTTTTAAATATTTGCAATTTTGTTTTAATGAAGCAATTTCACTAGGATCTTTATTTAAAATAATTGACATTAATTTCTCCATTTGTAGAACAAGTAACAGAGTCAGGATTGAAATCTGGTCCTTTGATATCTCAATTATCAATTTTTTGTATTCCCATATGTCTATCAGAGTGAGTCACTGAAAATAATTGTTTACTACTGGTTGTAATTAGCATATATTGACCTTTGCAGATGGACAATCCTCATTTGTGTGGTGCATTAGATTAGTGGTAAATAGTGCTCCATCTTTTCTCAATCTTTTCTCTACTCCCAAGGACAAAACTGTTTTCCCCAACCCTTGCATCTAGCCTTTGACAATGGGATATTAGGAGATATGACAGACCCAGATGTTTGAAAAGAATTTGTGTGGTTGGGCATCCTCAGTCATCACTGTGAAAAGAGTTTTCCCCCAGGAATTGCTGTCCCCAAATAAAAACAAAGTGAATCTGAGCCCAGCCCAGCTGGTGAACTGAAGGTCAGCTGACCCCACCTTTTTCGTATCCATATGAGCAAAAAGAATAGTTGTTTTTTATGCCACTGAAGTGTGTGTGTGTGTGTGTGTGTGTGTGTGTGTGTGTATGTTTTGTTTTCTTTTCTGCAGCAAAAGATAACTGACACAGAAAATGATAATTAAAAGGGGGGAATGCTACAGTAAACAAAATGAAAAATATGTAGGCTTAACTTCAGGACTAGATTGTAGGCAGAGGCTGGAAAAACTGGTGATAAAACATAAGCAGCTGGAAAAATAGTGATGTGTTATTTAGTGGTGAAAACACATGATGAAATCATCACTTGCAGTGTTTCAGAAAATAGAAAATGTGAATAAACTCACCAATGGAATGCTAGTGGGCACCATGTGGCCGAGCCTTCAAAAGTGTTTATACAATTGGTTTTACCCTCTTATATGTTGGCTACTGCAATAAGTGCATACCAAGGCAGATTTACTGCTCCCAGCGGGGGTGTGAGAGCCATGATCATAACCAGTCTGCCCTCCTCCCCCGTAGAGTCCAGTCAATACCAGTCAGCCATTAGCTGGCTCACAGACTCCAGCTAAATAAAGTCTGGTTGTCATATACCACTGAGATTTTGTGGCTATTAGTTACAACCTTAGTGTAATTTTAATTAACCAATGAACACACATGGGTCCAGTTCCATGAAAATGTCACTAGAAGGATGTTAGAAACATATTCACGGATCTAAAAGATGTACCTAGAATCAAAATCGAATGCCATTTACATACTTATGAGAAATACGACTCTTCCAGGTAGCAACACCATGAAAACAAAGTAGACTTAGGTCATAAATATATTAGTTTAATCCAATGAATGGATAAGCAGCTCATTAAAAAGTTACATAACTATATTTGCATGAGCCAAGCCATGGAATTGAAGAGAATGTGTGAGATTTAGTTAGAGTTTAACCTCAGAAGACTCAGGTTGCAAAAACACGAGCACCATTAATTAGACTATAATTTTAAATCCCTGATTAACAGCAAATATATAAAATTAACAAACAAAAGAACTCAATATAAAAGTCTCGGTTCTATGAATACTGCCTATGAATGTCTACAGCTCCAGATTAACAACCTCAGCCCAAAATTCTGATAGATAAGCAGACCCAGCCAGCTAATGATACCCAAGTTATTTATCAAAATATTATTTTCTCAAAAATTTTCAGTAGAATAATATAAAAATTTACTTGAATATTTGAGAAAATTTTACATTTTAATGTTTACAAATTCAAAATCATACATGCTCAGATCACTGTCAGTTTTTAACATTACATTTTAATAAATCAAATGTTAACATTAGCAAAAAAAAGTCACATTAACACAAAAATGATTCATTATTACTATCAAAAAATATTGATCTTCAAAAATGTCACCTAAAGTATTGGGGTAAATATTCTTTTAAGGTTGTTATAAGAGTTCACGAAGAGTATTTCAAACTACATATTAATTAAACGTTTAATCTTAGTTATAGTGAAACAGAGATGAATTCTAAAGATATGATTATATCAAGATTAGATCTAGACTTATACTAAGTAATCAAAGCCAGCTTGTGAAATAAAAATAATATAATTTTCCCAATTATATTAACATGAATAGATTCCTATTACCTTATTTAAGGCAAATTAGTCATGTTTAAAATATAGTATTATTTATCTCTTTAAGTATGCATCTTAAATATAGTTACTGATATTTATGGTTTACTGAAATAAAATTATGCCTTTTTATTATGTAAAATGGTATAATTTAGTCAGAGAAAGCAGAGGACAGGCAATTCATAAAAACTTAATTAATGGCAATATGATGCTTGGACATTTTTAGTATGCTTTCACCAAAAACTATTTTGTGACTCAATGCAAGCAAGGTTGAAGGACATGTGGACATTGCACACTTCAATTTATGCAGCAGAGGGCACCCATTAAATTTTTAATTTCTGTTTATTTATTCTATATTTTAGAGAGATTTTCAAAATTGATTAATTATACAGTTAATTTGAAAATTAAAACTTAAACTATCATCATACCATTTGAACTACAGAAAGGCAAAGAAAAAACTCCTAATTTTACTCTAAAAAGTATTGTATATTTTATGCACAAATTCTTTTAAAAATAATAAGATAAAGCTCAGCACAAATGCAATATTTTAAATATGATGATATAAAATTTTAAAAATATAACTGCTAACTACATAAAAGTTGCAAAACTAAAAGTGTGAACCAAGACGATTTTTATGGGATGATGTGATTATATTTCTATGCAATCTTTTGATACTTTGTTAACTATCATGATCGCATAAAAATTGTATATATATATATATATATATATATATATATATATATATATATATGTTAAGAGGATTAACCAAATTATTTTTCAGGGATGAAATTTCCTGAAACATTAATAATGGGAATACATATTAATCATTTTTGAACTGTGTGAAATTTCACTGTAAAATACCTAATAAGTATTTTCTTAAATGTCTGTTAATGTCAAATGTTTTTACCAGATCAAGTTTTCTATTAATCCAAAATATAGAATTAGTACCAAACCATAAATAATTTAAAAATGTTTAAAAATATGCTTTTAATCAGCAACATATTTGTCATTTTGTGATTCTGCTCCCAAGTATTTATAATTATATCTTTGAGCATTTTTAACACCTTTCAGCAAATATCCATATATAATTCAATTAGAAAAGAAATGAATTTAAAGAATACTATAGAGATGCCTGAGTGACTCCATCAGTTAAATGTCTGACTCTTGATTTTGGCTCAGGTCATGATCTCATGGTCGTGAGATGGAGTGCCATGTTGGGCTCTGCACTGGGCATGGACCTTGCTTGAGATTCTCTCCCTCCTTTCCCCTCCTCCCCTCCCCCTGCTTGTGTACACATGTGTGCTCTCACTCTCTCTCTCGCTCAAAAAAAAAAATAAGTAAAAATTAAAAAATAAAAAATACTATAAAGCTCAAAAATATCCAGAAGGATTAGAGACCAAGACTCAGAAGTGATGTAGTCAGGAAGGCCTAGTCTCACGCCACAGAGCTGATCCTATGAAGATGCCACTGCCTGTTCTCTGTACACTCTCTTGGGATCCATTAGGTGTCTGACAAGCAAATATTTCAAATTAGCTAATTTAAGTGGTAAAGGATGTTAATATCTCAAAGAATCTCCTGGAGGAGATTCTAGGGAGATCCAGAGAAAAGCATGGGGAACCTGCACAGCCAGAATACCAAAGACGATGCCGTGGCAGTCTCCTATCAGTATTTCATGGCAGCCACCAGCTAGGCACATACATCCCAGCATGGCCTCAATGCCAGCAACTCCAACATGGGATAGTTTCACTGGACAGCAGAGACTACTGCTGCCTCTGGGATCAAGACTAGCTCCTGTCACAGCCTCCCCCCTCATCAGGACAGATTCTGGGTGCTCCCTTCTTGGAACATTAGCGTCTGCTAAAAAGTCTAGGTGGCTACATCTGAAGCACTTTTCTATGTCCAGTGTCTAAGCCTTAAAGACAAGGGAGACTCAAGCTGAGACTTACTAGCAATGTTGGAGTCTCTGCAGAGAAATACACTCAATTTCCTTCAGCAGGTGATTGTCCAAACACAAAAGATACTATACAGTAAAACAAACAAAACAATTACAAAAATACACAAAAATTAACTTGAAATGGCTTAAAGCAAAAATAAATAAGTGGCAGTACATCAAACTAAAAAGCTTCTGCACATTAAAAGAAAAAATCAACAAAATTAAAAGGCAAAGGCACCCTATGGAATGGAGAAAATGTTTGGAAACCACATATCTGATAAGGGGTTAATATCCAAAATACATAAGGAACTCAACAGCAAAACAACAACAACAAACAAAACTACCAACCAAACAACAACAAAAACCAAACCAAACCCTTTATCTGATATGTCATTTGCAACTATCTTTTCCCATTCTGTTGGTTGTCTAGTAGTTTTATGCATTGTCTCCTTTGCCTTGCAGAAGCTTTTAATCTTGAAAGAATCAAGAGCAAAAATAAACACCTTGAATGGCTATTATCAAAGAGACAAGTGAGAACCAGGATTGGTAAGAATGTAGTTAAAATCACATTATTGGGGTGTAATTTAAATTGGTGTAGCCACTATGGAAAAAGGTATGCAAGCTCCTCAAAAAATTAAAAAACCAGAACTATCATTATGATCTAGCAATCCCACGCCTAGGTATACGGCCCAAGGAAAGGCTATTCATACCTCAAAAACAAATCTGTATCTTCATGTTCATTGCAGCATTTTTCACAAAAGCCAAGCTATAGAAGCAATCTAATTGACCATCTATGAATGGATACAGAAAATGAGGGGTGTGTGAGTGTGTGTGTGTGTGTGTGTGTGTGTGTGTGTGTGTGTGTAGGACATTAGGCTAACTGAAATAAGCCACCACAGAAAGACAAATATTATATTATCTCATTTATATGCAGAATCTTAAAAAGTTGAACTCGTAGTAACAGAGAGTAGAATGGTGAACGCCAGGGGCTGGGAAGTAGGGATAGTTATGGAATAAGTTCTGGGAATTTAATGTATGACATTATGACTAGAGTTAACAATACCATGTTGTATATTTGAAACTTGCTAACAGGATAGACCATAAGAGGTGTCACCACACACAAATGTGGTAATCATTTCACAATGTTTATGTACACCCCGTGTGCTTGTTGGGATGAGCACAGGGTGACATTCAGAACTGCTGAATCACTATATGTATACCTGTAACTAATACAATACTCTATGTTAACTGACTAGAATTAAGATAAAAACTTGAAAAAAACCCAGCAAAACCCCATCACATTGTACATCTTAAATATACACCAAATTTATCTCTCAGTTATACTTCAATATAGCTAGAAAAATAAGTACGTATGTATAAATAAATGAATACACACCACAAATTGCTTTTTCAAAAAGGCAAATGTGTTTACTGCATATGCCATTAGTAAGAGTGAATAAAAAGTCGGTCTATCTAATCTTTAACAATATTACATTAAATAATACTAACCAGACTTGCATGACAATTTGTTCATTGTGTTCCTTCAGGAATGTATGTATTCCTGCTAAGATAATCAGTCTCATTTTATTGAGGAAAAAAAACGCCACACAACTTAATGAGGCAAAGCAAAATAACTGAAGCATGCTACTTTTCTTATATGGAAAATAAACGAAGAAATAAAATTGAGAAGGAGGATTGATTATAGCTCAGCTTAAACAACACAGAGAATTTTCTAAGGGACGCAGGTGCCATCTGCAGTTTAATTTGAGAACTGGTTCTAAATATTAAAATAGTTTCCCTCATCATCCCCTTACAATAAGATCTCATATTGCCAAAGTTCCTCTCCCGAAAGGTCTAGATATGTCTAGATCGGTAAAAGGATCAGGTTCCTGTCCTTACCTCAAATTTTCTACCTGGGAAGACTTTACCCAAGAGATCAAAAATATGTACACATTCTCAATACACAAGGGGCTTCCAGATACTGGATAATTCTTTTCATAAAACTGAACAGTACTCAGAATACAAATCATATAAGAAAGTTTCTTGTTTTGAATAAGGAAGTTCTCCACAGTGACAATGGTGGAAACGAGCCCTAGAGTTCTCTTGGCTGATTTCTATGCTCTAGTCAGGGGAATTTTCCCACTAGCTGGGAACATAGAAAAAATTGCATTCACATGTTCTCCACTCCAGCCATCTATTTGCTGAGATTCCAGGAGGCAGAATTTAAAAGGTTAGACAGATTTATAGCAACAGTATATACTATATCCTTGGGAAACATTCTCTTGTGATAGAAAAAAGGTTTTGTGATTCCCTCATGTGGGCTGCATGCTAATGTTGATTTATGGACATATAACACCCAAGGGATTATTTGCTGAAGAGACAAAGGAGAATCAAAGGTCCCCTTCCTCCCTTATTTTCTGGCCTGTCTATGGCTTATATGCTGAAGTTGTGGAGAACTGAAGAGTTTATGTACTATGGGGATTGTTAATTTAGTCCAAGGAAGTCAGACATCTCTGTGCGTGTATGTGTGTGTGTGTGAGTGGGAGTGTAGTGATACTCATGTGTATCATTAAAACTGGCACCTCAGGGAGTTTACATGTAGGAAACAGCCATTTCATATGGTCTGCACTACATTATGTCAGTAAAGTAACATTGTGAGTGGGTGTGAGAGAAGACTATAACCACTAAAAAGCCAAATCCTTTAGGAAATAAAACACAGATTAGAACTTGACTGAGATCTAGCTCCAGATAAAATAAATGTTAGTATGGGGCCATGCCTAAAATTTAATTCAATTTTTTCTCCTTTTTACTAATGTTGATTGCCTCTATTAGGAATTGATACTTGATGGTGCATAACAAATATTTATTATATACCCAAGTATATTATCACAATCGATTGTATTATGATTGTATTATAACAGCCTATTCATATGGTAAGTTATAGAAAAAGCATCTGGGAAAGGGTATTAGTGGTGGGAATAAATTTCAGAGGGACTAATGAGAAACTTCTGGCTAACAGAAAAAGAAAGGCAGATAAAGGGCTTATAGTGTCTGTGAAATGTTTGTGTGCATGTAGTCACTATTCCAATCCATTTAAACCCGGAAAATTGAAACCATTATATAACATACAGAATTATATTCATGCTTATTTTCCCCATTTTTTTCTGCCTATTAAGAGTCTTATAACTAAGAGATGGAAAATACTTATTTTTAGATTTGGGGACCACATTTTAAAGTGTATCAAATATTCCACACAATGCTAATAATTGTCTAAGGTAGTCATGAGGGAATAATCACAAAAATCATACCAAGTAATCCTCACAAATAGTCACTTTCCCAGACATTATTTGTGTTTGATCCTCATAAAAAAACAGTGAAGGTAGGGTGTGCCTGGGTGGCTCAGTCAGGGGAACATCCAACTTCGGCTCAGGTCATGATCTCACATCGGGCTCTGTGCTCACAGCTCAGAGCCAGAAGCCTGCTTCGGATTCTGTGTCTCCATCTTTCTCTGCCCTTCCCCCACTCATGCTCTGTCTCTCTTTCTCTCAAAAATAAATAAAAACATTAAAAAAAAAAGAAATCAGTGAAGGCAGAAGTGATGCTAAGTGACTTTTGGGACAAGGTCATTAAAATGCCATTTATTTCTTTCTGTGCTCTTAAGAAGTCCAATTTCAACCAAGCCAGTACACTGTGCTGAATCAAAATGGCCACATGGATAAGGCACCTGCAGGTGTTCCACATAAGACCCCAGGGGAGAACCAAAATCAACCACCAGATATGAGAGTGAGTGAGGAGGCTTCACATGATTCTGGCCCCCAACATTTCAGTCATCTCTAGCCTTGAACCATCCCAGCTACCTGAAGCCTCAGGTAGTAACAGAGCAGTTGTCCACACAAAGCCATGCTCTAGCTCCATGAACAGAATATAAGGTGATTGTTGTTTCAATATTAAGCATTGTGTGGGAAGGTTTGTTTAAAACGATTGATAACTGAGACATAGGCACAACTATCCGTATATTTATGAAGGAGACAACAGCACACTCTTGGCTAACCTACTATCATGTCGCTGAGTAAGTCAGATCCAAGGTGAATACCCGGGTCCTTTAATCTTAAGTCTTGTGCTCTTTGCTCTACACCACATTTAGCCAATGAATAAAGCATCTTTTTTTCTGCAGTCAGTAACTCACAAACTGTGAGTTGTCCCTTATAAATATCAATATATTTTTCATTTTTTTCGACTTGCTGACATCTACTAATGCTGTAAAAATTAGAAAACACACTGGCTATTTTAGCCATAAACAATAATAACTCAAATATCTCAAGGTGAATCTGCCAGAGATGATGAGAACAAGATTATGATAAAAGAATAATAAAAACTAAAAACTAACAAGCCCAAAAATGATTTACTTTGTCATTGTTTCTGGAGATTTTTCTCTGATCCTTTCTTGTCTTTGTCATTTTTGCTCTCCCTTCTGTACTCAAAGAGTTCCCTTTAATATTTCTTTCAGGGTCACAAAATCCTTTAGTTTTTGTCTGGGAAGCTCTTTATCTCTCCTGTTTTGAATGACAGACTTGCTGGATAGAGTAAACTTGGCTGCAGATTCTTCCCATTTCAGCATTTTGAAAATATCATGCCACTCTCCTCTGGCCTGCCAACTCTGTTGAGAAATCTCCAGCCAGCTCTATGGGGTTTCCCATTTAAGCTAGGGACTTATTTTGTTTTGCTGTAAGATTTTCTCTTTATCACTATATTTTGCAAATTTAATTACAGAATGTCGTGGTTTGGGCCTGATTTTATTGATTTTCATGGCAGTTCTCTGTGTCTCCTGGATGTGGATATCTGTTTCCCCAGATTAGGGAAGTTTTCTGCTATTATTTTTTGAAATAAATTTCCTGCCCTTTTCTCTCTCCTCTTCCAGGTCTTCTATAATGAGAGCATTATTACTTTTGATGGAGTCACTGAGTTTCCTAAATCTATTCTCACATTGCATAATTCTTCTTTCTCTCTTTTGTCCAGCTTCATTATTTTCTATTATTTTTGTCTTCTAGGTAACTAATTTGTTCCTTTGCTTTTTCCAGCCTGCTGTTCATTTCATCAAGCCTGTTTCCAAACTCCTTTATTTTGCTCTCCATCTCTAATTCTTTTGTAACTCTTTTCTCTGTGGTAAGGATCTAAATGGCAATTAATACATATCTATCAAGAATTACTTTAATGTAAATGGACTAAGTGCTCCAATCAAAAGACACAGGTGTCAGAATGGATTAAAACAACAACAACCAACAAACAAGACCAATTTATATGCTGTCTATAACAGACTCAGTTTAGACCTAGAGACACCTGCAGATTGATAGTGAGGGGACATAAAAACGTTCATCATGCAAATGGATGTCAAAAGAAAGTCAGAATAGTAATTCTTATATCAGAAAAGCTAGGCTTTTTTGTTCTTGTATTGTTTTTATCCTGCTTTGATGTCAGGGTTCAATTAGTGTCATGGAATGATTTTGAATGTATTCCCTCTATTCCATTATTTGTAAAATTTTGATAAAGATTGTCATCAAATTTATTTAATGTTTGGTAGAACTCACCAATGAAACCATGTGGTCTTGGCCTTTCTATGCTGGGAGATTTTTTATTCCTAGTCCAACTTTCATTCTTATTATTGGTCTAAGTTGATTTCCTACTTCTTGGATTCAAGATTCATGATTCAATATTGCATTTTTAGGAATCATCTGTTTTTTCTTTTTAATTTATTTATAGTAATCTGTTAGCACACTCTTTATCTCTGTGGTTATCTGTTGTAATATTTTCCATTTCTCACTTTGGTTTTTGAGTCTTCTTTTTTTTTCTTAATGTTAAAACATTGCCAATTTTGTTTACTTTTTACAAAATTGTTTATTACTTTTATGTTGTTATTCTAGTCTCTATTTTATTTAGAGATTCTGATTCTTCTTTGTTATTTCCTTCTTTTACTAAATTCCAGCTAAGTTCCTTCTTTTACTAGTTTCTTGGGATATAATACTAACTTGTTTATTGGAACTTTTTTCTTTTTTAAAAAAAATTTATTTATTTATTTTTGAGAGAGAAAGAGAAAGACACAGTGTGAGTGGGGGAAGGCTACAGAGAGAGGGAGATAAAGGAGAGAGAGGGTCCCAAGCAGGCTCCACATGGTCACCACAGAGACCAACGTAGGCCTTGAACTAATGAACTGTAAGATCATGACCTGAGCCAAAATCAAGAGTTTGGTGCTTTTAACCTACTGAGCCACCCAGGCACCCCTGAAATTTTTTTCTTAATACAAGCATTTATAGCATAAATTACATTCTAGCATCCATTTTTGCTGCAACCCACAGGTTCTGGAATAGTCTGTTTCCTTTTTCTCAAGTTTTGAGACACATTTTGATCTGCTGTTTGATTTCCTCTTTGGCCCGATGCCTGTGGAGTCGTGTGTTGTTTCATATTTACATATTAAATATTTAATATTTTTAAAAATTAAAAAATCAATATATCAAACTAATTTTTTAAATATTAATACTTAATGATTAATTTTGCATAAAATACATTATCAAGTGGACAGTTTGCTTGACTTAATCTTAATAAGTTTGAAAATCAGACTTGGTTAAGGGAGACAATGATTCGCACTTACTCTCTTTCTTTCCGTAAAACTTTTTGGAACTCATCCAGATGTATCTGCAAAGCTAAAATTTCAGGCACTTCATTCTCCAAAGGCAGGTTTATTGCTTTCAGTCTTAATGCAGATTTCAGTGCACTGTTTTCAGAAACAACATTTTTGAATGAATCAGGACAGTTAAGATTGAGTTTCATCTCCTCATTTAATTTTAACTGGTCAATATTCAAACCTTGTTCCTGAAAAAAATAATAAAACAATTGATAAATTTTTATATCTAGTGTAGAAAAATCATATTTTTGGAAGGAAATAAATCTGTTTTGTATAAAGAAATTATATAGAGGTGTGTGACTGACCTTTAACTTGCATTCCTCAAGCTTTCTTTTTCCCTTCTATGTTCTACCATCTGATAAAATATATTTCAGTCTTTGAAAAATTTTTATTTACAATGTAACCAGGTTACATCTACCATAAATGCCATACATCACACCAAGACTTAAGAGTTTAGATGGAACTATAGAAGAGCAAGGTATGTTTTATATTTTTAGAGATGGAATTAAATAGAAAGGGGTAGCAATATGCTGGGAGCCGCACGGGCCTCGCTGGATGACAGTCACAGCGAGGAAATGGCAGTGTTTGCACAGCTCCTGCCATGAAAAACGAAAACTGGTATCTCCTTCTGCTACTACTGGCTCATGTTGGAAATGAGGCTGCTGGTATTGACCAGGCCTCACAATATTCCAGATCAGACCGATATTCCCCACACAGATTCCTCATAAGGAAAAGTATGTTCCTGACTTTTCAAAAGAGATTTCAGGTGAAAGCACTGTGGATGATTGTCAAAAGGCTCTTCCTAAGGGCCTTGCAGACCCAAAACTTACATAATAAAGGGAGTTAAGAACACAAGAGATACCATTGAGTCTGGCCCTGAGACAAAGAGCCTAATTTAGAGTTAAGGACAGATATCCACCCCCACTCAATTGTTTCTGCTTGGAGCACAGGCCCCCAAGGCATTTGTCATCAGTATTTGGAGTGATTTATTCTGGCCTTGAATATGCTGATTGCTCCCTGTGAAGGAGCCTATTGAGGAACTTCTTCTTTTGTGATTATGGGAACAGAGGTGGTTCCTGAAAGACCTGTTTGACCCCTGCTCACAAAGAAGTAACTTCACCTTTTTTATGCTAAAAACATTGTCTTGTATGCTAAAGATACCTTCCCTCCCCATAGGATAAGCATCTAAATCCCCTACCTCACTCACTATTGATAAAGGTGATGCAGGAATCTTCTACAAATCTATGTTCCAGGAAATTCTTACATATCAAAGAAGTTTGTCATCAGAAATCCTTGTCTAAGGTAAAAGCCACGTCTGTGCCTTCCCCCAAACACTTAATTATAAAATAAAGTTGAGCCCCAGTCAGAGCAGAGATGCTTGCCTGGTTACCAGAAAGATTCTCATGGCCTTTCCCATCCCTCCCTTGCCGACACCATCCATCCTTCAGGGACCCCTGGACCCGGCCAGAGCCAGCCTCCGACAGCAATATAAACTGATACTATTTAAGAAGATAAAATGAATAACTAAAGTATCTGGAAAACCACAACTACTGGTGTGTGTCATTGTCTCTTTCCACCCCATTACTGTGTACGGCATTCAAATGTGCACATAACCTCTGGTTCCTCTGTGGGTGTTTTTCTTACCTTACTATCTGGGTTCTCCTTTATAGGAAATTCCCTTTTTACCAGACAGTCTTTGATAGACTCCCATGTTTTTGAACCAATGTGAAATTGGTCTCTTTGTGCAGAAGGCGCTTCTATGAAAGTAGGATGCTTTAGGTCATGGGAGGTTTCCAATACCTCCTTTTGATGTGGCAAGCTCTGCTTCTTTTTCAGTGCACTCAGTTCCTTCATTGTCATCTCTAATTTTATCCTGAGCTGTCTTCCCTCCTCCCTGGCGCTGTTCCTTTCGGCCCGGACTTTACTCCATTTTTCTCTCCAGTTGGCAGTACAGTCTGACCACCACCGCATGGTCTTCTCCATCTGGGCAGCTCTGGCCTTGACTTCTTCAAGTTCCCGCAGGCGAAGCTCTTCACAAATATTCCACTCACTGGTGTTACACGAGTGAGCACAGAAGTTGTGGGCGGCACATGATTGCAGTCCCTGAGGTGGCGAACAGGAATGGCAGGTGTCCCTGGGTGATGAAGCAGGTACTAACATGTCACAAGGGGGTTTAGCTGAGGACTCCTGCATCTGGAAGATTTGTGTTTCCTCACTTAACCGATGAATGGAATCTAAATTCATATTTATCTTTTCGGGTCTAAGAGAAGACAGAGAACATAATTAACATTTGAATTTCCCTCGCAATTATAAGAGGGAGACCTACATTTGAAAACAAAAGCTAATAAAAACAATGTATCTTTCAATACTGCATATTTTCCTTTCCACTATAACTAAAAATATAGAACTCATGCATTTGTAATATCCTTAAAGAAACAGACATTGCTCATATGAAATATTGCCAATGAACATAAATAATATAAAGAGCAATTGAGGATAGCATGTGACATGAATAATTCATTTTAACAAATCCAGTTTTTAAAACTTTTTTTAATGTTTATGTATTTTTGAGAGACAGAGCGTGCACATGAGCAGGGGAGGGGCAGAGAGAGAGGGAGCCACAGAATTCGATTCAGGCTCCAGGCTCTGAACTAGCTGTCAGCACAGAGACAGACGCGGGGCTCAAACTCACAAACATGAGATCATGACCTGAGCCAAAGTCAGACGCTTAACCGACTGAGCCACCCAGGTGCCCCAACAAATCCAGTTCTTTTCAGGTGATATTTACTGTAACACATATTGTCCATTAACTACGCAGTGATCCTCTTTTCCTTGCTAACTTACCCATAACCTGTTTAAGTGGAAGGTGAAATCTACTATCTCTGGTAGCAGAAGCCCGTATTCTAATCCTGGGGCTAAATCATGACTGGTCTAACCCTTTCTTGATGGCCTCCATCTTACTGACCATTCACTAGTCTCAACGCAGCATAGAACCTAATTCTCGCTGAAATTTGAAGGGAAGTCTGTTGGGGAAGTTTCCCATCTAAAAAACATGAAAAAGTCAGAATGAGAAACTCTTTTCTTCTGCTCTCTTCCTGCCTAAACGAGGACACGATTCTGGAAGAAGACAAGTGTCACGGACACCTTGTAACATTTAAATCAGTGGAATGGTGATGAAAAGAGCTTGATTTGATGATTGAACCATGCCATGAAATCTAGAATGCATACCTCTGGTTTTCTTGCCATGTGAGAATAATCACCTAACTTTACTTAATGTGTGATTGTCGAGTTTTCTGTCACTTGCACTCAAAATGACATCAGACTGATGAACCACTTTCATCCTACAGTTAATATAATGATAAATTCTACACAAACACTATTAATAAGACATGATGTCCTCAAAGATTTTGGTAGTTTAGTGGGTGATACAAGCACATAAAAATAAAAATTCATAGTCATACTAATTTATTCAATCAATCTTTCTTTAGTACATATTATGTGTCATATCACTGTCAGGTCATTACTGTATATAGGAGACAGAAGTCTTAAAGTGTCTCATAGAAATGAAGACGCTTCACAGCACAGATAACACGGACAGTCTTAAAAATTTCAGAGCTTTACACAGAAACTACAAGCAACTTTCCATATAAATAACAAACACAAATTAATTGGTAAAAACAGACCTTCTTATCAGTATGTACACCCATTACTTTATTCATAGCAACATAGCTTTATTGACGACATAGAGAGTATGATTTTTCTTTAAAATAAACGCTTAAAACACGCAGCTTAATCTACAAATTAATAAAGTTCTGTGGTTGTATAAGATTACCCATTTTTATTTTCAAGTAAGATTTATTGTTATAAGCTACCATTTAATGTACATGATATTAATTCCCTTCATATTTTTTTTTGCTTTTATATAGTTACAGATCATAAACTGTCTCCTTATGAATCATCCGCTTAATCAACTGAAGGGGTTTCATCATACTAACAACTTACAAAATAAGTCTTTATTTACTGAAGAAAAAGGTATGATAAAATTAAATATATATCCTTTTCAGTTGCAAGAAAAAAAACACATTTTAACAAGTGTTCTGTAGAGGTGCCAGATCAACTCACTCCTTATTATAATACTTATAATAATATAGATTCAAGGTTGCAATTATTTTTGTTAGCATTGGTATATGTTCAATCACATTTGAATTAGTGATGATTTGGAGCAATTGTTCCTACATTTATGATAATTCAGACGCAATGATAATATAGCTGACCAAATTTCTTGGACCACTGGTAAACCAAGACCAGTTTTTAAAAAAGAAAATAACAAAAGGAATCCTTAGTGAAAAGCACACAAATATTTTTTATATATGTTCACATATCATATGGATATATATCTCCATTATTCACTATTTAATATTTCTTTTGGCTGGAATTCCAAAATGAAGACAGAAAATTTATTTCAGCATATTAAACTTAAATTTATCCTTGCCATTTTTCAAAATAAATCAGTATAATAAAATTGTAATGTCTTTAAAAATGTCTCATTAACTTTTATTTCACTAGTGTTTTGAAGACTCTATAATTGGATTCTGGTACAAGGAGACCTTGCTTACCAATTAACTATGTATTTTTTCACATCTGACTAAAGAAAGTTGAGTTGGGTTTAATCATTCAGTCCTTGAACTTGAATAGTTTTTCCTGTTCTCAAGTGTTTCTCAAGCAAGTGTAAATGGGGATATTGAATCTTTATGTGTATCTATTAAAGCACTGATTTTCCCTATACGTATGTGCACATATACGTATGCATGATTTATTTCAATGACTGTGAAAGTATTTGTCAGTGGTTGTAGTACAAAGCCTTTGATGTGTTGTGAGAAAATATTTTAGTGCTATTGACTCTGGTTTCTTCCACTGAATTCTGCATTGTCCCTACCACAAAAAAAGGAGGGAGGAGGCACGGGGAAACTCCTGGAGGTGAAAGACATGTTTATTACTTTGATTAAGTGACGGATTCACAGATACGTGCATATGTTCAAACCCATCAAATTATAAATATTAAATATGTGCAATATTTTGTATTAACTACACCTCAATAAAGCTGTTAAAAATGTTCACTTAGGGGCATCTTGGTGGTTCAGTCAGTTAAGTGTCTGACTTTGGCTCAGGTCATGATCTCACGGTTCGTGGGTTCAAGCCCCTCATCGGGCTCTGTGCTGACAGCTCAGAACCTGGAGCCTGCTTAGAATTCTGTGTCTCCCTCTCTCTCTACCCCCCCACCCCCACTTGCACTCTCTCTGTCTTTCAAAAATAAATAAATGTTTAAACCATTTTTTTAAATGTTCATTTAATCAGGCTACCATGAGGACTGCAAGTATTTTTAAGGTACTAAATAACCAAATAAGTGAAATATGATGGGTCTACATGTATAATTAATGCCAGTAAACACCTCTCATTAAAGAGACGTTTAATGTGTAAGATATTGGGCTCCATCCAGACTCTACTGGTTCAAGCTCTGATTCTGCCTCTTTCTACATAGATGATCTTGGACAAATTACATAAATTGCCTTTGACTCATTATCCTACCTGTAAGGGGAGATGGAAATATCACATATCTCAGTTAGTTTTTGTGACAGTTAAAAGGAAAAATGCCTGCAGGCTGGCTGACCCATCTGTCTCTAAGGCAAGGTGACAGTTTTCCTCAGTGCTATACAATCACTAATATGTTACTTTACTGTAACATTGTTTTCTTTTGGCTTTTTTCCAGTTTATTTTCTTTGTTTTAAAAGAGAGACAGTATGCTCAAAAAACAGGGATAACAACAGATAAATAAGATTTACCAGGGTGCCTGGGTAGCTCGGTTGGTTGAGTGTGACTTTGGCTCAGGTCATGATCTCACCACTTGTGAGCTCAAGCCTGGCGTCAGGCTCTGTGCTCCCGTATCTCCCATTGAATCACACCACAATTAGTCAAGTGATCCTGACATTGTGCTTTGAGTGAACTGAACCTCCTCATAGCTTAGAGGAACTGCATGTTTGGGGCTCGTGAGCCCCTGGTGCCTTCTTTCTGTCATCTTGTGTCCACGCTCCATGCTTTCAGCCACCCGGGCATGTCCGTTCCCTGAACAGACCTCAACTTTCTCTTTTGTGCAGATTGTGCCTTCATTCTGGGACCTTGTTAATAACCAAAAACAATATATCAAACTAATGATCACAATTTTAATGCTCTCTGAAAAGAATAAACAGTGTATTGTGATTCAACACATACCTATATACACAAAGAAGTCTCTCTGAAGTGACCGACATCTTATGTATTACCTGAGGAATGAGGTGGAACAAAAATAAAAGCATTTTTGGCAGAACTTACACTATCAGGGGATTTTCGCCTGATCAAGCGATTTTTGCTTTATTGTTTATATTTATTGCTTTCCATTAACTTATAGGAAATGTATTCTAAATGAAATCCTTCTTGGATTTTTTTCCCCTAAGATGCATAGGACCACTAATGAACACACAATAATGTTAATAAAAGCCATAAGCAGGGGTGCCTGGGTGGCTCAGTTGTTAAACGTCCAATTCTTGATTTTGAATCAGGTCATGATCTCACGGTTTGTAAGTTCGAGCCTTGCGTCAGTCTCTGCACTGGTAGTGAGGAGCCTGCTTGAAATTCTCCCTCTTTCTCTGTCTCTCAAAACAAATAAATAAACTTAAAAAAAGCCATAAGCAAAGAGTAACTAGATTAATACAGATTCAAAACGTAATGCTAAGAATAGTTGTTACTTTAGATATGATGCCATACACTCTGATAAAAAGTAAAAAAGAATAATCAGTATTTAATATTCGGGAAAGTAAAACACCATATTGTATTTTAAAATGTGGCCTGCCAAACATGCATAAGTGATTAGTATTAAACATATGTATTTTGTATGTATCTAAAGCAGAGAAAATTTATATATTTTGTAGCATAGTTCTGCAAGAGAACACTAAATATGAAATGTGAGCACTACAATATGAAATGTGTAGCAGTAAGGTAATGGCCAGATTACACAACTTCAACAGAGCTCAAGTTCTATATATTTTAAAAATCCATATACTGTGGCAAATTATAGAGGCGGTTATAGTATGTATTTGTTGAGGTGAATTTTGGAACCACAGAGGCAGGAAATACTTGCACAAAAAAGGCAACTAGATAATACAGAATAAATGTGTATGCTATTTAAAGCTTGGAAACTATTTTCCAAAAGCACTGTAGTATAAGCATAAATGTAAACATTTTAAAAAACAAATATTTCATGGCGTCTGGGTGGCTCAGCTGGTTAAGCATCCAACCGTGGCTCAGGTCATGATCTTGCCCGTCTCGAATTTGGGCCCCACTTCAGATTCTGGGTCTCCCTCTCTCTTTCTGCCCCTCCCCCACTTAGGCTCTGCCTGTCTCTCTCTCTCCCTGTCTCTCTCTCTCCCTGTCTCTCTCTCTCAAAAATAAGTAAAAATTTAAATAATGTCACTGTTTCAAGTCAGCATGATGCCTTTTCATAAGCTTAGATTTTCAGTAAAAAATTAGCTGAGAAAAAATAATTTTCTTCTTAGATAATGCTTAATGATAAAAAAAATTACCTCCCTTTCTTCAAAAAATCTATTTCAAAATAATCTCCCCACATCATATTTTGATGTACTTACTGTCATTCCCAGACAATAGCAATGTTTTCTATGATTTAAGAATAAGAAAAACAAAATAATAAAAAAAATGCAAAAAAACTACATTTAAAATAAAAATCTTATAGGTCAGACATAGAAAGTGATTAATCTTACTTCTTTGTACTATGACTAAAGGAACAAAGAGAGATATAAAATCCACAATCCATTTCCATTTTATAAAGTGCCAGTGTATCATTTGCCATGGAGCTTGGAAACCTAAAATTTCTTTTTTTCTGGCAAGCTGATCATCTTGAAGCTTATTTCCTGCCAATTACCAATTTAGGTGCAGATAATCTAGATTTTCTTGGAAGATGTAACATAATTTACCTACTCTTGTTTAGAACTTAGGGTATCATGCAGTTTCAAGCAAGTTCTGTTTTAAAATATTCCTGAAATGTCTCATAAGTGAACAAATATTGCATCATAATGATCTAAGATTTGAGTTTACAGTTTAAATACATTTCTTCAAACTAAATATATATAAAATCTATGCTACTTGTTACCTATTTGCATGGACCTGACACTTATTGAATTCCTGGGCATTTCTTAATATTTATGCTTAAGTTTCAAGGTTTCAGTGAGCAAAACCACAAACGATCCCAATTTTCTCATGCAATCTAATCCAATGTAATAGCACCAAGTAAATAAGCCAAAATATCTGCTGAGACCTTATGCCAAAAATGAAATTAGTATTAACCGAGGAACTCCAAAGCCCTGTTGAATCTTATTTTCATATAAGAATAATCTCGCTACTATTTCCAGGTGGTGAATAGTCAGAGTACACATTTTATTGGAAGGAACACTGAAGAAATGTGGTCACATCAAAGATCCTACCACTTTCCAAAGTTGGACGGGTGACCCTGAATCTGGAATATGCATCACATATAAATATCATTTTGTACAATTTCATAAAAATGAAAGAATTTAGAGGGCAATGTAACTGCGTCCACAAATATTAGTTAAAAAGAAATCAAAATAAAGTCCACAAGAGCAAACAGCCAACTCAAAATTATGATTATTAATTTATACTGTAAAGATGAATGACCCTATAACATAATTCTGATCCCCGTTCCACAACAAACCAGGTAGTGCTGAAGGAAAGCAGTTATGTTTTCCATTTTTTGTTTATTTTATTTAAAAACTGCTTATTAGATTTTCTGTAATGTTGAATCCATCAACATTTTCCAATATTTATGTCCACTTCAGGGTTTCAGTAAACAAAACCACAAGCTCTTGCAGTTTTTCTAGTCATTTCCTAAGCAAAATTCCTAAACCACTTACCCTGTTCACACTTGCCTTTAAAGAATGTATGAGGCCAAATCAGAAATTCTTCATAGATCTGGTTACACTTTGTAGTGAATAAGAGAAAGCCCTTTCATGTCAGTATGATTCAGTAATATTTTCTCATACCCATTTGATGGAATGCATACAACTGCCAACTCCTCTGTGTTAGCTGACTGGAAAGTTTTCACAGACTTAATAATGAACTTTGGAGACTACAGTCCAAATGACTGTCATATTTACTTTTGAAAAACAGTTACAAAAGTTTTTAATAAAAAAATTTATTCTTCAAGTCTATTTCATTTCCCCAATTGTACAGTCTTTACATTAATAATCCAATTTGGCTAAAATGTATCCCACATGAAAAAGCTCTGAGAAAAAAACTGGAATCAGAAGCAGAAATGTTATGATGTATGTAGACTTTTGTGAGCCATACCCATGCATAATATTTCCAAATACTTTGCTTCATTCACTCTACTTTGTACTACAGCAAAGCAATATTCACAGAAAGGCATGAAAGATATTGGTTGTTAAGCTTGATTTCTTATGTGTGATCCAGAATTTAGTTTTCACCTATGACCATATTGGTAGTAGAGATTAAAATTCATCCTTTGAATTATAAATCGGATCAAAGGAGAAGTCTTTAAAAAGCCCAGCTCCCTTAAATTACAAGACTACTGGTTCATCAAAAGTTTCTAAGAGGATCTAAAAGAGATGGACAAGACAGTTTTTATTTTTAATTTTTCTGGACAAGACCAGGTTTAAGGAACCCACACTCCCCAGAGTTCAAAAGGCAACTTGAAACCCTCAGATTTGTAGCTACTTCCTCTCCAGGGCTACTGAGGACCTAGTATCTGAAATATTTACCCCAGTAATCTTCAGAAGTTTAAAATTTACCCCCCCCCCAAGAAGTTGTGTAAGATTACACCCTTGTCATGATGGTGACGTAAAGCAATGTTTTAAACACAGAAGTTGGATAGGGGGCTCCTGGGTGGCTCAGTCAGTTAAGCATCCAACTTTGGCTCAGGTCACGGTCTCACAGTTTGTGAGTTCAAGCTCTGTGTTGGGCTCTGTGCTGACAGCTCAGAGCCTAGAACCTGCTTTGAATTCTGTGTCTCCCTCTCTCTCTGTCCTTTGAAAATAAATAAACAGAGATTAAGTTGTATAGGCATTGTTCCACCTACAACAGCTGATACAGGGGGGAAAAAAGATTGGACTTTGAAACCACATAAATAGTACTTCAAATTCTTCCTTAATCATTTACCATCTGTGACCTCAGAAACTGAATTTATGTGAAAGTCTTTTCATCTATAAAATGGGTATCCTCTGTATCCTCTGTTCCACAGAAATCCCACTTGTCAGTATCACACACTATCTAAACATTGCCAATATTGCCAAATCAGAGATTCATTTTTTATCCCTGCTTCGTGTGACTTCAGCAATATTCACAACAATTGAGAGTTCCTTGCTCATTAAACACATCTTGTTTTTTTTTCTCCTTATCACTACACTCTTCTTATTGTTCTGTTACCTCTTCCTTCTCGGCCTTCTCTGTTTCTCCCTTCCGCTCCTCTCTATGTACTGAAGAGTCCAAAGCTTGAAAATACTAATCAGAATGTTTTTGCCGTTGAATGCCAAATTCTTATCTCCAATTTTTTAACCTCCCCTGATTCCAGACTCTGAACTTTCACTTGGCCATCTATAGGAATCTCTGCCTCCACCTTAATATCACAAAATTAAACTCTCGATCCCCGGCCCACTGCAATGTTGTTTTCTTTCCGTTATCAACATCCTAGGAAATAGTACCACCGCCCATCTAAAAGCTCAAGTCAAAACCCTAGTTTCTCTCTGATCCGCATTTAGTCAGCAAGTTCTATTACCTCATTCCTTCAAATTACTTCCCGGACCCACGTATTTCTCTCCACCATCCCTGCCTCTATGCTGTGGAAACAACCACCACCCCTTATAGCGTCATGAGTTCTGAAATGCCTACTAAGATGTCTATCTAGTTGGTATGAAGCAGTCAAAACATCTTTTTAAAATTTAATGAAGTTACATAGCTCTAATTACAACTTACCAATGCCTCTTTATTGCAATTAGAATAAAACGAAAACATTTAATCCCTGTCTGGTTCATATGATTCGCCATCAGCCTTCGTCCCCGACCTTGATTCCTACCTCCCTTCTGGTTCCAGTCATGCTAACTTTTCTCCTGTTCCTTGAAGAGGCCATGTTCATTCCTGCCTTAGGATCTTCCAGGTGGAATGCTCTTCCCTCAGATCTTTGGATTCAAATGACTAAATGGGTTCCCCTGTTCTGACTATTTAAATTTTACAAGGCATTGAAGGATCAAACCAAGAGAAGAAATGCTAACAGTGTAATTTAAGCACAACCTTCCAATGTAGTTAAGTCTTTACATTTGTATAACATCTATTGTAAAACACTTTTAATGTAAATTTTTGCATGATGCTTATGGAAATTCTGTTCCGTAGGTACAGGGGCCTGGACTAATGTCCGAATTAGCTGATAAGTGGGTCAGGACTCAATTCAGATCTTTCATCTCACAATTCAGAGCTATCTCTGCCATACCAAACTGTTTCTTTTACAAATGTTCAGGATAAATACCAGCATCTAGACCCAAAAACCATGGCAAAGTGTGTGATCTCTTTGGCCTTCAACTTAGGGAACTGAGGGTTAGGAAGAAGAATTTAGTTTCAATCCATCAAACCATCCAGAAGGCTACAGAATTTAGTGGCCAGTACATTTCCTTGTGTTTCTTATAAAAGAAAAATCCAGGAGGACTGGACCCAGAGGAAAGTAGTGGTACCAACACTCCATGCCCATTCTCACATTCTTGGCCTCAGAACATGATACTGTTTTGGAGCCCAGCTTTCCACCATGAACAAACATTAAATTCCTTCTTCAAGAAAAGGAAATTAAAAAAAAATGTCTTGGGGCGCCTGGGTGGCTCAGTCGGTTAAGCGTCCGACTTCAGCTCAGGTCATGATCTCACGGTTCATGGGTTCGAACCCCGCATCGGGCTCTATGCTGACAGCTAGCTCAGAGCCTGGAGCCTGCTTCAGATTCTACATTTCCCTCTCTCTCTCTCTCTGACCTTCCCTTGCTCATGTTGTCTCTCTTTCTCTCTCAGAAATAAGTTGAAAAAAACATTAGAAAAAATAATGTCTCATACCCCTATAGTGTCTGCCCAAGTCATCTCAAAAAAATATAAACCACACAAGTGTGTGTATATGTATATACACATACATATAAATACACACACAGTATACACACATATTTTAATTGGGTTGCATATTATTTTAATATTATTTGGCAGACTGAGTTAAACTTTAGTGTATATTTAGGAATGTCAGCAGTACTTGGAGAAAATAATTCCCCCATGTCAAATCACTTTTCTGTTTAATACATTTTCACTACAATTATACGAAGGAATAGACTTCAAACAAAATCATAGTTACCCTCAGTGTACTCTGAATATGAATTTCTATGGCTCATTTTTGTTTCTAAGGTTCATATCACATGCTTATAAAGTTTTTCTTAGATTCAGAAAATAAAGAGTGTCTTCAGAGATTATCAAGTTCTCAGTAAATGTTTGCTCCATTATAGACCATAAATTACTAATCACTAACACGTATGAAAGTTATATTTTTAAATCCAAATCATGCATGTTTACTCTGCATGGCTTATGCTATTAGAGAAAAAAAAAAAAAGCATAGTCTATATTTAAAGACTAGACATTTAGGAATTGTTTGACAGATCTGGTTGAGTAGATGAAAATGTGCGGTTAAAGTAGTTCATTGAACATTCGCTCTTGTTAAACAGCAAACAGTAAGGTAAAGAAAATTTACAGATTTGCTAAGAATACTAATACTTTTCCAAAATAAGGTACAATTTAAGGATCAGGAGATTTACTGACTCAGTCAACTTTAACTAGAATCATTACCAATGTCCTTTAATGTTACTTTAATGTCACAGAGTAATCTTCAACTCTGTATTTGTGAAGTTTAGAATCAAAATGAGAAAACTTCTTGGTATTGTTAAGAATACACACTTTATGGATGTATACTGAATTCCAAACTGAAAGTTTTGGTTCTTGACTTGGTCTAATCTTGCCAAAAGATCCTTGAAAGAAGTAGCTCAAGAGAGTTCTTGGGCACCAAATATAAAAAGAAAAGGAAAAGAAAACCGGCCTAACATATTAAATTATAAACATATGGATGGAATTTCCTTTAAATTACACTTGAGTCTAAACCTTAGGGGTAAAGAATTTAACAAAATACATTTGAGGTTTCCGTAACACAAAACATTTGAAAAGTTAGGGAATTCAACTATCCCAAAGACACATGAGATTTTCACTCTAATATTGAGTAAACTGAAACTTCTCTCCTATTTTGAAATATCTGTACTCTAAAATATCAATCTTCACTAAGAATCTTTGTAATAAGTAATAATGAATCTATATATCAGATAGTTGAGAGGTTTTTATTTTTTATTTGTTTTCATATTCTGGAGCCAGAAAAACTGAGAAATCAAGAGAAAAGCAAAATAAGAATGGTATATATTTAAAAACAATATTTTTTCCATACTTTGTCCTAATCCTTTCTCACCTGACCCATAGCAATCTTTTTCAAATGATTATGCTTTTGCTGTTTACTAGTAAGTACTTCATAGTACATGAGTACCTAGAAGCAGAGGAGATTGGGTTATTAGCAGGAAACCAGGGCACTTTTGTACTCAAGTCCCTTGCCTTTTCAATGATGCATTGTCTTGTGATTAAACTTAAAAACTCATATTTTTAAAAATACTGCCTATCAACGTATATAAGATAGCAACAATTTTCAATGTTGAAAATATAGATAAAATATTAAGGGAGCAAAAGTTGCATAAAAATTTTATTTTTACCTAATTTTTCAAGCAATTATTATTGCAGTAAAAATATGTAAACTGTTCAGAGTGATTTTATCTAGATTACGTGTGATTATACTTTTCTTCTTTACACTGCTTTCCAATGTATACAGCATAGTTTTTCGTATACATAAATATTCATGCATATGTATATGTAATCACTCAAATGACAACCTAGTAATATACAAAACAGAGTCATGAGTTAAATCCTAAGTTTAAATATATTTGCATCCAAAATATTCAACAAATGGTGAAGTTGGGGGAAACTGGAAAAATCATCAGAAGGACCATAAATAATAGTGAGGCAGTGTAGATTTTAGATACTGTAATGACACATCATAGATATGTGGTGACAAGAAAACATATTTCAATGTATGGAATGAGTACTGCAGAAGTAAAAGGAGGCTAAGTCAAATGTAAGTCAGCTCTAATTACTAAATTCTCTTTTGGATTAGAACACTCAACTAGAAAACTTACTATGAGCCCAGTACTGAGCAGGACAGCGAGGTTGAGGCAATGTGTCGAAGTACCAGTACCTGTGGGTGTGTGTGCGTGTGTGTCTGTGTGTAAGTATTTCAGACACTCACAGAGTATGTGGATTTTTAGCCTTACTACTGAAAATTTTAAGTAGACCACATTTTCATTTTTATTTGATTAATAGTAACCATTTTATTTCCCAATCCTGAATAGGTAATTCTCGTTCTCTCTATCTCTTGCTCTCGCTCTTTCTCTCATGGTACAATTACATTGTACACTGGGAGGCTTTAATTCATTTCAATAGCAAGACTAACATTTGTTAGAGTCTAAGTTTCTTATTGGTTATAATTGAATTCTTTACTGAGAAAATTGTAGATTCACATTCCGTTGTAGGAAAAAATACCAAGATATTCCATATACTATTGGCCAGTTTCCCCCAATAGAAGTATCTTCCAAAATGATAGTACAATGTCCCAACAGGATACTAAAATCAATACAACTCACTGACCTTATACAGATTTTTCCAATTTAACTTGTCCTCATTTGGTTTGTCTGTTTTTTTTTCTATACAATTTTATCACATGTATAGGTTTGCACATCCACAGTGAAGACAGAACTCACATCCTTCATTCTCCCTCACCCTGTCACTAATCCCTGGAAACCATTAAATTGTCTCCATGGCTAACATGTTCTCATTTCTAAAAAAATATATAAATATAAATAAATAAATATATATTATAGAGTAATTCACTGTTTAATCTTTGGGGATTGGCTCTCTCACTCATTCACTCAGCATAGTACTCTGGAAATCATTCAAGTCACTGCACATATGAACAGTCTGCTTTTTGGTTTTTGTTTTTATTGCTGAGGAGAATCCCATGGTGTATAATCAGCATAGTCTGTTTAATCTGGTAACCTGTTCGAGGACATCTGAGCTGTTTTCAGTTTTTGGTTATTATAAATAAACAGCTAAAAACATGGTATACATGTTTTTCATGAACAGTTTCACTTCTCTGGAATAAATGCCCATGAGTTCAACTACTGGGTCCTATAGTAATTGCATGTATAGTTTTATAAGAGACTGCCAACCTGTTTTCCAGAATAACTACTTTATTTTCTCATCTTCTCCAGCATTTAGTATTGTCAATTTTTTTTCTTTTTTTGTTTCAGACATTCCAATAAGTATAGTTCACTGTGGTTCTAATTTGCATTTCCCTGATAGCTAAGAATACCTTTGGTATATGTTTATATACTGTGTATATCATTTTTGTTGAAATGTCTTTTCTTGTCTTTTGGCCATATAGAAAACTATATGTACTTCTGGTTTTTACTGTCAGGTTTTCAGAGATAGAGATACAGTCTTTTGTCAGAAATGTAGTTTGCAAATATTTTCTCTCAATATGTGTGTTTTCTTCCCATTCCCTTAATATGAGAGAACAACTTTTTTAATTTATAAAGTGTCCCATATATTATTATTTCTTCATGGATCTTTCTTTTGGTGACCAATTTAAGAGTTCCTCATCTAGACCTCTTTCCCAAAATTCTCTCCTATATGTTTTTTCCTAAAAGTTGTATAAGGTTATGTTTTATCATTAAATAAATAATCCATTTTGAATTTCTTTTTGCATCACAAGTATGGTTTAGGACATGACTATTTCCTTTTTTATAGCGGTCCAATTGCTCCAAAACATTTGGTTGATAGGCTGTCCTTCCTTTATTGAATTTTTACATCTTTGTTAAAAATTAGGGGAGCAGATTTATCTAGGCCTATGTATTACTTGTCCACTCTGTTCCATTGATTTATGTGCTATCACAACCCTTCTGTAAGTACCACATGTCTTGTTTATTGTATGTGAGACTTATTATCTGGTGTGGCAATTCCTCCCACTTTATTCTTCTTTGTCAAGATTGCTTTAGCTATGCTAGCATTTCTCTATACATTTTAGAATCATCTCATCTATGTTTATACACAAATAACTTATTGTGGCTTTGATAGGAATTGAATTAAACCCATATGTCAATTTGGGTAGATACAGTGTATTTACCATGAATGCAGTATGCCTCCCTTATTTAGATCTTGTTTGAATTTTTCCATCAGCATTTTGCAATTAGCAGCATACAAGTCCTGTGCAGGTTTTATTAAATTGCATTTTCTTTGGAGTGATTATAAAAAATACTGTTTTAAAATTTTTTACATGCTTACGTTCGTGCATAGAAATATAATTGATTTTTTAAGTTTATTCACTTTGAGGGGGACAGAGAGAGCAAGCAGGGGAGAGGCAGAAGGAGGGAGAAAGAGAATCTCAAGCAGTCTCCTCACTGTTAGCATGGAGCCTCACTGTAGCATGGAGCCTGATCTTTGTGTCACAAAACACAAGATCATGACCTAAACTGAAATCAAGAGTTGGACACTTAACCAACTGAGCCACTCAAGTGTCCCATAATTGATTTTTTGTGTGTGTGACATGTCTCATATCCTACAACCTTTCTGATCTTATTAATTCTAAGAGTTTTGTTTTGTTTGCAGATTCCTTGGGATTTTTCTTTTTTAAAAAAAATTTTTTTGTGTGTTTTATTTATTTCTAGGAGAGAGAGAGAGACAGCGTGAGCAGGGGAGGGTCAGAGAGAGAGGGAGCCACAGACTGAAACAGGCTCCAGGCTCTGAGCTGGCAGTCCGCACAGAGCCCGACGCGGGGCTCCAACCCACGAACCGCGAGATCATGACCCAAGCGAAAGTCGGACGCTTAACCGACTAAGCCACCCAGGCGCCCCTCCTTGGGATTTTTCTATGTAGACATTCATATCATCCATAAGTGGAGATAGTTTTGTAACTTCCTTGTTGATCTAAATACTCATTATTTATTTTTCTTGCAATATGGCAGTGGCTAGCACTTCCCGCACTGTTAACTAAGAGTGGTGAAAGCAGGGGTGCCTAAGTGGCTCAGCTGGTTGAGTGCCCGGTTGTTGACTTTGGCTCAGGTCTTGCTCCCAGGGTTGTGGGATCGAGCCCCATGTCAGGCTCTGTGCTGAGTGTGAAGCCTACCTGAGATTCTCTCTTTACCTCCAACCTTCTCCCCTGCTTACATGGGTACTTTCTCTCTGTACAAATAAAATAGATATTAAAAAAAAAAAAGACTGGTGAAAGCAGACATATTTGCTATGTTCCCAATGTTATGGGGAAAGCACACACTATTTCAATATTAAGTATGATGATAACTACACATTTTTTTTTTCTAGATGCTTTCTTGCAACTTGGGACATTCCTCTCTACTCCTATACTGCTGAGACTTTTTATCATGAATGAATGTTGAATTGTATCAATTGCTTTATCTGTATCAATTCATATGATTAAATGACTTTTATTCATATTGATCTGTAATTTTCTTTTTTTGTATTGTCTTTGTCTAGTATAAACAGCCTCATAAAATAAATTGAAAAATATTCCCTATTTAATTTTCAGGAAGAGTATGGGTAAAATTGGTGTTTATACTTTAAATACTTGGTAGTGCTATGCTCTGAATGTTTGTGACCCCCCGCCCCATTCCACAGCCAATATCATATGCTGAAATCCTAGTGTGTAATATGATGGTATTAGAAGTAGAGCCTTGGCAAGGTGCTTCAGTCATGAAGATGGGGCCCTCCTGAATGGGATTAGTGACTTTATAGAAGAGGCCCTAGAGAGCTTGCTTGTACCTCTGACATAGGATGACACAGTGAGTAGGTGCCAGCTATGAATCAGGGGGAAGGATCTCATCAAAATATGACCACAATGGCACTCTGTTCATGAACTTCTCAGACTCTAGGCCTATGTGAAATAAATTTCCATTGTATATAAGTTATCCATTCTGTGGTATTTTGTTACAGAAGCCTGAAAAGAGTAAACAAGTAGAATTCTTCAGTGAAATCAGGCCTGCCTGGCAATTTCATTTTTGTAAAACTTTTAATTATAAATTTAACTTTCTTTAATGTTTATGATTTAATTAGTGTCTGTTTCATCTTAGTAGAGTTTTGATAGTTTATGGTTTCAAGGAATTGGTCCATTTCTTACGGCTGTTAATTTATGATACTAAATGTGTTCATAATATTCACCTCTTTTCCTTTTAGTGGTGGCATGATTTTAGTGGTTCATGCTCTGTCTCTCTGTTTCTCAAAAATAAATATAAAAACTTGTTTGGAAAAAAAGAAATTTCTCTCTTTATCTGTAGATCTGTGGTGTTTGGTTTGGTTTTATTCTAAGTTCTCTGATATTAATGTGGTCACTCTAATTTTTTTTAACAAATGTTTCCATGGTGTATTTTTCCCTTTTTAGAATTCACCTTATACATAGCATTGAACTTGAAATGAGTTTCTTTTTAAGAGGATATCATTTGCTCATAGTTTTTGTTTTGTCTGTTCTTTTGTTTTATCCACCCCACTAATCTCTGTCTTTTAATCAGTGAATTTATGCTATTTACATTTAAGGTAATTATTGATATGCTAGAGTTTATGTTAGCCATTTTATTATGTGTTTTCAGTTTTCCTTATTTCATTCCTGTTTCTTTCTCTCTCTGTTTTTTCTTTCATGTGGATCACTGGAACATTTTTAAAGATATTGTCTACTTGATACATTTAGAATGTTTTACAATTTGTAAAGTTTTTATACTGGTTGCTCTGGGCTTTAAAACATACAGATGTGACATCATAGTCAATTAAAATCCATATTTTACCACTTTGAGTGAAATGAGAAAAACTTACTCCCTTTGAGGCCCTTCCTATTGCCTCCATTCTTAAAAAATCACTTTCTTCAGTATAAGATAACCCTGTAATTCTTTCAATTATCAAGTATGATTTGTAAAGCTTATAAGAAAGATATTCTATTATAGGTAATCATATTTCTGGCATTTAATTCTTTGTTGCTGTGTGATAATGTTCTAGTATTCCTTCTTTTATAATTTTACTTCTGTCTGAAGAACTTCTTTAAGGGTAGGTTTGTGAGTGATAGTTTTTAGTTTCCTGCATCTGATATCTTTATTTCTTGTTCTTTCCTAAAGAATGGTTTCCCTAGGTATATGAGTTTTTGTTCTTTTCTTTCAGTACCTGCAAATGTGCTACATCCTTGCGGATTTCATGGATTCAGGTGAAATATTCAATGTCATTCAAATTGGTGTTCCAAGTTTTGACATTCTGCATTAGGAATTCAGCACTGGCTATTAAGTAACATGAACATTATAGCATAAAATTTTTTTCATTTTAACTTATCCTCAAATTTCAAATGAAGTTAGAAATTTATTTGAAATATATTTTTTTTCATTTTTCAAATAAAATTCAAATAAATTTCCAACTGTCATGCAACAATTAATATGATGAGTCAGGTGTTGCCAATAAAAATTAAATTCAAATAAAAAGCAAGATATGGCCATGACTTCAAGCCACAGAACTACAGCTTGTTCGATGGCTTCAAATGTTTCCTTATCTTCAGGAAACTGGATAAAATAGTAAAGGAAAACAGTTCAATATTTCCTCCCAATGTGCATACCAAGTTTTTATATTATTATCATAATCCTTAATATGATAACAAGAGAGTATAGTGGGCATATCTCTACAATGTCCCCCAGCTATTCCCACCTTTTAGTAGTCACAGCGTTGTGTAATTCCCTCCTGTTCATTGGGGCTGGTCTTAGTGACCTGCTTCTAATGAATATTGCATTCTAATGAACATTGCAAAATTCATAGATGTCACTTCTGAAGTTAGGTTATAAAAATGGGTGTTTTTACCAGCCCTCTCTCTACTGCCACTATTGTGGTCACTCTGATGAAACCAAGAGTCATATCATAAGCTTTCTTGTGGAGAGGCTTAAGAACTGAGGCAAGAAACTGTCCAATAGCTTATGAAAAATTAAATCCTGCCCAGAACATTACAAAGACACTTGAAGCAGATCCACCCCCAGTTGAACCAAAAGACCAGTGCACACTGACCGATACTTTAACTGCAACCCTTTGACAGACCCAACTATGCAATACCTGGATTCCTAACCCACAGAAAGCGTGAGACAATGTTTTCAGCTACTAAGTTTTGGTGTAATTTGTTAACCCAGTGATACAGAAAGGCAACATATGACTATAAAAAGCATTTCCACAAATTATCAATTATCATTGCCATCTATAGTAATTTGTTCTAACCTCACAGAAAAATGTAAGTCCTTAAGAAATAAAATGTTAAAATTTGCCAATTAAAGTTGGGCTCAGTTGGAAAGTTAAGTGATATAAAGCAAGGGGACAGAGAACAGTACATCTCAATTCAAATGTCAATCATAGGATTAAAGATAATCAATTCTATAGTGTAGCTTCAGATAATCTTAAAATGTAGAGTCCATGGCACTAAAAACATGTTGATATAAAGATACTGAAATTCAAGGAATCAAATGCAAGAAATGTTATATTCTATTGGTTAAAGTAGATGTGTTAAGATAAGGTAAAACTGGCCAGTTTATTTTTTTTTAATGTTTATTTTTGAGAGAGACAGAGAGACAGAGAGACAGAGAGACAAGAGTGGGAGTGGGGGAGGGGAAGAGAGAAAGGGAGACAGAATCTGAAGCAGGCTCCAGGCTCTGAGCTGTCAACACAGAGCCTGCTGCGGGTCTCCAACTCACTAACAGTGAGATCACGACTTGAGCTGAAGTCCGACGCCTAACCAACTAAGCCACCCAGGTGGCCCTGGCCAGTCTTTTTAAGAGCTATCACAAGAGACAGCTACCTGTGCCATTAGATTATAGGAATAATATTAGGTAACCAATCCAAAAAGGAAGAAAGTCATCACAAATCAAGGAAATGAGATGTGTAATCAGGGTGACAGCCACAAATGAACATAATTACATTTCATTGTTTTTGCTTATTATATTTAAGCCAATTGAAATCCAAATTTAACTTTATAGTCTACAGACAGCTTCTGGTTATTAGTCATTCCTCTAAAATTCTGATACTAGTTTGACAATAGACAAAAGTTTCAATTTTTTAATATATATATATTTAAGTTTTATTTATTTTTGAGAGAGAGAGAGAGAGAGAGAGCGTGAGTTGGGGAGAGGCAGAGAGAGAGGGAGACACAGAATCTGAAGCAGGTTCCAGGCTCCGAGCTGTCAGGACAGAGCCTGATGCGGGGCTCAAACTTAGGAATGGTGAGATCATGACCTGAGCCGAAGTTGGACACTTAACTGACTGAGCCACCCAGGCACCCCTATACTTTCCCATTTTTGAATGCAAAGTACAATACCATGAGGAAAGCTGTCTATGGAAATAGCACCTTATTTAAGTTTAAGTAGTGCCAATTTTGAACACATAAAGTAGCATTAAAATCTTGCAGTTTATCAAAATCACTTTGAAGATAACTTGTTTTTGAAATGTCTATCAACTAACATTTTGTGATGTTTATCTTTCTCAAGGTAAGAATAAATTCTGCAAATCAAATGATGATAAACTGAATAGCTCCACATCTACAGTGAAATCTGGAGACAGAGAAAGAGTGAGAAAAATTATCAAATATTTTCTTAAGCATTTCACTTATATCAGTGTGTTTCTTCACCATAACCCAAGTGGTATATTTGATTGTACTTATCTCTCTATGCCTATCTATTTTCTATTTCTTCTGAGTGTATGAGACTGTGTACATAGACAGATAAATTATTCAGTAAAAATCTATTCCAATATTTTATTACTATAAATAATTTTTATTAATTGTAATTGCACAGACTCTCTGGCCTAACAGAAAAGATTTCCAAATATTTATAATACCACTTTAGACTGGCTCTTCTGTATTATTCAAGTGATGATGTGCAAATTTCAATATTCTCATTTTTCTGGCTATAGTTTTTTCAGTGAAATCTATTTCAGGAATATAATTAAAAATCATAGCTTAAAAATTCCCTATTTTGGGGCACCAGGGTGGCTCAGTAGGTTGGGCGTCTGACTTCGGCTCAGGTCATGATCTCACAATTCATGGGCTCAAGCCCTGTGTCAGGGTCTGTGCTGACAGCTCAGAGCCTGGAGACTGCTTCAGATTCTGTCACCCTGTTCTCTGTACCCCCTGCTCATGCTAACCTCCCTATCAAAAATGAATAAGCCTTAAGAAATATTTTAAATAAAAAAGAAAATTCGTTATTTTAAGCCAAAATACTAATTTGATATGGTAATCATTAATCCATTTGCAACTGCAAAATTTCTGTTTTAAGTAATAAAAAAACTCCATCATTGTTGGAAAACTTCCAAAGCAATTCCTGTGATATTTAGAATGGGCTCCAATTCCATAGTTTTACAAGTCACTAGCTTAAAGTGAAACTTGATAGCATATTTAGTGAAAGGTCCAAATTCACTATGTTCCAAATAGAATAATACAAATCTTGCAACCTTTCGACAGCTATCTCGTAAGGGAATTTTGGAATTATTTTTAAATTTTGTTTTTACTTTAAACACTTTTACGTAAAATTGTATTAGATGATTATGTTGTTGGTTATTTCTAAATTCTAAATAACTTGTCTTATTTAGTAATTAAATACCACTGATTTTCCCTAGAAAATAATTTAAAAAAAAAGAACTTTGCAACATATTATGCATATTATCTTGCTGCCTGTTTGGCATGGCTTCCTTTTTCATTACCTACCTTCCAGTGTAATAGCAGTTAATTTAAATGTAAATATTATATTTATGAAATTAAAAACAGAAACAAGTATATAAAGTACACTTAGATAATGCACACTTTAATATATTTGCAAACAAATAAAAAAAGAATAAGAAGAGTCACTGTACTGAATTTAAGAAAACCAGCAAGTATTTATTTTAGTCATTGGTATTAAGAGCCTAGTGAGGCTTATTTACTGTCAGTGTTTTCTTTTCTTGACCTAGATATGCAGCTTTTGTGCCAGATTTCACTTAGTGTGAAGGACATGACTTTGTTTTTTGGATTACCAAGCTTCTTGACTTTGGGAGATCCACACAACATGAAAAATAAACCACACTGGACAACTCTCCTCATTCACAGCATTCCAGCTGTATAAGTTAGATATCTGTTCAAACAAGAGAAGGTAAATTTGTTGGTCTATGTATCTCTGACTGTTAACTTACTCAGGAAGCCTCCACAAGCCTCTACCTACAGTGAATTCTGAAGACTGGTCCTCTTTCTTCAAAAATAGTTTGGTCTCTACTCTAAAATTATTTGATAACTCTCTATATTTCCCACTGACTAAGCTGTGAGCTCAGTGTGAGTAAGGACCTGGTTTTTGTTTGCTCACCATTCCATCCCCAGGGGTTGGGACACTGTGGGGGGTAAAGTAAACATTAAGTAAATATTAGTAGTTTAATGAAAGATTAAGTGAATGAGAGATAGTTAAGAGAAAAGTGTCTCTAGAATCTAGCAAAGATTATTTATAGAGTTTGTAAATATTTTCATATCTGGAAATGATACCAATTTTTCACACTTCTACATAAAAGAAAATGAATGAACACACCCCAACTAATTTTATGAAGTCAAAACAGCGCTAATACTAAGACTTCACAAGAACTTTATGACAAATGTCTCCCACTAACATGGATATAAAAATATGAGTGGAAACATCAGCAAGAAAAATCTAGTGATTAAAACAATTAATACAGCACAAAGAAGTTGAATATATCCCAGGAATATAACTTTGGTTTAGCATTCGGTTATCAATTATTGCAATTTATTTAATAAACTATACTAACAAAATGAAGAAAAATCTCAATATATAAATAAAATGCATTTGATAAACTTCAATACCAGCTTATGATTTAAAAACAGCAAATCAAATACAGAAGGGAAAAAATATATGATAACAGGTATCTCCACAAAACCCAAAACAATAATTCTCAATAGCGAATTATTGCATATTTTTCCCCCAGAATCAAAAATACAAAAGGGGTACCTCCTAATACTATTATTGCTTAGTATATAGCTAGTGAAAAGAAAATTAAACAGAAATAGAAAGAAAGAAAGAAAGAAAGAAAGAAAGAAAGAAAGAAAGAAAGAAAGAAAGAAAACTATCCTGTAGTACAGTTGTATAAGTCAAAATTCAAACCAATTCACCAACTATTAGAACTAATAAGTGAAGTTAGTAAGGTTACTGGATACACACAGGTGTATTTGTATCTTCTAGAAACAAATACATATCAAATATAAACAATTTTTTAAATAATACCATTTTATAATAGAATTAATTATGTCAAGATAGCTTAGGGATATCATGGGAGATGGGTAAACATATGTTCTATAAACTATAATACATTATTGAAAGAGACTAAAGAATATCTAAGTAAATGACGGGATATATCATGGTTATGGATTGGAAAGTTCAAGACTGTAAAGATGCCATTTTTACTCAAATCAACCTATAGCTTCAATGTAATTCCAGTTAAAACCTGAGAAAGTTTATTCTGTGGAAACAGAATAAAACAGAAATGTTAGTTGATTCTAATATTTATTGGTAAATGTCAAGAGTCAAAAACGCCAAGAAAATGTTAAAGAAGAAGAAAGAGGAATTACACAACTGTATATAAAAACAATATAAAACTACAGTAATTAAGACAATGAGGTTTTGGCACACGGAGATAGACTAATGCAAGAGAGCAGATTTCCAAATACAGACCCACACTTCTGTGATACCTGATTTATGTCGGTTCAATATTTATTTTGCCTTTTTTTCCGAACAAAAGGCACTACTCAAACACATATTCATATGGAACTAACTGCTATTATCATACCATATAAAAGATCACTTCCAGGTAGAGAAGTGACCTAAATCTCTAAGAAAAGACAATCAAGCTCCTAATAAAAGGTAACTAAGAAAAATCTCTGATTACCTTGTAATAATCAAACAGGACAGCAAGTGTTAGGGTAAATGTTTATCAACTGAATTTGATTAAAAGTAAGACTTTCTGTTTGAGAGAAGACATTGTTACCAGAATGAAAATGCAAAACAGTTGCATGGGGAAGGTCTCAGCCACATGTATACCCCTTGAGGATTCATGCGCAGGGTGTACAAAGAATTATTAGAAATTTTAAAGAAAGAGTTAAAATGTTTTTTAAAAACATGCTAGACATTTTTTAAAGGTTATTTGTTTGTTCAGAGAGAGAAAGAGCGCATGTAACGGTAGGTTAGGGTCAGAAAGAAAGGGAGCTCGAGAGAATCCCAAGCAGGCTCCTCACCTCTCAGTGCAGAGCCCGACGTAGGGCTTGAACCCATGAACTATGAGATCATGACTTGAGCCAAAGTCAAGAGCCAACTCTTAACTGACTGAGCCACTCAGGTGCCCCCATGCTAGAAATTTTTAAATGTACTACATGAAAGATGATATTCAAATAGTTACTAAACAAATGAAATGTTCGTATGTCCTTAGTTATCAAAGGAATGCAAATTAAAACTACAATGTAAAACCATGAGCGTAAGAACTTTCATGGTAGCATTTTTCCTAGCTGCTCAAAACTAAATTTGTCCATTTTTCACAAACTAAAAATGGATACATAAACTTCATTATAGTCTTGTGATAGAATACTACTTAACACTAAAAATAAATGTGCTCATGCTAGAGAAACATGCAGCTCATAGACAGAGAAAGAGAAAGAAGCTGGTATAAAATGATACCTTTTGCACGATCCCATTTATAGCAAGTTCAAAAAGAGGCAAAGCTACTCCTCATTATAGAGATTTACCTATTTCTAGAGATAGTGCTTACCTTTGGTTAGAATGGTAATGACAGGGAGAAGGCACAGGGGAGACTTCTAGAATGCTAACAAAGTTCTATTCTTTGATCTGGGGTGGGGGGGTGGCCACATGGACGTTTTTTTTTTTTGTTTTTGTTTTTTAATTCATTGAGCAGCATAGGTTTATAGTTTGTTCATTCACTTTACATGAAGCCATCCATTTTGAGCCTCACTGGGATAATCAGAAAGCAGGAGTTGCCAGGCTCTGTCTTTACAAATTCTACATCTACCCAGATTTCTACCCATCAAGGAGCTTTCAGATGAGGCAGGAGAATAGGCATGATAAAGAGAATAGACAAGATAAATATTATCACAATATTTAGTAGTGTGCATTCTAATGGAAGCACAGGGCACACAAGAGAGGGGAAATGTCCCTCTGCTTGCGGCTGAGGAAATGTGTGAGTGAGGATTTTTTGGTCACACGAGGCAGAAAAGAATATGATAACTGGTAGTACAACTTAGTTGTACTGAAATGGTTTTATCATGCAGATTTTGAATGAGCATAAAATACAAAAAATTCCCAGTAAATTCACTGTGTTTAATTTCAACAAAAGGCTTGATGAAATTTGTACATATAACTTACAATTAAAGTTTTAGGGCTTTCCCCCTCAAATCATATCTCTTTTGTGCAAAGAAATTTAATACTCTGGTCGATTCACACTTTAGTTACCCAATCACTGAGATTAAATTCTCTCGCTATATGAAATTAATGCTCATTAAAACAATTATGTTCAGATCATCAGAGTTTCATTATCAAATATACCTCCTCTTCATGGAAGTGAAGGCATGAGTCTCATCAAACAAATAGTTTGTAAAGCCCTTAACAAGACTCATGACAAAATAGTCAATTGTCCTGTTTCCCTTTAACACACATGCACACACACTGATCAAAAAAATACCATTCACAGTTATCTTTCTTGCACTTATAAAAATGTTTAATTTCAATAAGTAACCAAGATTACCTGAGCTTGCTTCAAAATAACGAGCATGAACACAAATTGTAGTCGGAGGGCAGGGGAGAAGCCTAACTACTTCTTTCACCCTCTTGGAACATATTTGCATTTTCAAAATTTGGGGTCCCATAAAACCAGAATCAAGATAATTACATAGCTGTTCAAAGCTTAAGTTAAAATGGAAAACGGAATTAAGAAAGCAACTTGATATTTTGGAAGACGATTAAATTCAAATGCTCAATTCCACTTGTTTCATTATGTTTATGAAAGCCAGATCTACTTTTATATTTCTAACAATCTTTGGCAGCATAAAAGATCTGACCTCAGAGTCCCAAGTCTCCTACTGAGTTTGTTGCTTAAAATCTAGAAAAGCCATATTCAAATTTCTTCTATGCTTTAAGATAATTACAGAAATGCAAGTCAAAAGAGTTCTCAGACAAATATAATCAAATGTAATTTAAGCATTTCATAAAAGTAATAAAAATGAAATTTAAAAAACACATGTAACATTGTAAAACTGCAAACTGTCCCTACAAGTTAAAAAACTGAAGATTTTTTTTTAACAGTGAGTAAGTGTTCTGCTTACCTTGGGACTGCTCTGACTTAATATACTACCATAACATAAAGTTACAAAGCAGACAAGCACAGCTTGTTAATCCTAACAGAGGTTAACTTAAGTACAAAAACATTTTCTTTCGCATTGAGTTATACTTTAAAGTTAGGCAAACTGAATTTTCTACTATTTACGGCTGCTTTTGGCCATTGTTCCTGATTTTATAATAGCTAACTTTACAAGAAAATTTCTGCAATTTCTTTTGTTACTCCAAAAAGTGAGAAGGAAATAGGGAGAAGGGTACAGTGCAAAGGGACTTGATTTGTGACCAGGTGTGAGACCTTAGAGAGGTCTTTCCCCCACTAGATTTGATAATAAAATTGGAGTGATAATACCTATCAGTTTGCTTAGAGCATGTAATGCTAGAATACGTAAAAGATCAGGGCAAAATGTTGATATTCAATAAACGGTAACTACTATTTTATGATTCCTTTTCACTACATAAGATTCCCTTTCTGCATATCATGAATTTGTGGATAAAACAAAAATAAAGAGTAGAAAACCAATGTTCACACATTTCTTATAACTAGTACCAAGTTTTCAGTGATGGTAGAAGATGTTATCATGAGAATCAGCTCTTTAAACAATTTATTCTATTTTCTCTCCCTTGTTTGGGTAACAAAATCATCTGCTACAATGAAATCAAGAAAAAGTGAGATTAATATGATTAGAAAGCAAAACACTTGGGGCACCTGGGTGGCTCAGGTGGTTGGGCTTCCAACTTCGGCTCAGGTCATGATCTCGGCTCAGGTCATGATCTCACAGTTCGCGGGTTTGAACCCCACATCGGGCTCTGTGCTGACAGCTAGCTCAGAGCCTGGAGCTTGCTTTGGATTCCGTGTCTCCCTCTCTCTCTGACCCTCTCCTGCTCATGCTGTCTCTCTCTCTCTCAGAAATAAATAAAACATTAAAAAATTAAAAAAAAAATAGAAAGCAAAACACTTAAAGATAAAATAAAGAAGAAGTTATAGGAATGTAAGCAATCCCACTTCCAAATTATCTGAAGCCATGGGAACAATGAAACGATCAACTGAAATAAACAACCCAAACGGACTTTTCCTTGGTTCCTCTCCAAATAGGATGCACAATTCACATTTAAATGGCTCACATACATGAAAAGCAGTCTGTTCTATTATTCTACTCTGGTCCTGTCACCAACTCTTAGCTTATACTATGCAGTCTAGATGAAAATAGATCTTGTAACTATAAAAAGATGTTTGTGTAGAAACTACTTGAAAGCCCAAATAGAGTTCAATTTGTTAATGTGTGTATGTGTTTGTGTGTGTGGGTGTTGTGTTGAGTTGTTTGTGCATATGAAGGCAGGGAGGGGAAAGGATGGCTAATAATGAGAAAAGCAATGGATCTATGCTACGTTCCCTGGTCAGCTCATTCCTTTTTTATCTGTGGCTCCATGCTCTGGTTAATTATTTTACTCTGGATTTATGATATCACATAGTAAATTTAATATATCTGCTTCTATACACAATCTATGAACTTCCGTGAACTTCTGCAATTTGCCTTTTATTTATCTTTGTTTTCTCAATGTTTAGAATAAAAAAGATAATTAATGAACCTAGAGGGAACTAGAATATAGAAAATGTTCAATTAATGAATCTAGAGGAAACCAACTGAACCATTCAATTAAAATAGAGTTTAAAACTGCCAAAATGCATATGTATGCAATTATATTTATGCATGTCCACTGGGCCTTAACAAATTAATCTTATTTTATTCACGTGGAATCCTTGGGCCTTCTGGAAATGAAAAGAGTATTTGCTGTGTGTGTTTATGTTTATGTGGAAATAGTGTGAATTTTGCTGCTGCAGGGAGTTTACGGAAGGCTCTTAACATTTCTTACTCTATGGAGGATTAACTGGCTTTCCTCCATTCTTTTTTCCCATTAATCAAAGTCACCACTAAACTCTTAGTTTGTGGAAGCCAAAAATTGAGATTTCCCTTACTGATCATCCACTATTTATAATCAATTACCAAGTCCCATTCATTTCACCATCTAGGAAGTTTTTAATCTCTGTTTTTAATCTCTTTTCTCTTTCTCGGCTACCTTACTGCAAACACAGCCCCTCCCCCCAATTTACTGGAGTTCCAAAGTTCTTTCCTCCGATACTGTTCTCCACTCAACTGCAGAGATATTTTTAATTTGATTATTTCATCTTTGCTGAAACCCCTTCATTTGTTTCCTCATTATTCTCAGGATTAAGTTCAAAACCCTTACTACATCAGTCTTACCTGCTGGGCTCCTCTCCTCACCTTTGCATTTCAGCATCTCCAAGTTTCCTGTGTTTGGACACCTGAAGATCTCACTTGCCTCTGTAGCCAAGGTTTTAGCCTTGGATTACCAATATAATTCAACTTCCTTTGGGTATCAATATTCTTCCTATAAATTAATTCTCCAGAGTGAATATGTCTCCAACAAATAATGTAGAAGTTCCAGCTTGAACTAAAATATGTATGTTTTGCATTTAAAAAATAGATAATCCTTAAATATTCACTAAGTGCTTGATTTATTTTTCTTCCTCTTGATGTATTCAAAATATCAACCTTCACAATTAATACTCAACATGTAAAAGCCCTTAATTTATGCTATGCTAATATAGAGAAGCTACTCAAACCCATTATTATGTTTTTTAAGTGCTTTTCTATTACTTAAACTGAACCACCACTTAAACTGCTTTAGAACTTCCACAATCCAGTGATCACTTAGAGTCACAATTTCTAACTGATTATAAAGCTCAGAGGAACTAAAAGGGAAATTTCTTCTGAAATAAATGCTTTGGTTAACATTTAAATTTCTGTCACAAAACAGATTTTTTTAAACTTAACACTTTTCATAAAGTAGAACAAACACCATTTGACATATTAATGTAATGAACATTTTGATTCCTTTTAAATACAATTATTCAAATATATTTTCCCATTAAAATACTGAAACTTTCTAATAGAAATATGAAAACCTGATTTTCCTTTTTGTAAACTCAATCATGACTTATAGCTTTTGCAGTCTCCTTATTTTCAACAATAAAGTGTTTAACAATAAAACATTAAGCACTGACGATGCAGTAATGAAAATCTAACGCTCAGAGTATGTTTATCCTTATACCTCATGGGGGTTCTCTCATTCTGTGTCAGTAGGAAAACCTATGTATTTCCCATATGGATAACTTAAAAGATAACCACATTTGGTGACCAAATCATCTTCTCATCTAAGTGAACATGCTCAGTGCATTAAATCCAAAGTCAGTCTAATATATGTCTTCTCTACCTCCAGACACTGACTCCCTTAGCTCAGCTCTTCCCCTTACCTATGAGTCAGACAGCCATCCTTCACGCTTCATGAATCACCAAGTCATCCCTGCTCTCTCACAGGTTCTGACCTTCCAGAAAGAATCCTGCCTTTCAATCATTTAATCGCCTTGGTTATCCCTTTCAAAAATCTTTCTCCAAACTTCCCTGCCTGCCTAAATCACTTATTTTCTTAAAGTGTGCATTGTATCAATACAGCAAGAACACAGTTTTCTTGAAATTTTGTGTTTTTTAAATGTTTGTTCATTTTTGAGAGACACAGACAGAGTGTGAGCTGCGGAGGAGCAGATGGAGAAGGAGACACAGAATCTGAAGCAGGCTCCAGGCTCTGGAGCTGTCAGCAGAGCCTGACATGGGGCTCGAACCCAAAAACCACAAGATCATGACCTGAGCTGACGTCGGACACTTAACTGACTGAGCCACCCAGGCGCCCTGGTTTTCTTGAAATTTTCCATGGAAGCTCTGTACGCTTTATATTTAGACATCATAATTTGAAAAATTCTTCAAAATAGTCTCTCTTTAAAAAAATCACTAAATTTACCAATACCCAAAGAATATCCTGCATTCAGGAGGCATTCAAAAGCTATGCAAGACTAAGACCCTAACAATAACAATGAAGACTTTATTTTCTAGATTGAGGTAGATCAGGGAAGTTTTTTTTTTCTCCTGGCATTGTAGAATTGCAAAACAATGGCACCTGGGTAGCTCAACCATTTAAGCCTCTGGCTTTGGCTCAGGTCATGACCTCACTGTTAGTGAGTACAAGCCTCACATTGAGCTCTGTGCTAACAGCTTGGAGCCTGGAGCCCGCTTTGGATTCTGTGTCTCCCTCTCTCTCTGCCCCTCCCCTGTTTGTGCTGTCTGTTTCTCTCTCTCTCAAAAATAAGTAAACATTTAAAAAAATTTAAAAAGAGAACTGCAAAACAAATACTATGGGTTTTTATTGTTGCTGCATTTTCATTTTAATCAGATGGAAGTCATATATGTGATACACAGTGACATCTGAACAGGATTTACCACCTGCTGAGCGTGTTTCTGCAAACAACTGTCTATTTATGAAAGTTCTTCACTGAGATACACAAATAACTTCCTTGGTTGAAAAAACAAAGATAGAGATTTAAAAAATCTCTGTGAAAAATAGTGCTTCCTATCTCTTTCCAAATTTTTGGTCTTACTAGGTTTTTTTAACCAACATCCCTTTACGTAATGCACCCTATTCAAAGATGAACACTTTTACAAACCTCCTTGTCCTTGTCACTAAATTTGACTGAAAAATTGTTATGCAAGCTCAAATTCACATAATTAAAAGCATGCAGTGGTAATTATATAACTTAAGAAGATAAACTGGGGTATATTAAACATTTTAAAAGTTTGAACAAACCTTGATTTAAATTGGCAGTTGTAAACTAGAAGTGGATAGGAGCTCTCCAGCCATAGGAGCTCAGAGAGTGGTCTTTGCAGAGAAAAGACAGAAGTAAGGGAATTATTGATTGGCTATAACTTAAAGCCTGACTGGCTGTCTGTGATTAGCTGACCTTAAATTTCAATTTCATAACCTTAAGGCTTGGCTTAGACTTTGTTTGCTTATGTACATCACCACAGCATTAGAATGACAGTAGGTTAAGGACGTTTTTGTTTCATTAATTTTACAATAGTGATTTTAATCATTTAACAGTAGCTATATTTATTTCCATGTGTCTTTATTTCAATTTTCAGCCAATTTAGGATTAGAGTTTTAAAATCATCTCAGCAACTTATGTGAAATAAAGGAAAAATAAAAGACAAAATCAGAAAATGCATATAAAACAGTGTATTTTATTAAAACTATATGCATGTATATATAATAATGACCACTCATTTCTGCATGCTGCTAATGTAGAATAAGGATAAATATTTCTTAGCTTTTGAGCTTTGAATATTCATGCATTCCTTCAACAGACACTTACTGAATTTCTCCTATGTGCCAAGCACACTGTTACAGGGGTTTGAAGGTCCATTAGGAAATAAGTGGATTTAAATGTCTTTTCTCATGGAATGTAACCTTGTGATTACATGTGAAATCTGACTTGGAGAAATTCAGGGGTATATATGTTTTTTTCTCTCCAAAGATTCCCTTGCAGAAAATTATCAAGATGTTTTCACATTTTTTTTTTTAGTGTTTTATTTATTTCTAGGAGAGAGAGAGAGAGACAGCGTGAGCAGGGGAGAGTCAGAGAGAGAGGGAGTGACAGACTCTGAAACAGGCTCCAGGCTCTGAGCTGGCAGTCAGCACAGAGCCCGACGCGGGCGGGGCTCGAACCCATGAACCGCGAGATCATGACCTAAGCAAAAGTAGGACGCTTAACTGACTAACCCACCGAGGCACCCCTGTTTTCACATTTTAAAATGGAACTAAAGGGGCGCCTGGGTGGCTCAGTTGGTTGAGCATCCAACTTCGGGGCTCAGGTCATGATCTCATGGTCGTGGGTTCAAGCCCTGCATCGGGCTCTGTGCTGACTGCCAGCTCAGAGCCTGCAGCTTGCTTCAGATTCTGTGTCTCCCTCTCTCTCTGACCCTCCCCTGCTGTTTCTCCCTCTCACTCAGAAATAAAAACATTTAAAATTTTTTTAAAAAATGGAAACAAAGTTTTGTTAAGAATCAAAACAAATTATTCTGAGCATGTTGAAAGAACTGAGTATAATAGAATTGCATAAACTATAACAAAAACAAACTAACCCAATTTTTGGAGTTTAATCACATATTCCTGATTAATCTTTCAAATATAAATATTTACACATGTTCAACTCTTCTTTTCTGAAGGAACTCTGGGCTGAGAATGAACTGAACTTTCTAAAAGTTCCCAGAAAATTTTAAACAGGAAGCCAGCTGCCTCCACCCACCCATGGCAATGTGTTCAAAGCACAATATTGCAGGAACCCATTTAAGGCCTTAAATACTCCAAATTACTGCAGGTCAGATTTTAGTCCTTGAATTATAAGTCTTTATGAATGTGATTGCAAAGGATATTGAGAAAATAAAATTATTAGTGAATATGGACCTACCCAAGTTTCATAATTATGTTTTTTCTTAAAACATGATTAATATATGATTAATAGATTTTGAAATCACAAGGCTATCTACCTCTGAATAGGAATAGGAGAAGTTCCAGAAGGTATATTGTATCTCTTTTGACATAAATGGAAAAAATATAAAAAGGATATGTAAAATTGATTTTGTATATAATTAAAACTTGGTCATTTATAGTACTATATTCACTTACAGTACTATAAATATACTAAATCAATTATTTTGTCTTGGTCACAAACATTCTAAGACTTAGAAAAACTAAAAAAGCAAAGAATGAATATTGGAATTGTTCAAAACTGAACATTCTTTTTTCATTAAAAAATGTTTTATATTTATTCATTTATGAGAGAGACACAGAATGTGAATAAGGGAGGGGAAGCAAGAGAGGGAGACACAGAATTCGAAGCAGGCTCCAGGCTCGGAGCTGTCAGCACAGAGCCTGACATTGGGCTCAAACTCATGAGCTGAGAGATCATGACCTGAGCTGAAATTGGACCCTCAACCACTGAGCCACTCAGGTGCTCCACAAAATTGAACATCCTTATACTATGTAACAAAAAGAGAAACAGTAATATATTATCAGAATACAAATTATCAGAACAGTAGTTAATAATGTGTTGATGTTTAGACAAAATGTTGATTTCTTATCTTAGTTACTAGCATTAGATTTATAGCCTTATTATATTTCTATGGACTATCATAAGATTAAAATAATAGCAACCATATATTTTGTCCTAATTCTTTCAATTTTAATGTAAAATAAAACAAGTTATTAGGTTTCAGATATATTATTTGGAGGAAAACACTTTCTCCAGAAAAACAAATCTGGTGGCTATATAATACCTAAGCTACTTATTATTATGAGATCCAAAATCGTGATTTCACTGGGAAAATTTCATTTATTATCTCAAGAAAAAACATGAAATATTACAAAGCATTATTTGAAGTTCAGTTACTATTCATGCTAGTGAATTTTTTTTCCTTTTTACACATTCTCTATTTTAGTCAAAATGTCTTTGTACTCTTGACATAGAATATACAGTCATCTTTTAAAGTGTTGATATTTCATGGTTTTATCCTTTGGCATAAGAGAAGATAACACTAAAGAGAAAGCAACTTAACTATAAAGCAGAGCTCCTACCAAATTGCTAATTGATCTTAAAACAGTTTTCATCTGTTTGTATTGCAGGCATAGTGTTTTATTTCCTTAACAAAGACAAGGGATTAGATTTAAAATGTCAAAACAATAGGAAGTGAATAGCTAGTGTTTACATTCTCAAAAGATCTGGCTTTCTAGTGCCTAAAATAGAAAATGTAAGACATGTGCAAAGAGAACTGCAAAAAGCTGAAGACCAAATTAAACTAATACATTTCCGAAAACTTGCTTGTTTTTATTTACCCTCTCAGGCATATAAATATTTCCTTTCAATTCTTTCTCAAATAATCCCTATAATGCCACAGTTTAAATATTCCTCCAAAACCCTAATTTTACTTTTTCTATTTCTCTGCTCTACCAGATTTGGATCTGTCATTTAATTTCTGGAAGGAAGGAAGGAAGGAAGGAAGGAAGGAAGGAAGGAAGGAAGGAAGGAAGAAAAGAAGGAGAAAAGGAAGGGAAGCGAAGGGAAGAAAAGAACCAAAAGCTAAGAAATGTGTGGAATCCTAGAATTGGGTTTCATCATTTTCATTACTGCCTGCTTTTCACACCAATTAGATTTTCTGAATTATAACGAGGGGAGAACATATTAGTACCGCAATCCCCAAGGGTCACCCTATTTTACACACTTCTCAGTATCAATAGAACCTAAATACATCAACATAACATCATCAGAATCGTAGCTTGGAGCTCTGAGAACACCGGGTTTATAATCAAAAAACCTGGGGTAAAACTGTGCCATAGGAAGGTCACTCGAACACCTATCTTCATGTATAAAGGAAGATACATCTAATGCCTTAGATATGACCTACACTTCCTCTGAGACTACTCTGTACTTACTTATATTCTGGAATAGTATAGCCTGTGCTGTCCAACAGTCACAAGCCAGATGGTGCTGGTGAAATCTTGAAGTGAGGGTAGTCTGAACTGAGATGTACTCGAGGTCTAAATTAGGGACAAGGTGGAAAATAAAAATGTAGACCACCTCACTAATTTTATATTGATTACACTTTAGAATGGCAATATTTTAAAGATGGTGGGTTAAGTAAAATATATTACTAAAATCAATGTCACATTTAATTTTCAACTTTTTAAATGTAACTTTAAATTGTAAATGTTGCTTAGATTAATTTCTGTTGGATGGCTCTACTTTACAACATCCAAAAACTGTAAGGGATTTTCTTTTTCACAGAAAATTTTACAGAAATAGAAAGCTATGGTTTGATTTAAAAATATATATATATTCAGTGGGTTCTCACAAAATTTCTGTCTCTATCTTCCAGAGGCTTCCAATTTATGCTTCAAATTAAGATGATTATTAATAATATTATTCACAAATATATGTTTGAAAAATGCATTCTATTGATAATGGGACTATACACCATAGAGTCATGGCTACCATTCAAATACAAACGAACCGGACACTTTCATTCTCTGCCACAGGGTCACATAAGCGAGAGATGCTGCATTAGTCACATCAAAGCAAACAGACATCGTACAAAACATTGGATATGGCTGCTCAACATTCTCATCTAAATTTGAAAGAAACACCATGTATTTGAAGCTGTTTAGATAGCGTGGGCTTTTAGACAAACATCATTACTAAATACTAATATATATGTAGTTGTTAAAAACATCACTTTTATTATGAACTACAGCTCAAGAGTAATATCATTGATTCATGATTTCTGGATATCATTAGTACATATAATTGCATTTTTATTTAAAACTCTGACAAAATAACACAAATCTAGAAAAATTATGGCCTTACAATTTGTTAGATGTGAAAAATTCTCTATTTCTTTTTTTTAATGTTTTATTTGTTTCTGAGAGAGAGAAAGAGAGAGAAACAGCCTGAGCAGGGGAGGGTCAGAGAGAGAGGGAGACACAGAATTCTCAACAGGCTCCAATAGCATGGTGAGCATTTCATAAGGGATAGCTGTTGAATCACCATGTGCACCTGAAAGTAATTTAATATTATATGACAACTCTACTTCAGTTAAAAATTTTTAAAATAGAAAACTACCAGAGATGATGGACATGTTAAAAAACAGCAAGAAGGTAAGTGGGTAGAATCACTAACAGAATAAGAGGCTCAGCATGGGAATGTGAAAGACAGTGTTCACTTGTGGATGTTTCTCTTTTTATCATAGTAAGATTCATACATAAAGTATCATGTTTTCCCATGTATTTTTATAACAGGGATGTTTTCCACACTGAAATAAGTTCAAAAACATTTATTAATAAAAAATAAAATGTGTCTAGTAAAACCAGCTGTGGTACTGACTGTTAAGGTATGTGATGGATGGAATGTTTTCAGGGACAAAAATCTAATTTAATATCCAAAATATTTTCACATGTGGTGTTCTTACACTACTCTCCTCTCTCAGTTCCTATTAACTCTGATAGTTTTACCTTACCCACCCACGCTGGTTCTATACCCTAGATGCTATTACCACACTAACATTTCTTCCCTTTTCAAAGCTTCCCTTTTCACCTCTCTGATTACCTTCTATTGTCCACACAACTCTCCTCTCTGACCGAGTTTGGACTTATTATTAACGTATCCTATTACCTTCTACCTGTGTATCATCTACTTCCTATTGACACTGCCCTCCATTTTCTGAGCTCCATTATTAACAAATGACCCTCAGCTAGAATGGCATCCTCTCAACCCTGTTTGCCTAGAAAACTCCAAATCTGGATAGCATCCACCATCTGTCTGCTCTACATACCCACCTGAGCACCGGGAGGTACTTCAGTATCGGGTCTCCCTTCAAATTCTGGACTCTGAATACTAAACAAGCCCTTAGCACTGCCAAGCCAGCCATACTACATGATCCTTATTAATTCACTCCCTCGTTCTCCTGAACAACTCCACACATTTCTGTCTCCAAACTTCCCGTATCTTCTGTAACTCTTCCATATTTATTGATGAACTTTTTTTTTCTATTTCGCTGAGAAAAGAAAAGTGGTCAAAATACAAGTGTCATACCCTGGTTCTGCCACACCTATGTGTCTTGTGCGTACCCTTATCTCAGCCTCCTTGTATGGTGGGATCATCCATGCCCATAAAGCCAAACTTCTTGTGTGTATGTTCCATGTGAATCCCTTCTGACTTAGACTTAGCTCCTGCAAATATGTCCTCTCTCTCCTACTTAATCATTAAACTTCCTTCCTAAACCATTCTCATCAGGAAATGGGCATGCTGTAATACCTCTGACCTGAAAAACAAAAGTCATCTTGATCACCATACACGGGCCAAAAAAATTTTTTATAGTAAAAAACTCTCACATTTTTTATAGTAAAAAGCTTTATAAGATATTTCACTCATCTCTTACTCTCTTGAATTCAGTCTATCAGTTTTAAGTGTAGATATCTACAAAAATAGAAATCAATGACTTCTAAATTGCTAAATCTAATTAATAGTTAACTCATATTTTCTTTTTTTTCAAGTCCTTATTTTTAATGTTTATTTATTTTTGAGAGAGAGAGTGAGCAGGGGAGGGGTAGAGAGACAAAGAGACAGAGGATCTGAAGCAGGTTTTGCACTGACAGCAGTGAACCCAACACAGGACTTGAACTCATGAACTATGAGATCATGACCTGAGCTGAAATCAAGTCTGTTGCTTAACCAAATGAGCCAACTGCTGGTTTCTTTGACCAATCACTAGCATTTTAGTGAACTAGCCGCTTCCTCTTTCCAGAATGAGTCAATTACTTGGCTTCTGAAAGATTTCTTTCTCATGGTTCCCGCCTACCTCACTCATTGCTGCTACTCATTCTGCTCTGGTGGGCCTGCCTCTGATGAGGAAGTGCTCTAGCATTTCTATTTTTTTTTTTTTGGGGGGGGAGGATTAATTCTACAAATGAAAGGTAAGGATTATAAGATACCATCTGTAAGCTCTGCAATGAATGTTTTTGATTTAAAGGGTACTTCTGTCTTCAGCTACCAAAAATAAATAAATAAATAAAAAGCTTCTATTAGTTGTTTAACATCAAATAGCTTTATATCTTTTCTACATATAACAGCAACTCTTAGCAAATATCATCAAATATAAGCCACCCAGATATTTACACATATGAAAATATTAGTAATCTTTTGCAAAGCTATGACGTTAATAGAATGACATTGAGCACAACTCATCTTCTCCTTGATAGGCTGTTTTCTGCCAGTAAAATACCCAGTTTTCTGGGACCTAAGAAACATCCAACTTTTGATTTCAGCTCAGATCATGATTGATATTGGCTCAGCTCATGATCTTGTGGTTTGTGGGTTAGAGCCCTGTGTCTGGCTCTGAGCTAATAGCTCAGAACCCTTGGGATTGTCTTCATCCCTCTCTGCCCCTCCCCTGCTCACATGTACGCACACACTCCCTCTCAAAGTAAATGTATAAACTTTTTAAAATAAGGAAGATACTCAGTTTTCCTTTTTACAACACTTGATAACAAGTGTGCATCTAGAGCTGATCAGGGCACTGAGGACCAAACACTGGGTTCCAGGTATTCGGTGTGCAAAAGACCATCTATAAAAGATAATCTTGGAATACATCCTAGACCTATTTAATTAAAATGAAATGTCATAAGGTCAGTGATGAAAGTATTTGAACTGACAAATGTACTTATTGTTTTAGTAATGATAAATTTAAAGGAAGGAATCTTTACATTTCAACTATCTTCATCTATTTGGGCATATGGCAAAAAGGCATTACTCCAATAAAGCCCACTTAAATGACAATAAACTTGTAAAACAGTAGATAGTACATCTGTAAAATGATAGCATCGACACTATTATATATACATACATATAATACATGTGTATCTGAAATTTTTATTTAAAGAAATAGTAAAATATACTTGAGGTTTAGATATATGAAGAAAAATGTTAAATAGAGTTTATTCCTTTTACTACAAGTGTACTATACTCCACATTATCTATTAGCAATGTATATATGCTCTTCACCCATTCAAAAAAAAACCTTACATGGTAATTTTCTTTGACAATAGTTGAGTCTTTCCATAATTTTAAGAAGGTGTAGTCACTAAGCCTTCAGTCATATCACATATCAAAAGGATATAAAAGAGGAGCACCTGGGTTGCTCAGTTGGTTAAGCATCTGACTCGGGCTCAGGTCATGATCTCACAGTTTGTGGGTTGGAGCCCCACATTGGACTCTGTACTGACAGCTCAGAGCTTGCAGCCTGCTTCGGATTCTGTGTCATCCCCTGTGTCTCTGCCCCTTCCCCGCTGTGTGCGCATGCACGCTCTTTCTCTTTCTCTCTCTCTCTCTCTCTCAAAAATAAATAAAACCATTAAAAAATTTTTTAAAGAAATAAAAGACTGCCAATGTGTTCCCAATATCATTCCCACTAACCTCATGCATTTCATTTATGAATACAAGATATTTGATGAAAATCAATGATTAAATTTCCTCTGAGAAATCAAAAGATGTCTCCTTTGAAAACAACATCCAAGAAAATGAGAGGAAAAGTCTTAGAGGTGCATATGAGAAGAGCCAATTTAAATATAAAACTGCTTGTTTTCAGTATCACTTTCTTCTATTCCCAAAGGTAAGAGCGGAGCACCTGAGAAAATTGTGATTAGCTCGGATTCACGGACGCTGCCTCACTGCCTCTTCCCTGCACTCTATTGCCCCAGCGCCAGCCTAAACCATTCTGCTTCACTTCTGCCAGAGTCACATTCCTAAAATACCAGTGGAGCGGCGTGGAAATAGCTCTGGAGCCAGAAACACATTATTTGGAATCCTAGCTCCGAAACGTATGATGTCTGTGGCTTTAAAGAAATCACTTAACATTTCAGAACATCAAATTTCTTCACGTATAAGCTGAAGGGACTATGGAAAAAGAAGTTCATTCTATTACACGACTATCAGAATTATAGATATGTATGTAAATCATCTTACACATAGGAAACATTATTATTTGCTGGGAGGAGGAGGAGGATGATGATGACGATGACAATGACAAAGCAGAGGAATAAATACTCCCACCTCTTCAGGCACCTGCAATCGCCCCCACTTTATAATATATAGGGACAAAATCACTCTGTGAAATCAGAGTATACAGTGCTTTGTGCCTCACAGCTTTGCCCTGCTTTACTGAGCACAATGTCTGCTATTAAAAAAGGTGCATTTTTTTCCTTCTCCAGTGAGGCTCATCCCTAGGCGTCCCTGTTTCATATTAATTTATGCTCAAAACTCTTTGCTCCAACTATTACTAGAAAGTGGAATGATCTTTTTGTTTTTTGGCGACCATCTGAGTTCCACGGATTTTTCAAGACTCAGCTCAGGGAGCTGAACTTTTCTTTCAAGCCTTCTCTAAAATCTTGCTAAAAAGAGGATTTTTGAAGGTTTGGCCATTATAGAAAAATTCAATTAACCTTGCAGTATCAGCTGAGGAGAAACAGTACTTCTTCAAACAGAAATTGTTCTTATATCATTTTTAATTTTAAAGAATCACTGCCATTATATTTGTGGTTCTAATAATTAGAGGAAACCTTCATAAATTTCAAGGCCACAATCATTGCAAAGCACTAGGAAGTTATATCCCAGTGATTAAGCAATTACTAAATCCAATAAAAACATGAAGAATGTAAAAGGGGGACCATTATACGATCTATTATTTTACAAGAAAACTAATTTTTAAGGTTTTGAAAAGAAACAATTTACATAAAGCATTTTTCTATCATTCAAATAGATTTATTGATATCTTAAATCAATATTGAAAAATCACAGAAAAACTATACAGAATATATATCACTACACTCTTAAGATTCCTTTTTAATCTAATGCCTCCATAAAAATGTGGACAAAAGTCATAATTCAGGAATATTTAATGTATATGCAAGGATATTCAACAGGAAATGATTAAAAAACAAGGTATTTAATCAAAAGTTTTACAATACCCTACTCCACACAAGTATTAGCAAAAGTGTATCCACATGATCAAAAAATAGAAAGCTAGTGTTGATGTAAATGAGAATATCAAGAAATAACACTATATATTTCAACAGCATATGTTACTTTCAGATTTCTAATTATATTTTTAAAGAATATCTTCCTTATGTTTCTATTTAATATACTTCTCCACTCGACATTCATTTTACAACTTACTTTTGTGGGAAACATAAGCAAATATTTCCCAATGGTTGCCAAAGATCATTTTCCCCCTTCAGTTCTAGAATTATTTTCCATATAGTTAAAGATTCATTTCTATTATGTATAGGATTTTATTATTTGATTCTATGCTCTATCTCTTCCATACAACCCAGGTAACTCTGAAGTATACTTTTCTGTTACCAATAACAGGAATTCAGTATGAAGACTATCCATCAAAATGAAAATAACTCTGAATGCATGAGACATAAATATCGGGGTTTGCATAACAGTTTTACATTTTTCTAAAACTCTAAGAATATAGGCTACTTTCAGCACATTGACTAAACTCATCATATTCATTTGGAACTACAAAATAAAATTTTAATATCAACATAATCTATAACTGTCTAAATTAGGAGTTGAAATTCTTACCTGAGTTTTGCTTAGTATAGTTATTTTTTGAAAACAGGAAAAGTATGGCAAGCTGTCAGGATAAATAATACCAACAGTGGAAAATGGAAGAAAGAGGGAAGGAATCAAGTCCATAAGAAGAAACTCCCAACCCCTCTGTTTCCCAGACCTACAGTAGTTTTGTTCTGCATCTTATAAGCAACTGTCTTTCTTTGCTCTGAGAATGCCACATGCTCTGCTCCAGGAGGAAAATGTAATAATTAAATAGAAAACCACAAGGTTATTAGGCATCTTACCCTCTGGGCTTGCTGGGCTGCTCCAGCGGCTCAGTGTTACAGACACATGTGTAAACAGCAGAATTTCCTGCATCCTTTCTCATCTGTATAGCTCTGGGGTCCTGGCCAACGGGATTATTTCCAGCATGAAGGCCACTCCGCACTAACTCAAAAAAGATTCCCATTGGTTGTGAAGTTTTATCAAAACCAATACCACAACACCCACTCTGGATCACAAGTGAGTGAATCAAAATGAAATCACTTTAATATTCTCTAAGTATGGTTATCTGAAGCTTTCCATCCAACCCATTTGAAACCATGTACTGTGAGTGAAAAAGGAAGAAAATACCCACTTTTTCATCCACAAGTGTTTAATAGCAATAGGTATAACTTGTAATACTAACAGAAAAAACCAAGATGGTGAAGAAGAAAGAAAATAAGTATCTATCCATAAGATTTAAAGAGATTATACTACAGATCACAGGAACAATCGGAAATATCATTGGTCCAGTATGATTTTTATTAGATTGCTGAAAAAGAATATTTAATAGAATATTCGAGTAGAAAAAATGATACAAAAACTGTATGTCAAAGCCCTTGATTTCAGTCCTGTGGCAGGACTTGTGAGCTGCATCTCCAGAGCCCCTAGGGAGAGCCCTCTGGCTGCTCTGGGCGCGGGGAGGGAAGTGACATGACACAGCTGTCAGGGGGCAGCACTCTGAGGAAGGTGTGACTGCAGACCACAGAGCATGTCTCGTTCACACTACCAGCACTGAACGCCCAAAGAAAGAGGCAAGGGCAGAAGAAATATGATCAGCACATTCCTCATAAATAGCATGGTAACAGCATTTGAACGAAGAGTTTAAGTCTTCAGGTCGTTTTAGTCTTTCTCCCTCCTTGGTATGGAGAGATCGTATCATTCTTAGCTGAATAATATGTTTGCCATCTATTTCCATGTAACAGCATCCTTCCCCCTCACATCCCAATGCAACAGAGAGGTGACCATTCTCCTGGAGAAAGGGAACTAATCCTCTGAGCTCAGGTTTCCTTCCCCTGGTCTTTTCTGGAGATGTGCTCAATCACCTTTCTCTTCTCTTCCTCTGAGCTCTCCCTTCTGTCTGGAATCCCCCCATGAGATTTTTCAACACCATCAAGGCTTCAGTCCATTTCACTTATGACCATAAATTTCATCGTCAATTCATTTCCATTTGTAGCTACCATTCCCCTCCATTTCTTGGTCAGGTAATCAAAAGACTTCTTTCCAGCCCCCATTTCATCTGTCATGGACTCCCTTTAATGCACCAAAGTGACTCTCTGAAAACAAGCACACTTGGACACACACTAGTGCATGCTCACATGCACATTTTGTTCTTCTTTTGCTTAAGTTTCTAGATTCCTCTAAGCCCTCATTCTACTTGTCATCTCTGAAGCCTTTGACACCGCTGTTCACAGCCCCAGCAATTTGGAGATGCTCTTCTCTATCCTAACACAATACTCTCCTGGTCTTCCTCTTGACCCTTCTTGCTGGCTCTCCCCAGTCTCTTTGGTGGTGCTTCATTTCCTTCCCATCCTTCTGTGTACATCAGATATTTGCCCACATAAATCTATTACCTCTCTAGATAATGTCACTCATTCTCATGGTTGGAATTATCTTTCTTTTCAGATGACTTGCAAGTTTCTTCATTTTTGGATTCAATTCTCTTTTGAGTCTCTGACTCTTACATGCACCAGCACACTAGCCCCTGCCACTAGAAAACTTGACAGATTTGTCATCAACATATTTAAAACTGAAATCATCTTCTCTCCGTGGACTCGCTGCATTGTTTATCTCAATAATGCCAACCCGTTCTTAACAGTTTGCTAAAGAAAGACCCTGGAAGTAATTTCTGACCCCTTCTATCCTACGTCCAACCCAGGACCAGTTTGCTTTGACTTTACTTCAGTAATATACCCAGTCCTCTCTCTTTCCACTGCCACATCCTGGTTCAGGCAGCCATCATAATCTGCCGAGATTGCTGCAGTATCCTAAATTATTCACCTGTCTCCAAATTTGTCCCTCTCCATATTCAGTAACAGTTACAATGGCCTATTCCTAGTGCTCGTGCTACCTGAAATCTCTAAAGATTTTTGACCCTCTTATCAAATCTCTTCTTTATAATATATTTGCCAGAATGCAGTTTTTCTGGATTACTTGTTCTGTCCCGCTGACTATCCCAAGTCCCTATACCTTCCTTTATTAGCGTTCAAGGTGAGAACTTCCAAGGGACTATCACTGCACCCTCTGTCTAGGTGATCACATTTGGTTGTGTGGCTTAGTTTACCACTCATATATCACTGTGTGTTGAATTGTGTCTTCTGAAAATATATGTTGAAGTCCTCTCCCTTGGACCCCATGAACGTGACCTTATTTGGAAATGGGGTCTTTACAGAGGTAACCAGACTAAAATGAGGTCAAATGGATTAGGACGGGCCCTATTTCAATGACTGGTGTCCTTATAAAGAGAGAGACATTTAGAAGTAGACACATAGGGGCAAATTCCATGAGAAGACATTGGTAGAGAAGAGGATGCATCTCTCAGCCAAGGATCATTGGCAACCACCAGAATCTAGAAAGAGGCAAGGAAGGACCCTCCCCTAGAGCCTTTAGGGAGAGTATAGCTTTGCTGAGACCTTGGTTTCTGGACTTTTATAATCCAGAACTGTTAGATAATGTCTATTGTTTTAAGCCACCAAGTTTGTGGTAATTTGTTATGACAGCCCTAGCAAACACACTAATATACATTTAATTCTGAAATACATATGGCCAGCCCGTAACTGTTTATCAACCTTCAGATCTGGATATCTAACAGTCTAATAAGAATAGTCACTAGGAGCCATTTAAATCCCTAATTTCCAACCAACAAATCTCTTATATTTCTCCCCAAACCTCTCCTGCACCTTTTATTCTCGATCTTAAATAATGATGCTGCCCTCCATGCAGTCTGTCAAGCCAGCAGTGTTTTTATTATTCCCAAGTCTTTATACCACTCCACCCTGCACACATAAGAACTTATTTTATAGTAAAAACTGAAAAAGTTGTCCATTTCTCTGTCTCCATTTCATCTCCTTTCATCTCTTTTGAACCCACATCAATCAGACTTTTGTTTTACCACATGAGCTTTTACTCTCAAGTTGGTAAATTACTGATCAGTAAAATCTGACTGTATCTGTAGGACATCTTCTCATTTTCCAACACAACCTCACTTCTCTTGAGATAAGAAAGTGGAGTGGGATCCTGCTTTGTGCTTATTACCAAGTCAGGCACACAAATGCTCTGTTGACTGATAGGACCTGCCAGTACCATGGAAACAACGTTATCTAGTGTCTCTATCTTAGTTCAAACGGTACATTGTCACCATGGCTTACGCACACCCCCACACGAGTGCACAAACATCTTCATTAGCTTAATACTCATTCTATAACAGGCAAAGGAAGCATAAAAAAAAAGGAGAAAATTCAGCCTTGGAGTTTTCATTTCTTGGAAAGTTTACTATATCTTTTAGAAAGAGCATGTATGAGCAGCAGAGAGGGACAGAAGGAGGAGAGAATCTTAAGCAGTCTCCAGGCTTAGCATGGAGGCTGACAAGGGGCCCAATCCCACGACCTTGGAATCATGACCTGAGCTGAAACCAAGCTCAGTTGGAAGCTGAGCCAACTGAGCCACCCAGGAGCCCCAGGCTCTCACTATCTTAAGGTACTCAACTCACTTCAGTGAAAGCTGATTTTCTATATGTGTGGATTCCAATTTTATTCTATATATTAGGTTCTCCCTATGAAGTCTTCCATTTACCTACCTAGTGTTATTTCTCTGTTTCCTTCTTAAAGTTAAAAAAAGAGAGAGAGAAAAGAAAAAAAGCTTATGTTACCAAGACTGCCATTACAGCTACACTTAGCTATGTGGTAGAGTTTGGGCAGTAAAACATAAATGGAAACCTGATAAGCATTTTTGGAAAGTTTTGTCTTCCTTATATGGATGCCTTTCCATTCCATTTCTTGCTTTATCCTTACTTGAACAAGAATAGGAAGCTGGAGATGGAGAAGCATGCACTGATCGTGAGGTCATCAAGTCTTAATTCAGATGAAAGCCACATTGAGAATGGCAGAAGCAGCCAGGCCCATGACCAGCCTCATGCAAGCATTTGGTGATAGGGAGAAAAGAACTCACCTGGTTAAGCCACTGTCTTCAGTCTGCTCCTGTGGCTTTATAGATTAGATCAGGAGCTACAGGCCCTGGTTACAACACTATCTAACTGGAGAAACAATGAGGAATATATTAATCAGATCCCTATCAGCTAACTGGGGGAGTTCAGAAAAAGCCACAAACTTGAAAACCCCCATAGAAACCTTTACCTAATTTCATAGCTATTTCTCATAATCTCTGTGAGGCTGCTCCTGAGTCCCACAGAAAGTGAATGCTACGGTCAAAGGTGATATCCATGTACTTATTTACCTGTTTCCTCAGGGAACTGTATATCTTTTAAGGACACAGTATTGGACTTGTCTTTGAATTTCTGGCAGATACGCAAATATATGGATAAATGATGAAGGTACAAATGCATAAATGATGGATGAATGGATGTTCTGTGAAAGCAATGAAGAAAACAAAAATAATGAGAGTAACTCAGAATTGGATAACTTACAGAGAAAATAAATCAGAAAGATACACCTTTAAAAGAATAACTATACAGTGATTTTTAAATTCCTCATATTGTTGGGTTTTTTATCCCACTTTTACACATTGAAAGAATTAATACTGGCAGCATCACACGTATGTGCCTCTCACTGACAAAGTGAGATAGATAAATACTGACAAAGTAAGACAAACAAAAGATTTTCTGTGGACCTGAGTCTGCCTGAATTCAGCTGTGCTGCTAAATCTTAATTGCTACAATTTTAATGGCTTTACCAATATTTGTAGAATTATTCAAAAACATCACAACTGTCTCCATAACTGGAAATGTCTTGTAAGGAAGGCACTTTGGTTCTTATTGAAATGCAGTAGGTGGTTTGAAACCATAGATTAGAAACACATATGCACAAAATCAGAGTCCACTGTGATTCTCACAAATATGTCTTTCATTAGTCAAGACAGACCGGTGGGGGGTGGGGGGGAAGCCACCATCTTTTCTTACACTGACTTGCTCCTACTCACACACATGAGCCATTTAAATCTGAGTGTCCATATGGGAGTCTTATTGCAGCATTACAGAAAATATTTTCTTGTGTCTCATGTTTTAGAAGGAGACACCATTGCCTCACAATGTCCAGAATTCTCTTTACAAACACATTGTCTCTATTTTCTATGACAATATCTGAGGAGTAATAGAAAGCCAGCTTTATTTGTATTTTGTCAATTAAGGGAAAGGTTAAGAAAAAACTGTAAGAAAAATAAATCTGATCTCTAATTAACACAGCTTTAAAAGGAAGAGATACTACTGACAGATGGACTTGGGTTTGGGCATCGGTTGGGTGGGCTCAGGGAGCTCCGTCTCTGAGCCTCAGTTCCATCACTGTAAAATGGATGGTATGACCATCCTCAGAAGGTGGACTCCAAGGGTAAGGGGGTAAATGGAAATAAAAGGCTAAAATAGTAGTTAACACTAAAGAAATTAAAGCTATCACCACTTGTAATTATTTTTTTTAATTGTTCTGATTATAATACCTGTGATGTTTTATTATTTATTTATTTATTTTTTTATGTTTTATTTATTTCTAGGAGAGAGAGAGACAGCGTGAGCAGGGGAGGGTCAGAGAGAGAGGGAGTCACAGACTGAAACAGGCTCCAGGCTCTGAGCTGGCAGTCAGCACAGAGCCCGATGCGGGGCTCAAACCCACGAACTGCCAGATCATGACCTAAGTGAAAGCCGGATGCTTAACCAACTAAGCCACCCAGGCGCCCCGTCCACTTGTAATTATTTTAAAAAGTAGTTATGTGGCCTAGTTCCAATGTCTATAAAATAGTTTTAAAGCAAATGTTGGCATTCTACATGGGAACATTAAGCAAATGTTGGCATGGCCCAGGCGCATGACGTGACTTATTTTGCTACCCCTCTAAGTAGACACTCTGTAGTTGTGATCTTGTTCTGACACCAACACTCAGCCTTTGACAAATACAACTGGGTGTATTACTTAGGCTTATTATAAGTATATGAAACATCCATCTTTGTGAGACTTTGTGAAATTATAATGAATTTATCTTTGTGACTGAATGTTTCAGGATCTTTCCTTGGAAATACCTACCCATGAGAAATTACAAATTTAGTCATTGGATTTTGATCGAGCTCATAGCAGAAGTAAATGATCCATTCTTTCCTTGGCTAATAATGGTGTGTGATGTACTTCATGCTTTGAAGGATTTTTCATACTCAGCACTGTTGACATTCGGACCAAATAACTCTGTTACGTGGGGATGTTTTGTGTACTGTAAGTTGTTTCGCAGTATCCCTGGCCTCTACCCACTAGTTACCAGTAGCACACCCAAGTCATGAAAACCAAAAACATTTCCAGACATGGCTAAACATTCCCTGAGGGGTAGAGCTGCTATCAGTTGAGATCCATTGTTTAGAGTGATGGAGTAGTGGAAAGATGAGACCAAGACATGGCTCAGCTCGGCTAGTAACCAGCTGTCAGCCATGGCCTTGGGGAAAGGGATCCCACCACCCAAGTCTTGTTTTCCCCATATACATACAGTCAGGAAATTAGACTAGATAACCTCAAAGGCTTATTTTACTAAAACTTAAGTGCCTTATTATTACCCCTCCTCCCTCCCACACTGTCTCTCACACACATACTCTACTCACACCTGTCAAACACAGTCACTCAGAGTCTGTATGCATTAAGGCATCAAATGCATAAGAAATGAAAACAAAAACATTACAAAACTCATTTCTAATGTAGGAAACCCATTTCTAACTCAGTTTTACAGTATTACAATTAACCTTTCTAAGTAACCTCAGCTCCAGAAACACTACATATAAAGAAACAAAAATGTTTCTCCTTGATACAACCAAACTGATAAGGTCAAAATCTTTTTTTTTTTTTTTTTTCCAAAACAACACATCTAAACATTCACTGCATAGATTAAAAGTACTTTTTCCACTCAGGAACTGTATTAAATTACAATTTAACCTGTTAGCCAACCAAAGGAAAGACATTCTACATAGAGAAAAATTAATTTTACTAAGTCGATTTAGAACACTTATCTAATTTCTGAATCCTTAAACTATAATGGTTAGACAACCTTGCTAAATAATCTCATTCAGGACAAAACTAATCTTCCTCAATGCATAATTGTTCTGATTAACATTAATAAATATTAAGTAGTCAACTACAACTTGTCAAGATTTATGAATACATTTTCTCCATATAACATGAGTTTCCTTGACTATTTCCAAAATTCATTGCTTTTTGCTAACTTGCCCTTTATGATTCTTGTAAAAAAGAACTATTTGCTCTCTGAAAGAAAAAAAAAAACAAAAAGGTATTTCCTTATATTGTAAGAAGTTTCCTTTTTTTGGTAATATATCCTAGCTATGATAAAAATGTAATAAAAAATGACCAAAACAGTAACGCTTCATAGCATAATCTACTGTTTTAAAGAACCAGTGAATCAAGTCTTAAGAGATACGGGTTTGTTCTTAACCCCAGCATGTTGCCTATGTTAGAGTATATATTTAGCTTCACTGAAGGAAAATTGGGGAAATGAAAAATGTATATGTAGAAAATTATTATCATTTTACTTATAAGGATCTCTATGAATGGCAAAGCAAACTCTAATAAAAACATCAAGTCTACTGTAATTATAAGGCATGAATTTTTAAAGTACTATATTCAATTAACCTTTAATCTTTTTGTAACATGCATTATTATCACAATATTAACCAGGTTTGAACTCTCCTAATAAATATTTAAAAGAGAGTATATTTGAGATAAACCAAAGTAGTTCAAGAATGAAAAAGAAATCCTATGAGACAGTAGAAAATAACCACGATTACCAAGGCACTATTAGTATAGTTGTAAAAATTCTTTCCCAAAGAGAGCAGAGCATGAAGTTTAGTCTTGAGTATCCATTTTTAAGCCTTGGATGAGATATTTCACAAAACTCATATATGGTATCAGCAGACTTTAATAGAATGGACTCCTAATACAAGATTTCCTCTCCTCACATGCTACATCCCACTGACATGACAAAAATGTGGCTGTTATTGGATTAAAAATAAACCCATAACAGTGCCGAGATGAAGAAAGAGTGCTTACATTAGACAAGACATTTTTGGAAATATCTACACATCAAAAGCATATTGGGTCTGATGACAGGGAAACCAATGTCAGGGAAATGACGATTTACAACATCCAAACGAGAAGGAGGCTGCCTCTAGGCAGAAGTCAGTCTTGCCAGAGTGTCCGGGGGGCCCCAAGGGTGGCATAAACACAAACCTATGGGGTATTTATCATTAGGATCATCACTGCACTACCTGCCTGACCACAGGGCTTTGGGTCTAGTTCTTCCTCCCACACACAGCAGCTGCTTGGAAAACAGGAAAAGGCATGAAGAAATGCCTTTTTTAAATTGTATTTTGTAAATTTAAGTATAAATAATATACAGCGTTATATTAGTTTCAGGTGTGCAATATGAGTCAACAGTTCTGTGCATTTCTCAGGGCTCATCACAATATGTGTACTCTTCACCCCCTTTATCTAGTTCTCTCAACCCTCACCCCCCTTCCCTCTGGTAACCATCTGTCTGTTCTCCATAGTTAAGTTTGGGTTTTTTTATTTGTTTCTCTCATTTTTTTTGCCTGTGTGGGGTTTTTTGTTTGTTTTTTTGGTTTCTTAAATTCTACATATAAGTGAATCATATGGTATTTGTCTTTCTCTGACTGACTTACTTCACTTAGCATTGTATCTTCTGGGTCCATCCATGTTGTTGAAGAAATATTACTAAACAAAGGAGATAATTTCCCTGAGGAAGGTTATTAGCATGAGCACCCAGGACAGGGAGAGAAGTATAACAAAGTTTCAGGAAAATTCAACACTACAAAAGCCACTGAAGAATAAAGAAAAGAGACCCCACTGCGAGTGAAATCCACTAAAGAAATCCACTGAAAAATAAAATACACTTTTTAAAGACGGTGGGTATCTAGTTTGCTCAACTGTGCTCCACCCACAGTGGGAAACCTGCCTGGAAACTGGTTCTATCATCCCACAGATCACTCGTCAGGGGCCCTTCACAGTCAGGTCTGCTGTGTAAACAAATGTACCCACTTCACCTACTCCCCTCAGTATCGTCTCTTCCTCTGCAAAGATAGGCCAATATGTTGTTATAAGAGCTATTTTACATTTATGAAATGAAATTCAGAGTTTGGACTTTTGCAAGCACTCAATAAATGTCGGGTATAGTAACAATAGTAACAATAATAATTATATGTAGATTCAATTATACAATATGAAAAAAATGATGTTCTTTTTTACTCTAAACACTTAAAAGGAATAAATATTGCTCAAGATTTCATTTATTTCTGGTTAATTGATATTGATGAATTCAAATCTCTTTTATGTCCAACTATAGGAAACATGAGAGTTAAAATTTTCCAAAAGCAAAGGACATATAAAACATCCATTGAGTTTAAATAAAATATGTGTTACAATTAGCTAATTAACAAAAGGCCTTAATGTTCTCATTATATATCTCTCATTATCCAATTATCCAGGCATAACTTCTTTTTTAAAAAAATTTTTTAATGTTTATTTATTTTTGAGACACAGAGAGACAGAGTGCAAGTCCGGGAGGGGCAGAGAGACAGGAAGGCACAGAACCAGAAGCAGGCGCCAGGCTCTGAGCAGTCAGTGCAGAGCCCAAGGTAGGGCTCGAATCCACAAACCATGAGATCATGACCTTAGCAGAAGTCAGACACATAAGGCACCAGGCCACCGAGGAGCCCCCAGGCATAACTTCTTTTGACTTTAAAAAACTATGGGAGGGGCGCCTGGGCGGCTCAGTCTGTTAAGCGTCTTACATGAGCTCAGGTCAGGATCTCATGGTCCATGAGTTCAAGCCCCATATCACGCTCTGTGCTGACAGCTCAGAGCCTGGAGCACGCTTTGGATTCTGTGTCTCCCTGTCTCTCTGCCTCTCTCTCTCTCTCTTTTTCTCTCTCTCTCAAAAAATAAACATTTAAAAATTAAAAAAAAAACACTATGGGAAAGAAGAAAAAAGAGGATTTTTTTTAATTTTAATTTTTAAAAATAAAAAAATATTTTTAAAAGGCAATCTTATTTTGGCATATCCCTACACAATATGGTCATAAAAATATATATGTTGATTTTTTTCATGAAAAAAGATATCCCAAATCAATAAAAATGGAAACTTTTTTGGTAATCCAAATGATCCAAAGAAAAAAGTATAATTCTATCTAAATCCTAGATGTATGAAAATAAAAATGCTAAAATTAGACCTATGAATATTAATAAACATCCTTCCCAAAGATTTCAATGACAATAGTGTCTTTTATAGGATAGTGTAAGTACAGGACTACTTTTTTTTCTTTCAAATAGAAATTACATTCTTATTGGCTCAAACTAGTGAAAATTTACCTTTCTGATTAATGATAGAAATTAACACTAGACAACTATAATTAGGTAGCTTTTGTATTTACAATTTCCTTTATCTGTTGATTTCTGGACACCTTGAAAAATACCTCAATGACAATTATTCTATTTATGATATCTCTGAGATCTTAAAATTTGAAACTAATGCATATTACCACTTTAACTAAAATAATCTACAAAGGCTCAGCACTATATGCTATTATTAAGACTTTTAAAATACCCATAACCTAATGCTTTTGCCTTCTATGTGTTCCCCAAATCATTGCACAGGCCAAGCTCAGATGATGCTCTAGGCAATTTAAAAAATAATAAAATAAGAATATTTTGATATTTTGACAGCATAGAATCAGAAATAACTCAAGAAATTATTTTTCACACTAGCTTCAAATGTTTCTAAAGCAATGGAGGCCTTTCTTTTAAGAATAAAAAATGCATATATATTGTACGGAAGTCATGTATCTCAAAAGAGGAACTTTTCCCATTGATTCTTGCAGGATGACTTGGACACCTGCCCACTTGGAAACTCTCATCACATCTAATTTCCTCCAACAATAGCCCCTGGAGGTCATCCCCAGACTGCCCAGACTCTAAGGAGCACTTTGGAAAACAACTAATATAATCAACTCATTATTTTACAGATGAAGAATCTTGACTTCAGCAATGAAAAATTACATGTCCAAATGTTTTTCGGTCCACTCACTCACCCTTATTAATTTTATGAAAAATTTATAAAAGTTACTCAAAAAGATTTTGTTGAAAAGTAATATTTAAAACATAATATATATTTGAGAGAGATCACAAAATAAAAATAAGTACAAATAAGACTATTGGGCACAATCTGCATGAGCAGATAAGTAATCCTGTTATGTACCATGCACAACATTGCTAGCTAATTACTACAGATGACAAATAGATCAGTTATGCTTTCTTTATAATGGTGGGAGATACACGATTAAGCTAACCTGAATGTGTTTTCCTTTATACCTAAAATTTTACTAATGTGGTTAGGGCTTTTCCTACACCCTTGGTAGGGCCTGAATCTTAGCAAAGCCATCAATATACCAGTCACCTCTTCCTCATACAGTGTGATTAGCATTATGTCATTATTCTGACAGTGGTCCAGGTCTCCTCAGACCTTATCATAACAGAAGATGGAAAAGTTAACATGGATTTGTGACGAAACTGTCCATTCCAAATGGATGCAAAATGTCTCAGAGCCAAAGACCACTCAGCAAAAATGGTGGAACAGGAAACTCTGGAGCTAAGAAACATGTTAAAACTGCCAGAATCTACCTACTGACCATCCATCCACAAGATAAGCACAGGTTTAGAGCAACCACAGATACTTAACCCGGAGGAGTTCCTCTAAAATGAAGTAGGAGGTCTTCGTGAATCAAATCAATAAGTTAATTATATCCCTAAGGAAACTATATAAACAACAACAACAAAAACTGAACCTAAAACTAGCAGGAAGAAGAGACTAAGATTTGAGCAGAGATAAACAATATACAGATAAAAAAACAATACAGAGAATCAATAAAACCGAAAGTTTTTTTTTCTTTATTAGATCAACAAAACTGGAAGCCTTTAGTTAGATTAATGAGAGGAGGAAATATAAGAATTGTATTGAAAGAATATAAATGAAAGTAGGGACATTTCTACCAACCTTACAGATATATATATAAAAGATTATACCATGTTAATGGACTTGAATTTAAATAAATTGTTTAAAGTAAAAAAAAAAATAGATTATACCAGAATACAATGAACAACTGTATACTAACAGATTAGATAACCCAGACAGAATGGACAGATTCGTAGAAATGTAGAAACTACCAAAACTGACTCAGGAAGCAACAGAAAATTTCATAGACCTATAACAAGTAAAGAAAAATGAGTAATCCCAACATATAAAGCCCAAAACTAGAAGAAAACTTCACTAGTGAAATCTTAAATAAATAAATAAACAAGCAAACAAATAAATAAAGAGTTATTAATATCAATCCTCTTCAAACTCTTTCAAAAATAGGAGGTAATATTTCCTAACTGATTCAATGAGGCCAGCATTATCCTACCAAACCAAAGACATCACAAGAAAACTACAGACCGGGGCACCTGGGTGGCTTAGTCGGTTAAGCGTCCGAGTTTCGCTTAGGTCATGATCTCGCGGTTGTGGGTTCGAGCCCCGCGTCGGGCTCTGTGCTGACTGCCAGCTCAGAGCCTGGAGCCTGTTTCAGTCTGTGACTCCCTCTCTCTCTGACCCTCCCCTGCTCACGCTGTCTCTCTCTCCTAGAAATAAATAAAACATTAAAAAAAAAATTAAAAAAAAAAGAAAAAAAAGAAAACTACAGACCAATATCCCTTATAAATATGGCTGTAAAAATACTCAACAAAATTTCAGAAAATAGAATATAATAGCATATTAACAGGATTATATACCATGAAAAAAGTGATATATATTCCAGGAATGCATAGGTGTTTCAACATATGAAAATCAATCAATGTAATATAACACTATAATAGAAGGAAAGGCAAAAATATACATGATCATCTCAACAGATGAAGAAAAAGCAGGATGCAAAGTCCAACGACCTTCTTACAGAAACAGAAACACTCAGGAAACTAGAAGTAGAAAGGAATGTCCACAACATGAAAGGATACATATGAAAAACCCACAGCTAGCATAAAACACCCACTGAAAGCCTTCTCTATTAACTCTTGAATATATGAACAAGAAAGGATGCCCACTTTCACTTCACTTGTATTCAATATTTTGCTGGATGTCCGAGCCAGAGTAATCAAGGTTCATTACCTTGGATCTTGGCAGTGGTTTTGTAAACATGACACCAAAAACACAAGCAACAATAACAACAAAATCAGAATTTAAAACTTTTGCATGCATCAAAAAAAACTATGAAGAAAAGGAAAAGAGTGTGAGAGAAAATGTTGTCAAATCACATATGTGAAAATGGCCTAGCATCCAGAATATATAAAGAACTCTTACAACTCAATAACAAAAAGATAAACAACCCAGTTTTTAAATACACAAAGGACTTGAATACAAATATCTTCAAAAAAGATACACAAATGGCTAACAAGCAGATGAAAAGATGCTCAGAATCTTAGTCATTAGGAAATGCAAACTGAAGCCACAATGCGATATTGCTTTACACCCACTAGGATGGCTATAATAAAAGAGACATATAATAACAAGTGTTGGCAAAGGACATGGAAGAACTAGATCTTCACCTGTTTCTGGTAGGAATATAAAATAGTGCACATGCTTTGGAAAACAGTCCGGCAGTTCCCCAAAACGTTAAACATAGAGTTTCCATACGATCCAGTGATTGATCCCACTCTTAGGTACAGATGCAAATGAAATAAAATCTTACATCCACACAAAAACTTGTACTCAAATGCTTATAGAAGTATTATGTATAAAGCCAAAACATGGGGGGAAATACCCAATGCGCATCGACTGATAAATGTGGTACAACTACACACTGGAATATTATTTGGCAATAAAATAAATGAAGTACTGATACATGCTGTAACATTGAGGAAAATTGAAAACATTATGCTAAGTAAAAGAAGCCAGAAAAAGACAACATACTCTACAATTCCATCTATATGAAATATCTGGGATGGGGAAATATAGAAAGAGAGTAGATTATTGTTTGCACACTGTTGAGGCTGAAAGGAAATGGAAAGTGCCTGCTAATGGCTGCAGGGTTCTTTCTCGGTTTTCTTTCACCTTACGTGACAAAAATATTCAAAAGTTGATTGTGACAATGGTTGCATGGCTCTGTGAATATGCTGAAGCCACTGAACTATATATTTTAAATGGGTGAACTGTAGGCCATGTGAATTATATCTCAATAAAGCAGTTTTATAGCAAAACAAAATAAAACAAAACAAAACAACAGCCTTTGTGAGAGGCGGCCAGCTTGCCTAAATTATCAGAGCTCACTTTAATCCTTACAAGCTCTGTAGAATTACTAATATAACTCATCCCTATAGTTAGCTACATTTTTTATTGCCTTTCCTCCTCCCTCATTGCATGATTTTCTGCTTCTCTACTTATATTCAATATGATTCCATAATATAAGTACATGTACTCATTTATAAAACATGTTCATGTACTATTGCAGCACTATGTGATATAGATTATTAAAGTACTATGAAAATACACATTTAAAAATTAAAATTTTTAAATGTAATTTAAAATGTAAATTTTAAAATGTAAATTTTAAAATTAAAATTTTTAAATGTAATTTAAAATGTAAATTTTAAAATGTAAATTTTAAAATTAAAATTTTTAAATGTAAATAACTAGTTATTATTCTCTTTGAACTTTTAAATTTCATTATACAATCCACCCACACAGTTATGTGAAAAAGATAGAAATCCCAGCATGCACTGCTAGGTTTCCTGTCATCATACTTCCTTGTAATTCTTTTTGGAAAAGAGCTACACTTTTCATATAATTTCCTGCTACACTGCCAGCTCACACACCTATATAAAGACGCAAAAACATGTGCACAAAAATTTCCTGCCAGAGAACATTTTTGGCATTTGCATTCTTTGTTTACCAGGGTACTGAGGGACAAGAGCAAGGTATTTAGAAACATCTGTCAACCTCATGGAAACACACCTGTGAGTCAACGTCCAGCTCTCTAGATGGCTGGTATATGCTGTTTTAAAGCTTCCTTGCACTATTATTCAGAATAAACTCTATCAAAATTTGGAATAATGATGCTGAAGATTACTTTTTCATATAGCTACCCTATCCACCTTATCATTGTCTTATATCTGCCTCTATAATTCTTCAAATTTCTGGCACAAGGGGTTCTCAATTTTTGCTTTCATCTTTGCAGTGACAGATTTGGAAAGGATGCATTAAAAGCTTTAACTAGAAACTGTTTTGACCAAAAGTCATAACTATTTCTTTATAGTTCTACTCCTCCAACTCTGTGAATTCCTTCAGAGTGGTCCCCACGCCTTATTCACCTTTTACTCTTAGTTTCCAGCACATTGTCTTGATAAGTACCAGGTTTCCAATAACTGCTATGATTTACTCAATCAGTTATATATCAAAGGTTTGGATAGGTTTTTTCACATAAACATAACAATCGAGTGACTTTGGAAAAGTTTCACAAATCACTAGGGCTTGGTCCTTTTTTTTTTTTCCACTTATTTAAAAACAGGGGGGTGGTTGGTTTGATGATATCCAAAATTCTGTTCATCTTTGATCTGGTGACATCTGGTGAGATGGCAAACTAAAGAAGTACCATCTCACATCAAACAGTGGCAGCTACTCTATAATACAAGGTTGTCAGAGATAAAGGAAGGCATTCTTGGCAATCAGATCCATACAAAATTGGTAGATATTCAGTATGAACTCATAATGAGTAAATCCATTGATGAAAATGAAATGATAAAAACTTAGATAAAACTAGATGATGTTTTATTTGGCATACTGATCACAAAAATTCCTTTGCTGGCAAATGATGACTTTGGACCCAGTAACCAGTAACTTTTGTCATTAATTAAAAGAAATATGCCAGGACAGGTAGACATATGGAGAGAGAAAAGTGTTGATTATCTCAAGATCCTCAAGTACATCAGACTATCATAAAGCTGTTTTTCTACTCTTAGATTGCAGGTGTGAATCTTGAGTTACAGCTCTCATTTTCTTACCAGTAAGAGCTACTTCACTTGTTAAACTATTGGACCAGTAGTTTAATATCCCCACAGGAGCCCTATCATTTATAGTTTCTAATCTACCACCTCTAACATGCCAGCAAATGTAACTTATAACTAGAATTTTCCTTTAAAAGATAAAAAGAAATATTTCTATATAATTTATTGCAATATTCTTGTCAATATTAAAAACTTTATTTTGCTCCTTGAGAATCAAAACAAACCTAATAACTGTGTGTGATATGTTTAAGGATCTCTTCTTATGTTTTTTTGTTTGTTTTTATTTCCAGACAAGGAACTCTTAGAATTACTCTTAAATCTGCTTAATTTGAAGCACATGACATTGAGTCCTTTGGGGTTTGGATGGTTTATTACTTATACTAACTTTAAAATTATATATATTATGAAATAGTTTTCCTGGCAACATAGTGATCTAAATACCCTCTTAAAACTCTACTAATCATAAGATTTTTAAATAGCTGATATATTTTGCTGAATTTGTAAAGAAAGTAAGAAATATTAGGCCAAATGTAAAGTAGAAGTAAGACATCAAGGAGGAAGAGTGCTAAAGTCAGCTTTCATAGTGAGGATATTTTCCTAAATTCAGTGACCTTGAGCTTCCTTTTTGAGAACACCTCAGAACACAGGAGAAGGGAAAGACTAGAAACTAATGGCACAGATTTTCACAGAAACTAGAACTCAAAGAGCTATGACCTCAGCATAAAGTAAATGATCAATTAGCTTGCTGTGTGGAATGTAAATATTCAATTAACATCTGCCTGTCTTGAGCTTATGTTGAGCATTAAAGGTAAAAATATTTCCTGAAAATACAGAAGTATGAGCTGGACCTGTATGAGTTTGTAGATCAACTTCCATGACCTGCTTAGTCTTAAAATTTTCAGCAAATGTATTTTAAAATGGTTCGGATTTGAAATACCTCAAGATCCCCCAAATTCTCACAGATAAAGTCCCCTCCCAAATGATCTGCACAAACACATACATACACACATGCACACACATACACACAGCACAATATACAAGTTCAAATGACATAATAAGTGAAATCAGGAAGAAAAAAGAGAGCACAATAAAAACTAGAAAGACTTCATGTATTAGACATGAGACAGACCAAAAACAAGTAAGTTGAATGAGTGTCAATGTCTTAAAAGCATAAGCAAAATCAAGAGATATGAAAGTTGCCAAGTAGTTTTTAAATGAATAGACATTCTAAATATAAAAACAAAGTGATTAAAATTTTTTAAATTCTCTGGAAGTGGCTAACCAGGAGATGACCAAGCTGAGGTGGTTACCAGCAGTTAGTCCAAACTGAAGTGATAAGTAGTGAACTCGAAGCAGGAGAAAAATCTAGAATGCACTCCAGGAATAAAAGAGTTGGAGAATATGAAAGAGAAATTATGGAATATGCAGGATTACATGGAGACATAAAAAATACATCTAATCAGGGGCGCCTGGGTGGCTTAGTCGGTTAAGCGTCCGAGTTTCGCTTAGGTCATGATCTCACAGTTCATGGGTTTGAGCCCCGCGTCGGGCTCTGTGCTGACTGCCAGCTCAGAGCCTGGAGCCTGTTTCAGAGTCTGTGTCTCCCTCTCTCTCTGACCCTCCCTTGCTCACACTGTCTCTCTCTCTCTCCTAGAAATAAATAAAAATATTTTAAAAAAAATACACCTAATCATAATTCCAGAAAGAGAATACAGAAAGGATAGGGGAAAGAAATAATCAGAGACATACTGTAATAGAATTAGAATATCATGATTCTGTATGTCACCAATTAATAAAGAATCCAGGAAATGGTCACGAATGGCTGCCTACACCACCACATCACACAGGTGGGCATCCAGTTATTACACGTGTCCTCATAGAACCACCCAACACTGCTTATATACAAGTTTTGGACACTTATTGCCAAAATCAAATCAAATGTCTAAATACAGCATTTAGTTTATAAGAAATGCAGGGAAGAAAATGAAATTCTACATGTGGTTACATCAATAAATAAATTTTAAGGACAAAAGAAAGAACAGAAATTTATAGATTTAAAGACTTAAATACACATCACCCAAATGCAATATGTGATCACATCTAGATCTATTTCTAAAAAAAAAAAAACCACAGTGTTTATATATCTAAAAAATAAGCACTAGTTAGCACAATATATCTGTTAGCTTTTAATGGCATAGCAATACCTGTTGTAGAAATATATACCAAAGACAAACTGGTGGACAAACAAATGGACTTCTATACATACGATACCATTAATTGCAAGAGTAGCTACAAAACCATAGATTGGAAATAGCCGAAGTATTTGTCAATATTAAAATGGATGAATAAGTAGTTGCATATTAACACAACAAAATACTGTCCAGCTATAAAAAGGAATGAAGATGTTTCTATACATGAACATAAAGTGAAGTCTAGAATACAGTATTAAAAAAACAACAGTAAAAGGATAGGGGACCCCGAGTGGCTCAGTGAGTTGAGTGTCCGACTTCAACTCAGGGCATGATCTCACAATTCATGAGTTTGAGCCCCACGTCGGGCTCTGTGCTGGCATCATGTCAGTGTAGAGCCCACTTCAGATCCTCTGCCTCCCCCTCATGTGCTCTCTCAATAAACAAGTAAATATTTTTAAAAAATTAAAAACACACAAAAAACCCCACAAAAGGATAAAAGGTACACCATAGAGAATGTCATCAATGATATTAGAATAGTGTATGGTAACAGATAGCCACTACACTTGTGGTGAGCACAGCATAACATGGAATGTCAAATCACTATGCCGTATACCTGAAACTAATGTGACATTGCGTGTCAACTATACTTAAAATGTATATACATATGTATATACATCATGTATATACATGATAAGCTACAATTTACCTAGGAAAGGCAAGACATGACTATATACACATATTTTAATACATAATACACATGACACATTTTTATATGATATATTAAAAATAAGTGGATAAACTATAAAATTCTAAGTGACAACTAATGGGGTTATTGGGTAGAGAGAACAGAAGTTAATGATATTCTTTCAGTATATCTTGTTTAGTATATTCAACTTTGGGGCCATGTAGAATTAAATTGAAAAACAATCAATCTCTAAAACTCCAAAATAAAAGGAAACAAATGAACTTACATGTATATCCAGTTAGTATACCCACACAGTGATTAACAATTTCAAGTTATTTGAATCATGATAATTTGACCAAAAAAAAACCCTGCAAACAAATTTGTAAATTATTTTCAGTAATCAGATTATTAGTGGAAGTATTGGTATTATTATTCTGGGACTGTTATGTGTATATTGCAGATAAAGAAAATGAAAAATTACGTGATCTGTGATATGCTAAGGTTATAATTCTCAGTGTCTTCAAGAACCAGAATTTGCAACATGGGTGAGAAGAGACACAGATGGGAGATAGAAGACGTTATCAAGATAGAAATTCTTGGTCTCATTTTTAATGAAAGTATTAGTGAGAATTCATTCTGTATTTTATACAAATAAGTAGTAGCATATTAACACAACAAAATGCTGTTCAGTTATAAAAAAAAGAATGAAGATGCTTCTATTCATGACCATAAAGTGATGCTAGAATATAGTATTTTAAAAAAAAGGGGGATAGGGGCCCCCAAGTGGCTTGGTCAGTTGAGTGTCTGACTATAATTAAGTACATAGTCATGTAAAAGGTATATATAAAACTATGTGCTTTATAAAGCTATATATGGTTTATGTGTACATGTTTATAGTTTTATGTATAAATATATACACATATTTATGTATGTATTCAGAGGGAGTGAGAGAAAATCCTAAGCAGGCTCTGCATCAGCACAGCAGGTCTCAAACTCACAAACCATGAGATAATGACCTGAGCTAAAATCAAAAGCCAGTCACCCCAATAAATACATACATTCATCTTAACTTTGTTAAATGAAAGAGTCTAGGAATAATGGCATCAATTTTCTACTCAAAGGAACCAGAATTTAAAAATGGAACAATTTAGGGGTGTCTAGGTGGCTCAGCTGGTTAAGCATCCGACTTCAGCTCAGGTCATGATCTTGTGGTTTGTGGGTTCTATCCCCACATCAGGTTCTGTGCGGACAGCTAAGAGCCTGGAGCCTGTTTCAGATTCTGTGTCTCCCTCTCTTTCTGCCCCTCCTCCACTCATGCTCTGTCTCTCTGTGTCTCAAAAATAAATTATAAAAAATAAAATAAAATAAAATAAAAATGGAACAATTTAAGCATTAATAAAAATAATTACTTCAAGGTTGCCTACTGGAAAATGTAGTGAATACCTGCCTACTTTTAAATTGTATTGTTTTAATGTTCCTTTTTTTTTTTTTTTTATCAGATTTTCAAACTATTATTAATGGCCAATTCTATCTGGTCCTTTAACAAATAATAAGTACCATTTATTTAAAGACAAGGGGCTCATTTTTGCAAACATGGTTTTTCTCGTAAACACAAGCAAAATTTCAATCACGAGCAAAATTCATAGATACGAATTGATAGATATGGTATTCCCTAGAATAATTGTGGTATTATAATTGTTTTTATTGTTCAAAGAAAGTAATGAATGTTTGGAGAAGATAATCCTTAGTTGAAACTAACTATGTGCTAATGTGAAAATTCATAATGCCATCTTAGTTTTCCACTCAAATATCTTAACACCAGTCAATATCACACATGATTATATTTCTGACAACTATTTTTGTTAATTAATTTTTTAAACTTACATCCGAGTTACTTAGCATATAGTGCAAGAATAATTTCAAGAGTAGACGCCTTAATGCTCCTTACCCATTTAGTCCATCCCCTTCTCACAACCCCTCCAGTAACCTTCTGTTTGTTCTTCATATTTTAATTGTTTTTACTATTTTATTTATTTCTGAGAGAGAGAGAGAGAAAGAGAGAGAGAGAGAGAGAGAGGCAGTGTGAGCAAGGTGGGGGGGTGGTCAGAGAGAGAGACACACACACAGAATCTGAAACAGGCTCCAGGCTCTGAGCTAGCTGTTAGCACAGAACCCGATGCGGGGCTTGAACCCATGAACTGTGAGATCATGACCTGAGCCAAAGTCGGATGCTTAACCAACTGAGCCACCCAGGCACCCCAAGCACCCCTTTTAAAAATTTTTTTTCACTTGTTCTCCATATTTTAGAGTCTCTTATGTTTCTGTCCCCCTCCCTGTTTTTATATTATATTTGCTTCCCTTCCCTTTTGTATCTTAAAGTCCTCGTATGAGTGAAGTCTGGCAACTATTTTTAAAGTGAAAAAAAAGTTTTTACATATTTTGAAATCTTCACCCTTAATCACAGCCAATAAATATCATGCTTTGCATTTTTAAATACTAGAAAATATAGTTTTATGAGTGTAAACCATATTCAATTTTAAGAAATAAGATTATTTTAAAAGGGGCATCTGGGTGGCTTAGTCGGTTAAGCGTCCGACTTTCGCTTAGGTCATGATCTCGTGGTTCATGGGTTCGAGCCCCGTGTCGGGCTCTGTGCTGACTGTTGGCTCAGAGCCTGGAGCCTGTTTCAGTCTGTGACTCCCTCTCTCTCTGACCCTCCCCTGCTCACGCTGTCTCTCTCTCTCTCTCTCCTAGAAATAAATAAAAAATATTAAAAAAAAAGAAAAGATTATTTTAAGCAAAGCTGCTGAAAAATAATCGTTCTTGTATATGAGTCTCATATTAAGATAAATTTATATCAGGATGCTATGTAGCATAGGTTTTCAGTCACTTAACTATTTACAAATTCCAGTAGATACATTTATGTGAAAATATTATGGACAAAATTAGAATACAGTAGATTAACTTTAAAAACTTATTTTGGATAAATTTTACCTGCTTCTTACCACATATGCAGTAAACTAACTTGTTGGATACTGTAGGACATATGAAATTTCTCCCTGGCTTCTCTCCAGTATTACTAGTATTTCACTCAGCCTCGTTCTTGTAACTTTTAGAGTGTAAATTATTTACAGCTGTAGACATCCTCTAACACTGAAAGCAATGAGCAGGTTCAAAATTTAAGGGGGAAACTCAATCTGATTCCTTTGTTTCAACTTTTTTTTTCCTAATTATGAAGGGATTACTTCCTCTCAAAAAATATATTTCTTTGGAAGAAGCTCTTATAGCTAATGATATATTCTTTGAGCACATGATGATATTTATTCAGTCCTTTCCTCCACTTTGTAATTTCTCTTTCAGATTCCATCTTTCATGGTCCATGTCCCAGGAATCAGAACTTTGTAGTATTCAATTGACCTTCCCCACTTACCAAAAAGCTTTAACTCCCTTTTCCAGACTCACACCAGTTTGGTCTCTTTCTCTATTAAAAAAAAAAAAAAAAAACTAATGCATTTTGCATCTCGTTTGTATTCCTTTCTTCAGAAATTTTTCTGTTAAACGATCGAGCTCTCTGGGAATGTGTACCAACTAATTCTCCCAAAGAAAATATTAAACTTATTCTTTTAATTAGTTTGTTTAGAATGACCAAGAAAAATCTGGCTATACTCCACTGTTAACATTCCTTCTTTCTTTGGACTAGACAAATTATTTCTAAATCTCAATTTCCAAATAAACATAAAATTAATACTTTGAGTATTCAGACCATTTATCAAGAGATAGCAATGGATAATAAATGACTTGCTAAAGAGTTTACCTTTATTTTACCAAATTAAGAAAAAATTACTCCGTTTCTTAACTGTCCAGATTTTGCCTAAGACTGTAAAGTACAAAGCAAAATGGAAAGTTGGCCATAATGCCTAGAGAGAGAGCCAAGCCAGACAGTTCAGGTCAAAAAGTAAAATTTTTACCCACTGCTTAAATATTAGAAGTTGTTCACAGCTGCAGATAATTTGTACTCTACAAATTCTAAGAATATGGTACTGAGTATGGCTTTGTCCTAGTTATCTGGTTTGGCTGCTGATGCTGACCAGATTTTCAGGCATATTTCAAACTTTCCATTTCACCTTTTGCTGGCAATAAAAAATAGTAAAATAAATCCATTTCAGTGAACAAATCTTCATTCTGTTGAATGGTACGAGACTGAATTTTGTACAAGGCTCTGGTGGTCTGTGACTTTGTTAGGCCAGTGCATTAAAATTTGCAGTCAAGAACTCTTGGACTTTGGCCGAAAACAGTGGAGAAGAGTTTTATTCTGCTCATTACATTTGATTGTGTTTTGTTACTTAATCTCTAACCTTGCAAATGTGTAGAACTGGAACAATAAAAATCAAAATAACTGCATAGTAAAACAATAACTACAACATTACAAAACAGAAGAGATCTATTGACCTTAAGAGACTCTAACCAGGCATTTGAGAATTAAGTATCTTAAGAGTTCTTATTTCAAAATGATATGTGTGTGTTTATATTTCAGACTAGTAACTCATACTTGCATAAATGCAAATTTCCCTCTTTTGTTATGAATCAGTTCAACTTCAAGGTGAGCTCAATTTTTGACCCTTATTTCCACTGAGAGCAGAAGGCTCTGATTTTTCTCACCTCGAGGTAACAATCGCTTTCAGGTTGAAAATTGATTCTGTTGGTAAATGAGTTCACAGCCCCATGTCTGCAGAGCGCCACTGACACCACCTCATCATTCTGCAGAGAAAGTGCTCCCCTCACCCCTAGTTTTCAATCTCCCCCCACGTGACACACCCATTAAAAATTTATTCAAGATTTGTCCAAACCTATTTCTCCCTTTCTTTTTTTTATAGAAGTGATCTCCCAGGGTTCAAGAGGTAAAGAGCCAGTCATAACAGGCCTGTGACTTGCATTCATCTGAATGGAGAGGTGAACACCTCATCCTCAAGCCATCCTTAGTCACTACTATCTTGTCCCCTGACATTCAACATCCTGGATGGTTTTAGGTGTATAGAAGCAGCACCTGCTACAGGTATCATTAGTCCCACCTTGACTTGTCATACATTCCGCCTTTTCTCATTCTGACTCCACGTGTCTCCTAAAGATTTCTCTCCTTTACAGTGGTTGGGCATTCTTGGCTACTTTGACCACACCACCCTGGAGTATACCAAATTCTACAAGGCTAACTTCAGGCCCATTTGCCAAAACATCATCCCTTAACCATTGATAATTTAAACAGATTTTATGTTTTACCTCTTGACAAAAATCCAAAAGGCCAAGCACTAAAATCCCCAACCTTTGAGTCCCCTCCCCCCCCCCATCTCTCATTTCCCTGCTTAACTTTCTTAACCTACTGGCACTGATATGAGTTAGGTCCCTTCGGAACCATCCCTTCTAACCTACTGATTAAACTTTTCTTTCATTCATGGTAAAGCAATAAGTATTTTATAATATCAAATATTTTTCCTTTGGTAGTGTAAAACTATATTCAATACTCTGGGCTTGGATCTTAATTTTTAAAACTGGACTTTAATTCACAGAAAATTCTTTCTGCTTTCTACAAAGCTTGGGCCTTATGAATCAAAGTGTATTTGGTTTCTCAAATGTCACTACAATTTTGTACTTGAGAAAAGTCTTACAAAATTACATAGACTTCCTTGTAAAAAATTAAAAAATTATCACCCATCCCTTTAAGAGAATGTAGACAGAAAGGAACCACTTCTGACGAAGTAGAGGGGAAAGTATTAGGGTGAAAAAGCTTCCAGGTTTGGCTGGGCAGAATATGATCTAGTTTAGTTTTTACAACAGGACGAATTATTAGCCACAATTCTCCCCTCTTCTGAAGTAGGAGTATGCATCCTCAACCCTGTGCTGGCTTCATGGAGGTGGAGTACATTTCCGCCACTCTCCTTGGACTGGTCTTCACCATGCAACTTCCTTTGTCCAGTGGGATATGCACAGAAGTAGCACTCTGCCTGTTTTAAGTCTCAGATGTATGAGTTATTTTCCTTGAGCGTCTGGCATTGCCATGGAAAAGGCTTTCCCTAGACAGCTGCCGCAACTGGACCTTATCCCTCAGAACTCCTCCTGGATAGTACCTGAGCCCAGCCCTGGAGGGAGTCCGAGCCCAGCTAGACCTGCATGTTGCAGGGGAAACCACAGCACTGCCTAGCTTAAACTGGCCGAGACTGGCTGACCCACAGCTGGTTTAGTGTTGAATGCCACTGAGCTGCCTGGTAAACAGACAGGTACTGTTTGGAATGGGGAAATACGGGAATTGTTTTCCTTGTATTATATCAAACGGATTGAAAAGTAAAGAAAATTGAGGAAATCATGACTTTTAGCAAGACTTTCTGTTTTCCTTTAGGTGAAATTATCAGATAGTCATTCAAAGGAATATTCGGAAGAGACACTAGAGTTAGCTGGTCAAATACTCCATTAAATGCATAAATGTTCTTTTTAAAATTCCAGGAAAGGTTCCTGTCTGTGGTCTTTGCTTTCCACCTCCTAGTCCAAATCCTCACCCCTTCTCACCTGGACTAGTGCAATAGCCTCTACCCTCATCTTCTAACACCCACTCTTATAACATCTAAGCCCTTTCTAGTCTCTCCATCACGCTAATATGTTCAATGCAAATATGACCATATTGCTCTACAGCTTAAAATATGTCGCTGCTTTCGGAGAAAGACCAAACTGCTCAACATGTGCTACAAGGACCAGCATGATCCAACCCCACTCTACTTCCCCGGCCTCAGCCCTGCAGCAGTGTCTCCTGTCAGTTCCCTGAACAGAACTTGTCTCTTTTTGACTCACTTACCACTCGCCACCTTCTTCTTGCCTATTGGCCCATGAATTCCTCAATCTCATCTTCAGTCTGATTTCCAATGCCAACTCCTTAGTCTGGGTTCCTATTAAAAACAGAGTCCGAGAGGGGCGCCTGGGTGGCTTAGTCGGTTAAGCATCTGACTTTCGCTTAGGTCATGATCTCGTGGTTTGTGGGTTCGAGCCCCATGTCAGGCGCTGTGCTGACAGCCAGCTCAGAGCCTGGAGCCTATTTCAGAGTCTGTGTCTCCCTCTCTCTCTGACCCTCCCCTGCTCACACTGTCTCTCTCTCTCCTAGAAATAAAAAAACAAAAAACAAAAAACAAAAACCAAAAAAACAGAGTCCGAGACAAAAGTTGGGGGACAGTTAGGTTATCGGGGGATGATTCCAGGAGCAAACGGAGAGGCAGAGAGAATAGAGGGCGCTATGGACTAAACTGCATGTCCCCAAAAATCATAGCAGAAGCCCTAACCCTCAGTATAACAACATTTGGAAATGGAGCCTTTGGGAGGTCATTAGATTTAATGAGATCATGAAGGTGGGACCCTTATGATGGGATTCCTGCCCTTAGAAGAAAGACAAAAGCAACCTGTTTTTTCTCTCTTGAGAAACTGTAAGAAAATGGGGAGAAGGCGGCCATCTGCATGACAGAATGAAGGCCCTCACTGGGGAAATGAATCTGCCTGCACCTTTCTGTTGCACTTCCCAGCCTCCAGAAATGTGAAAACTAAATGCTTGTTTAAGTCACTATTGAGTTGACTAATACAGGGTGCTGTCAACTGTTTAATTATTGAAAGTCTGGTAGGTTTTTAATTGGAATACATTTATCAGTATTTCTTTTTGATTGGAGATTTTTATGCCTTATTTAAGAAATCCTACCCCGCTGTGCAGATACACTATCCACTAAAAGAATTTTAGTTTTAGTTTGTTTTTGTTTGGTTGGTTGCTTTTGTTTTTGTTTTGTGGGGTTTTGTTGTTGTTGTTTTGTTTTGTTTTTAAGTTTGGCTTCTTTATGAATACCTGTAATCTATCTGAAATCTTTTTAAGATGTGAAGTAAGAGCTCAATTTCATTTCTTCCCATATTAGGTACTGAACTCACATTGGTACTAACCCCAATTAAATTCATTTACAAACTGCTCCACAGCAACCTAGTTGAAATGTAAGCCTTATCAGGTTATTCTCTTGCTTAAAAACCTTCAATGGTTCTCCATTATTTATCAGGTAAAGTCCAAGGTCCTCAACATCTCACATAAAGTTGATTTTAGTGACAGCCCTTACCACACTCTTCCATACTCTTCCTTATGCTCTCGGGACACCTAACTGCTTATTTTCTTCACTGGAACACATATTCTGTCCTCAGTGAACTTACTTATCCTTGACTCATCTTTGTTTCTAACTTACAGCTTGTCTACTGTATGTTATTCACTACTTGATATTAAGACACATCAAACTTTGCACACCTTTGCCCTTGGCTCGTCTCTCCCAAGTCTACTATACCTTTCATCCCCTTCTATGTGTATAAAAAAACATACTTATCAAGTTCATCTTTAAATCTTACCTAATTCTCTTCATCTGCAATTAAAATTACGCCTCTCTAATCACCTCTATTGCATGTTATAGTGTTCTAATAAATTCTTTACGCACATTTTCCCCTTAAGCTTGAAACTGCTTGAGAATGAAAACTCTGTCCCATATGTTCATGGCATATTATTAATACAATCAATATTAATTAAGTTAAGCCAGAAACAAATGTTAATATACATAATTATATTCATTGACTCTAAGAGTACAGATAACATGACATTTTAAAGCAGGAAAAATAAATCATTTAAGCCTATTTACTTTGCATTTAATAAAAGCACCAAACCTCCTCTCATTGAACTTTGTTCTTGCTTTTTGTTAGCCAAGTTCTTTCATTTATATTTTCATTTAGTAGCCAATCCAGAGTCAGATGCTTAATCAAGTAAGCCACCCACATACCCCTGTTTTTAAACCTTATACAAAGTTTAAAATGACATTTTCAGAGGCTTACTAGGATCTTTTAATACTCTAATACAACATTGTAAATGCATCCAATGTCACTTGAATTGTACACTTTAAAATAGTTAAAATACTGAATTTAGTTAGATGTGTATTTTCTCACAATAAAAAATTAGATTCTGCTCCTTGGATTATGGATTACTCTTTTCAATTCTTCTGTAAATACTGCAGTAATGCTTTCACAATTCTCTCTTCTCCTTTCCTCTAGCATCCAATTAGTCATTACTACATGTTTCATATCTCCTTGCCTCTCTCTCAGGTTTTTTTTTATCTTACAATTATATGTACATGGTTCTGGGCTCTGAGTTCACAGATTCTTTTTCCAACTGTGTCTAATCTGCTATTCAACCTGTTCACTGAGTTTTTATTTCAATGCTATTTACATTTCAATTATAAAATTTCCATTTGAATGTTCTTTTCCACCTTATCTGTTCAAATCCCTCACTGTATAACTATGGCTTTAAATGTATCCCTTATTACTTTAAATATTTTATACCTATTTTTCTCACATTCTGTATTTGACAGTTCCAACATCTAGAATTCTACCATGATTAAATCTGTCATTTCTTGTTACTCTTGAATGCGTGCCTTATCTCATTAATCTTTCAGTGCCTAGCTCTTGTTAACTGTCACAGCTTATATCAAGGACCCACTTAGCTGAAAGTAAACATAGTAGGTCTGTGTGTATGTGTGTGTGTGTGTGTGTGTACACATTTGTGTGTATGTGTGTAGATATGCTTTTCCAGCACATAGTGTCCCCATGACAGCAACAAAAAGGAATTCTGTTAGTAAAGAAATAGAGAACTGTCTCTCCCAGAATATTCCTATAAAACTCCACACGACTTAACGTTTCTGAGCATCTGCATGTTTCTCAACCACCTGGAGTATAATTTTCTATTCTTCATATCAGTAAGTCCCACTTTTACTTCCATCACAGGCATATCCTCCAGAAACCCTTTCCTGACACTCCATCTACTCCTCCATAACAGTTCTGAGTACCACAGTAGAGGTCGACCTACTTTTATAAAAAAGGTTTATTTTTTAAGAGTGTGTACTTCCCTGTATTAATTTTCTCTCTGTATCCTAACTCTCTCACTAAACCATAGAATCCATGAACACATATACTGTCTTTTTCCTCCTGATTCACAGCCCCTATCTCACTGTTAGGCACTCAATAAATGTTTTTGGAGTAAAAGACTGAATAAAACAAAAATCTGGAAAGCTAAAAACTGAATATTTCTACTGGGATCTTTGATAATTGTGCTAGACATTCCTCCCCCACCCCCCACCCCCCCCACACACACCCTTCTCCTGTCTCCATTCTACCTGCTCTGTGCCCCAGGAGGCAGACATTTATGGACTACATCAAACTCACTTGCTCTCTGGCTTCCTGTTGGGTTCATTCAATGAGAAGCATGAGTTGAAGCTGGGAAGCCAAAACCATTGATCTCCCCAGTTTCCCTGACAGAGTCAGCACGTGTTGGCTATGTGACCTTCCACCAATGACCGCAGTTCCCTTCATGAAGTCTCCTCCACTAAGCTACTTTCCTTTGGGTCCTGTGCAACCCCTCACTTTCCTCCATTGAACTATGAGTAGGAAAGCCACCCCCTTGTGGTTGGTTTGTTCCAGAATCACACATCATTTCTTGTTGGGTCCATTATGTCTTCACAAAACCTTTCACGATATTCCCTATAAACTCCTCAAATTACCCAATTTGAAGACTGAGGCACCTGACTGATAACAATAGTGTGGCACTGCAGAACTGATTGTGATGGGGGGCGGGGAGGCTAGCATACTTATGAAAGACAAGACACTTCAAGAACAATTTTTAGAATGTAGTACATAAAATTTAAGTAAAACGTTCAGTCAACAGGATGAATCTGTAGCACATGATGTGAAGTGACATAAGCCAGTCACAGAAGGACAAGTACTGCATGATACTACTTCAATGAAGGGTCTGAATTAGTCAGACTCACAGAAGCAAAGAATAGAATAGCAGTTTCCAGGGGCTGGGGGCTGGGATAACGGGGAATTGTTCAATGGATATAGTTCCACTTGTGCAAGATGAATAAGCTCTGAAGATCGGCCATACAACATCATGCCTATAATGGACAATATACTCTTGTGCACTCCAAAATCTGTTAAGAGGGCAGATCTCATGCTAAATCTTCTTAACGCTAAAATCAACAACAACAAAGCATGATGGGGCAGGGGACTCTGAGACATATGGATATGTTTATTGCTTTGATCATGGTGAGGGTATCAAGGGCATCTGTATATGTCCAAACTTACCAAATTGTACATACTTCAGTATATCAATTATTCAATATATCAGTAAAGCTGATATAAGTTATTTAAGATTTAACTTTAAGGCAGAACCAAGTATAACAGTAATTGATTTTTAAAACATTGAAAACCTTGTAATGGTATAGATTCTATGGGGCTAAATAGAAAAAAAAGCAGCTAACATAAGGCTAATATTTATAGGACTGGATTATAAAACCAAAAACTCAGAAAAAGAATTTCAGAAGTATATTTCTGCCTACAGAAGTCAATTTTTCAAAATTGTATCTTTCTTAAGACCAAGAAGATATTGGGCAATTGCCAGTTCCAAAGCCATCACCGTTCCTCAGAAATTTTATGACCAGGGACTTTGTCATTTCTCTGTGCAATGCCAGGACAGTTTGGATTAGAAAAGAAGCAAATCATATTGTATAAGATTCTTTTCTGAGAAAAGAAGTGAAGAAATCTTCCAATAGCCCTTTGAAACTTCTTTAGGATCAGAATAGGATTCCCAGATGAAAATACTTAAAGTATCTCTTTAGTAATTTTTAAATGTCTTATCATTTCTTCACGTGGTGAATTATATTCACAAATAGTTAAAGTAAGGGTAAGTCTAAGGGTCCAGAAATTATGCAACGTTCAGTTCTTTTGAAGAAGCTCTTAGTATGGTAGTAATATATTGACAGACTTGTTTTCAAACACACATCTGGACTCCATTTCTAAGGATTAGGACAAGATGTCACACTATAAATATATATATATATATATATATATATACACATATATGTGTGTGTGTGTATATATATATGTACACATATATATATATTTGCTATAAGTTAGTAAAAACATTAAAGGGTTACTCTGTCCTATGTTAGATGGCTCACATGACAGCATAAATAATACAACTGAGTGTGTGATACACACACAGAGGAGTTGTCTTAGCATCTTAAGAAAGCCCAATGTGTGGCACTCCTCATCCCTACCTGAGTTCTGAAGAAAATAACAATAAGCCGGGAATAAGACCCTTGGAGGACAAAAAATCATCTTTATTATTCATAAAAATAAATGGGAGGAGCTAGCAGACAGTAGGAGGGGGGTGGTGGTATAGGGGGGGACTAAGCTATGTGACCTGCAGATAGTCCTAGTCACAGAAGAAATCAGAACACTACATGTTCTCCTTCCTTACAGGAGCTGGCCCCCTAAGTGCAGGGCATGGTCAAAGGAGCAGGAAATGTGTGCTTCCTGGGGTCAGGCTGGCTTCCAAAGAGGAAAGCAGAGAATACTGCACCAAGCATCCCAATTCTTGCCAAAGCTCCAAGAACATCCCTCCTTCCCCACCTCTGACTGAAAAGACAGAAGATCTGAGAATGGCGATGCTACCTCTCCTCCTGACTCCAGAAGTGGGGCAGGACAGGTCTGCCAACTTTGCTCAGCTTTTCATGCCCTTAGCCCACTGAGTCAACCCCACAGTCAGTCAGGTTTTGACTGTTCTTCTCAAGGAAGGAAGCCAAATATCAATCAGAGTTTCCTTTAGTTTTGATTAGACTGTATATCTAATTTTTTAATGCTTATTTATTTTTGAGAGAGAGATAGAGTGAGAGCAGGGGAGAGGCAGAGAGAGAGGGAGACACAGAATCAGAGGCAGGCTCTAGGCCAGGAGCTGTCAGCACAGAGCCCAACCTGGGGCTCAAACTCACAGACCATGAGATCATGACCTGAGCTGAAGTCCACTGCCACCCAGGCACCCCTAGATTGTATATCTAATGCCAACCGTTGCTCCATCATTAAGACTTCTGAGGTGACTTGCTGGTTATAATTGCTACACAGCTAATCCCTTGAAACATGGTACACACCAACAATTGTTCAATATTTATAGAATGATGCAGTGTGAGTGTTCTGTCTCTGCTCCAGTTTTTCTGCGCCTTCACTGGAGCAATGTGATGCCTGGGGGTAAATGGATAGGTGGAGAATCATCCGGAGGCGTCTTCACAAACATGTCTGATGACTGATACTAGGTTGAAGCTATTGAACAAGACCTTAGCCGGTGCCCTTGGCTGGAGCATTATATGCGGCCAATCCACATGGTCTGGGCTTCTTCACATCTTGGACATCCCGGTGTAGGTAGACCTCTTACATAGTTGCTCAAGGCTCCAAAACAAGTGTCCAGAGAGAACCAGATGGAAGCTCCATGGATTTTGCTGACATAGGCCCAGGATGTAGACACCTTACTTCTGCTGCATTCTACTCTTTACACCCAAGTCACTATAAAGGTCCACATTTAAGAGCAGCGAACATAAACTCCAATTCTCATGAGAGGAATCCCCAAACATTTTCAGACGTGTTACAAAACCTTCACAGTCCAATAGATATTAGTGTTGATTTTGTCTCATACTGATCTGAAATCAGGCATAAGAAGATACTAACTCCAAAATAAGTCTTCCACCAAGACTGAGAATTATTCCCCTGTCCTATGACCTATACAAATTGTGTCCAGTTAAGTAACTCAACACAGCATATCAGAAGACCTTCAAGGAGACTAAATGACATCAATAAGATACTCTAATAATAAGTTTCATAAAGATACTCTCATAATAAAAGCCCTACAATCTAGAAATGTTCCACATGTTGAATATAGATTCCCATTTAAAAAGTTTTCAGGATGAAATTAAATGCAAATACCAGAAGTTTTCAATTTCAAACACTTCAAATCCAAAATAATTAAAACCCAAGAAAAATTTCTTCCACTTATAAAAGTTCAGAGAAATTAATTTTGTTTCTCCCCAATTTTGTTTTCTGCTCAGTCGCAGCTAAAACAAGATGCTTACTGACTGGAAAGATCTGAAGTTCTTTCAGCAGAAGCAGGCTGGAGAATTGCTTCCTGAAATGACTGAAGTTCCTTCAGGCCTTAAAAGCTGTGTTAATTCAATCTCAAGTCTTCCATCAGCCTCTGCAAAGATTTCAAAAGTCCAGATATCTGAAAGGACATGACTCCACACTACTCACTTACACAAGGCACTTATTTAAAGGCAAAGGATATGATCCATTAAGAAAAAGAAAATGGAGTACAGGAAAGCACCGAGGCTTTGAAAGACATCTAGGTGCTAGCTCCCCAGGGTACTTATTTGCAAACTGACATGATCTCTGGACTGAACCACCAAGATGTGTGCTTGACCCTAGGCTTCCGGGAAGCTCAAGGCAGAAGTTCCAAGGGAGAGTTTTTAATGTACCTCTGATCACATAGTCAGACCAGGTTGCCTAACCCATTCTGCTAGTTGGAAATCACAAGCAAACAAACTGGCCCTAAGGGTCAGAACTTGAACAGCAAACATCAGTTTCATTGCCCTTATCTTGGCCAAGAGTCAAAGCCAGACATCCAGGCATCGCCAGAATAAAAACAGAGCTATTACAGACCACTTGTAAGCATCTGTAATCCTACAGTTTCTCTCTTAAAGAATTCAAAGATTATTGCTACACTGTCCCTCCACCAGGCAAATTTAGAAAAAGCAAAGTAGTCTGCAGCCTCTAAAGCAGTTAAGTAGGCAACGTGTTGTTCATATTACCAATACTTAACAGTAAGGAGAAATTAGCCATAAGAAGTTAATTCTTCTGTTATGTTTACCTTATCTCCAGACATAAATCTCCTCTGTCAAAGAGCGGCATATGGAATTTAATGGTCTGTTGAGGGTTGAATTGTATGTCCAAACAAACAAACAACCTTAAACTCTAATCCCCCATATCTGTGAATGTGACCTTACTCGAAAATAGAGTCTTTGGAAATGTAATTAAGATGCAATTTAAGAGGAGGGTGTACTGGAGGAGGATAGCTCTTTGATTCAACAGGACTTACGAGACAGACAGGGAGCGCACCATGTGAAGATACAGGCAGAGACTGGAGTGAGGCATCTATAAGCCAGGGAATGCAAGAACTGGCAGCCATTACCAGAAGCTAGGAAAGGGGCATGAAATGGATTTTCCCTCAGAGCCTCCAGAAGAAACCAGCCCTGAAGACATGTTGATATTAGATTTCCAGTCTCTGGAACTGAGACCACACATTCCTTTCATTTTAAGCCCTGTGTTTATGGTCATTTGTTGTAGCTGGTCCCAGGGCACTGATACACGGCCTGGCTCCAGCTTTGATCTCTCACTGCTGGCCGTTGTAAGCCTCTCCCCTCCCTCCTTCACCTCCTCCCCCACACCTGGAAAATCAGGTAAGAAAGCCCAGGTGCTCCCAGCTTTGACCCCTGTGGGACCTTTAAACCACCCATGGGAGCTGCTGCTTTGCCTTACCCTCACTGGCCAGTCTCCTTCCCTTGCTCTCTCGGGCCATTTTGGACCTACTACAGAGCCACCGTACTCTCCCCAGAAAGCCTCCTCGTTATGTGAGTAGTAAACATTTTCTATCTGTTCTGCATGTATAAGATGTCATCACTCTTAACACGTGGACCAAATTCTGGACAGGGGTTTTTCTTTTTCTTCGGGATGGCCATGAACGCAACATACCTGCTTCTTGCAAAGCTGAGACATTCCAACTCTGGCAATCCTATTCCTGGGTCTCGTTTCGTTTGTTGTGTAATTCTATTTGGTCCACATATTCAAAACCTCTTCATTTTTACTTTCCCTTAGAGCCTTCTGTTTCTTCTTTTCCCTGGATTGCATTGCAGGTAGATTCTATTTAGTGACTGAGACATTAGGGTTTCTTGTGAAGAAAAAATGTAATCCATGGTTCAATCATGCCTACTCAAGAAAGGTGCATCTCACTGGGTCATCCATGAATGTTGGCAAAAGCTGATTTGACCCCTCTCCCTCCAGAGTATAAGCCATAGCACTGAGACCAAGTCTGCAGCAGGGTCTCTGACTGGTCCCACTACCCTCCTCTTGCAGTCAGTCCAGAAAATGGAAACATCTAGAATCCTAGAGAATCTAGGCCTGCATTGAAAGACCTTGACATGAGAAGCAAGAGTATGTGAGCAGTGCTCGGAATGATGGTAAATACTTTGTTGGGTGCCTAGGTACTCTGCATGGCAGATGCAGCCATCCCCCAGATGGCAAAAGTCACAGATGACCCCTTCTGAGAATTACCCCCAGCCAAACAGGAGCCACTTCAAGTTCCAGGCTGCTCCTGGAAACTCTCCAAGGGCATATTAGAGCCAATAATGGACTGAAATGGAGAAACAAAACATGACTCCTTTGGCACAAGTTAGGACCAACTTTGGTGCAATTAATGCTCTAGAGCTGGCTGTTGAATACCCAGTGTGACCAGGGGTCACTGAATGGGTGAAATGAGATATGCACTGGATTTCGACAAGCGAGTATGAAAAATGAATATAAGATAGCTCATCAATGTTTAATATTGATATGCTGAAAAGACAGTATTTTGGATGTATTGGTTGGAACAAAATGTGTTAAACCATCTGTTTCTTTTTACCTTTTAAAATGTGGCTACTAGGGGTGTCTGGATGGCTGTCAGTTAAGCATCCGACTTCGGCTCAGGTCATGATCTCACAGCTCATGGGTTCAAGCCCCACGTCGGGCTCTGTGCTGACAGCTAGCTCAGAGCCTGGAGCCTGCTTCAGATTCTGTGTCTCCCTCTCTCTCTGCCTCTCCCCTGCTCACACTGTCTCTCTCTCTCAGAAATAAAATATTAAAAAATTTAAAAAAATAAAAATAAAAAAATAAAATGTGGCTACTAGTCAGTTTAAAATTAAATATGTGGCATGCAACATATTTAATATATTTCTTCTGGACGGCATTGGTCTCGAAGTTGCCTCTGGGGTCAGACTGAACTGAGTCTCTAGCTAAAACCACATTCCGGCTGATCTGGGCTCCCCTCTCCTTTCTTAAGTCCCGCAGTGCGCTCTCTGGACAACGCGCCCCCACCAAATCACCAAACAGAATCCCACCTCGGGCTCTGCCAGGTACCAAACCTAAAACACTTGACGTTCTGTGTAAGTTTGGTCTTCGATATTCTATACACAATTAGATAAAATTTAAATCAAAATAAAAGTATAGGAAGGAAACAGTGCAAATATAGCTAGCATGATGCCGTAAAAGTTTCGATTAGGCTGAACTCCTAGGCTTAGGACACAGAGCTAAGTGATATGCCTGGTGAAACATACCCGAATCATGGTTTTGATCACAAAGCTAGAAGCACACACAGTTTAAATCATACAGGTCTTATGTTAGCTCATACTCAGTTAATGTTAACTCAGTTAATTCATTTTAGGTTGAGGAGAGATCTTAGTGTTTTACAGATGCTATTACTTGGCTCAATATTTTAGTTTATCATCACTGCTTTTGATGAACAAATAAAAATTCACAGTTCTTTAAAAAGGTGGGAACCTATAAGATTAGAGTTCAAATTTTAAATAAACTTAAGCTAAAAATTCTCAAAAATAACATCCACCAGGAAGCTTTGTTTTTGCTAGGACAGCTTTTCACTCATATGTGTGATTTAGGAAACAAAACAAATAAGCAAAGGGGAAAAGAGAGGGGGGAGAGAGGGGAGAGGGGGAGAGGGAGGGAGAGGGAGAGGAAGGAAGAGGAAGGATAGAGAGAGGGGAGGGAGAGAGGGAGAGAGAGAGGGAGAGGGAGAGAGAGGGAGAGAGAGGGAGAGAGAGGGAGAGAGAGTGGGAGAGGGAGAGAGAGTGGGAGAGGGAGAGAGAACCAAGAAAAAGACTTAACTATAGAGAACAAACGGATGGTAATGGGGGGAGGGTGTGAAACAGGTGATGGGGATTACGGAGCACATTTGCTGTGACGAGTACCAGGTGTCGTATGGAATTATGAGTCACTCAATTGTACAACTGAAGCTAATCTTACACTATACGTTAACTTAATGGAATTTAAATAAAAACTGAAAAAAGGGAAAAAATTGTTACTCCAAACTCTTATTTCAAAATATGTTTTAAAATCCTGAAAATTACCATGATTCAACTCTACTACACAGTGATAAAATAAAAGAATGTGGTATTTTTCATGAAGTAACCTAGAAGTATATCCAGCCACTGGAGTTGACCTCATTTATTAAACAGCTAATCTTGCTAACAAGCTTTCCTGCACAATCGCACACTACCACACGATGTCACTCTAACACAAGGCTTTAAGCAAGGAATTAAAAAAATTGTTAAATGACCGTCTTTGCAGAAGAAGTGCTCACTTAGGACTCTTCTGAGCAACACGAATCTTAACAACATTAGGTGATCCTAATTGGTGGGTTTATACTGAATCTCACATCTAACTTATCTAAAAAAGGACGTCTTGTTGGAGAATCTGGGACATAATGGCCATCTGCGGCTTAGTGGGGATGCCTGGTAAGAGTGAGCCCTTTAGAAAAGCCAAGGCTGTGTGAGCTAGAGTTTGCTCCCAGATCTCCCTTTAGGCCAAAGAGGATATGTTAAAAAAACAAAAACCCTATACCTGGGAATGCTATTGTGACATTTAAAAACATCAAAGTCCTAGAGAAATGGATAAAGCTTACAGTGAGGGACAGATCACCTGCAGAGGAACAGAATCAGAGCACCGCCCATCACAAGGAGAGCGGCTGCAAGTTAACAAGGAAGAGTATGGAGTTAGTTGTTAAGGAAAAGAATTGCAGATAGAAAATGACATACCCAAACAAATGTCCTTTTGTTTTCAAATGTTTTCTTTATTTCTGAGAGAGAGAGAGAGCGCGAGCGCGAGCAAGCAGGAAGGGTCAGAGAGAGAGGGAGACACAGAATCTGAAACAGGCTCTGTGTCCAGGCTCTGAGCTGTCAGTACAGAGCCCGACGCGGGGCTCAAACCCACAAACCGTGAGATCATGACCTGAGCCGAAGTCAGACGTTTAACTGACTGAGTCACCCAGGCGCCCCACAAATGGCCTTTTAAGTATGTGGTTATAAAAATACATTTCAACAATACCTGGCTTCAGAAATTTTTCTACTTGAAACATTTCTTAAAGGTGAGCCTGGGTGGCTCAGTAGGTTAGGCGTCCAATTTAGGCTCAGGTCATGATCTCATAGTGTTATGCCCAGATCACGATCTCTCCAAAATCCCAAGACCACCAAGGAGTCCGAGTCACATATGCAAAGGCAAAGGGCTTTATTACGGGCTTAAGCTCGGGCTCCCAGACCTCACCAATGCAATGAATCCATGCTGAGAGCCCCGAACAAGGGCAGAGTAGGGTTTTTATGGGGTTTGAGACAGGGAAGTTACAGAAGTTGTGACCTGGGAAGAGTGATCCAATCATAATTATTCAACATCATTGACAGCGGGTTTGACCATACACATTGTCTAGAGTATTCGTTACTCTTAGCGGGATCCAGTTACAACATTTAGAGTACCTTTAAATTTAACCAATCACAGAGCGAGCCTAGGTCTTGTTCGGCGACTAACGGGTTAACTTTAACATAAGGTAACAGGGTCCTATCGATAGTTTCTATCTCCAGGCCTCTCCCTTAACAATGTGGAGGGTGGTCGCTGGCCTTTCCTGACTGGGTGCTGCAGGAGTGGTTTCTCCTGCCTCGGGCAATGTGTAACTGCCTGATAGTTTCGGGGAAGCCAAAACTCAGGCCTTCTAGTTCAGAGGGGAAACTTAAAGCCTGTCATGGAGTCAGTTTGGTTTAGACGTTTAGACTTGTGGCCTTACAATAGTCTGTGGGTTTAAGCCCCACGTCAGGCTCTGTGCTTGGATTACCTGGAGCCTGCTTCAGATTCTGTGTCTCCCTCTCTCACTGCCCCTCCCCTGCTTGCATTCTGTCTTTCAAAAGTAAACATTAAAAAATTTTTTAAAAATAAAATATTATAAACATTCACAAAGGAAGTACTCAGATAAATTGTTTCAAGAGATATGGGAAGAATGATCACATGACAACATGAAGTATTGTGTGGTTTAAAACAGCAAAAGCCAAAGAAATGCCAAAGAAGAAACATCCATAAACACTCAGTTCTCAATTCCAGAAAATTTAGTAGGTTGAGGAGAAAAAAGATAAAGTAATCACTCATACCTTTCACTCTTTGTCCTGCCCACTTGTGGAAAATAAGACGAAAAATGTCTAGAAAATAGCTAACTAAAGTGATCTGAGTATTTCTTTCAGGAAAAGTACTTAAATGATTGTGATCTTTGGTCTGAAAAAAGTATCTTGAAAGGTTGACATTTATAAAAGTCTGAAAGGAATATAAGGAGGGGATCATTTTCAGAATATTGAATTACGAGGTATTGCTTTAAATCTAACGTAGATTAAAAACTGTGACCTTTGAGTCACCACACATAAAACCCTTGGCATTTATGGATTCCTGATTGTGGTTTAAAAATATATGTGATGGATTAAAATTTCTCCCTAAGCAAGGTGAAGACAGTAATCTCTTCCTGTTGTCATCCTGTGCCATTCAAAGCATACGGCATCATGCTGACTGCAAAATGTAGTTCGGACTTCAAAATAATGCATACATCGGTATGCTGTCGTTTTGGCAAATCTCTACCCCTCTGACGAAGCAATCTCTTCTAATAAACACACTTACAGACAGACACTTCTTCAGCTGTTTGTCTTCTCAGAGCTTGGTGTCTCCTGTCACCTGGGGCCTCTTAATGAGCCCTGAAACGTACTTCCCTGGGGGGCAGCTAGCTTTTCTTCTCTGTTCTTCCCTGAGGACAAACTTACTTTTGCTACTATGGCAACCACTGCAAACTGCCTTCCCAGACTTTTTCAGCTTCGTAGTCCTGCGGGTTTCTTTGCAACAATAATTCTAGAAGCTTTCGGGTCTTTCGAAATCTTGCCTCAAAGAACTTGTCTTTGTGCATAATAAATTTTTATTATAAATAGAGAGTGGACTGCACTAGTTCTCCATTTGCATGTGTACCTCTACTAGGAAATGAAGGCAGAACTTGGGTCAAATTAGTCAGTTACTCAGACCTAGATGTTTGATGCTCAAACACATGGTTCCAGCAGATGTCGCCATTCTTAATACCAGCCAAAATTCAAAGCTAAAAAAAAAAAAAGTCCTTCTAGGCTGATGGAAACAATCTCAGCTTTTACCGAAGGAAATACTACAAACAGGAGGGAGTAGCCATGTGCCATCGTGTGTAGATTCTATTTTTAATAAATGAACTCACAGAAGTAATTGGTTGAAAGACCTCTTAGGTAAGTTCTGATTTTAGGCAAGTATTGATAGCTTATTTCCTAAATCTCAGTTTACTTATCTGTAAAGGGTTTTACCAATTCGTAAACAGTTGAAGCTGATACGAGTGTTATTAGTAACATTGCTTGACCTGTAGTATGCCCTCACACATGCAAAATCGCTTTGCTTTGAGAGAACAAGGATTCATCGGACAAAGTCAAATTATGAAGAACTTAGCTCCTAGGAGGTCAGTAGTTTAAAGAAGATAGAGTCTCAACAAAATGATAGATCCTTAATATTTTGTTAGAAGAAAAACCATGACAACCCCATTGAAATATATATTTTCAGTGTCTCTTTCAAAGATCGTCTCAGAGTTTCATACATTATGAATGGAACCTCAGCTTTCCTCTCTCTTGGCTAGGATCACAGTATCTTCTATTCCCTGTCTCCATTCACCACAGGTAATTCTCAAAGCGACTTAACCAGATCTGTAATTTTGATGTATTAAAGAACCAGTGTGTTATGTACTCCTCCCCTTTCCTTTATTTAATTCCCATGTGTTTTTTAGCAAACACCACTTAAGGTTAATTCTGAGTCTGTGCTCTTAGCTTCCAGGACCAAGAGAGAATATGTGAGAGGTAGCTCACTAGGTTTTCTTTCCCAACCCATTTCATCCCCTCCCCTTGGCTATCTGGCAAGGACCTGGATGGCTTTGGCACCATTTCTGAGCTGTTTTAGTTTTAGAAAGACTTGTGAATTCACATGAGGATGGTAAAATGAGCCTGTTTAGTCTCTTTGTAATGGCTTCCCCAGTTTTTATATCTCCATGAAGTTCTTCTTATCAACTGAATGTCTTCCTTTTGTCCCTAGGCTGGGTCACTCTGTGTGAGGTTCTCAATAGAAGGATCGGGAAGCAGCCCCCACCTCAGACTTGTTCCATTGATGTTAACCTGTTATGGGCCCTGGTCTATAAATTCGTGATTGGCATGGCAGAGATGACTCAAGATTACATACAGTCCTCTACCAATGGTTCTCGCAGCCATGCTATGCTGAAACATTAGGAGAAAACTCGAAAACTTCAACCCTGAATAGATGTTATCAGTGGGTAGGTGAGAGTTACAACAGACACAAAACCAGGAGATACTCCTATGAAAAACCCTCAAAAAAATGCCAAACACCCATTTAAAGGAATCTGGCTTCAAGGTTTGATTACTATTTCCTGGACTCTCATGGGGTCCACTCCAGAAAGACTTAAAATACAGTATATTCACACAGAAGCCTTGTAGTCCAATAAACTCTATCTGGCCCACATAAACGAGATTCAAGATTCCTCCCCTGAAGCAGTATATTTTATCGAAATTAACCCTTCTACTCTCTGAATTTTAATGTTTGAGTAACTGAATATATATTAAAATGGAGAAAGTTTCTCAGAGCATTAGAACACTAAAGTCAGAGGACTGACGAGTGCCTGGGTGGCTCAGTCAGTTAAGCATCTGACTTTGGCTCTCAGGTCATGATTTAATAATTTGTGAGTTCAAGCCCCAAGCTGGGCTCTGCACTGATTAGCTTGGAGCCTGGAGCCTGCTTCGGATTCTGTGTCTCCCTCTCTGTCTCTCTACCCCTCCCCCACTTGTGTGCTCTCTTCCTCTCTCTTTCTGTCCCTCAAAAGTAAATAACATTGAAATAAATAGTCAGAGGATTGAGAAATTTTTTCCTATTTGAAAGAAACAGAGCAAGAAATATTTAATGGATACTAAAATTTAAATCTGGAAAACCATAAACTCTTCTCCTTGGATATGAGATATAATCACAGATTTATCTTTTTAAAAAACTGTTTCCTCCAAAAAGAGCATGGACTACACTGATTCATATCCTTTCCTGAACTTCTAGTGATGTGGAAATGGTGTTCAGAGATTTCAGAGTCTTAAGAACAATGGGCTGTTTGAAGAGCTTCTCTCCAAATGAATTTAACGATTGATGTATACCTGAATTGACATTATTATGTAGCAGATAACATAACACATATGTATTTTCCTATACAATTGACCCTTGAACAACACAGGGGTTGGAGCACCAATCCCCATGTAGTCAAAAATCTGCATGTAAGAAGCCTTACCCATATATAAACAGTTGGTTAACACATTTTGTGTGTTGTATTCTAAAATAATGTAAGCTAGAGAAAAGAAAATGTTAAGCAAATCATAAGGAAAATACATTTACAGTACTTTACTATAAATTTACTCAAAAAGGAATCCAAATCCATGTATAAGTGGACCTACACAGTTCAACCCCATGCTTTCAAGGGTCAGGTGTACATATATAATATATATGTAATTATCATTATGATAATTTCTCTCTCTGCCCACTGACATGCCTAGACTCAATGGAATCTCAGGTGGGACCAAACTAATATATAAATAGGAAACCCAGATTATATTTATAAAATCAATTTTCTGTGAAAAGGAAACAGAGGTTTTTGGAAGAATAAGTGATTCCATGTCTGGGGAAGGAAGGTATAAGACAGTATAGAACTCCCATCTGTGGCCCACCTGGGATTGCTTAATATTAAAAAAAAAAAAAAAAAGACAGTATAGAACTTCCTTATCAGAAGACAAGATTTCATCCCAAGTTTAGTGAAATCAAATAAAAAAGACACAGGAACCAAATTATAGAGGTTTGATTGTGACAATTTGAGCATCAAAAATGAAATAATGATTGTGGTTAATTAAAAAACATTAAATCTATTCAAGTCCTGAGTCTATTATACACAAAGATATATATTAATTTAAACACAACAAAGAAGGTTAAGAGATCAGAATATATTCAGCATATTCCTACTGGATTTTATTTTTAATTTTTTTTGGTATTGTTGACAAATTTACATGTTGATGAATGACACAGATTCTAGTAAGCATTAAATACATCATTTAGAAGACCTTTTCTGTCTCAGGAATGGCCTCATATGTATAACATCAAGTCAGATGAAGACCTATGACATCCATAATCAATCTGCTATTATTAAAATCAGTAAGATTTGCATATTTTAAGAATAGGAATGAGCAGAAGATTGCATTAATGTTTTAGAGTCGTCAAAATTCAGGGGATGGGGCTCCTGGGTGTCTCAGTTGGTTAAGCATCTGACTTTGGCTCAGGTCATGATCTCATGGTTTGTGGGTTCGAGCCCCGCATCCGGCTCTGTGCTGATGGCTAGCTCAGAGCCTGAAGCCTGCTTCAGATTCTGTATCTCCCACTCTCTCTGACCTTCCCCAGCTCAGGCTGTCTCTCTCTCTTTCTCAGAAATAAATAAAAAACATTAATTTTTTTTTAATTCAGGGGAAAAGATATTTACAAATAAAATGTTCTAATCAACTGCATATCCTAGGTAGGGCTGCAGACTTCCATGAGACAGAATTATCGCTTGAGTAACTCTTGTGCTGAAAATTATTTTAAAAATTGGCATAATAGTTAAAAAGAAGATTTGAAGTGTTTCTTCAGGGTCATAGACAAGAATCTAAGATATTCCCTTGGGCTAACTCTCTAGAAGCAAATAACCTAATTAACTGGAATATTAACTGACTTCCATAATTAGGTTAGCACCTTTTGGCCCTAGGGAGACTAGGATGAAAATATAGATACTTTCTATGGAGAAGAAAACAGAGCATTAATACTTTTTTATATTTCTATGTTTGTAATGGGTAAGAGAATCTGAGCTATTACAATGGTAGCTTAGAATCTAATCTGAAATATGTAAATCAAGAAATTTATTTAGGTGAAAGCTTGCATTTTTATTTAGTATTAAAACATCCTAAAAATAGATGGACGGTATTCATAAACATAAATCTTACTCAGATCAGCAGTGTGTGGCAATTCCCAATGTTCCACAACTACATACAAAATGAGTCAAATCATATATCAAGAAGTTCTGATTTTGAATTTAACACATTTTAAATGAAATAGAACATATTTGCATACTGGTTGATATTTGTTTCCTCTTCTATAAAATGTCTGTTCATTATGTTTTATTCATTGTTTTTTTTTACTTGATACACTCTGTTCATTATTATGTTCTCTGCTTTATATTTTTTTCTGTTTTTAGTTTTAAATTAATCCTCTCAGCTGTGTATCTTGCACAGAACAGTTAAAGCTCTATTGTCTTTTTGCTACATTCTCTGTAGAGATACATTCTCTATAGTATCTTCAATAAATATATCAATCCTTTCCTTTTGACTAGCAATTTCTGTGTTAAGAAATTCTTTTCTACACTAAAGTATCAAAGATATTTCTATATGTTTATTTCTAAACACTTTAATATTTTGCTTATTCATCTGTCTTCTTTCTTGCTGGGACTGATTTCTGTCCGTGGTGTAAGATTTGGATCCAAATCAATTGCTTAGTTTTTATGGATATTAAATTGTAACAGTGTGATAGGTTGTCTTCTCCATGTGATCTCTGTCATGTGTCAAGCTTTCATTTCACATGAATCTACCTCTGAGCTACATATTTGACACCATTGGTCAATATGTCTATCCCTGAGCCAATACCATATCATCCCCAATATTATGGCTTTAAGTCTTGATATCTAGCAGAATAGGTTTCTCGTCTTCCTCTTTTTCTGTATAAATGTTTGGAAATACATGGACATTTGCTTTTCTATATGAATTTTTATCAGCATGTCAAACTTAAGATTTTCAATGACATGTTATTGAGTCTATAAGTAATCTAGGAACCAAGAGGTATCTCTATGTGATACTGAGTTTTCTATCTGTGAAGTGTTTTCTCTCTCCATTTATTCAGGTCTTTTTTAGTTGAATTAAGTAATATTTACAATTCATATGGCTGTCACATACCCTTTGTTTATTAGAAGGCAACATTTTTTGTTAATATTAATGATGTGTTTTTAAAGTGTTTTCTCTTTATTGCTCTTTTAAAGAACTTCAATTACAATTTGTATAATGATCTTATACCTACCCACTTCTGCAAACCTTTACTAGTACTAATAATTAACAGGTTTTTTGTTTTAAATTATTATTGTATATTCTATTTGTAAGTAGAGACACTTTGGGGTATCTGCCTATCTCTGCTGAGACCCCAAAAGGAGTCAGGATTTCTTGACAAATATTTTGCATCATAGTCCTACCTTGCTCCTGGCCACAGTTAACGGAACAGGGAACCCAAAGTGGACCAAATATTTTCACTTAGAAAATAAGAACTTGGAATGACAGTTCTCTTTTTATCTGGGCTACTCGCTGAAATGCGAGAGGCACAGACTTGGGAGGTACAGAGCAGCCACCTTCCATAGATCTTGTAGATAGAGAAGAGGAGATAACTAGTCCGCAGGGAATGATGAATGCAGCAGAATGGAGCAGAGGAGAGGCCAAGAGAGGCCCTCCTGATTCTGGAAGCTCCAAGCCCTGCAGAGGCCAGGCTGCCTTTAGATTCCACATGATAGCCCAGTATCTGTGAAACCGACTTCCCTGTTCATTCAAGCTCGCTTGAGTTAGTTTCTGTAACTTGCAGTTTGGAACACTGACTAATGCTGTGTTTTACTGAGATATGAAGCCATGTTGAAACTACAAAAAGTTCACGTTTTTCTTTTTTTTTTTTAATTTTATTCCTTTATTTTTTTTTATTTAGTGATTCATCACTTACATATAATACCCATTGCTCATTATAAAAATTGCCTTCCTTGATACTCATCACCCATTTAGCCCATCTCCTACTCACATCCCTCCATGGACTCTCATTTTGCTCTTTGTCAGTAAGAGTCTCTTATGGCTTGTCCCTCACCTCCCTGTCTCTCTATCTCTGTTTTTTCCTCTTCCCATATGTTCATCTGTTTATTTCTTAAATTCTACATATAAGTGAAATCATATGGTATTTGTCTTTCTCTGATTGACTTATTTTGCTTAGCATAACACACCCTAGCTCCCTTCACCTCATTGCTAAATGGCAAGATTTCATTCTTTTTGATGACTAAGTGATATTCCAGTGTGTGTGTGTGTGTGTGTGTGTGTGCGCGCGCGCGCGTGCATGCATGTGTGTGTATCCCCCATATGTCCTTTATCTATTCATCAGTTGATGGACATTTGGCTCTTTCCATAGTTTGGCTATTGTTGATAATGCTGCTATAAACATTGGGGTGCACATATCTCTTCAAATCTGTATTTATGTATTGTATCCTTTGGATAAATACCAAGCAGTGCAATTGATGGATTGTAGGGTAGTCTTCTGTCTCTCTCTCTTTTTTTTTTTAAATAAGTTTACTTACTTTGAGAGAGAGACAGAGAGAGAGACAGAGAGAGAGACCTGTGAAGTGTCAGTGTAGAGTCTGACACAGGGTTTGATGTTACAAACCAAGATATCATGACCTGAGCCAAAATCAAGAGTCAGAAGCTTAACAGCTTAACTGACTGAGCCACCAGGTGCCCTTAAGGAGGGTAGTTCTATTTTAAACATTTTGAGGAACCTCCCTACTGTTCTTCAGAGTGGCTACACCAGTTTGCATTCCCACCAGCAGTGTAAGAGGGTTTCCCTTTCTCCTCATCCTCACCAATATCTGTTGTTTCCTGTGTTGTTAATTTTAGCCACTCTGACAGGTATGAGGTGGTATCTCATTGTGGTTTTGATTTGTATTTCCCTGATGATGAATGATATTGAACATCTTTTCATGTGGCTGTTAGTCATCTGGATGTCTTCTTTGTAAAATGTCTATTCATGTCTTACGCCCATTTCTTAACTGGATTATTTGGCTTTTGGGTGTTGAGTTTGAGAATTCTTTATAAATTTTGGATACTAACCTTTCATGAGATATTATTTGCAAATATCATTTCCCATTCCATAGATTGCCTTTCAGTTTTATCAATTGTTTACTTCACTGTGCAGTTTTTTTTTGTTTGTTTTTGTTTTTTGTTTTTTGTTTCTTTATCTTGACGAAGTCCCTATAGTTTGATTTTGGTTTTTTTTCCCTTGCCTGTAGTGACATGTCTGGCAAGAAGTTGCTCCAGTGGAGGTCAAAGAGTTGTCACCTGTGTTCTCCTCTAGGATTTTGATGGTTTCCTGTCTCATATTTTAGTCTTCCATAAAGTCTTTCATTCACTTTGAATTTAGTTTTGTGTATGGTGTAAAAAAGGGGTCTAGTTTCATTCTTCTGCAAGCTGCTTTCCAGTTTTCCCAACACCATTTGTTGAAGAGATGGTCCTTTTTCCACCGGACATTATTTCCTGATTTGTTTTTTTTTTTTTAATGTTTTATTTATTTCTAGGAGAGAGAGAGAGAGACAGCGTGAGCAGGGGAGGGTCAGAGAGAGAGGGAGTCACAGACTGAAACAGGCTCCAGGCTCTGAGCTGGCAGTCAGCACAGAGCCCGACGCGGGGCTCGAACCCACGAACGCGAGATCATGACCTAAGCGACAGTCGGACGCTCAACCGACTAAGCCACCCAGGCGCCCCTTGATTTGTTGATATTAGTTGCCATATAGTTGTGGGTCCATTTCTGGGTTCTTTATTCTATTCCATTGATCCATGGGTCTGTGTTTGTGCCAGCACCATAATGTCTTGATGACTACAGCTTTGCAATAGTTTGAAATCTGGAATTGTGATGGTTCCAGCTTTGCTTTTCTTTTTCAAGATTGCTTTGGCTGTTTGGAGTCTTTTGTGGTTCCATACAAATTGTAGGATTGTTTGTTCTACACCTGTGAAAAATGCTGGATTTTGAGAGGGGTTGCATTAATGCGTAGATTCCTTTGGGTAGTATAGACATTTTAACAATGTTTGCTTTTCTAATCCATGAGCATAGAATGTTTTTTCCATTTCTTTCTGTCCTCTTCAATTTCTTTCATAAGAGACCTATAGTTTTCAGAGTATAGATCATTTACTTCTTTGGATAGGTTTATTCCTAGGTATCTTGTTGTTTTTGGTGCAATTGTGAATGAGGATCAGTTTCTTGATTTATTTTTCTGCTGTTTCATTGTTGGGTATAGAAATACAACAGATTTCTATACGTCGTTTATATCTTGCAATTTTGCTGAATTCATATATTCTGACTAGCAATTTTTTGGTGGAGTATTTCAGGTTTTCTACATAAAGTATCATTTTATCTGCAAATAGTGAAAGTTTGACTTCTACCTTGACAATTTGGATGACTTTTATTTCCTTTTGTTTTCTGATTGCTGAGACTAAGACTTCCAGCACTATGTTAAATATTAATGGCGAGTGTGGACAGTTCTGTCTTGTTTCTGAGTGTAGAGAAAAAGCTCTCATTTTTTTTTTCCTATTGAGGATAATATTAGCTGTGGTTCTTTTGTGTGGCCTTTATGATGTTGAGGTATGTTCCATCTATACCTACTGGTTGAGGTTTTATATCCAGAATTAATGCTATATTTTTGTCAAATGCTTTTTCTGCATCTATCAAGAGAATCATATGGTGCTTATCTTTTTTTTTATTAATGTGGTATAAAATGTTGATTAATTTGCAAATATTAAAACAAACCTGCAGCCCAGGAATGAATCCACTTGATCATGATAATTCTTTTAATGTGTTGTTGGATTTGATTTGCTAGTATCTCGAGAATTTTTCAACCATGTTCATCAGAAATATTGGACTATAATTCTCCTTTTTAGTGGGGTCTTTGTCTAGTTTTGAAATCAAGGTAATGCTGACCTCACAGAATGAGTTTGGAAATTTTCCTTCCATTTCTATTTTTTGGAACAGCTTCAAAAGAATAGGTATTAACTCCCCTTTACATGTCTGGTAGTGGGGCGCCTGGGTGGCTCAGTCAGTTAAGAGTCTGACTTCGGCTCAGGTCATGATCTCATGGTTCGTGGGTTCAGGCCCTGCATCAGGTTCTGTGCTGACAGCTCAGAGCCTGGAGCCTGCTTCAGATTCTTTGTCTCCCTCTCTCTCTCTGCCCATCCCCCACTCATGCTCTGTCTCTCTCTGTCTCAAAAATAAATAAAACAAATGAAAAACAAAACAAAATGTTTGGTAGAACTCCCCTTAGAAGCCATCTAACCTTGGAATTTCTTTTGTTGGGAGTTTTTTGATTACTGATTCAATTTCTCTGCTGATAATGAAACTGTTCAAATGTTGTGTTTCTTACTGTTTCAGTTTAGGTAGTTTGTGTGTTTCTAGGAATTTATCCATTTCTTCCAGATTGCTTGCTTTGTTGGCATATAATTTTTCATATTTAAAATTCATTCTTTTTGAAAAAATGTTTATTTATGTTTGAGAGAGAGAGTGAGAGAGAGAGAGAATGCATGGGGGAGGGGAAGAGAGAAAGCCCTAAGTAGGCTCTGCATCGCCATGCAGAATCCAACATGGGGCTCAAACTCACAAACCGTGAGATTATGATCTGAGCTGAAATCAAGAGTTGGATGCTTAACTGGGTGAGCCACCCAGGCACCCCTGTAATATTCTCTTACAACTGACTGTATTTCTGTGGTGTTAGTTGTGTTCTCTCCTATTTCATTTGTGATTTTATTTACTTGAGTCCTTTCTCTTTCCTTTGTGATAAATCTCGCTAGGTGTTTGTTAATTTTAATTCTTTCAAAAATCAGCTCTTAGTTTTGTTAATCAGTTCTGCTCATTTTTGTTGTTGTTGTTTCTATATTGTTTATTTCTGTTCTAATCTTTATTATTTTCCTTCTATTTTTTAGTAAAATTTTTAATTGTTATTTATTTTTGAGAGTGACAGAGCATGAGTGGGAAGGGCAGAGAGAGAAGGAGACACAGAATGTGAAGCAGGCTCCAGGCTCTGAGTTGTCAGCACAGAGTCCGATGTGAGGCTTGAACTCATGAACGGTGAGATCATGACCTGAGCAGTCAGATGCCCAACTGACTGAGCCACACAGGCGCCCCTATTATTTTCTTTCTTCTGATGGCTTCAGGCTTTATATGCTGTTCCTTTTCTAGCTCCTTTAGCTGTAAGGTTAGGTTGTGTATTTAAGACTTTTATTGCTTCGCCTATATTGTAATATTTTTCCCTCTTAGCAGTACCTTTGCTGCATCCCTAAGGTTTTGGACTGTTGTGTTTTCATTTTCATTTGCTTCCATGTTATGTATATATGTATGTATGTATGTATTTTTAATTCCTCATTAACCCATTCATTCTTTATTAGGATGATCTGTAACCTCCATGGATTTGTTTTTTCCAATTTTTTTTTCTTGTGGTTGACTTCAAGTTTCACAACACTGTGGTCAGAAAATATGCATGGTATAATCTCAATCTTTATGTACTTATTGAGGGCTTATTTGTGACCGAGTATGTGACATATTCTTGAGAATATTCCATGGACACTCAAGAAAAATGTGTAATCTGCTGCTTTAGGAGAAATGTTCTGAATATATCTATTAAGTCTATCTGATCCAGTGTGTCTTTCAAAGCCATTGTCTCCCTGTTGATTTTCTGCTTAGATGATCTCTCCATTGCTGTGAGGTGTTAAAGTTCTCTACTATTATAGTATTATTATTAGTGAGTTTCTTTACTTTTGTTATTAATTGATTTATATATTTGGGGACTACCAATTTAGGTACATAAATATTTACAACTGTTAGATCTTCTTGATGGACAGACCCCTTAATTATATTGTAATGCCCTTCTTCATCTCTTGTTACCATATCTGGTTTAAAATCTAGTTTGTCTGACCTAAGTATGGCTACTCTGGCTTTTTTTTTTTAAGTCCATTAGCATGATAGACAGTTCTCCATCCTGTCACTTTCGATATGCAGGTAGTATATTTAGATCTAAAATGAGTTTCTTGTAGGCAGTATATAGATATATAGATGGGTCTTGTTTTTAATTCATTCTGATACCCTATGTCTTTCGATTGAAACATTGAGTCCATTTACATTTGGAGTGATTACTGATAGATATGATTTTGTGCCATTATGTTACCTCTAAAGTTGGTGTTTCTGATGATGTTCTCTTTTCCTTTCTAGCATTTGTGGCTTTTGGTGGCTTTTCCCCCACTCAAAGAGTCCTCTTTAATATTTCTTGCAGGGCTGGTTTAGGGGTCACAAACTCCTTTAGCTTTTGTTTGTCTGAGAAACCCTTTATCTCTCCTTCTATTCTGAATAACAGCCCTGTTGGATAAATGTCCTTGGCCACATATTTTTCCCATTCAGCACACTGAATATATCCTGCCACTCCCTTCTGTCCTACCTTGTTTCTGTGGACAGATCTGCTGAGAAACTGATCTATCTTTCCTTGGAGGTTGAGGACATTTTTCCCTTGCTGTTTTCAGGATTCTTTCCTTGTTTGTATATTTTGTGAATTTGACTATGATCTGTCTTGGTGATGATTGGCTTTTGTTGAATTTAGTGGAAGTCCTCTGTGTTTGCTGGATTTTGATACCTGTCTCCTTCCCCAGATAAGGGAAGTTTTCAGTTACAATTTGCTGAAACTTCTCTCTCTTTTTCTTCTGGGACTCCTTTGATATAAGTGTTACCATGTTTTAAGGAGTCACTGAGTCCTCTGCGTCTATGTTCGTGATCCAATATTTTCCTTTCTCTCTTTTTTTCAGCTTCATTATTTTCCATAACTGTATCTTCTATATCAGTCATTTGTTCCTCTGCTTCATCCATCCTTTTTGTTATTGCATTTATTCAATTTTTCATCTCGGTTATGGCATTTATTTTGGCCTGACTAGTTTTTAGTTATCTTTGAAGTAAGGGATTCTCTTGTATCTTCTATGCTTCTCTCAAGTCCAATTGCTTATAATTGTTATTTTAAATTCTGGTTCAGACACCTCACTTATACCTGTATTGATTAAATCCCTAGCCATTACTTCCTCCTGTTCTTTCTTTTGGGGTGAATTCCTCCATCTTGTCATTTTGTCTAGGTTACTGTTTTTCTTGTGTGGTTTTTATGAAAGCTGGTTATATTCTTGCTCCTGAGTAATGCCTATATTAAGAAGCAGTCCAAAAGAAACATTAAGAGAAGACGGAGAAGGAGAAGGAGATCCTATACGTCCTGGGCCTGGTGCTTCAGAAGGTGTTTCAGAGTGTGTACTCTGCCCTCATGTTTTGCCTGCTCCTTCCCTCAGGTCGGTCCTCTGCAGAGTTTATCCTCCTCTGCAGTGAGGGGTGTTTGGAGCTTGTCCACTGTGTGGCAAGTTTTAACTAGGTGTGTTTTCATCTGTTTGTTAAAAGAAGCTAGATCAAAAAAAAAAAAAAAAAAGAAGCTGGTAGATCCCATTTCCCCTAGAGCTGAAGCTTTGTACCATTCTATGATCAGTAAACTTGGTGCGTGCAAGGGCTTTGTGCTGGTTTTCTGAGGAAGGCTCTTGCTGCACTGATTCTCAGATTTTTAGGTGGAGATGCACCTGCAGGGTGCCTTGGGGCAGGGCTTTGTGTAAGCAGTTCCGGCCTCCATTGGGTGGCAGGGTGTTGCTCCCTGAAGTAGGTCAGTGCTGACAGGCTGGGAGGGATGGTATGACCCCAGTGTTTCCTCCTTGGACTGAGGATTTCACACCCATCACTCTTCAGGAAGCCCTCACAAAAGAGCAAACAATCACCCCTCTTGTGTCCCTGTCTTCTCTCAGATCCCTGCCTTTACCTTGTCTCTGTCTGAAGCACAGTGCCACCGTGTTTTAGCTCAGGCACACAGCTGGCTTTCAAACTTCCAAATTTTAGGGACCCATGTGGCACCTGTGCTGATTCTCCAGGGGAGAGTCTAGCCACACCATGGTGGTGCTGGTTTGTCCCAGAAGAGTGACTGCACAACTGTGTAGAGGTTCAGAGTTTCCAGCAAAACACAACAAAAAGGAAGCTCCAAGGCTCCAGGCCCTCAGCTATGTTCCTATACTAGTGAACAGGGCAGCATGTTGGTGCTACCAGGTTTTTTTGACCCCAGAGAGTCGTTGCCAGCACTCCCAAATAAAGTGCAAGAAAGGATACTGTCTTTCCCAGCCTGATCTAGAGGATCCTCAGACCATGCTCTCCACTCCCGGGCCTCTGCCCTCCTTCCCCACCAAAGCACCACTGAACCCACCAGGTATGACCCAGACAATGGCACGGACTTCTAAAACTTCAGACTTCATGCTCCACTGATTATAAAAGTGTGCATAGTCAGTCCCTCACTTTTTCCCATTCAGTGGTTTTGGGGAAGGTTTTTTTTTTTTTTTTCTTTTTTTGGTGGGGAGGGAGCACTCTCTTGTGTTTTCACTTTTCCTCTCTGTCTTTCTCTCTTGCTTGTCTCTCCATGATCAGGGCTCCTCCCCTTCACAGCACCCATGAGAAAGGGCATCCTTTCTCCTTCAAATCAACTCTCCACAGCTCACACCTTCCATGAGGTGGCTGTTTTTCTACCTGTAGATGTGTAGTTTGTCCTCTCAGTTGTCATAATGATTTCTTGGGTGTTCATAATGAAGTGATGTTTATCTAGCTGTGTTCAAGGGACAAGACAAGCTTAGGGTCCCCTACTATTCTGCCATCTTAACTCCTCCCTGTAATTTTTCAATATAAATAGTTTTATGTAAGATTAATGATAGTTTCCTTTTCTTTTCATTCTTATGCTATCCCCTTTTCTTCTTTATTTTACTACCCAAGTCAAGAATTTCAGTGCAATATTCAATAGGTGTGTTGATAATAAACTTCTGACTTGGTTCCTGAAGTTAAAGGAAATTCTTCCTTTTTTTTTTCCCCTTAACAATAAGTTTTGATATGTTATTGATCCTTATTTTGAATCCTAGTATTTCTCAACTCTTTGGGCATAATAAAGTCCACAGAGGAAGATAAATCTTTTAGGGCACTTTGAGGTAAATGAATGAGGCGGCTCAAGGCAGGAGATGAGAAAGCCTACTCCAGGCCCCAGGTGCTGCACCTAAGCCTGAGGGATGACACAGCACAGTGGCAACGTGCGGTTGGTACAACAGGTTTAAAGCTTTACTTTGATCTGAGGACCGCAACCACAAGGACCAAATGTGCTCAATGTTTTTGTTTCTGTTTTTCAGTCCTCAGGTAGTTTTGGCAGCAGTGGCTTCAGTTACTGAGGAGACAAAGCCAAATTAAGAATATGTATCATGCCTATATACCGCCTTCAAATCCTCTTGAAAGAACAGGGGAAGAGTCGGTATGATCTGATTTGCATGTTATGTGCTGACTCCTCTTCCCTAGAAATATTTCCCAGAATTAGCTGCAAATATTGCATTTCCTGTTCCTGTTGCCTTTCCTGTTCTGTGTTGCAACACAATCTTAGTAATGAGTGCAGGTTCAGCATATCCCAGTGGGATATGTTGCCATTCAGCCTATCACAGCATGGTTTGAATTCCAGCATGTTCTTACATGGCCTCACGTTGCCACTTCAAGAGATAGAGCTGGAGCATCAGTTGGATTCCAGCCACATACAGAAATTAGCAGTTCTTTGGTGAATGTGAATAGGCTCTACTTTGATTGCACTCAGAATTGCCATAGTGACGTCCACAGAGTGGTACCTGACACAGTGGTGTCTCTATTGTCCAGTTACCAATGGCCCACTAGCCAGACCAATTTGCAAGTCCATAAATAAACAACAGTCCAAGTATAAGTATGTCCCCAATTGTAGGAATTGTATTTGTTCCCGATAGTTTTTTTACTCTAACTCAGCCCAGTGGGCTTCTCATTTGTTTTGTCTCTTTCTATGAAGAGTTTATTATCTGCATGGCATGGAGCAGCTGGCAGCTGGCTCCCATGGAGCCATGGCACTCCATTCTGGAACTGCCACCTATGAACCAGGTGAGTCCCCTAACATCCTTTGGAAATTGGTGGAAAGGTGACACACATCAATAACAGCAGCGGGTAAATCTTTAGATGCTTTTTTCATGAGGTCCTAGTGGAAAACAGCCTATGTGCTCATGAATACGTTGAGTCCTACTATGCCCCATGGCAGGATGCTTCTATAATACCATTTTCATTTTTATGATGGACATTTGTCTCCTTGTTGGGATTCTTTTTTGACATTACCCATCACATGAGAGGTAATTCAGGAATTGATACAATGTTATGTCCTTCAGTTAGTGGGGCTCTTTTAGTAAATGCCCAATAACTAGATAATTACTGTCTTTCAAGGAAATGTAACAGATAATTTTCTAGCCCCAAATCCCAGAGATCACTGTTGACTATGATTATGGGTTTCTGCCAAAAACCTGAGTCTGCATCAAGGCAGATGGCTGACATTTCAAGTATCATTTCAGCATTAGTACCTATATTGGTCATCTCAGGACGTTATATCAAAATACCATAGACAGGGTGTCTTAAACAACATATATTAATTTCTCAAAGTTCTGGAGGCTTCGAAGTCTGAGATCAGGATGACAGCACAATTGGGTTCTGATGAGAGCATCCTTCCTGGCTTGATGACACCTTATGGCTCCCTGTGTTCTTATATGGGGGAGAGGAGAGAGCTCTCAGCTCTCCTTTTCTTCTTATAAGGGCACTAATCCCATCATGGGAGGGTGTCCCACCTCCCATGACCTCATTTAATCCTAATTATACTCCAAAGGCCACCTTTCTAAAAAAGCATCACATTAGGAGTTAGGGCTTCAACACACAAATTTGGCTGGGGGTGGGGCGGGCGGGTGAGGAAGGGCAAAGGGTGGTGCACAATTGAATTGTTAGCAGTAGCATAAGGAGCAAACAGGATATCTTGGGCTGCAGCTTCTCCAGTTCCAACAAGACCTTCAGGCTTCCAATCAAATCTTACCTTCTCCCAGGTGATTTAAATGGATCAAGCCCAACAGTATCTTTAAATGGGGGATATGATTTCTCCAAAAGCCAAATAAGCTGACAAGGTATTAGGTCTCTTGTTTAATCTATGAGGCAAGGAGCAATGACATTTTATTCTTAGTGGTTGGCGGCGTGACACAAGACCCTCTAGCCATGCAGTCCTCCTAAATTTTAGAGCCTATACAGTATCAGAGATTTTTTTTCAGGGTTCATTAACCATCCTTGATCAGCCATGTGACTTACGATCACAATGAAGTTGCTCTTAGGTTGGGCCTCAGTTTCAGAAATAATCATAATATCATCAGCATAGTGCATGAGAACACGTATGGCTGTATTATACTGGATCTGTCTCATAGATTGTGACAACGCACAGAGGAGTCCAAATATTCTTGAGGCAAACGTATATTGGAGACCATTCCACCCAAATGTGCATTGCTATTGATGCTCCCTAGCAACTAATATTGAAAAAAGTCATTAGCCAGATCAACTACAGAAAACTGGTCACCTTCAGCTTATTAAAATAATCTGTTCAGTATTTGAATAATTTGGAACATACCTGAAGTTATTAGGGTTACTTTTTATTGGAGTCCCCTCCAGGAGCCATTGGCTTTCCTCACTGGCAACATCAAGTGACTGCAGAGTGAGTGTATAGCTACTAACACACCTGCATCTAACTCGTCCCTAATTAAGGGAGTAATTTTTGTTGCCCTCAGCATATAATAGGATTTCAAATTAACTATTTGAATAGGCTTAGATAGCTCTAACAGCTCCCATATTTCATACCCAATTAGTACTAGATTTAGGGTAGATCTACAAATTATTTGTTTTTCTCAGTTTAGCAGTAGAGAAAAGACTTTTTAGTCAATCATTATATCCATACCAATTACACATTCAGTCGAGGGAGATATCCCCACAGTATACTCTTTAAAATCATGTATTTCAACTTTTAATGAGATTTTAATTTTTATTCCTTTTACAGTAGCATCTCCCTGTTCCCCTAAATTAATTCTATCACCCCCGAGGGGCTCATTAGCAGGCCTAGACAGTGCTCCTCTAACCAGCTGACCTAAAAGAATTTCTTCCACACCTACAGGCCATTTCGCCCACACATTTGTCAAAGGCCTTGGCTCTGCCATAGGGATTGATTTAGGTAGAGACCCCATCCTTCTTGTAATACTCTTCCTCTATCACCACCTATTGTAGACAAAATTTTTAAGATTCCTCTCAAGAGTCACATACTATCCTTATTCACTCAAAAAATAATCCAGGCACTACTCTGAAAGGACTTTGCCAATGGAATGAAGGTTACTAAGGTGACTTTAGGGTAGGGAGACCATCCGGGGTTATCCAGGTGGACCCAAGGTAGCCACACGAACCCATAAAAACAGAAGAAGGAAGAAGGGTCAGAAGATTGCAGCAGAAGGGGAAGTTAGAAAGATATGAAGCCTGGGAAGGACCTGATCCACCGATGTTGGCCACAGTCGAGGAAAGTTCTCTCCAGCAGCAGAGAAGAACTCCCAGCCATGAGCTAGCAAGGAAACAGGGGCCAGAGTCCTGCAGCCACATGGAAGTGAATTATGCTAGAAACATGAGTGAGCTTGGAAGTGGGTTCTTTCCAAGAGCCTTCTGACACCTTGACTTTTGGCTTTGTGGGACCTGGAGCAAATAAAAAAGCTTAGCCTATTGGACTTCTAATGTGCAAAACTGTGAAATAAACTTCTGTTGTTTTAAGTTGTGGTAAATAGAAAAATGTTATCTCACCTTAGTATTAAAAATTGGTATTTAAAAACTTGATGTTGTAGGCTCGGTAAAACTTTTCTGTATGTGGAATTCCTCTAAACTCAGATAAGTATATATGCTTTGGTATTTTTATATCTTGAGAAGCTTGAGGAGAGGCAGTTGTGCCTTTAGTGGCTTCTTTACAAGTCTATCGAGGTTTCAGTGTACACTCCACCAATTTCCCCACTATTTCTTTAATTAATTTATTTATCTGAGAGAGAACACCAAACAGGGAGAGAGGAAGAGAGAGGAAGAGAGAGAGAAAGAGTGAGAATCTCAAGCAGGATCTACACCCAGTACAGAGCCCGACGTAGGGCTCAATCTCATTACCGTGAGATCATGATCTGAGCCCAAATCCACAGTCAGATGCTTAAAAGACTGAGACACCCAGGTGGCCCGATTTCCTCTTTTTTAATGCTATTTTAGTTTAACCATCTAAAGACCTCCACATCATTCAGTCCTGAATTGTTGTCTTTTTCTTTTTTGGAAGGTGGGAGTGGATGGTTTTCATTTATTTTCATTATTTTATTTCATTAACTTTTAATTTTATTCTAGCATAATTAACATCCAGTGTTATATTAGTTTCAGGTGTACAACATACTGATCCAACAATTCCCTACATTACTCAGTGCTTATAAAGATAACTGTACTCTTTTTTTTTTTTAATTTTTTAATGTTTTATTTATTTCTAGGAGACAGAGAGAGACAGCGTGAACAGGGGAGGGTCAGAGAGAGAGGGAGTCACAGACTGAAACAGGCTCCAGGCTCTGAGCTGGCAGTCAGCACAGAGCCCGACGCGGGGCTCGAACCCACGAACCGCGAGATCATGACCCAAGTGAAAGTCGGACGCTTAACCGACTAAGCCACCCAGGCGCCCCAAGATAACTGTACTCTTAATCCCCATCAACTACTTCACCCATCCCCCCACCTCCCCTCTGGAAACCATGAGTTTGCTCTCTATTATTTAAGAGCCTGAGTTTTTGTTTGTTTGTTTTTTTCCTGTGTTTGTTTCTTTTGTTTCTGAAATTCCACATATCAGTGAAATCATATGGTATTTGTCTTTCTCTGACTGACTCATTTCACTTAGCGTTATATTCTCTGGATCTATCCATGTTGTTGAAAATGGCAAGATTTCATTCTTTTCATGAATGAGTGATATTCCATTCCACATCTTCCTTATCCATTTATCTCTTTTTTTTTTTTTAATGTTTTATTTATTTCTAGGAGAGAGAGACAGCGTGAACAGGGGAGGGTCAGAGAGAGAGGGAGTCACAGACTGAAACAGGCTCCAGGCTCTGAGCTGGCAGTCAGCACAGAGCCCGACGCGGCTCGAACCCACGAACCGCGAGATCATGACCTAAGCGAAAGTCGGACGCTTAACCGACTAAGCCACCCAGGCGCCCCTCCATTTATCTCTTAATATACACTTAGGTTGCTTCCATAATTCGGCTATTATACACAATGCTGTAATAAATATAGGGGTTCATTTCTTTTTGAATTAGTGTTTTTGTGTTCTTTGGATAAATACCCTGTTGTGGAATTACTGGATCATATAGTGATTTGATTTTGAGAGTTCGGAAGAACCTCCATACTATTTTCCAGGGGCTGCACCAGTTTACATTCTCACTGACAGTGCACAAGAGTTACTTTTTGTTCACATTTTCACCAATGCTGGTTTCTTGCATATTTGGTTTTAGCTGTACTGAAAGGTGTGAGGTGATATCTCATGGTTTTGATTTCCATTTCCCTGATGATGAGTGACGTTGAGCATCTTTTCATGCATCCCTTGGCCATCTGGATGTCTTTGGAGAAATGCCAGTTTTCGTCTTCTCCCCATTTTTAATTGGGTTATTGTGGGTCTTTGATGTTGAATTGTAGAAGTTCTTCATGTCCCTTTCTCATCTTGATCTCCTTTCCTTTGTAAAACTGCAAGCTTTATATTATCCTGAAGTCTCACAGAAGGGAGCTGGGATAGGGAATCTCAGAACTGCCTCTTTATGTCATCTGAGCTCTGAGAGCAATGTCACATGTGGTTTCCACTGGTAGGGTTCCTTTTCCCATAATCTGAGTGAGGGGCATCCCATGCAGGGCTGATTTCACTGTCCTACAGCCTCTCCAGGACAGTCCACATCCACAGCACTATTGGGGCTTCAGGAGCCACTGACATTTATTTAAATGATGAGAGGGGCAGAGGAACTACCCTCCTCTAGTAGGAATATCCCTTGCCTTAACCCATTCTAATCAGCAAGGACTGCTCCTTAAATTATCCCTAGGAAGATAGCAGCCCAGGGAAGATCCAGGATGAGTGCAAAAATCCTCTCCACTCAACAGTATTCAAAACCAGAAACAATGCTCCTTAATCTAAAACTCTCAGGAACCAGTTTAACAAAGGTCATCAGGACCGTGCTTACGACCATCTACAAAAGGCCTCCGTTTTGTTAGCAAATAATCCCTTCCTTTATAGCTTTCCTCCATCATCAACAGCACTAATTACCTTCTTAGTTGTAATGGGTCTCAAAGGCTTAGCTGACCGTGAGAAGTTACAGTGCCCATGTTCCTTAGGTTGGAGCTCCATTCGCAAGGAAGAGAGGACAGAGCTCAATGGAAGGAGATCGTGAACTCCCCCTCTAGCTCATGCGCATGCTGAAAGAAGCCAAGTAGGAACTGATTCAGCCAACCTGCCATCAGTTTATACTTGTCTTTGAATTTTGCTAGCTCCTGTCATTCAGGTTCTGTCATTTCTGTCATGGAAAGTCTTCCTATCAGTCACTGATTTCAAAGCTTATGCTACTTTGAACCAAGCCACTCCGGACAATCACCTCTGCATAAATAGTTCCTTTCCATCCCCTTATCGGAGTCATCCTTTTAGTTTCTAAATAATGCCTAGACCATATTTTTAACAAAGAATGAGTCAAAAGTCTGCTAAGCAATCCCTCCTCTAATGCCAACTGCACTAAAATAGGATTTGATTCAGAAGACTATTAGGACCCCAAGGAATAATAGTTTAAATCTATAACTCCTCAGAGGTAAAGGATACCATATAACAACAACGCTGAAATAAGAATTTGGGTCACTGTCAAAGGCTGTCCCACAACAAAGCGTCTGCAGAGACCTGGCACAAAAGTCCTACCTTCTGAAACAGCCATGGCTGTAAGCACTTTCTCTCTTGGATCACGAACCCCCTACACATGCATAAGGCATGTTGTAACAAGGGACTCTGGGAATCTCAGTGGGCTTTTTAATGTTTTGGTGGTTACATATGCATATTCCTGGTACAAAATAGGCCAACAGTAGAGCACTCTGCGAGGGGGAATCTCATGAAGACCAGATGCAAATCAATGATCTCAATCTTACCAAGAAACAAGGCTGACAGGCTGTTAAAAACTAGCATAAAACTCCTTAGGTCCATGGTTACAAACGCAACATTATTAATCAACATGTTTCGGGTGTTGCAAATAGATGTTAGTGCCCCGCAGAAACTTTTATCAGAAACTTTTATCGCAAAACAGCTCAGCCTAATTCCAGGACTGCTAGAAATTGACCTGAACAGAATACTATGTTGAGAAATTCCTCCTCTAGTCCTGGTTTACTATTATGATTGAAGGTTGATGTATATCAAATTCATAATATTTCATTGCATTTGTTTAAATGTTACATAAATTTCACCTTTTATCTTTAATTGTGGAATATTTACACTAACTTTCTACCCTAGTGTGAATCCACATTCGTTTTTCTGAACAAAGAAACCCAATTTAATCTTTTTTTTTTTTTTTTTTTTTTTTTTTTGTGCATTGCTAGATCCCATTTGATAACATTTTATTTGGAATTTTTTGCATTTTTGTTCATGAATGAATTGACCTGTATAATTCTTTTCTCACAAGCACCTCCTCCGGTTTTGAAATCAACTTTATACTCACTTTATTGAACAAATTGAGGAGTTTCCTATTTTTTTATTCTCTGGAAGAGTTTGTAACAGACTTTATTTTCATAAAAGCTGGATAGCACCTTTTCTTTATAAGACACTTTTAAACTTCTGATTCAATTTCTTTCATGGTTATCTTATTATCCTTCTAGGTCTTAAATTCATCTTGGTAAATTATATTTTTATAACTTTTTGATTTTGTTTAATTTTTGTCATATTGTGTTAAAGTTGTTTATCCCTTTAACCTCTGCTGTCTATATCTATATCCCTGTTTAGTTCTTAATATTAATGTAATTATACTGAATGAACTATAATGGCAACATAATCAAAATAACTGATTTCCTTTTATCATTCATTTAAATATTGCTCTGTGTAGGTATTCTTCCCCACTGCCTGGATTAAAATTCTAAGTCCATCTGGATACAAGATGTAATTAAGTTGAAAGCACAATTCAATTATTTGTATACTCAGTCCTTAGTATTAACAAAATTCTGAACTAGATTTACCATAAAATTTTTTTCCCTTTCCTGTCCCAGAGACTGCGTTAGGCTGGAAACTTGCAGTGGGATGGGGGGAGGGGGGTGTCTTGATTCACCTTCTCACTTTTTTGCCTTTCCCAGCTAGCTAACAGTGGCCTGATGCTTCAAGAGTTGACATGTAGACAGGGGAAACGAGATGGGTGAAGGTCTCTTACCTGAACACCTGAAATTGGCTTCCCCTTCTCTGGGCCTGAAGGATGACTCAGTCTGCCTCTTGGAAGGTGTCTGGGGTAGGATTTCTGGATGCTTTAGATGTTTTCTCATGCTATTTCTGGACTCACTAAAACAAGAAATTTGTCTACTTTATTGCTTGTTTCAAAAAACACACTTGGGGGTACACCAGTGTGGCTCACTTGGTTAAATGTCCAATTGTTGATTTTGACCCAGGTCATGATTTCATGGTTTATGGGATTGAGCCCCACATTGGGGCTGCTTGGGATTCTGTCTCTCTCTTCTCCTATCTCTCTGGCTCTTCCCTGCTGATGCACATGCTCTCTCTCAAAATAAATGAACTTAAAAAAATAAAATAAAAAGACATTGTTTGGGACTTCCTTTGAGTCTCTGTTTATCTTTTTTCCCTCTTTCTAAATGAGTTAACATATATAAAGCATTTAGAACACTACCTGACTCAATATATAAGCCTTATAAGTGATAACTCTTATGGCCCACTAGGAAGTGAACTGCACCAGAGTCCAGTTTATTCACTGTTATGTTCTCCATGCAGTTTCTGGAAAATAAAATGAACATCCCTGTGTATCTTTTGTGCTGTCCTTTTTCTGTTTTATCACCCACTTCTTAAGGAGAATATTTAGTTCACTAATTTTCATCTCTTTGATTCTAAAATAAAAAGGTATTTGCATTTATACATTTCTCTGAGATTCTGCTGCATCCTACACTTTTACCAGGCATATTTTGTTTACTTCTAAGTATATTTTAGGACCTATTTTTTTTTTTTTACAAAGATATTCTTTATGTGTGTTCTTAAATCTCCAGATGTGGGAGATATTTTTATCTTTTATAGGTTTATACCCTTATTGTGTTGTGGTCAGAGAACATTGCTAACACAGATAACATTGATAACACCATTGATAACACCATGTTTTTTCAATCTGTTGAAATTTACTTTATGATATGCTAGGTGTATCATTTTGTTTTACCTCTTCAATGTATGATTCTGTATCCATTCCCTACTTGTTTAATGCAGATTTCTATAAATGTTCACTTTATTTTTAAACTTTTGTTCTTAGGACCTTTGTACATTCCTAAAAATACATTGAGAACTCCGGAAAACCTTTATTTAGAATGTGGGTTATATCTAATAATATTTACCAAATAATAAATTAAATCTGAGACATTTAAAATATCATTAATTTTTTTAATGTTTTAGTTATTTTTGAGAGAGAGAGATAGAGACAGCCTGAGTAGGGGAGGGTCAGAGAGAGGGAGTTATCAGAATCCGAACACAGGCTCCAGGCTCTGAGCTGGCTGTCAGCACAGAGCCCAACATGGGGCTTCAACCCACAAACCATGAGATCATGACCTGAGCCGAAGTCAGACGTTTAACCAAGTGAGCCACCCAGGCGGCCTAAAAATATCATTTAAAATCAGCAATAAAACCATTACACACCAACAGGAAATAACTATTTTAAAAAACCTGATTTTTATTTCTACATTTTTTTTCACTTCATATATTTTACACAAAACAACCTAAAAAATGAATGGTATTTTCTGAATTTATTTTCCTTCCACACTAAATGAGATCTGCAGACCAGAGCAACAGAATCCAATGGGAAGTTGTGAGAAATACAAACCCAGATCTACTGGTTCAGCTTTCGTAAGGAGTATTCAAAAACTGTGCTTTACCACATTCTCCACACAAATGGTTACAATTTGTGAAGCCCGGTTTAACACCATATAATGGTTACCTTTCCATTAAAAAAAGAAAAAGAAAAACGTATATAGCTTTATTTCCTCTTAAACTCTCATTGTTACAGTACATATAAAGAAAAGTACATAAGCTGCAAGGGCAGAGCTCAATGCATTTTCACAAAGTGGGCACACCCATACACCCAGGACTCAGATCAAGAAAGATACCATTACCTGTACCTCAGCCTTCTAACGCTTTTAATTTCCCTTTTTAAGCTTAGGTACGGAAACTCATACAGCGAGTACCTTGCTTATGAAGCTGGAAAAAACCTAGCATAACTCCCAGGGAAACTGGTCAAATGTTTGCACGTTAGCCAAAATAGGCTGACTTTTTGAAAATGAGAGGAAGAGGGAGGGAGAGAATTCTCCAGCGGTTAAGAGATCCTGCCAGGCAGTGTGGAGTTTTACAAGCAGAACAGCAGCTCTGGAGTCTGAAACATTGTTTCAAAAGGGAACCACATATTCAGAGCTATTAAGCAAATTACCTTTTCTGAGGCCCAGGGTATATAATCTGTATTTCTGAGAACCTGTAGGAGGATTAAATACTTCTGTATGTTAAACTCAGAATAAACTAGTCACTCAATTAAAAAGTCTGCAGGAGGCCTGCACTGGATACCATGGTGTATTAATAAAATGAATGACATCTAGGGCTTGCTCTCAATCAGATCACAAATTAATCTCCTAGTAATCAGGAAAGGAGCTTTATGAGATCTCTGCCTCTTGGAATCTTGACCTAAGGTGAACTAGCTGACATCATAATCCATTTCTATTCTCATAACACATGTTCAAAACTGATTTAATCTAAATGCTCTGGTATTTTATGTCCGATAAAAATTTCATCTGAATCAGAGGTAGGGATTGCTGTAGGAATATTTATAATATTTTTGTTGTGTAAGAAAACACAACAATAAACATTTTATAGTATTTTACTATCAAAAATAATCAGAAAACACGCAGAAATTATCAATTACACCATAAGATCAAGTTGTTTCAGATTCCAAGAGAAACACTTTTTTGTTTAAATGGGACTCCTTTAGTTGGCAAAAAACGCATTGGTGGAGCTTAGCACCAGAGTAGGTCTCTCATTCTGCAATGAGAACTGCAAATTCAAGTAAGATTGCAAATTCATTTTGGAAATAGATGGGGGCTCACACAGCAATCCACAGCCTCCCAGCTTTCTGCGCACTGCTGACACCCACCTCTTTTCACGAATTTGATCGCTCGCTGCCCACGAGCAGCAAGTGAAAGATCTGGCCAAATTAAACCTCAAGCTGCCTCAGAGTTTGCCTCACTTTCCCCTCTAAGTTTAGCGGGAATGTAACTTCCCGGAAACGCCCCACCGACTCCATTCGCCGCTCCGCCCCCACAGGAAAGCGCCCATAGGCGCTTTCCATAGGTTCCCACGCTCCCGGAGGCAGCCGGGGGCGCACAGAATTTGAGGGCGCGACTGCGCAAGCGCCGCGGTTCCGCGCAAGCGCCGCGGTTCCGCGCAAGCGCCGCGGTTCCGCGCATGCGCCGCGGCTCCGCGCATGCTCAGAGGCGGAGGCCGGCAGGGTCCTGGGAGAGTAGGGGAGGCCCGCCTGCCCCGCCCCCGCCCTCCGCGCGGAGCTTCCCTTCCGCGCGGTGACTGCCAGCTTCCCTTTCCGGGAGCTCAAGCAGCGGCCGCCGGTGTCTCTTCCTTCTCCGCGGCTTTTGCAGCTTCCCCGTGGCGGGTATGGCAGCCAGGAGACGCGGGGCCGGCCTGCGGCTCTGCGCCACTGGTGAGGACCGCGCGGGGGGCGGCGGGGGCGCGGGCGCGCGCGGGGACCCTCTCCGGGGTGCGGTCGGGCCTGGGCAGGGGTCTCCCGCCTGCGTGCAGGGAAGCTGGGGGGTCCGCCGAGACAGCCCCCGCCGCCGGGTCCTTCCCCCAGAGCGGCCGTGCCGGGGCCCCATGCCAGAAAAGGATGCGCCTGCCTTCCATTCGGTTCTCTGCTTAGTGTGGCAGGAAGTTTCAATCGCGCTGACTCCACGGATGAGGCGCCGCCACCCCAGCTCGGGGCCAGACCTTGCTTTGGCTCTAGGTTCCGAGTCATGTCCCTTCTGATGAGTTTTGGCCCACCTGCGGCTGAGAGAGATGGCCAAGGACGGGTCACGGTCAGGTCACGGTCAGGTTGCCCCCTTGTGCACTGTGAACCGTGATCAGGGCACGTGGGGGCCTTTCGCAGCCCCGTGCCAGCATCCGCTACTCTGGTCCGCACTGGTGTGTGCGTTTACTCGGCCGCCGTCGGGCTCCCACTACGTGCCAGGCTGCGAGAGGTGGAGCTCCGTGTTGTTTCTACCCACGCAGTGGGGGGGAAATAAACCAGGATTTTGAATGGCAGTTGGTTTTTATTGATAGTTATTATTGGAGAAATATAGAACGACTTCTGCGTTAAAGAAAAAAAAAGTAAAATGACAACAAGGAAAAACAGGATGAAAGTAAAAATATATTGAAAGAGAACCTCTGTTTCTCAGATTTACGAGCCTACATAAACCTTGCTGATCACTGGATAGTTGCCTGCAGAGTGAATATTTGTTACACCGATAAACTGCTTAGACTTATGCATTGTTGGTGCCTCAGAATGGATCTGTGATGGTTTTTATGGTTTGTAAAAAATCCAAAACATTTTATAGATGACTAAGCACGTGGCACGAAACAAGTAACGAATAAATCCGCATTTATTATAAACATTTTCCTCTGTTTTTTTTTTCTTCCAGTTTTTTTACTTGATATGGCTTTCTGTAAAGGATTTGTAGAAGATTTAGATGAATCGTGAGTATACCTATTTTTAAATAGTGTTTTAACTTCTTTAAACTCTGATATCTGAATATTTCCATGAACTAAACTTTTGATAACAGAGGTAGTAATGACGGGTATTTATATAGCACTAAACTTGTTTCACGAGTCGTCCTGAGTGCTGTTGTACTTAAGAGTTTACTAACAATTTCATATTCTGCTTTATCATTTTTCATTGTATTTGTTACGTTTTTCTGCTTAAATCACAACTGAGCAGGTGCTGGAATTTGGAAACCATACTGTATACTTATTTTTCTGGTGCCAGGGCATGAATCACAAGGCCTTGCATATGATAGGCAAATGGGTGAGGAGTCCAGCTCCAGAGAGAACAGAATCCTGTGTGTGACTCTCAGGCCTGAACCTGGGCGGTTACAGGACCCTTCCGGGCAGGCCTTAGCAGGGAAGCTGTCCTTCCCACACCAGACTCGGGGCGCCAGTGCGTGGCAGACTCTGGAGGGAGTTGTAATCCCAGACTTGGGCCCCCAGGCCAGCCATGCTCACAGGCATATGTGCATTCCAAGCCCAGTTGCCTCATTTGGAGGCCTCCTTATTTGAGGCCCCATCTGGGGTGCCCCCTAGGCATCTCTGCTGACACCTCATTATCTGGGGGCTTTGCTGAGGCATATCTCTGTGCTTGGACTCCGTACTTTTCCACTCGTGTGTCTTTCCATCTTTCACTCTCCTGCCCATGTGTCCGTAAGGAGGAGAAGCCTTTGGTTCAGTGCTCCTCTCCAGTGAGGTGAATTCTTTTGTCTGTGCTGCATCCACCCGAGCCTCACCTGGTACTGTTCACTTGGAAAAAAGGAACACTAAGGAGCTAGTACCTTTTTTTCCCCCCTGTGGGCTTACATTGTCATAGTAAGTGAGTAAAGGCTTGATGATTACTTTCAGTTTGGTTTGTTGTCCTAATTAACTGCCTCCTCACAACAACCTTGGTACGGTAATGAGGAGGTCATTTAGGCACTGTGCTGTTCTGGAAGAGCATGATTCCTGAGGATCCATGGAGCACTAGCTATGCTGATGGATAACTGGAGAGTGACGGCAGATTGTGTGCAGAGTTCTCGATTCTGAAAGGACCCATTGTTAATATGGAGGTAATCTGGTAAAATTTGGCAGTGCCTTGAAGGCTGTGTCATAATAGATTTTCTTCTTCAGACTGCTGTCACCTTGGTGGCTTTGGCCTAAGTAGGAGGAAGGGAAAGAGGAGCAGGTGTGGAGACCAAGACCCACACCGGGCTCGGCAGGGTGCTGTGTGAACTTGCCAGGTGCAGCTCACCTGTGACAAGTTTCCTGTCACCAGAAAACACATCTGACCCACTCTCAGAGGCTGCAGTGGTCCCGCGAACCATCCTGACGGTCCCTTGGGTCTACGTTGAAAGATTAGGAAACCAGGGATGATGAGAGTGTTACCCAGACTCAGATTTCTAGGTTTCTCTTTGATGCTCCTGCTTATTACCAAACCCAGGTAAGCCTCCTCATCTGATCAGTTCGGTCTGAGACACAGTCCGAGTCTTCATGGACACGGATGGACACGGATACCTAGACATGGAAAAAGCAGCCACCAGCAAGATAGCAAAGATTGAGCAGCACAAAGAGTGAAGTAAGACGGGGAACCGAATACCTGCTTTTAGGCAACCCGGGCATGAGCCTTTCCTAAAAACTCTCTGGGTCTGCTTATTCAGTAATGGGGTCTCAAAGGAGGAGATTGGTAGGCTCCTCACCAGGGACCTCATGGCCAGATCCTAAGCAATGAGGGGCCTGGTGGGCAGTCCCCATGAGGGTCAGCCTGATGACAGTCCGTGTGACTGTATGCACAGGTAGTATCTCCTGCAGGTGCGCAGAAGAGCCCGGGGACGTTTCCCCACAGCCTCAGAGGGATTGGGTTGAGTCCCTCTGTCCCCAGGGTGGGCTGGAGGCCTTGTGCCACGGTCAGAGTTCAGAGGGAAGGTTGGGGAGGATTGTACTTCTTGGGCCTTTGGGATATCCGTGCACACTGATCCTGCTACTGGGGTGACGAGGATGCGTATGGGGCCCCCAGCTTGGGGTCCTTGGCGACCAGTACAGCACTTTGGCCAGGCCTGGCCATGGGTGAGGGCTTTCCGGCCCCTGCTGCTAAGCGTATTGTTCGTGTAGATGTATTGTCTGTGTGACCTGCCATTCACCTTTGTCCCTAAGCCCCAGTGGGAATGGCTGTAATTCGGGCCATTTTAGTGGAGCGTGCGGAAGACTGAACCTGCTCGACTACCAGCTCTTGGTGCCATTTTCTCCCCAAAACAATGTTGGCTGCCTGGTGAGTAGACAGCCACCCTGGTCGCTGAGCTGAAGGAGGACAGGGGTACGTGAGACTGTGTCTCCATTCAGTAGCCCCATCTGGCCTGTGCGCGAAGCCGCGGCTACCGGGAGGCCGGGTAGTCCTTACAGCTCCCTCGATAAGAGAGTGCTGCTCTTGCCACTCGAGGCACCTGACGTCGTGAAGAGGCTACTGGAGGTAGCTTGGGAGACACTTATTGACCTTGGACGCGTGCAGAGCAGGCTCAGGAGCAGAAATCCCAGGCTCGTCCCTAAACAGGGCCAGCTCTGGATCTCCAGTGGAATGGACAGGGAGCCTCCGGGAGCCCAGCTGCCGTCTTGCACCTTCATGGAAAGGTCTCCCAGGCATGACACCGAAGGAGGCGCTGCGTCCTCTGGCCCAGCGGGGACCTGATAGACCTCCAGGACCACCGAGGGGCCTGGTTCACTAGTGGCTCCTGTGGCTTAACTTGTGGGAATTGGACGTGGCCGCCATGCAGCCCGAAAGCGACCTGTCCTTCAGCGCGCATGGGAAGGGGCCCTTGCGCAGCAGGCAGCTTCATGCGGTGGGAGCTTGTGAAGGTATCTGCCCCCCGGCCCCCACCTCCTGCTCATTGCTCCAGCCCCGGCGCAGGAGCCCTGCTGTGTTCTCGCGGGCTGTGGCTCACGCTCGGCCGCTTGGTTGCCTGGCAGATAAAACAGGATCCCCTGGCGAGATGAAACACTGGGTGAAGATCACTTCTGCTCCTAATAAGTGGGTTTTCCCGTAATTATTTTTACAGCATACAGTGTTATGTGAGTTTGAGGGTTGCCTTATATGAGTTTTGTGCCTTATGCAGTGTCCCCACCCCCCATAAAGTGTCTTCTAAGCTGTGTGATTGCTCAGCCGAGAGGCCCGCGTGCTGCAGAAGGAAACATAACCAACGAGCATAGCCTGCGTTTAGCCAAGTGTGGAGGCTGAAGCGAGCAGAGGACGGCCCGTGGGAATGCAGGCCCCGTCCTGCTTCAGGTTGGCAGGGCACACGGCCACTGTCGTGAGAAGACACTACACCGTTGTGAGAAGTGTGTCCCACTCGTCAGGCTGCAGGCAGGGCTGTTCATCCCGCCGCAGCTGGCTCCTCACGCGAGGGCTAGGGCGCGCTCGCACGCGGTGGCGGGGCGCCTCGTCCTCCGCACGAGTCCACGGCATCTTGGGATCGCCGACGTTTCCTCTGCGTTTGGCCTAGCCACGTCCATGCCTCCGCGTTCCACTGACTCTGGCCACACTCTCGGGCCCGGCAAGGTCACGTTTCCTGTTCAGGGTCCCTGGGAACTGCATCCGATAGCAGCCCGGCTACACAGCAGCAGGCGCAGTCATGGAGCGTGTAATGGACTCTCGGCGCTGCAGACCACTCCTGATCCACAGGGTAGCTGAGCGCTTTGATGAACATTTGAGGGTCGGGCTTCATCCACGGGCGGGAGGGGGCAGGATTACCCCAGCCTGGGCTGCGCACCTCGGGTCGCAGCAGGTGGCCAGCAGCTGCTTCTCATCAGTGCTGTGTGGTTGCCCAGGCTGTCGTCCCCTTCCTTCAGTTTGAAAGTTACTGACTCTGCAGCCTCTCTGCCCTATAAAGGACCTCCACACCCTCTCAGCTCCTTCCCAAAGACACGGGTCCCCGAGCGATGAAAAGACATTAAGGACTGGGAGACAGTAACCTCCTCCATTTACCACTGGGTGCAGAATGTGGGGTTTTGCCTCAAGAATAGTGACCATCAGTTGGAGAGCTCTCATTCCATAATTCGCCTAAGGCCTGGGCAGCTCCGTGTGATAGATCCCAGTATGCACAGTAGTTTTTACTGAACAGAAGAGGAGCAAAGGGAGAAGGCGTGGGTTCACCAGCCTGGGAGATTGAGTAAGAGCTCCCGCGGCGCAGGACAGACTGCGTCCCGGTGGGACAGATGCGAGCGCCTGTGACTGGAGAGCTCGGCTGCTGGAGATGCGCTCTCTGTCTTAGTTGTAGGTTGAAGAATCTTACTAAAATATCCCCATAGAGACTTTCTGTCATTTCATTCGGTGTAGATTTTGAATACTGATTGCTGTGCAAGGTATTAGGAGATGAAATGAGCATTTTTATGGTTGGATAATACGTAAATAACTACGGTGCATGTGGAAATGGATGCGAATCATAAAGAGGATGAAGCTGATATGGAAAGATTGTTTCTAGCTGTGAGGAATGTAGGAATGCATTATAGAGTAAGGAAAGCTTTTAGCTGAATAGGATGTGAACGTGAAGGAATGTAGAAAGTCAAATAAACCTTTTGAATTTAGGGGCGCCCGGGTGGCTCAGTCAGTTAGGCATCCAGCTTTGGCTCAGGTCATGATCTTGCAGTTTTTAAGTTCGAGCCCTGCGTTTGGCTCTGTGCTGACAGCTCAGAGCCTGGAGCCTGCTTCGAATTCTGTGTCTCCTCTCTCTCCCCTCTTCTGCGCGCACTCTCTCTCTCTCTCTCTCTCTCTTTCACTGAAATATTAAATTTTTTTTTAATTTTAGTAAAAATATTGTGAATTTAGCTGTGATACATACCACAGGCTGATTGCAAATCGCAGGGTGCTCATATCTGAGCAGAAAGAGAAGTTGGAGCTAGTACATGAGTACGTGTAGTATTTATACTTCTTTTTGTTGGTGCTGGGAGGGTATTTAGAAGGTGTCACATGAGATGAACATGATCAAATGAGCAGAATCGTGTTTTAGGAAAATTCTGTGGCTGTAGGGTATTGTGTCAGAGGGTCTAATCCCCCCCGCCCCCACCAGGTTGGGTGATTGACCAGGTGCACTCAGAGGACTCAGCCTGTAGTCGAAGTCACAGCTATGATTTATTATAGCGAAGGGACTTCAGGCAGAACCGACAAAGGGAAAAGCCACGTGTGGTGAATTCCAGAGGAAACCAGGAACAAGCGCCCTGAGTCCTCGCCCAGTTGACTCCCCTAGGAGATGCTGATTCCTTCATCCGGAATCGTGGCTGCAGGTGTGAAGTGTTATCCACCGAGGAGCTCAGGAGGGACTCAGTGCTCAGGGATTGTTACTGCGGGGTGGCCATACAGGCGCCCTTCTGCCCGGTCTGTACCAGGCGTTCAGACACCCACAAGGAGAGCAGATGTTCACCATAAAGTCAAATTGTTTGCGTGACATTGGAACAATGAGCCATCTTTTTTCTTTTTCTTTTTAATGTTTAGTTTTGAGAGACAGCATGTGAGCAGCGGAGGGGCAGAGAGTGGGGGAGACAGAATCCTAAAGGCTCCAGACCCCGAGCTGTCAGCACAGAGCCCAGCACAGGGCTCAAACTCATGAACTGTGAGATCATGACCCGAGCTGAAGTCGTACGCTTAAGCACCTGAGCCTCCCCGGCTCCCGGAATAAGGAGCCATCTTATCAGGATGTGGTGGAAACCCTCCTGAAATTCAAGTTCCCAGATACTGACCGAGGGCCGAACTTTTTCAGGAATGCAGCCTGAGCTCAGCTGTGGTAACTGCAGTGCCCGGGTGTCAGCGGAGAGGCAGGAGCCACGCATCCCCCTGGGTTTCTACCGGGTCCCACCTGAGTTTTATTTTTTACTGTTGATTATTTTTTTAGTTCTTTACTTTTTTAAAGATGTTTAATGGATAAAGTTTAGAGGTGATTTAGTAAAAGAATTACATAAAAATTTTGTGGAAAGAATTTGTTCTGTGCCCCAATATTTATCAATTTATTATCTCCATCTGCTGTTCAGTGGAAACAGACACACAATCAAAGGTTGGTTTTCTGATTTTTGTTTTCTAGGTTTAAAGACAATCGAAAAGATGACATTTGGCTTGTAGATGTGAGTATGTAAATTTTTGTACTGTTTTCTACCTCTGCTGTTTTGTTATTTTTTAGTCTCTTCCATATAAGCGTGGTAATGCATGGTTAGTGCTTAGTGGATATTAGCCAGGTTTTGTCAGGTAGTACTCTTTGGGTTACTGTGTTAAAATGAACCTCAGAACGTTTGTGCTAAAATTCTGAAGGGGCCAACACATGGGTTATGGTGAGGGAGATTGTGGTCTGATTTTACTACAGAATTCACTCTGAAATTATCTGTATCACCTGATAGTCGAAATCATATTTTCATCTTAATAGGGAACAAAATCAGATCTTCATCTTCCTTCTGTTCCTCACTTTCAAGTTTGGAATTTATTTAACCCTCATGTTTGGGCTTCCTTCTAACTTCCCTCAGTAAAGACTTAGCGGCACTGAAAGATGGAATGAGCACAGCGGACGTGACAATTGCCAAAGCCTTGTGATGGGGTGCGAGAGCCGCTGTTCAATTTTTCTCTCTCCTTTTGTGTCTGTTTGAGCATTTCCATAGCGTAATATTAAAAGATAGGTAAGTCCTGGGGTGCCTGGGCAGCTCAGTCGGTTAAGCGGCTGACTCTTGATTTCAGCTCAGGTTATGATCTCATGGTTTCTGAGATCGAGCCCTGCATCAGGCTCTGCACGAACAACACAGAGCCTGCTTGCGATTCTCTCTGTCCCTCTCTCTCTGCCCCTCCTCCACTCGCACACTCTCTCTCAAACGTTAAAAAAAAACAACAAAAAAAAAACAGATGAATCTTGTTTCTTGAAAGCACAACAGTCTGTTACCCCTTTTCACTGGAGGGACCTGATTCCACTGTCTGGTGTAATTGAAGAAAGAGGAGCTGTTGTTTCAGTTTAATAATTTTTTTAATGTTTTATTTATTTCTGAGAGAGAGAAAGAGAGACAGCGTGAGCAAGGGAGGGTCAGAGAGAGAGGGAGACACAGAATCCGAAACAGGCTCCAGACTCTGAGCTGTCAGCACAGAGCCCGACATGGGGCTCGAACCCACGAACCATGAGATCATGACCTGAGCTGAAGTTGGACGCTTAACCAACTGAGCCACCCAGGTGCCCCTGATTTCAGTTTAATCGGCCTGACTTGTCCTTATGCCAAACCAGCCATCTGAGTGATCCCCTCCTTGCCTTAGCAGGAGTTATGCCTGACATTGCAAAGGTACCTCCTGTGCTGGGATTTTTGTAAGAAAAGTCAGAGGTGTTCATTCTGAACACTTAAGGGCTCTCTGTGTCATGTGTGTATATTTGGTGGTTTCATTTTATATGTAACATAGGCTCACTGTAAAGCAAAGGTGTTTTTCTCATAAGTTATTTATTTCAAATAGGAATCCCTAATCATTTTACATGAATTTAAGGTAAAACCAGTGTTGAAGTATATGGGAGATACACTGTCTAGACTCATGTTTGCATGTTTTATACTTTATTGTGTACCCCCTTTAAAAATTATATTTAGACATTTTGTCTATCAGATCATTTAGTCAAAGTGATTCTTTAAACACTAAGATTGATGTACGTCATAACACAACATTTTAGTAGTTGTCTTTTCTTCCCCCCCAACAAGTTTTATGCACCGTGGTGTGGCCATTGTAAAAAACTGGAACCGATTTGGAATGAAGTTGGTCGTGAGATGAAAAGCATTGGTTCTCCAGTAAAAGTTGGGAAGATGGATGCTACTTCCTATTCTAGTAAGCATTTGCTCAGTTTATTGTGTTACTGTTCACCTAGTGAAAATGCTGTAAGTACCTGAAGCGGTACTCAAGGTAAGAAGAAGTACCTGTTTTTTGCTCATGTAAATTAAGGTTAACTTAAAAATTGAAGATTATATACTTTATTGAGGTAAGTGAATTAGCCATCAGGTGTGTAGCTTGCTGTGTGCCTCACTCGTGTACCCGACCTGCTGGGCCCGGCCCCCTGGAGGCCTCCGTTTACCTGAGGCAGCGGCAGACCTTTATGTTCCGTGCCGGTGTGTTGTGTGTCGCAGGATGAGAGCTGCTGTGACAGCAGCCTGACGCGTGTGCTGGAGGAGGAAGTAGGGACTTCAAAAAGTCGAGCTGAGTTAGAATAAATACAGGGGAGGATCTCTACCACATTAGAGAGAAGGTTACAGCAAAATCTTAGAGTTGAAGCCGGGTAGGTGTGTTCCGGACGCTGGCCGGTCCCGGAGCAGAGGTGGGCAGGTCACAGCGGTGGGCACAGCCGGCCCACTGCCCGCGCTGTAGACAGCGGCGCCGGAGCCCAGCCACGCTCGCTTGTTCACCAGCGGCTGCGCCCGCTGCCGCGTTCCGCTAGCGGCCGGGCAGGTGTGACGGAGGCCGTCGTCCCGCGGCGCCTGGGGTACTTGTTATCTGACCCTTTACAAAAATAGCTTACTCGTGCCGATCTGAAAGGATTTGAGAAAAGGGAATTAACGTTTAATGAAGTATGAGGTATCCTAGAAATTTGGAAGGAGCAAGGCTTCAGAGAGCTAAACTGTAGTCACATCCTGCTGCCACTTTAACTACTGCATTGCCATTCTCTTTTATTGTTTTTTTTTCTTTTGAGATTTGATTGATGTAGCACATGTAAAGTCCCTTGTGTTCATTACATACAGGTTCCCTTTTCCTTTAGTTAATGAACAAAGTGGAATTAGGTAGTACACGTTTGTTTTTAGGAAATCAAGATTGTACTCGGCGCAGCTTTGGAAGAGTACAGACCTGTGGGGGTTTTTTTGTATTTTTTTTTAATGTTTTTTTATTTATTTCTGAGAGAGAAAGAGAGACAGCGTGAGCAGGGGAAGGTCACAGAGAGAGGGAGACACAGAATCTGAAGCAGGCTCCAGGCTCTGAGCTGTCAGCACAGAGCCTGACGCGGGGCTCGAACTCACAAACCGTGAGATCATGATCTGAGCCGAAGTCAGATGTCCAACCGACTGAGCCACCCAGGTGCCCCAGACCTGTGTTTTAATCCCACATCTCCTGTGTGCTGCTTCCGGGGCTTTGAGGGAAGCCTTAACCTCGCCATGTTTGTTTCCATGTCTGTAAGTGGGCGAGGAGGAATCCTCAAGGCTGTGAGGATCATATTAGCATTTCCTATTCGAAATCCTTACCACAGTGGCTAGCGCGTGTAAGATGAAGTATAAGACCAGATTTCAGGGGTACCTCACGTCATAGATTTTAGATTTCACCAGTTGTAAGTTAAGAGTAATACACATTTTTGAGAAGGCAGATGACTAGATAACAATGTTTTTGGCAGCAACAGGTAGGATAGAAAAGAACAGTTAGAGACAAGGTCATCTAAGGCGACTTTCGTATGCATCTTGGTGCAGGATGGTGAGAGCCCAGACGTGGTGGGGACAGTGGAGTGGAGAGGAAACAGTAATCCTTAGACACAGTTTTGAGGCTGAGGTCACAGAGCTGGTGAGTCGGTTCTGTGGTACAAAGAATGATCAAAAGTCACAGGGTAAGATTCTTAGCATCGTTACAGAACTGCGCCACTACTGGCTGTGTGGAAAAGAAAAGCTGATTTTCTGTGCATTTCCCTGTTCTCAGCTGGTATGAATTTATGGTACTTGGCTTAATGGTGTTTGAGAACAAGGCCCTGGGGTACAAAGAGCCAGGGTACAGTTAGGTGTAAGGGTTGCAGTCACAGAGTCAAACACATGCGTTGTTGAAAGTCTGAGAAGAGACCAGAGCGACACAGGAGTTTTCACCCAGAGAGAATGGTATGCTTGGGTTGATTGACTGAAAGAAGCATTTAACAATGTTTGAGAATTGTTGTTTTCAACTGTTGCTCCTGAAAGTATGTTCTTGTCTCTTGGGAATCTTGTCTCATTCGTTCTTGTTGATTAGACGTGCGAGTACTTAAATTTCATCCTCAAAGTCTGCCATATTCCCTCAGTCTGTTCACTAACTACTGTGTTAGTCTCTAGAGGTTAAAGACAGACCAAGCAAACCCTTCTTGTCCAGGAAATGGTTAGTCTGCTAGAGGCGAAGATATGAATAAACCGACAGGTGCAATGAAGTCTCAAACATGGCAAATTCCTTTGACCATTTGAATCATTTAATGGAGTAATAAAGTCAAATAATACATAAAGGGATTAGGGCATAAAAAGAAAAATGAAAAAAATAAATAATAAAAATAATGCTATGGTTCACATTAGGTGAATCCTGTTTTATAGCATCTGATTCATTAGCTTACTGTTCAGTACGTATTTAGTGCCTGTGTATGTCACTGTCTAAGTGACACTATGATTAGGGAAAAAGTATTTAAGACCTTTTTCCTGTGTAGCTTAGAAAAAATGTTTTAAATGCTGTGATTGAAGTGCAGTGTTCTTGTAGGTACTAAGACTTAATATGTGGATTGTAGCTTTTTAGACACTTTATGGCAGGACTGTTTTTCATCCTGTTGTTCATAATCCATTAAGAGGTTTCAGTTTCTCGCTCTGATACATGATTGTTACAGATTTTATTTATTGTTCACTTAGCATTGTGTCCTGCGTCATGTCGAGTTAGTAGGAGAAAGAAACCTCTATAGACCACACAGAGCGCCTTATCTCCAGCGGAGCACCGAGCTTTGGGGAAAGGGATGGGGAACTGGTGCGCCAGGAGCATCCTCTCCCAGATACTGTGACGGGTGCTTCCTACACCTCATATCCTTTACTCCCTGGGTGTGCAGTGCTGAACCCTCCACCCCTTTCCCTGTGCGGTGATGCTTGCTTGTAAGTCCTTGTGGCTACCTGAATCATACCGACATGGCTTACTGAAAAATCATTCTTTTGTTGAAAAGTTGTAGAGTCCGTATTCATTCAGTAGGTATTTAATGAGCACCTACTGTATGCCAGAATGTACCAGACACATTCTAGGCATCAATGATACATCAGTGACCAAAACAGACAAAAATCTCTACTCTCTTGGAATTTATTTGCTAGATGGGAGAGACCAACGATAACCAGTAAACAGAAGTTAAACTGTCATATTACTTAGTGTTTAGTGTCGGTAATAGATGCATTTTATTCTTTATTATGAATTCAAGGTGATATTTATGTGCTATTGAAAAAATATTCACGTTATTTTTTAAAAAAGGTTTAATATATTTGCAAACTACTGTTTAGAGATTACAAATAGATTTATGGTATGTAAATCTTAAACTTTCCTTAAATACCTCAAGGGAGCTCCAACACAGGCCTCTTAGTAGAACTTGGAATCAGACAGGTTAATAATTGATTTAATTATAATTGTCTAATTGTAAATACTTAAAGGATTGGTGTATCATGTGTATTTCATCCAACTCCATGGATCACTTTCAGCATTCACCGCATTAGTGTTTCTCAGCATTTAGTCCACAGACAATCTATATTAGGATTACCTGGGCTGCCCAATATAAATTTAGACTCTGAATGGGGAGCCTAGGTGGCTCACTCGGTCAAGTGTCTGACTTCAGCTCGGGTCATGATCTCACGGTTCATGGGTTCGAGCCCCACGTCGGGCTCTGTGCTGACAGCTCAGAGCCTGGAGCCTGCCTCTGGATTCTGTGTCTCCCTCTATCTCTCTGACCCTTCCCTGCTCACGCTGTCTCTCTCTGTCTCTCAGAAATAAATTTAAAAATAAATTTAGACTCTGAAGACCCACACCAGCCCCACCAAATGAAAGTTTTGAGATTGGGTCATGATAATCTGTATTTTTAACACGAACTTCAGGTAATTCTGTTCTGTCTCAGTTGGAGAACCATAGAGTAAAGTATTATTTTAATGAATAGTTGTTTATAGGATTTGGGCTTGGAGAGGGATAGATTATTCAGTGATCAAGTACGGAAAATCTCGTAGAGTACCTGAGGGTAGCTTATTCTCAATCATGTAATTGCAGAGATCGGAGGTGCACGTCATCACACTCAGTCAACAAATCTCTGCGTATAGAATTCTTGAACTAGAAACTTGAACTGTCATGAATTATCCAGCCCTATGTGTTTGGAATGTGTGAAAATTTTCCTGATGCATGATTTTAACTAATAATGCTATAATCAACATTTAAAAAACTATATATATAAAGATACAGATTTTAGTCTTTCTTAATTGAGAACCAGAATTGCTTCTCATTTGTAAGTTAAAATATCTCCTGCTACCCCCGGTGACGGTATACTGGTTTCTGTTACGAAACCACTGAAATTCTGTTTATTCCTCAGCAGAAGTGTGATATCATTTCATATTCAAGATTTTACTTGACCTCCCACTGATCATAAGCTTGAAAGGACATTTGGCCAATGACACTCTTACTCTGATTTCTTGCTCACAGATGACATTGGCAAATAAGTTTTACCTTTCTAGACTACAAGCCCTTTGGATCAGTGACTCTATTTCAGAATTGCTCAGTCTTGGCACTTCGGACATTTGGGGCCAGATGATTCTTGTTTGTGGGGAGAGGCTGCTGTGTGTCGTAGGATGTATAGCAACGTCCCTGATCTCCACCTTCTAGGTGCCTGCAGCACCCTTCTCCCCAGCCTGCCCTCCCCTATCTTGTGACCAAAAACCTCTCTAGATATGCCCGGTGTCCCTGGAGGGCCATCTCTCAGTTGAGAACAACTGCTGTATTTGATAACGTTTTCATGTTAGACACATAGTGACACTCAGTAAATACTAAAAATAATATTTTGAGCTGAGAAGGACTTCACATTAAGGCCGGCCCCTCCCTTCTCCTGCTGCCCACTGTGTAGGTGAAGTGATAGCAGGTAGTTAGCAGTGAAATGACTGAGTAGTTTCAGACACCAAAATAAGAGGAGAGAATCCGAGATCACCATGTTTTACATCCAAGCCTGTCTCCACCATCGAGTTGTTGTTATCGTTTCATGGAGAGGACAGAAAGGAAGTAAGGGGCTGCATGTGTAACATCATTTTATGAGCATTTAAAATGATGCAGTTTCAGAGAAATTATTCATGTTACAGACGGATTTATGAAGGAATGGATCTCAGGTCTCTACTATGGAAAAGTAAAGAACAAAATGTTAAAATTCAGACTTTGAGCTTAGTCATAGCCCTGCTATCGATTCAGTGCTTGCGCTCAAACAAGTTACCATATCTTTCTAAGTGTTAGTTTCTTTATCTGAAAAGTAACATTAGCACCCTTCCCCTGCTCACAAAATTGTCTGAAGGTGTGGTTGAAGGTACATTAAAGTCAGTTATAAGGTATTTTACATTGATAGTTCTCCTTTCTGTTATCTATACATTGATGTCTCAGCAGCTACCTAACAGATCAGGATCAAAAATAGAAAGGAAATGGACATAACATTTGAGGATCTCTATGTGCTAGGCTTGCTGTTAGACTCTTGTCCACTTGCTTTCTCATTTTAAAATGCCAGCCACAAGTCCAGCCAGATGAGTGCTGTCCTCAGAAGGAAAAGAGCTGCCTAGATGATAAATGGGAAGTTGGAATCCTAACCTTCATCATTTTAAGTCTATAACCCATGCTGTCTTTGCTTGTGTGCTTTTTAAAAACTTTATTTATTTATTTATTTTTATACAGCTGTTTTCCTCTAGAGAAATGTGTTTTTAGGAGTCACTGTCAAGTTGAAATTATATCAGAAATGAAGTTACTGCTCAGAGTCAAGGTGCTAGAGAGAGGGTAGAATGCATCTCCATCTTATGCATCTGCCAAGGAAATTAAGTACTTAGGTGGACTTAAATGTAGATTTTTGCTTTGAAAACCATTTTGATAACCACCACTGCATTTTCTCATTGATTGTATATCTTCTTCACCAGATTTGCTTAAAAATAAACCTTACGATAAATTGTTAGTGGAATATACACCCCCTCCCAGTCAATTCGATTAGTCTTAGTTGAAGGTAATAAGGAGTGAAATTTCCCCACCTCCTTGATTTAGGAATGAGGGGCATTAAGAGCATATTTATTTGTATAATACCCCCCGCAAAGCATTTTTATATTTTTACTCAGAAGAGATGAGTGTCAGTAGCTGTAGTCTCCAATTAAAATAGACTAGGCAAAATTAAATCCTTCAGTAGAGAGGGGCACAAAGAAAGTATGTAATTGGTTTAAGTTCATCTGGTTGTTCAGAGGCAAAACCTCTGTCTTCAGAACCTGTTATTTTCGGTTACATCTGCTGTTTGTGTTGCCTCCAATAAAACCTTCATCGCTGTCCCGACCTTGACCCTGTCCATCAAAACCAGTTCATCACTGTCCTCACCCTTTCAGTCACCTTTGTTCCTTTTCAAGGAAGAAACTCTATACTGATGAGCAAGGAAGGCCGAGAGATTTTGACTGTTACTTTGCCACACATTCACTTTGTCATGATTCTGTGTATTGGGCAGTGCTGAGAAGCCAGAGATCACTGGTTCCTAAAGTGACTGGTAAACCAGAACCCCCGTACCACAGGGTCCTTACACCCAACTGTGATAAAATATCCCAGAAATCGCTACAGTTAACAAAGGGAGAGATCCTATGAATGAAAACACTATATTTTATATAAACTGGTATGGTTGTATAAATTCACTGTACACTGCCTACTAATAGAGACTGCTTTCTTTCTTTCTTTCCTGTCCAGATTGCCTGAATCTGTAAAGGATAGTATTAATTTGCAGTAGTGATTGTTGTATCTCTTCAAGTCCTAATTCTGTATTTGATTGTTTTTGTTTCTTCTTTCCCTCAAAAAGATGGCTGTTGTAGCAGCCGTATCTCATTTTCATTAACATGAGGACTTCAGAATAATCTTTGAAAGTAACTTGAATGATTCTAGGTTATTACAACTGCAGAAACTTATAACTAAGTAGATAGTTTCTAGATCATGTATCGAGTGCAGAAATTAAGTAATTTTGCAAATACAATTTATCTTTTTAAAATTAAAATATAATGCACTTCTTTTAAAACTTAGAAAACACTAAAGGAAAGAGCGATTTTGCTGTTTTTTGTTTTTGTTTTTTATTTATTTTTATTTATTTTTTGCAAGGAGCCAATGAGACCTAGAAAAAAGTATTTGTCTTGGAAAATGAAATCAGATGACAAGTGAGACTTTATATGTACATATATATAATATTTTTTTAAAGAGGAATATCTTTTAAAATAAATATTCTTTTACCTATTCTTTTGGCATTTATTTCTTAATTTGTCATAGTGTTTTGTGCTGGCCGTAGGTTGAATTATTAAGTAATTGTTTTGTATGAGAATGTCATGTTTTTTTCTTTTTTGTGTATGAATTTACATTCTTTTTAAAGACTTAAAAACAACATAGCTATAAGGGTTTGTATAAATCTATATTTTTAAGTAAAAGGCTCATTTACTACCTAGTATCTCATTTTTAAAAAAAATTTAGAATTATTTATTCTTTTTCTTATCAAGGCATTGCTTCAGAGTTTGGAGTTCGAGGTTATCCAACAATTAAGCTGTAAGTTGAGTGTTGTATGTTTATATGTGTATTTTTTATTAGTTCACTCTACTTACGTTCTAGTACGTTCATTTCTAGTAGATTCCTTGGAAGATTGGAGATGGGTTCAGCAGTTCTTTCTAGGTGCAGTATGTGATCAGAGGAGAGGGGCTGCCTTTCCGCTTTGCTTTGTACTGAAGCGAATGTGGGGTTTCTGTAATTGACTGAATGCGCTCTGAGTGCTTCCTGTGTGACAGGCGCCCCCCCCAGGACCAGATGTCCGGCTGTCAGTGATGAAAAAGGGCTTATACCCTTGAGGAGCCCAAGAGTGTATTCTACTGTATCATGCGAATCCTGTCTCCTAACAAATTTTACTTTTATATAATTAAAATAGACTTATTTCAGTAGAGATGAAAGTAACAAAGAGAATCAAATTGATGTATTTAAATTCTAATCTCTAAGTGTTGATGAAGTCTCATATAAAGTGTATACAAGTTGGGAGGAGTGGTGTGCAAATTAATTCTAAATGACTTCTAATCATAATTTTATCGAATTTTCTCTTGAGTTTCTTCCTTATTTTGGTAGTGTGCAAGTTGAGGGATAACTTTGAAATATATTTTTATAATACACTCAGTTTTATTTCAGTATTTTGGAAAGCTCACATTTCAAAATTTGACTGATTTTAATTTTTTATTTCTTGGGTTTTGTGTTGACTTCCTTCCTTCCCCTCCTTTCAAAACATGTTTGCTAAGCTTCTTTTATTTGTGTTAAGTAAATTATCCTTTCTCTTCTTTTTGTTTTGTTTTACATGTTCCCTTGTGCTTTCACTTTTTTTTTAAGTCACAGCTGGACATATAATTCATTGGCAGGCTTCGGGAAAATTAATTTTCTAGAATGGGTGTTTTATGCATTGTTTTTACTCTGTAATCTTAGAACCTCAGTCAAGTTACAATGATGTTGTGTTGCTTAAAATTTGTTTTCTCTCTACCAAAATACTATTAATTCCCTGTCATTTTTTTAACCTAGAGAATATAGTGAGAATTATAATGTTTTGACAAGTTTTTGTCTGTGAATGTGTACAGTGTGTACTTTTCAGAAGGCATAGATACAATGCAAGTATCAAATACAGACTGAACTGTTTTCATGTAATTTTAATAAAATATGCCCTTTTTCTTTATTTTTTGAGTTGTTGGTCCCCTGAAGCCAGTTGCCTACTGTATTTTACATGGTTACGCTACTTCTAAAACAGCGCTTCTGCATTTACTATTTTATATTTCATAATTTTATGAAACAATAGTGATTAGCATTAAGTACTAAAAGAGTTGAAATAATCTCAGCTTTCATCCTTTTTTATTCTTTTTAAGATTAAAGGGGGACTTGGCATATAATTATAGAGGACCACGAACTAAAGATGATATTATTGAGTTTGCTCACAGAGTATCCGGGTAAGTTTTTATTAGGAAAGGCCTTTACTTACATATGATACTGATACTTTTATGATACTGATACATATGATACTGATATTTTTAAATTAAATGTATTTTAATAGACCACATTAAACACACATTTTTTAGGGTCTTAAATAAAATGTGTTCATTTATAACCAAAGGTAGGGTTAAGTAGCATATGCAGAGAGATACTTTAAAGAAGCAAAAGAAACTGTGATGTGTATTGTATATGTGTTAACCTCACATTTAAATTCATTTCATATGTAGAAATAAATTTTCCCCAGTGGATTTTTTAATGCATTTTCAGCATTTGATTACTTCTAAGAACTTTGAATTATAATTTTTATTTTACTATAAATTTGCTCTTGTAATGCCTCATTTATATCAACCTATTTTTCTTGTTCCCTAATGTCAGAGTTTTTAAAAGAAACCCCACAGTATCATTCTTCTGAATAGACTTGGGTTTAATCCCTGGCCTGTATTACTGGAAAATTTTTTTTAGATACAGTTAACTAAAATACTTACCTTGATCTGTTACATGCTGCTTTTTGCCAGCTGTGAGGTAATATTGCACATTTTGCTCAGAATGTGGCATAATTAGAACCCAGGTGCCTATTTGAGTTATAGATCTGAGGTTTTACTGATAAGGAAACAGAAATTCTTTCATAAGCATCCTCTTGGTTTGAATGTGGTGATTTTGTTTTTTTAATCTACATCTCCCTTGCTGGGTTATAAAGAAAGTTGGTGCTTATAATTATTCAATGCGGGTGTGTGGTACTTAAGGAGAACATTCATCAAGGTAGGTTAACCTGTATTAACTTTGAAAGTATAGGCACTTTCTTGTGAGTTCAACAGGACGTATTATATAAATACCTTTAAAGAGCTTTAAAGTAAACTGGAATATTGGTGTGGGAGGGGTGGCTTGTTGAGTGCATGGCACTGTCTGGGTTAAATTATTTGGGAAAAGGCACAGAATTAATAATGATCTTTATTCAAGTCTGCAAGACTTATTGATAGAATTCTCACTGTATTGTTTCACTGATTGCATATTTCATTTTCTTTACATGCTCTCTGAATACACTTTAAGATACCTTCCTCTTATACTGGGGCATTGCCGGTGGAATGTACCTTAATCCCTGTGGTTAGATTAGTCTTCATGTGTTGGCAATTTTTAATGAGTTTTACTTCAAGCTTAAGATGGACCTCTGATGTAACTGGGGGTGGGGAGGGGAGGACTCTGTTGCACACAAATTTCGTGACTCGGTTCTGGACTTGCATCACTTACGGTTAATTACTCAAGTATAAAAATAGAGGCGAGCATGATGCGGTGCATCTGAGGAATTGTGCATTTTGAAAATATGTTTGCCTTTGCAAACTCCGTATTCTTTTTGCAGATTTAGTGCAGTAAAAATCTGATAATACAGACCACATTTCTGAGAAGACTGGCTCTTTTTTAGTTTTTGAATAACATTTTGTAAGTGATATGTTTTATAATAACCTTTGATATGAGCTTTCTAGCATTTAAATGGATATAAATCTTCTTCACAGAGGATTCTAGTTCCCTGAGATAACACATTCACATGTGTGTTAGCATGAATGATCTCATGAAAGGGAAAAAAAAGTAATTCTCATGCGGATCATTTTATTTTTAGCTTAGAACTCTCGGTGGATTATAGTTCTGTTCTTCCCTACCTAAATTCTGGCTAAGATGGTACTCTCTAAAGTGATGTACTTTAAACTTGTTATTTTTCTTAAACTTATTTTTTAAATTGATAGGTTAACTCATGGGTACTCTATTTTTATTATGTGGATACAATAGTGGTCATGGCTATACTTTTATTAGATTTATGTGGATCGGGTGATTACTTAAAATGCAATTACTACACCATTAAAACATTATAACTTTAGACCTGTATTGTGTACTATCTTTAGGTCAAACACAAGTTAGTTTTTTGTTTTGTTTTCAAACAGGGCTCTAATTCGGCCACTTCCAAGTCAGCAAATGTTTGAACACGTGCAGAAGAGACATCGTGTGTTTTTTGTTTATATAGGTGGAGAGTCACCTTTGAAGGTATCACATGGTTTTATTTCTTAAAGTCATAAATACAGATGTATTGTAATTGAATTTTCTGTATAGCCAAAACTTCATCCAAAACTCAAATTATTTCACTCTTATTGGAAATATTTTAATTCAGTCTGAGTATTTTTCTAATGAAAACACTCTCTTATATGCCCTCTTTTGTGTTTGCTTCAGGAAACAGAAATGAATTAAAAGATGTTGCTTGCCTTAGTATTTCTTCTCTTATTGACCTGATTACTCAGATTTTACTTTTTAGCATTTTTGGCTCTTTGAGACTGCAGAATGCAACTTGAGTGTAAACTTTTTAAAGATCTTTATATATATATATATACACACATATATATATATAAACATCTTTTCCTGTAACTTTCATATTAGTAAAAAGGAATTGAGCTTGTATTACACTTTATATTTAGAGGAGTATGAAAGCACTGAGTTACAGTGGTCTTTTTGCCTTAGAAACAATTTATTTCATGTGCTACTTACATTCCATCATCTTCTCACATAAAAACACTACGGCACATTGGGGCGCCTGGGTGGCTTAGTCGGTTAAGCGTCCGACTTTCGCTTAGGTCATGATCTCGCGGTTCGTGGGTTCGAGCCCCGCGTCGGGCTCTGTGCTGACTGCCAGCTCAGAGCCTGGAGCCTGTTTCAGTCTGTGACTCCCTCTCTCTCTGACCCTCCCCTGCTCAGGCTGTCTCTCTCTCTCTCCTAGAAATAAATAAAAAAAAAACATTAAAAAAAAAAAAAAAAACACTACGGCACCACTTGTGAGGAGACTGCCGAGGACAGCACTGCTGCTCTGAGTGTTTAACGAGGAATGAATTCTGATCTTCGTATTTAAAAGTCACCGCTTTTCCATTTGTATCTTCACAGGAGAAATACATCGATGCTGCTTCAGAACTAATTGTATATACATACTTCTTTTCTGCCTCAGAAGAAGTGGTTCCTGAGGTAATATTTAAAATTGGATTTTAATGACTTAATTTTATTTTTTAAATTATCACTTGATCTAATTTATGGAAACAGTAAACATGTTAACTCTTTACTACTGGTACCAGATTGCTTGTTATTAATAAGCAAATATCACTAGATTCCTAGCATTTAGGGACTGTGTTTATTGTTTGTGCTTTTTTTCCTCTTTAAAATAATAGCAATAGGAAGAAGTGATAACTCAGACTGTTAAATTGGCTTATAAGTAATGGAGTGATTAATGTATTTATATATACTCACAACTACTTACATGATCATGTGCTGTGCATTCTGTGAAGTCCTTGATAATTGATGACAAGCAAGATCTTCAGGGTCCTGATAGGGCGGAACTTACATTCTCATGGGAAGAAGAAGTGTGCTAAATTTTACTGTTGCTGATGACATCTTTTGGGTAATGTTCAGTAAATAAATACATAAACACAATATAACTAATATCAAGACAGAAGTTAAAGAACCTTGTGATAGTAGGGACTTGAGGGTGGGCTTGCTGCTCTAGATCAGTTGATCAAGAAATGTCTGAGAAGAAAATATTTGAGCTGGGACTTAAGTGATGTGAAGGAGCCACGCAAAGATCTGTGGCCAGAGTGAACTAGAAACTAGGAAGAGATATTACAAATGCCCACGATGAGAACGCTCTTGGGTGTATTTGAGAGGCAGGTGGTGAGGCCAGTGTGGCTCTAACAGTGAGAAACGAGATAGGCCGAGAGACCTGTGGAGGCCTTGCAGGTCATGGCCATGCATGTCATGCACTAAAGTTAGTGAAGGACTTGGTCTCATGTTCATCTTAAGGACTCTCCTCTGCTAAGAGCAGAATGAATTGGATGGGGAACAGAGTAGATCACAGAGCAGTTGAACACATGATGTAATCTGGCAAGTTCGGGCTTAGAGGTTTGTAAAGGAATGGAGAGAGGTGAAAATTCTGTGTTTTAGAAATGAAATTGTTCGAGGTTGCTGACCTGGAGGAAAATGGAAGAATCAAGGATAACTGCTAGGTGTTTGGTGATAGTGTTCTCCGCGAGCTTGGGAATATTGCGCAAGGAGCAGGTTTGGGAATGGGCGAGTGATCAGGAGCTTTGAGTTGTTCATTTTCATTCCGTTCAGCCTATTAGACATCCAAGTACAGCATCAAATCCACAACTGGTTATAGGGTTCTGGAGTTAAGGCTATGTAGATAAACTTTGCAGACACAGAATGCAAGTTTCTAAGGAAATAAGTGGGCCCAGGACCTGACGACTACCAAAGAAAATGAGAAGAAAGTGGCCAGTGACTGGGAAAACAAGATGAGCCAAGATTAAAAAAAAAAGAAAAACAACAAGACAAAAAATGTTTAAAACAGAGGGATCCAGGGGCACCTAGGTAGTTAAAGTGGTTAACAAGCATCCAACACTTGATTTCATCTCAGGTCATTAATCATGGTTTGTGAACTTGAGCCCCACACCAGGCTCTGAGCTGACAGCTGCAGCCTACTTGGGAGTGTCTCTCCCCCGACCAAAATAAACATTAAAATTTTTTTTTTTTAATGTTTTATTTATTTCTAGGAGAGAGAGAGACAGCGTGAGCAGGGGAGGGTCAGAGAGAGAGGGAGTCACAGACTGAAACAGGCTCCAGGCTCCGAGCTGGCAGTCAGCACAGAGCCCGACGCGGGGCTCGAACCCACGAACTGGGAGATCATGACCCAAGCGAAAGTCGGACGCTTAACTGACTAAGCCACCCAGGCGCCCCTAAAAATTATACTTTAAGGAAAGAGGGTCCATTGTGCAAGGTCCTCGCAAAGAGGTCAAGACGAGGAGTGTAGCGTTCACCATGATGCTTGTCCACACGTGGAGTTTCGTGGTGGTTGGTTTTATGAGGGCAGGTGCCTCTCTGCTGTCGTTTGACAGAATGCGGGTAAGAAATTGTAGGTTTCTCTTTAGAAAGGTTTTGCTGAGCAGGGACCTGAGAAGTTTGGCAGTAGCTGCGGAGAAACATGAAATCAAGGGAAGCTTTTTCTTTTTAATCAGTTTAAGTTACGAAAAATCAAAAGTTTTTCTTTTTCCACAAAGGTAAGTCATAATGTATATTTGATTAATTTTTGTTCCTTATTATTTTAATATTTAGATAGTGTTGTTTTAAGAAGATGACAGAGTTACCTAGAGCACGTGTCTAGTGCTTCCTGCAATATGTACATACACAGTTCAGCTCCTCAGGGAGCCTCAGACTATTTCTGGTCAGCTAAAACTCATTCTAGGTTTATTTACTTAGTTTGGTCTAAGAAGTTATTTTGAAATATTTTTCTTATGCATTTATTGGGGGAGGGGTAGATAGGATGAATGAAGAGCCATTTTCACCATTAGATTCTCAAATAGATGCGCCAAAGGGTTATGAACCTCTTTGGAATATCTCACTGTGATGGAAAGTTCTAGAATGGACTGGAACTGGAACTTTTAGTCCATTCTCCTCTCCAAAGCCCAGGGGACCACATTTTAGTGTTAGACATGAGAATGCACACCACAGCCTCGCCTCTGAAGCTCCAATTTCCTTGGATCGCAGCAGAGGGCATGCTGCGTTCTGGGTCCTGGTGCCATCCGACGCCACGCCACTCTTTGTGCAGGGACAGTGTCTTAGACCAGAATTCTAGCTCCTGAACTTCTGGGTGGGCACAGGCAGTGTCTGCTACGTGGACACACTTCTGGTCATCATGTGTTGTAATTATTATTACTAGCTTCTCAACTAGTTTCTTCAAACATTCCTTAATTATTCCTGCAAATGTCAATATTTGTCATCACTGATTTAGTTCTGTGTATATGGTTGCAAAAGTCTGCTGGGCGGGGAGTCAGTATTATTTCAGAATAATAAAAGGATTTTTACTCCCATAGAGAATTCTCAAATAAGGACAAAGCCCATGATTTTATTTCCCCACCCACCTACTCCCATTTTGAACTTTAGGTTTAGTCATACAAAGCTCCCTTAGCTTTACAGCTTTTCAACTAGTATTTATGAAAACCTTAGTAAGCGTAAGAAGGGATATAAAGATGAAGACAATTTCTAACTTCAGGATACTTAAAGGTGAATGGACAAAAATGGCCTGTAGACAAATAACTGTAATATTAGTGAGTTTAAGGGAACACAGAGAGGAGGAGAGGTTCAGAATATATGGAAATCAATGGCTATTAGATTCCTTCTATGTAGTAATGGTAAGAGTATGGCCAACTTGGGCATCCTTGAAAGAGAGGGATGCTGAATGTTAAAACTACTTTCAAAGCATTTTTTGTAGATGAGTTGCCAAGAGCAGGTGCTTAGAGGTACTCGATGATAGAGCCTTTCCTATGAGCTTTGCTGCTGCCTTTGAAACAGTTATTTTCGTGGTGGTGTACCCTGTGTTAACAGTCATGTAAACAGATCATTCTGTCTTACCTGAGGTATGCCTTTCCCCCTTTTCTGTATTTCCAGAACAGCTGTCTCTATTTTTATTTTGTTACTGTTATTGTCATTAGTTATCAATTGATTATTTGTTGCTTTTCATTATTACCACATCATGGAATAGTTTTATGTGGCTTACCCAAATTACATCTGTTCTGCATGGATAGATTTCTCTACTATAATATTTGTACTGTTTAGAAATAATGACAACATACCTTCTGAAAGAATTTCTTATTATTAATTGCCAGTATAGGTTCCCATGTATAAAGCCAATTTACAGTTTAAACCTGCCCTCACATTTGTTAACGGACCTAATTTTCCTAACTCTGTGGTGAGTGGAGACTCCGGGTCCCTGATTTGCAGAGGAGAAAGCCCAGCTCCTGGGGACAGCCGTGGACTCCATGCCCCACAGCCCGGGAATGGCAGGGAGGGACTCGAGTCTCCCAGTGCCAATCCTCCGCCACTGCTCCTCGTCGCCTCAGAGCGGGGCTCCCGCACTTCCTGTGGTGTCGTCATGTCTGTTATCGGCCCTAAGAATGTTCCATGGCTCTCACAGCAGCAAACAGGGCACTGTGCCTGGGGATGTATAAAGAGATGCCAAACGCATGAAGCTTGGGATTGACTGTGCTTCTTAAATGTTGGCAACATGGTTGTTACTGTTGCGGGTTTTTCTGGTGTCTTGCAATACTTTTGAAATTCCAGCTACTGATTAACAATTTGTGTAATGATGAAAGCTGCTTGCACATCTTATTTTCGCAGTATGTGACATTGAAGGAGGTGCCTGCTGTCCTTGTTTTCAAAGATGAGGCTTACTTTGTTTATGATGGTAAGTTCCAAAGTTTTAACTGATACAAAACATTTTAAAATTAAAATGCTGTGTCTCTTATAGGACTGAGGTGTTGAAGGAATTTGTAGATGCAGCAATTCTTACATCTCCCATTAGTTGAGTGACTGGCAGGTTTTTCTTGCCCTTCAGCTTTACTTTTTCCATCTAATGTGCTTTCTGGGTCTTGCCTACAATGAATTTCTAATTTTTTTTTTTTTTTTGATCTGGTCATTTGTCTTTTGAGCAATTTCTGTGCCATTTTTTTAAAACATTCAAAATTATTTATATAGAAAAAAAGATCTAATGTTTCAGACTCACAAAAGGATGAAGAAACAAAACCCCTTCAATAGTGGTGAAGTCCCCGTAGGTATGTTCTTCCCTTGCTCCTTCCCTCCCTTCCTGACAGAATAACCACTCACTGCTATTCAGCATTTCTGCAGTGAAGTAAGTACTTAGCCTATTTTTAAAATACTTGTGTTCTACCAAATGTACATCATAATCAAGAGAATGCTAGAATAATAAAAAAACACATACCCACCACCCAGATTGGACAGTTACCATGATCTTACCACATTTGCTTCAACAATTTTTTCTTTGTTGAACTGTTTTAAAGCAAATCCCAGAGGCTTTACATCACCATGTGCTTCATTACGCATCTCTTTAAAAATGTTACTTTTCCTTTGTATATAATTACAGGCTGTTATAACACTTAATAAAATCTGCAGTAATTCTTCGCATTATCAAATACCTACTCCCACAGTCTCAAAACTGCAGTGGGTTCCTCAGGCCAGCGGAACAGACTCCCAGGGGCTCCAGGAGAGCATTTAAATTTCAGGGGAAACAGTGAAACTGCATCGGTTAGACCCCACACAGCCACTCAGAAGCAAAAGTAAATGCCAACTCACACCCGATAGCAGTCTTGGAGACCTTCTGCGTTACAACTTGAAGTTGAAGCTTCAGTTCCTTTTTTTATGTTTTTCTACATTTATTGAGAGAGAATTAACATATATTTAAGGCATATGATGTGATGCTTTTTAAAAATTTTATTGAAGTCCAAGTTACCATGCAGTGTAGTGTGATTGATTCATCACTTACATATAACACCCCCTGCTCATCCCAGCCAAGTGCCCTCCTCAGTGCCCAGCCCCCAGCCATCTCCCCTCCAGCAGCCCTCGGTTTAAGAGTCTCTTATGGTTTGGCTTCGTCTCTGTTTTTATCATTTTTCCTTCCCTTCCCCTCTATTCATCTGTGTCGTTTCTTAAATTTGACATATGAGTGAAATCATATGGTGTTTGTCTTTCTGACTTATTTTGCTTAGCATAATTCGTTCTAGCTTCATGCATGTCATTGCAAATGGTGAGTTTTCATTCTCTTTGATCGGCGAGTGACATTCCATTTATATATATACCACATCTTTATCCATTCGTCAGTCCAGTCTATGGACATTTGGGCTTGAAGCTTCAGTTTCTTATTTCCACCAGCTACGTTTGAAGTACCCAGTACCTTTGTGTGGCTTTTTGTTACCATGTTGGAGAGCACAGATATGGAACGTGTTATTCATTGCAGAAATATTCTAGAGTCTTGTTATCTTATAACAGACAAGAAACTAGAACTACTTGAGAGCTGTAAGCTTTGGAGTCCTTACATAACTCAAGTAAATAGAAGAATATCTAATAAAAGGAATATTCTGATTTTTTTTCTAATGAAAGGAACATTTTAATTATTTTAATAATCATGAGAACTAAGCATTTCTAAAATTTTGAATATTCATTAATTTAAATAAATGTAAAGGCTGAATTTTAGTTTTTTGCTGTAGTATAACGACCACCATTTATTTGTATGGTTTATACAGTAAATGCTATTATGTATTTGATACTTCATGTTATCCTTACCATAATCTGTGGGGGTAGATACTAAAGTAGATTAATATTCCCAGATTATGAAAGAGATAACCAGAGTGTTAGATAACGAGATGGGTGTATAAATAAATCACAGGTTCATTGATTTATTTGTTCGTTCACTGGATATTTATTGATTGTCTGTATTAGACATTGGGCTTAAAAAGGAAGTTAAAAGGAACTTGCATATATGAAAATCTGAGAAGGAAAATAATGCATATCTACACCGATTCTAACCATTTGGTCTTTGATTACTACACTCCTTGTGCGATAAGCACTTAACATATATTGTAACATATATTGTCTTATTTGAAAGCAGTCCTTCTGAGATCACTATTCATGCTATTTTACAAATGAAAAAAATAGGATTCCTGTGGGTTTTCCCCCCTAAATCAGAATAGTGTAATCAAGCATTAGTGTTCAGAAATCTTGTTCAGGTTCTCTTATGAGTTTGTTAACACTTCACAGAGCCACTTTGTTTCTTTTAGGGAAAAGCCTGATCATATCTGTTTAGACGTAAACCTGTTCTTTATCATGGCTAAGAAAGTACCCACCCTCATCTTGCCTTGGTTCAGATGGGGCCTCCTGTGAGTGGGCAGGAGGAGTAGGTTAAGTATCTGTAGCTATTATAGAGGCCAGTGTTTTCTGATGTGCAGTTAGTTAGTTTGAGAACCTGCCTGAAGCTTCAGATAAAATGGGTTTGCTTTGAATGCTCCTTCTAGTTTTTAATTGTTATCAGTAAATTTAGAAGCTTTGGGATAGGGGCTCAGGAGCATAGTTTCTTTTCTTTTTTTAAACATTTATTTTTGAGAAAGAGCAGGGGAGGGGCAGAGAGAGAGGGAGACACAGAATCCTAAGCAGGCTCCAGGCTCTGGGCTGTCAGCACAGACCCTGAGATCATGACCTGAGTCAAAGTCAGGCACTTAACAGACTGAGCCACCCACACACCCCAAGGATAGTTTTTCTGATGAGTTTCAGATGTATCACTTTGTATGATCTTTAGAACATTTGCTTTTGACCTGGAGTGGAGATTGTGGCCCAATAATCAACTCAAATTTTATGTTTATTCTTCTGATTCTAAATCCAAATCCATAAGTACTTCCAGATTTGCAGTATGTCACTTATTTTATAGAATTCATAACTTGAAAATGTTTTGCTTATCAATTCAAGTGACAGAAAAAGCACATCTTTCAAGAAGTATTAAAATCCAGTCTTTAACCAAACATATTGAAGGCCATAGAGGCTTTTACATCAGTTTCTTTATCATACAGTATTAATAATTGTTCACAATTACCTCAGAATTCTATTTCTAATCAGGACATAATACTTCATATTATAAATGCTTTCTACTTAGCAGGGGAAGTAGTTGACGTTGGAAAAAGGTCAAAATACAATTTTATATGTATGCTGTGTTTTACTATGAGAAAAGATCTTAAACTGAGGTAGAAATGTCATAAAATAGAAAAGAGTAAAAAATTTTAATAAAAAATTACCTATAGTGCCATCATTCAGGAATAACTGTCAGCCCAAGATAACCATTTGGTAGGAGTATTTGCCTTCATTTTATCATTCTGTCCGTTTTTTTCATACTTCATGTTTTACAGAGTTACAGTTATGTTGTAATACTGTCTTGCAACCTGCTTTACCACTTAATTACTAATGTTTTCAAAGTCTGTAAATGGTCTTCCATAAGTTACCATAATTATTTAAATTACTTTATGTTTAGGGTATTTCACTTATTTCCTTAATTTTCATTTATCTTTTGTTGTTTTTAATGATGCCGCGGTGAAGAATTGCTTTGTGCATTAATCCTTTTATACATCTGTTTGCTTAGAATAGACTCCTAAGATGAAATTTATGATTTTAAGATTATTGTTCTGTGTCAAGGCATTTTATGTATATTGCTAGGTTGGAACGCTATGAACATTTTAAAGTCATATCTGCATATAACTTACTAGCTTTGTTTTATTTTTAAGAGTACGAGGATGGTGATCTGTCATCGTGGATCAACAGGGAGAGGTTTCAGAACTATCTTACCATGGATGGCTTCCTCTTGTATGAACTTGGAGACACGGGTAACAAGCAAATATACAACTCTCTGTCAGTCTGCACTGCTTTTCGTTTACTGGTTACTTTACTTTGATTTTGTAGGGAATGAATTTTAAGCTCTGTTTCATAATTTCATTCCTGTATAAGACCTGAATGCCAGTTCCACTTTATGAGAATATAGATTAATATTAACAAAGAACAAACATCGGATAGGGATCAAAGGTCGGTTAGAAAAGGTTCACTGGTTACAACTTACAGTGACAGAGAAAACCAAGCCTGTGTAATAAGGAACTGAGAAAAAATAACCAGGAAGCTTTATTAGGAGGGTGAGTTTGTAGTAAGAGTTGGAATTCAACTTATCACCACCTATTAAGGTCTGCTTTTACTTGGGAGGAAAAGGTGGGCACCGCATTGGCATGGTTCTTAAAGTTGCATGATTGGAAAGGACAAGCCAAGTAAATATATTTATAGAGGCAGAAATGAAAGTTTATCAGCAGCTGACTGTAGGGTCTCAAATAGATGCAAACTATCATAAGGAGTTAACCATGTAAGTTGTAGGAGGAAGTGTTTGTCAGTTTATATTGAATTACAAATGAGAAGTAAATTATGGATATTATTGCCAAATTTTTTTTCGTTTACAATTTCATTGGTAAGTGTGATGAAAGTATAGTTTTAGAAATTAAAAAAAATGGGAAAATTTTACTTAAGCATTCAGTTTTTTTACATGAGAAGTAGTATGCATAGTTTCCTCTTCATGTTTTCCTGCTCTTGAATCTGATCAAGAATACAAATTAGAAATGTTCTAATAGGTTCTCATGTTATTTTCTGACTCTTGGGATATTTGTTCTGGCTCCTGAGCCCGCTTTTTCATGTTCTGTGTCTAGGGACGTTTCTATCTTTGCTTATGCTCACAGAGGGAGAGGCGGGCGCTAGCTCACTGTTGGAAGTTGATGTGGATGCTGTCGAAGACTGTGGTTTACTTCCGGACTCTTTCAGACCCCTGTGAAGGGAAGACGGGAGCAATATAGGAATAGAGTAGTTTTACTTTTGGTTCAGTAATCATAAGGGACCCCATGACCTTGAGGTGGTTAAAGTCTCTTCTCCCAGATTAATTCAGAAAGAAGTTGTCTCTGGAATGTTCCTCTTTTGTGTCCAGCATAATTGCCCTTGTTTGGTAGTGCTGCGACTCAGCCCTACCCCTTGTCCCCCTGTTCGCTCTCCACACGAGCACAGGAGACCCTGGCTTTGGTGGCAGCGGGTCCCTGCGTCCTCTGACCCCGCCCGAGTCTCCCGTCTTCCTCTCCAGCCACGTCGACTTCTCGGTTTCCTGCAAAGCCTGTGCACCGTGGGCCAGTGCACCTTCATTCCTGGGAATGTGCAGTTAATTCCTGTTCACCCATCAAACTCAGACCAGACATTGCTTCTTAACAACACCTTTTTCTGGTCTTCGGAAACTAATGAAGGTCACTTCGGAGCACTCTTTTGTCGCTTCCTGTTCCTTTCCTTCAGAATCTTCTCGTTGTTAGCTTACATGTGTTTGTCTGTTGTAAATGGTCCCTGTATGTTACTGTAACTTTCTCTGTATGTTACTGTTCCTACTAGCCTGTGCTGTCCGCTGATGCAGGGCTGTGTCTGTGTGGCTGTCACTGTGGTTAAATCCCTCAGCTAACAAACGGTGGTGCCTCACTGCTCTGCGCCCCATGCCCCACCCGCCGCCCAGCCTGGCCCAGAACAGGAGAGACACGCTGGATTGCAGCGTCTGCTCTTCTGACTCCAGTCCCAGTGCTCTGCTTACTACATCATGCCGTCCAGTCCACTAGAGGATAGTAGAGATGACTGTTGTGTTCAGGGTTAGATAAATTGGGGTCAGGCCTGTTTTGTGTAGCATTAGTGGCAGGTAGTGACCCATGCATGGTACTGGAAGGAGTAGACTGTAAACATCATCCCTTGTTACGTGTCATTCTTTCAGAGCTAAGTTAACTGATCGTAAATTTCTTTTATCAGCTTATTTCTTAATGTCTTAGCTTTTGACAAAATACTTATTTTAGTCAGTTTGTGAGTTGTGTGAAAACAAGACAATTTGAGTATATAAATAGTTACTATTATTAACAGATGGGGGTTGGGGGCTGGGAGGGAGGACATCACTTGGAGTTGACCAGTGCACTGATTTATTCTACTGTGTATAACATGTAGGATCATCGGAGTTAAATTCTAGAAGCTGTTTACTAATTACCAATTCACATCTACAATAATAATTGAAGTTTGACAAGGGCTTTGAATTTAGATATGCCATTCTTCATTTCAGGAAAGCTTGTGGCGATTGCAGTTATTGATGAGAAAAATACATCAAACGAACACACCAGGTATAGCGTCTTCAAATAGTTTTAAGCTTCAAATACCATCTCATGGAAGCTTTACATGGCTTCAGATAAACTTGGTATAGTATCTTACTTTTCCTACACTGCTATAGATAAGGCAGCAGATATTGTAATTGAAAAATCATAATATATTTTTAAACTGCAGAGATGAAATGTTCATGTGTTCCTCCACAGATTAAAATCAATTATTCAGGAAGTTGCTAGAGATTACAGAGACCAGTTCCATAGGTAAGTGATTGCATTCAGGAACATTCCTTTATCTTTGCTTAATTACATTTTGTTATATGGTAAGGCAAAAGGAGTACCCTTTTATACTTTTGAAGGCGAGTCAAGATACTGAAGAGAACTATAGTAAGTTGCATTTCAGTATGAATTGTTTGGACTTAAAATTTGTTGATATATGTCATATAAGTGAAAAAAACTTTCATTTGTAATTTGTAGCATACTTCTTGATAGGATTTGGGATACATTTGTGGTAAGGATATATGCACTCATGCATTGAAGACGAAGTTAAATGCGGAATCACAGGTCAGATACAGACAGATGATGATTTTCAGGAGAACTCAAAGAATAACTATAAAAAAATAACTGATCTTTTTCGCTTTGTGCTAATCATTGTGTTTATTGCTGCCGTAAGAGACATTCATTATAAATCTGTTAATATTTACTTATTATCCCCTTTTATTTTTAATACTAGTGAAGTATAAGTGATATGTGTTTATATTATCTCCTGCTATGAGCATTTTCTGATTAGTTCTTTTTAGAAGAAGGGGGTAATTTTTATTAAACATATTTTAGTTAGAAAAGCTTATATTGCCCTGCATGGTAAATGTAGAGTAGAAATGTTTTAGGACTTGTTTAATTTTACTCATGTGTATTTGTATCTCAGAAGCCAGTAGAATTCATAATCTTTTGTACATTGATTTTATGTGATTTATATTTAATGTTTTCAGTGTTTATATGCTTACCAAGCCCTAAAGTTCTGTTCTTGGTATATATTTACCTTATTTTGTATCTAATATTGCTCTCTCTCTCTCTTTTGTTTTTCTTTTGGTTGTTGCTTGTTAGAGATTTTCAGTTTGGCCATATGGATGGAAATGACTATATAAATACTTTGCTAATGGAGTAAGTAAAGTTCTAAATGATTAAATGATTTCCCTATCAATTCTGTCAGTTTTTAAATTTCTGTTTCTGATAAACAAAAGGACTACTAGCTGGAAAGGAAACAAACTTTCATATATGCTGATACAGACATTCTCCTCTCAAATATCTTACCTTGGTTTGTAATCTAAATTTGAAATTCACTGAGCTTTAATAATTGCACTATATTAAAAAAAATTACCTTGGGGCGCCTGGGTGGCTCAGTCAAACATCCAATTTTTGATTTCAGCTCAGGTCATGATCTCACAATTTCATGAAGTTGAGCCCCATGTCGGGCTCTGCGCTGACAGCACAGAGCCTCTTTGGGATTCTCTCTCTACCCACCCCTCCCCCCATGTGCAATGTGGGCACACACACACACAAACTACTCTTTCAGATAAAATTAGAAAAAAAAGTATTTCTCAATTCCATGTTAATAATTTACAGTATTTTGGAAAGAAGACAATGTTCAAAAACTTCTAGATTTTGTGGTTTCTGTTTAACACACACCTTAAATTCAGTTTTAATGAGTAAATGTAATTTAAGTAAACACATTTTTATTCATTTTGAGAGGGAGAAGTGCACGCGTGTGAGTTGGAGAGGGGCAGAGAGAGAAGGAGAGAGAATTCCAAGCAGGCTCTGCACTGCCAGCACAGAGCCCAATGTGGGGCTCAAACTCACGAATCATGAGATCATGACTTGAGCCGAAATCAGGAGTTGGACGCTTAACCAGCTGAGCCATCCATGCATATCTTAAGTAGAATGTTTTTACATTCAAGAATTAACTGCTATTCTAGAAGAATTTATTTTAACAGACTAAAATAAATTTATAGGGAAAACACACAATTTTAAAATGATTTCATCAGCTGTGTTTATGACGTGAAGATTTGATTTGTGACTTCAAAAAGTTAGTATTAGAAAACACTTAAGCTACTTATACTGAAGTAATTTCAGATAAGAACTACTCTGTGGAGTAGACCTTTAATATTCACTACATGTCACATGCTGTGATTTGTACTGTTGATGTAGAAAATGAGTCGAGTCCCAGTCCCGATGCTTCTAGTCTGCTGGGTAAGACGACACAGTAATTGCAAATCTGTATGAAAAGGTCTTCGTGGTAGAAGGTTCTGGAAACCTGGAGGCTCTCACCCCCACCCCAGTGCAAACAAAGGCGGGAGGTTCAGAAAATGCTTGCTAGAGGAGGCAGTAATTAGAAGTTACCTGGACGAAGAAATGCAGAGAAGTTCTGTGAGGCAGAGCTTAACAGCACACACGCAAGAGGGGGTAGGAGAATGGGGCTTTGGAGGGCGTGGAGCTTGCAGGAGCCCCTGAAGCGAGGGTGCGGGAAGCCCGCTAGAGGCCCTGACCTGGCCAGCAGCACTAGGTGCCAGTTCAAGGTCACAGCGTTATGCCGTGTTTGGTGTTCCCTGACTTTGCCTGGTAGCGAAGGTGCAGCAGTTTCCTTCATTCAGGTCTCAGGGTATTTGTTCCATTTCCCAAGGAAGAACACTGAGGAGATACAAATCAAACTTATAATCCCAAGGTAACATTTGTAATTTTCAGTTAAAAGCCTTAAAATTATAGTGTTACCTTTATTCATTTATATTTATTACCCCTTTTCTTACAATAAAAATTTGGGAGTGTTTACCAGTGACATAAAGTATCAGATATCATATATAACAAATAAATCAAGACAAAGGAAAATAAAATAAAAGATCTTTATTATTTGAGGTATTTATCGTTTATAGGTAATTATTAAAGGTCCTTGAAAAATTTGGCCTTGAATTTTCATACTCAAAGTAGAAAAATATTATTTACACATTTCCCATAGTCTGTCAGACAACTATTGCTTATAAGGAATATGGCAGATCTTGTAGAAACCTAAGAGAATAGGCTGTGCTGTATAATCTCATAAAGGGGGACACTGTATAATAGAAATACATTTTTAGTAGGAGTTTTACAGTATATATAGTAGGTACTTTGATACAGTCATTTTTTACAGTGCCCTTCAAGGCAAGGCAACATTCAGTAAAACATGGTTTGTAAGAAGCCAAAGCAGTTTGGGTCTAATAAACAACTCCTTGATCCAGGGTAATATTAAGAATATGTATAGATGATGGACCGTCCTTCATGAGTATGACTTTTAACATGAGTTGTGAGATAGTAGACATGTTGAGCTACAGTTATGGTCAGAGAACAATAATCACTACCACCAACACCTTGTTGTGCTGTGTTGTTCGTTTTTTACTCCTGTTTTGGGGTTTTTTTCCCTTAAGAGAAAGCATATGATAACAACTATGTGATAATAATTGAAAGTCTTTATTGAGCACTTAATTCTGTGACTGACACTGGACTGAGTGGTCAATATGTATTTTTTTAAGTTTTACAGTAACTCAGTAAGGTGTAAGTACTATTATTTCCATTTTATATAGATGAGGAAATTGAAATTTCTTAGAAGAAACTCAAGGAAGTTAAATAATATGCCAAAGGATCCCCAACAAGTTAAGTTAAAGAGATCCAGTTCTCAGATCCATATCTCTATTACTCCAAAGCTCTTACGTGGCATTAGTATTGTCCGATAAGGTAGTGGAATTTAATAGGTATTGATACCTAAAATGTTAGTAACTTCAGACAAATACAAGATATTTTTTAAGATAGTTACATGGCAGCACTGACTGTGTTTTTTAAATTTTCTCAAAATAGATAGGGTTCTGTCAAACCCTTGGTCTACTAAATTGTTTTGTTTGGGGTTTTTGTGAATATAATTAAGAGGGAATAGGATAAAGTGATGTTCTCCATTTCTGTCATTATTCGAATAGAATTATTTCACAACAGATAGTCTCTAGTTCATCTGTGTATTTAAGTTTTTTACAATATGTGCTTTTATAGGCAGGCCAGATTCTGATCCATTATGTAAAAATGGAACTTTTTTGCTACTTATGCATTATGATAACTAATAACTAAACTGTTGTCAGTCAAAAAGTTTTTTGTATTATGAACAAGAATGAAGATTTTTTTTTTTAATTATACAATCAGTTAATTTTTGCCTGATGATAATATTGGGTAGTCAACCACCTGATACCAGTAGCTTCAAGCAGTAGTATTCACTCTCTCACTTGTCTGGGCTTGGCTCCTGTTGAGTGGGTGTAGATGGCTTGGCTCCACACTGCCACTGAGGCCCAGTCAGCCACACAGTCTTCCATGGCCTAGACCTTGGCAGGAGTTTTCCTGCGGGTCTTGCTGTGGCAGTCGCAGACATACTGGAAGGCACGCCTGGCCTTGCCAGCACAGTGGAAGCCTCTGCTTTGGTCCCTTCTGTTACCTTCCCCCCGGCCTGCTCCATGGCTGAGCCCAACATCAGGACTCACACAGCACTCACTACCTGCCTCACTGGGAAGAGGGTGTGATATCAGGAGGGGTAGGGAATTTTGAGCAATAAAGCAATCCACAGGACTCTTGTCACTTACGTGGTGATAATGCAGTCGTGTGAATTGTTCTGTAGTTTTGTGCCTTTGTATAGTATTTTCATATAGGCACACAGATAGCCATAAACCCTTGTGTAGGTGACATCCAGAATTGAGCTGCTATGATTATTCAGCCAACAACCTATCCTTGAAAGGAAAAAAAAAAACCAACACATTATTTCAATTAAATGACGCCTATTGGTAAAGTTTCCTGTCGTATCAGCGGAGGCCTTCCTGAGGACGCAGTGGAAGGCATAGTGGAGAGCCGGGGTTCAGAAACTTCGGAATGTGTGTCATGGACAGGGGACTGTGCTGAGTATTTAACTTGAGGTTTCTTAATTTTTACAACTAGGTAGATACCCTCCCACGACCCACCTTTTATTCATTTATAAATGAAAAACATTAGGCTTAGAAGGTAATGGGTAGGAAAGCCCCGAGCTTGATCACAAACGGTGTGACCCCAGACCCCGTGCTCTTTCCCGTCGCGCGCCCTCTGTGCCCTTTGACTGGAGCGGGTGTGTGACCAACGCGGCTGGTATTTGGATGGACAGGACTGAGACTGCCCGGAAATGGACACTTTGTACCTAATAATTTCTATCCTTCCGCTTAATCGTAAATCCCAAGCTGTCTGATGCTGTACATTAGAATATTTTTCAGACAGTCTTAGTTTAGCTGTTTTTTGAATTGATGCACAATTTGAAATTTTCTCCGTGTAGGCACAGGGAGGAAAGCTGTTCATACAGCTTCCTCCTCTTATAACTTATTATTACTGAGAGGTCCTGGAAACGATTGTCAGAATATCTGTTATGTCTGTTCAATGTGTGTTTCGCTTTCTTTTTCTATTTTCAGCGAACTGAAAGTCCCAACGGTGGTCGTACTGAATACTTCGAACCAACAGTACTTTTTGCTGGACAGACAGATCAACAGCGTGGAGGACATGGTGCACTTCATCAGTAACATCCTGGATGGCACAGTGGAGGTGAGTTGCTCACTTCAGCTTCACGGGGCAGTGGGAGGAGAGAGAGGAGAAATGAGTTTTCTTCTCCTCTGACTCTGAGGGGAGGAGCCGTCACCGGGGTGAGGGGCGGCCTCCTGCCTCGTTTCCCTTAAGCCGCAGAGCCATGGTCTCTGAAACAGAAGGTTCTCTGGCAGAGATGGTTTCCGGGTTGGAGCTGTCTTACGGTCATTGGCTGTCACAGTGACCGGGAGGCGGTGACAGCATTTGGAGTCAGGGCTGCAGCTGCCGAGAGGTCTGTGATGTGCGGAGCCGTCCCACTAGTGACCACTCCTGGACCCGAACCTTTCTGGGTTCAAGAGCACAAGTGGGTTGAGTTATTCAGATTGCTTTCCTCCGAAAACCTTTGGTAAGAGAGACGAGGAAACGTACTGAGAGTCGGCCTCAGTGGAGAGTCCAAATCCGGTCAGATAAAGTATTTCATAGAAATAACGAACAGGTGGTCTTCACTTCGCACTTCTCCCTGTAAGGAGCACTGCCTGCGGTGTTTACTCAAAGTGTGGGTTGTAACCCGTGTTACAGGCTCATGAAGTCACTTCACATTATGAGCAGCAGGCATCGTAATTCAGTACACTAGAATAAAAGAGAAAAAATAAGAGACTTCTGTGAAATTCTATGAAGTGTAGTTACTATTTTGTGAGACTTTTGTTTCAGTTTTTTACCAACTTTATTTGAAAGTTGGCTCACAGAATAACAAGCGTTTCTTCTGGAAACAATCACATAGTAGGAATTCTATATTTGTGGAAATACTACTTGTTGAAACGAAAGTCACTATATGAGTGAGAATTCCGTATGTAAGTTAGTGACACCCAGTTCAAACTGTTTGACTGCAAAACGAGATTCATATAGCTCGGAAATTCAAGGAATGAGCCAGACTTCAGAGACGGCTCAAGGCAGGGATTTGATTTTCATCAGGAATTTTCCTCTCTGCCTTCGAGCACATTTTTGCCTTTTTGGGCATCCCTCTTGGGGAGACTGCCCTACACAGTAGCTAGGGGGTCCTGCAGTGACTGTAACCAGCTCACCTAAGCCCAGGGGTGGGACAGGGCTCAGGTGGGTCGGCGTCGGCCAGGGTGCTTGCAGTGTCAGTAGGGAGACTGAGTTCTTCACAGGAAGGCAGATGGAAGGGGGTGCAGGTCAGAAAACCCACAAATATTTCCTGCATGGCTCTTTACAGTCAAATGCTCTGCCCCTGAGCTATAAACCCCCCCCCTCCCCCCGCATGGCTCTTTGAGGTGCTTTTTGTAATCTCCTGGGGTCAACCCTTGACCTGTAGTTGTAAGATTATAGAACATAAAAATGAAGTTGTACTTAAATAATTTAATTGTTCTTTCCTGGTTAAATTTAAGGCACAAGGAGGTGATAGCATTTTGCAGAGATTGAAAAGAATAATATTTGATGCCAAATCTACTATTGTGGTAAGTTGTGACAGTTTGCTTAGTGTCATTGATAATTAAGAATGGATGGGTGCTTTATGTCTAATGAAGGTGATCTGAAATATCAAAGGATAAGGTAAAAATACATCTGTTATGTTGAGAAAGAGAGTGTGTGTGTGTGTGTGTGTGTGTGCGCGTGCGCGCGCACTTGCTCACACACAGAAATCACGGAGGGACGGGGAGGAGGAGCGGGGGACAGAATCTTAAGCAGGCTCCTCACCCAGCTTGGAGCCCAACGCAAGGCTTGATGTTATGACCTCGAGATTGTGACCTGAGCCTAAGTCAAGAGTCTGGTGCCTAAACAACTGAGCCACCCAGGTACCCCTAAAAATATACCTTTAATTTTAAAGGTAAGAACTAGTCCATGTTTACATTAAGAAAATGTATTCTTCAGGTAGAAATGAGGTTTCTCTTATTACTCATTTCTGGATGATGGGTGAGTTAACTAGAATTCGGAACCAGTACCTCAGTGGCATGACTTGAAAGTACTTTCCAGTCTCCTTCTACCCTTTTCAGTCGCTGGATCTGAACTTGCTTCAGCTCCCGGTCAGCATTCCTAAATTTGAGCCTTACGTTCAGTTACAGTTGTCTGTCTTGAGCTACTCAGTCCGTGGGTGTTTGCATCCATTATGGTCAAAGGCAGTTACCAAAGTAGAAGTCAGCAGAGCCGGCCCTTACCACGTATGTCTGGCTACTGCTCTGACTTCGGCACGGTTTCTTCACTTCCTTTTACCCTGGCTCTGTCCATTCTGTATTCCTCTACACAGTGAGTGTAACTAAAATCGTCACATGTGATCGCTTTCCTTCCCTTTTCCAGTCACACATGTGAGAATACTCTGTCCATCTCAAGTGTTCTCATTAGGTTTTGAATACCACAGAAGCCGCCTGGTACCCTCCGTGCCTCATTCTTACTCATGCTTAAATTTCCACTCAGAACACTTTAATTCTAGGAAGCCTGCTTCCGTTATCTCAATCCAAAGTGACCTTGCCATCCTCGGAACTTGCCTATATCATTCTCAGAGTTACAGTCTGAGAACCGTACAGTCACAACCCATAGAATATAATATAGTTGAAAAACCTATTCAGTAAAATTGCTTTTACTTTTCTGAGAACTGAGGAGATGGTGTATAAACTGAGGGGAATTGTTATTAAGCTAATGTGGCTTTACTACTAACCAGTAAGTAGAAAGTTTTTAAATGTCCTGTGAAGTGGAACGTGTGTGTCCCTTCTATACGGTAAATAACCAGCCTTCTCGGTGAGCTGATTCCTCTAGTCCAGGATCCGACTCCAGAGATTCTGAGAGACCTTTGTGCTTAAAGCGAGGAAAGTAAGTGTCTGTAGAAAAGTTAGAGAGTATTTGGCACCTTTTTCTGCTGCTGGTAGTGGGATACACACACAAAGGGTAACATTTCTGTCGCTTACAGTGTCTTTAACATGGTAGTTACTGCAGAAATCTTGACATTGATTCACTAGAACTAAAAGCAGTCCGGGTGTAGCAAGAGGGAGAAGCGTGTAGAGGTTTTATCATGTGCTGAGCTGCGACCGTCTTCCCACAGTCGATCTTCAGGAGCTCCCCTCTCATGGGCTGCTTTCTCTTCGGCCTTCCCCTGGGCGTCATCAGTATCATGTGCTATGGCATCTACACGGCGGACGCCGATGGCGGGTATATAGAAGAACGATACGAGGTGTCCAAAAGTGAACTTGAAAGCCAAGAACCAACAGAAGAAAGCAAAGAACAGGAGGCGAGCGACGGAGCCGCCCTTGGGCCTACGGAGCAAGAACCTAAAGATGTATTGGAGAAGAAGAAAGATTGAACCTTTGCTAGTGTGGAATATTTGATAGGATTTCAGATTATTAAAGAGTCTATTTATTGAACTTAGACATTTAATCATGATCTTTACAAAAGAGAATATGTTACTAGTATTTTGCTAACATCAGCTTGCATGGAATAAAGTTGTCCTTCACAAATGGGGAGGCGTTTGGAGCAAACAGAGGAAATGTTTATCTAAAACAAAAAAAGAAATGAGGAAACACTCCATCAACGTTTACTGCATAGATGTTATTTTAGCAGAGCAGTTCTCTTGCATGTTTCTCTATCTGAGCATTCTGAGACAAAATTAAGATTCCTGGGCAGAATATTTAAATTGGTCAGTCAGGTAGAAGTTACATGTGTGATAAAGAAAAACAGTACCTCCACCTCCTACCATTCATTCTCCTCATATATTTTAGATAAGATTTCCATGGGCAAAATTACATCTTTAAAGTTTAGCACTTTAGGGAGAACTAACACTTTTTTCCATGGGTCAAATTAAGACTATGACTTAAAAATAATTTGGTTTTATATAGTATAGCAGTTTTATTTTGTTAGTTATTTTTAAAGGAGAGGAAATGTTACTTTTTAACTTTCTACTCAGTTACCTTATAAAATTTTCATATGGATCTATGTAGTGGGAAAAAAATAAGTGTAATCTTTGGAAATTAAACAGGATTGACCTGGAGCAGTGATTTCAGGCCACAGGCTGGGCCACGCTTCACATGTGTCTCGGTGACCACTGTAGAAAGGGGAGTGTGAACTCCTGCCCTGCCTTAGCCAGAACGACCTACTCGTTTTTCTCTTTCTTGTTTTATATATTGGAATTTCTTCTAAAAATTTCCTTTGATAACAATCTCCTGCTGCTTTTTAAAAAGTAATATATATTATATTTTTAATGTTTATGCTATGGTAACTTTATGGTAACTTATAATATGTGTGTATCTGTGTGTGTGTATACACACACACGTGCACATGTATTTACATATACATATACAATTTATCGACATGTCTGTCATGTAATATTATGGGCATGTCTATGTTCATAATGAGTAACGAGTGACATAATCAGCCTGTCCGCAAAATTTATATCCAGTGATTAAGAGCCAACTGTTACCTTCTCCCTCCTCTCAATTCTGACACTCATTTCATTTTCTCTCTCTAATGAAGTAACATAGGAATTCTGTCCCAAGTAGTGTATAAAAATTGGCAGTTGTAAGTAACATTATGATATATTTATTGTAGATTATATTTGAGCCTTTCATTTTAGCTAACTTTAGGTTTTTATTAGATGACCATTGTTTGGGTGATTATTCATTGAGCAATGGAGTTAAACAATAGAATGGTTTTTATTAAATGCTGAAAAATGTGTAATCATTTTAAAAATATGCAGCTCATGGCCCTGATACTGAAGTTGTTCAGGGCTTTGGTCCCAAGGCAGCTTTTGATTTCTGATACCGTGCTGCTCACGACTAAACCAAAACTCTTGTCCGAATCAGTTTCTAGCAGTCGTTTTATCGTATCCACGTGCTCTTTTACATATAGTGACTAAATGCTTATTCTTACTGTTTGGCGCTCTGATCATTTTTAATAGTGAAGCACATAGGAAGTCCCAGGAAATTTCAGGAAATAATGGAAAGAAATGTTCTCAAGTGGAAACTGGAGATGAATGCTGTTAATTAAACAAGTAGATTCGTCTCCAAAGAGTAAAGAGGGATTCTTTGGGAGGCTAAATACTAATGATCCCAGGGGTCAAGCTTGTTCTGCCACAGTGAATAAAGCTTAGGTGGGTGCAAAACCTCACTTGAGTCTAGGAAGGAAGGTAAAGCTTAGCCTCTGCCAGGGGCGGCAGGAATTTGTAGGAAATGTCCCCGTTTTCTTCTTGCTTATCACCATCAGATGTTCATCATCTGTACGTTTTCAGCCTTTGTCAGGCATCACTTACAAATGAAAGACCTCAGTAGGGGGAGAGAAAGATTCAAAGCTCCATACACATCAACATACAAAAAGTTCAGCGATCTTTTTATTGGGATTATTAATCTATAAACTTATGCCTTAGTTCTGTTTCCTTTTCACAGCCTCTACCGTTGCCCAATACTCTATTTGTGTTTCTCAGTGTCTGTTAGGAAAACAAAATGGATAGATAGTTAATAAGTAAATACTTTCTTTTCTTTTTCTATTAAAATTTTGCATTTTATTTGTTTCTACAAAGCTCTTACAAAACAAATTTAAAATTTTCTTCACTAGTATACTTTTCCCTTTTATGTGGTATCTGCACTTGGAATGCTATTTTCGTTTCAGTAAAAATTACTGCAAAAGAAAGTTAATTTCTTAATGAAGTTAGTATTAGGACACATATACTCTAATTCATTGGTGAATCTTATCATGATTACATATTAAGTAAGTTGGAGTTTTACCTTTCTTTCAGTTGTAATAAAATTTCTATTTCTAACCCTAAAATTCAAAATTCTAGATGCTTGGTTGTTGTGGGATCTGAGCTCAGACAGTTTAATTATATTTCAAAGATAGAAAGTACATGAAACAGTGCCCCCCCCTCCATTATAGCTTGCAGTCCTTTTTGTTTGTTTCATCATACACAGTAATATTTCTCTAGCTACTTTTATCTGAAACTTACTTGAGGTGTATTAGACCTGAGTTTTATCTTCTTCGTACCTAATGCTTTCCTGGTGTCTGACATACAGATAGCATTAAGAGCTAAATATCTGGAGGTTGAAGGAAGGGCCTATGTGAGTAAACGGCTGTATTATTATTATTATTTTTTTTTTAGTGGATTCTTGTTGATGTTTCTTGTGTTTTGATTCAGGGGCTTTTTGGTTTTGGTTTTCTAAAAAGTAATTTACATATTTTGATCATTGCTTCATATGCTGTGGACACAGGACAGGAAAAAATACTAAGCTGTTCTTATTGTGCACACATTGTTCAAATGAACCAGTGTGGGATGTTAAGACTATCAATTAATTAATGGTGGGATTAGGTTTGCCATTTTATTTTTATAAATATATATTTTTTCTGAATGTGTCTGAGTCCAAGAGTGGGCAAAAAATAATTTTCTACTTTGGACTAAATCTATAAAGGTTTTTGAAAGTCTGTATTACTAACTTGTTGAATTCATGATATCTTGCCTTATGGCACGAATTGTAAACCTGTTTTTTCTAAAATAAATTAATTGAAAACATGTTTATTATTTTTGCTATTTATATTTTGTTTTCAACACAAATAGTTCTTGTGCAAGCAAAGAGGATAGCTAAGACCGATCTTCCACAAAATGTTTTCCCTTTTATTAAGTTGTAAGTTTTTCATCATTTTAGAAACAGAATGAGTTTAAACACATCTGAGATCAGATTGCTACCTAATCCCTTTATAAATGAAGAACCTGAGATTTGTCAGGTATATTTTATATTTGTGAAAGTTAATTATTTTTAAATATTAATTTCATAGTTTAGAGTTAAAGCAATGAACCTGAGTCCATGATGGACATCTACGTTGTGACCTCGGACATAACACAGCCTCCCCTCCTTTTCATCGTCAGTAAAATGGGAGAATCTAAAGCCTCAAGATGTTCTTTTTTAAAATAGCACCACAGAGGGGCCCGCCTGGGTGGCCCAGCTGGGTAAGCATCCGACTCCTGGTTTCGGTTCAGGTCACGATCTCACAGTTCGGTGAGTTCGAGCCTTGTGCCGTCCGCGCAGAGCCTGCCTGGGATCGTCTGTCTCCCTCTCTCTGCCTCTCCCCCACTCGCGCTGTCTCTGTCTCTCTCAAAATAAATAAGCTTAAAAAAAATAGCATCAAATGGGGAGAGTATATTATGAAAAAGCAGACTTTATACAAATACTAATTTTTTAATAATTCATTTTTCACATTTTATACCGTGGGCACGTTTTTCATAAGAATTGGCTCTGGCACGGGTGTAACAGCCAAAAACAATGGCCCCACCCAACTTGGGAATCATACAAACGAGCTGGTTAGAATAGACCTCATTAAGAGTGACCAGGCGTGTCCACTGTGTGAATTCCGTGGGTGAGGACAGGCTCCCGGGGCCCTGCTGAGAGGCTGGACTGTGTTGTGGGTGTGGGGGGCCTGGAGTCCAGTCCTGCTCTGTCACCTGCTGCGCACAGTTGGTAAGAGGCTTACCCTCCCTGCTCCCGTGCTAACTCCAGGATGATGGTGCCCATCTCATTGGATTAGGAGATTGAGTGAGTTGCACATGAGGCATGTTTAGAACATGTCTGGCACATGAAAACAGCTCAGAGTATCACATTTTTGTTTCCAATTTATTTCTCTTCTCCCTTCTTTTTGAATTTAGACTTTTAAGCATATGAAGTACTAGTATGCTTAAATTTGCTCAGCTACCTTTTCACTTCAAGCTCTAACCTTGCCATGGGTAGAAATGTGAAGAAGTAAGTTTTCTTTAACACTGAAATTAATTTAGGTTCACAAACATCTCTGAAAATCCTCTGGGTTTTGTGCTTTAAGTGAACGTGAGCAAGCAGAAGAGGAGGGTACACGTATCCAGTAGGCTTATCAGCCCACGTAGTTTAGACAGATACAAGAGTTATTTGGGCCCAGATTTAGAATACTAATTGATACTGAATATAGATGACTTGATTATCCTGAAAGCCTTCCTGAGTAGTTCTCAGGAAGAGAACTCTTTCCTTTGAGTCCATCTCCCTATAAACTGAAAAGGGATTTTCAACAACTAGTAAGAAAGTGGTAGTTGTTTTCTTGCAATTTATTTCTTTTGTGTGTGTGTGTGTGTGTGTGTGTGTGTGTGTGTGTGTGTGTGTGTTTATTTCTGGTCTAGAGAGACAGTGTGAGCAGGAAAGGGTCAGAGAGAGAGGGAGACACAGAATCTGAAACAGGCTCCAGGCTCTGAGCTAGCTGTCAGCACAGGGCCCGACACGGGGCCCGAACCCATGACGTGAGATCATGACCTGAGCCGAAGTTGGACGCTTAACCGACTGAGCCACCCAGGCACCCCTGCAATTTATTCTTTCAACAAAGGTTTATTAAATGTTTTCTGTGTGCTGAGGATACAGTAGTAAAGAACAGTCACGACCTCAGTCATCACTTAAAATGTTCAATTCCAAGGTCTCTACTATTTTGTTTGTCTTCGTGTTCCTTCTCCTATCATCTGTTTTTCAACATGAAATCCTTGCTGGGTCTTCTGGATCTCTGGGACACGGGGTAAGAGACCAGGTGGTGCAGAGCACAGTGGCTTTCTTCCTACAGATGAAGGCATTGGATCTACCCAGCGTGTCTGTAACTGCACCTGTACTGTAGATACAGGTAACAGGTGTGGAGCGCAATGCGAGGAAAGGGGTCTCCACAAAAGAAATCTCCAGAAACCGAATGGGCTGTCAGGGAGGTTCAGAGCACCCACACTGAAAATATTGACACACTACTTTCCTTCTTAGACGGAGATTATACAAGGCCATTAATGTAAATAAACACTAAAGCCACCCTCTGTCCATTTTACAATAGTCCCTTCTCTTTCAAATTAAAAAAAAAGAATTTTAATAAAAATTGGCCGATTGTAATATATTGAATTTAATACATTTTACTTGGGTCGATGGAGCAGTCCAGTGAAACTAAAGCATATATAGTAACTGAGGATATTCTTCTACTCATTGAATTTTTCCGCATGGCTCCATCTCTGTCCTCATCACTGTGTTCACTTGTGGATTTATGTAACTGGTTTTCTTCCATCAGAGGTGCGTGATGTACGGAGTGTCACAACATGGTTGATGCTAAGTCCTAGAAATTCTATTACAAACCATAAGAACTCAAGCAAACCTAACAGTAAATGCTTAGATGTTAATGACTCATGTAATGACATTTAGTAGTTAAAATTTTGAGGCTATACACAGAAATAATCTGTATAACTAATAAATTTGTTAAAGTCCTCCATCTCCTTTTTATTTTTAAATTGATTGTCAGAGGAACTTTATAAGTTTTTTGAGATTTTAAGATCATACAACTTCTCCAAATACTACGTCACTGCTCTAAATCAAATGAAAGACTGACTTAATCTGAAAAATTTTTTTGTTAGGTAGAAGGTGACTCTTTTACAAGGGATAATTTTGGAAAGAGTAAAAGATTCACCTTAAATTTGGACATAGGTACATTCACATTTTTCATGAAAGCCTAGGTAGCATAGTTTCCAAGATTATTATGTAAGCCTCTCATGCCCAAATTACCACACTTGGTACAATCGGAGTTGTTAATAGTGTAATCTCAAATTCCGAATTGCTAGCCTTCAAAATAATGTACTTTCCTCCCTAGGGTCCTCATAAATACATAGTCATTCCAATATTAATGTGTAAATTATAACAATAATTTTCACAGGGGCCCACCAACATCTAGGAAGATAATAGCAGAACTTATTTTTCCAAATAGAGCCACCGTTATTTATAAAATTATTAGATATTCCTCAGATATATTGTGGAGAAAGTCATTGATACTTTAATTTTTTTTTAATATTTATGGTAAGATGTACAGCTCAAAAGAGTCTTTGGAGATAAACTAAGGTTGAGATCTCTGTAGAATTACTGATGATTGTTTAACAAGTAACTTATTACTCATCCATTAGCAGAGTCCACGTGGGAAAGGAGAAGTGAGGCAGTGACTTGTTCACAGTTCCCTTCGAGCAGTGTGCTCATATGGGACCTGGTAGAAGTATCTCAGGGCATTAGGGCATGTTGCTACTCCCTGTACTTCTGGAAGGTTCTTACAAGAGACTGCAGAAAGCTAGAAGGGAGCTTTCCTTCTAAGAGAAGCTTCCTGGAGCCAACGGTACAAGACAGGTAACCATTTCCCCTTTTCACTTGGCAACAAGCAAATTTCTTGCTCCAAGCTTGATTTAATTTAAGGATCATCTTCATATATGGGGGAACCATAGATAGACTGGAGTTCCCTGACCACATAACTCATTCTACTGCTAAGTGATGATCTTCTGGCTTTCACTACTGGTAAAATTTAGTATTTCTAGGAAGTAGTACTTGCTGTGTATTTAGATATTCTTGTCTAAATCTCTGTGTGGAAAACGATTTCTATAAATGGTACTGAATCAATTGGCTGTATCAATGGGAATCAGTAAATGTTGGTCCATACTAAACCCCATACACAAAGATTATTTCAAGATGGATCATGAACCTAAATATATAAAATACAGGAAAATAAAACTAATGTGTCTTGTAGAAAATATTCATGATCTTCAGTAGAGAAGAAATGTTTAAGAAGACACAAATAACCATTAAAAATCAATTGGATTTTGTTAAAATTAAGAATTTCTGTTTATGAAAAAAAGATGTCATTAAGAGATTCACAATACTTACATCTAACAAAGGTCTTGTGCCCAGAATATATAAGGAACACTTTCAAATCAATAAGGAAAAGACAAACCACTGTGAATAATGAGAACATGACCGGAATAGGAAACTTAGAAAAGAGAAAACCCAAATTGTCAATAGACCTATTAACAGGTGCTCAATCATTCCTCAATCATTTTCTTGATTTTTTAAAAAATGTTTTTATTTCTAAAAGAGAGACAGCATGAGCGGAGAGGGTCAGAGAGAGGGAGATACAGAATCTGAAACAGGATCCAGGCTCTAGGCTATCTCTCAGCACAGAGCCCAACACGGGGCTCGAACCCACGAACCAGTGAGATCATGACCTGAGCCAAAGTCGGACGCTCTACCTACTGAGCCACCCAGGCACTCCCAGTTTCTTGATTTTAAAAACCTATGTGTAGACATCTCACAAACTGGGATCGCCAGCTTGAACTCCAGACTTTATATCCAACTCAACATCTCCTCTTGGGTGTTTGGTAAGCAACTCAAGCAATGTATCCAAAATACTGATCGCCCACCAAATCCAGCTTCTGCTCTGTCTTTCTGATCTCAGTAAATGATAACATCATCATTTTAATTACCTGGGCCAAATGCCGTGGATTGATCTGAGACTTCCTTCCTTCAATGCCTCTTATCTAAGCTGTGAGAAATTTTTGTTAGTTGTATCTTTAAAATATACTTGGAGGCCAAACTTCTCAGGACTTTACAGGGTAGCAGCCTGGTTGAGGCCACTACACCCGTTCCAGACTTCAATCCCCTGCACCATTGCCTGACTGTAGCCTACTGCTGGAAGAGTAGCTAAGGGGATCACTTGTATGATGTAAGGCAGATCATGACATTTTCCTGCTCAAAACATTGCAGTGTCTTGCTGCCTCAGTCTCACAGACAAGGTCCTCCCTCACCGTGGACTGTGCTATTGACTGAAATGTGTCACCCCAAATCCATATGTCAAAGTCCTAACCCCTATTACCTCACAACATGACCTTCTTAGGAAATACGGTCATTGTAGATGAAATGAGTTAAAATGAGGTCATGCTGGCAGAGAGCGGGTCTCTGTTCCAAATGACTGGTGTCCTAATAAAAAGGGGAAACTCGGAGACAAACACCTATGCGGGGAGAATACCGTGTGAGGATGAAGGCAGCGTGCGGGGTGATCCTTCTACAAGCCAGGGAGCGCCAAAGATCGCCAGCAGACCACGGGAAGCCAGGAGAAAGGTCTGCAGCAGATCCTTCCGCGTGGCTTCCAAAGGAACCAACCCTGCAAGACTACAAGACACCTTGGTCTTGGACTTCTGAGCCCAGAAATGTGAGACAATGACTTCCTGTTGTTTAAACTACCTGGTTTGTTGTGGTTTGTTACAGCCACCCTACCAAACTGATACAACTTGTAATTATTCCTTAGGACATCCCTGCCCCTGACTCATTAGCACACGTATATCTCCTACCCACCTCCCCAGCCCGCCTGCTCTTTCTGCTACATCCACCTGTCCTCTCGTTCCTTGCTGTTCCAAGTACGTGGCTTGGCACCAGCTGTTTCCACTGAGTAGAATGATGGTCCCCTGGCCCTCCATGTGACTCCCTCCCTCCCCACTGGAGGCCATCTTATCATTAACACCTTTTTTTTTTTTTAAAGCTGTGTTTTTTTTTTAAATATATTTTTAAGTTTATTTCTAGGAGAGAGAGAGAGACAGCGTGAGCAGGGGAGGGTCAGAGAAAGAGGGAGACACAGACTCTGAAACAGGCTCTAGGCCCTGAGCTGGCAGTCAGCACAGAGCCCGACGCGGGGCTCGAACCCACGAACCGCGAGATCATGACCTAAGCGAAAGTCGGACGCTTAACCGACTAAGCCACCCAGGCGCCCCATCATTAACGCCTTTTAAACCATTCTGCCTGAATTAGACCTCCCGGCTTCCAGGCCTCCCTAACTCCTTTGCTGCTTTTTTACAGGCATTTCTTTGTAACATTATACCGTGTTTGTTTACTGCCTGCTTTGTACCTTAAATATGCACGAATGTAAGCCCTGAATGGTCACAGACATTATATCTTATTTTTTCCCCAACACTACATTCTCAGTTCTTGAAGCATGCTTCGCATGAAGTATGCATTCAATAAATAGTTATTGAATAAATGAATGAATAGATGAGTAATTGAATATATGTATATAATGATGTATTTATTACCAGTATGTTAGTGTTGAAGAAAGACTGACTTCAATTGAAGGTTTTAAATGCATGTTCCAAAAGTGTCTGAATGCTTACTGACTGAGCAAAAGAAAAGTAGTTAACATAAAAGTGTCATAAGCTTTGGAAATATTTTATGTTTTAATATGGAAGATTCTTATATTATTTAGCTTGGGGTCAAAAATCTTAAAATCTACACAGTCAGTGACAATAAGAATGGATTAGAGATGAAGAACCATGAAAGCTTTTAGGGAGCCAAATATTCTCTATCCCTCAAATACTGTTGAAAACTAATTAGCTCCTTTGCAAATGTCAGTGTAAAACTGTGAGCCTTGTGGCGATAATTACTATACTTTAAGTTATGGATTCTGAACGAGCAGTGATTATCGGAATCTCATAGGCATCCATTGCCTCAGATGACTTATGAAAATATGGATAAGCCCTAGAAATTCCATCAGGTTGGTTTCAGACGATCTTCTTCCCGAAGCCAAAATAAGAGGAGGAAAAAAAACCTTCCCCAGCCGATGTGGACTCCCAGTTGTGAACCGATGGTTTAAATGATTACTAGGGAAGGGCCCAGTGTCCGTGCCTTGAAAGGAGTGGGTTTTCTGTGACTCCCTGGCGAGCGTGCAGGGGTGAGGTAGGACACAAGAGCAGGACATGCTTCAGTCCCCTCCTTGACCCCACGGTGAGCAGACTTGCTGGCACAACAATGGCAGCTTCAGGAAAGTGGTTGTTTTTGTTTTTGTTTTTTTCCTTGTAAACAAGAAAGCAGGTTATGTCCAGCTGGGCTCCTTCGTCTCCCTTTCTCATTCTACCGTCCTTCCTCTAGAGAGGAACGGCGTGGCTCAGGGGACCAACACTAGCCTCTGCTGTTGGAGGTGAGGGTGGTGGCCGGGCCCGGGTGAGGCACCAACGTCCAACTGTCATGCTGTCTGGCTCCATTCACCCCCATGAGTCATTTGTGTAGAAAATGAAACTTAAAAGTATTCACAGTGTTGCTTCTTTCTCCTGCGCTATCTTACGTAAAACACGTTTTTTTTTTATGTGAGCAGTTACTGCTGGGAGTCTACAGTGTGTATGGAGATACACATTGAATGCATTTAACCTGGGGTGTAGTTCAGAGACAGCAAAGCACGTCTCTGCCGAGGGTATTTCTGCCCCAGCACCTGCGCCCGTCAGGTACCGTTCACTTCCAGGTAATCGGACTTTTGTGATCAAATGCAGTTTCTTCCCGAAGAAGCTGGATTGTATAACTTCACATTGTCCACGAATAATAACAAGGGAGGAACTAAAATTCGCAGTCTTCTGTGGAGTGATGGCTGTCACGGAGGGGGTAGGGACAGCCCCACGGCTTGGACCCCAGAGATTCTGCTTTTAGTCAGTTTTATATGTTCTAGTTAAACAAACACCCACAAATACTTCTTCCTATGTGTTTAGGGATCCAGACAGGTAAAGTGAAAAGTAGCTACATGTTTACAATGGGTGGTTCTAAGTACAGGACAGGAAGGTACATGTATGCTTCACCTAGAATCAACAATTACTATTCTTGCAACTTTCATGTAGGTTTCAAAACTCTCAAAATAAATGTGTGTGTGGGGGGAACAGAGTAAGCATTATTATAAATGCTTGTGTCATTGTGGTAATCTTGAATAAAGACTGAGGTGTTTTTAATATGAAATATGATGGAAATATATATTGTAGCTCTGGATAAAATGTACTGTAGCAGCATTGTACACGCATTTTTAGAAGTACCGTATCTCAAACAACGTAGATACCATGTGGCTTTATGTAAAATAAAAACCTTGGTACCAAATTAAATATGCACATTAAAGATTTGAACAAATTGGTTCCTGAGAGCTCTAAGTCTCTTGCTTTTAAAAATAAATGAACAAATCATATTCAAAAGCCAGGAGCAGAGATAGAAAGCTTCATCCCTTTCAATCAACTTGGAAAATTAATAAATATATAAGCAGACATTTGATTATAATTTTTTCCAGGAAAGCATGTAAATAATTCTGACTACTGTCACTTATATCAGAGTATCACTAACCCTAAGAAAAGAAAAAAAACTCAGCCTAATTGATAAATCACCACCTATTTGAAGCTTTCACTGATCCAAGGGATATTAATTCCTTCCTCCCGCCATCTTTGCTACGCAGGACATTATATAAACATATTTTATATTTAATGCTGCACTATTAATTGCACTATTAATGAACTAAGTCAATGTATTTATTCCAAAGCCAATAATATTTTTAAGAGTTGATATTGTGTGGTCTGGGCTGAATGTTCAATAAGACTGAATGAGCCATTGTTCACTGTTGAATTGATCCATGGACAGATAGACAAGGTAGAATTTTCAAAAAATCATAATGGTTATAAATAGCCAAATTGCAGTGCTCCCCAAAAACAATTCAATAAAGGCCACTATCTTCACCGTCAGTTTCTTGGGAATGACCGCACATGCATACACTTAAACTTCACAAATCTTACTTTTCCTGTGACAGTATCACAAGGCAACGTTTCCATTACATATTTCCACAAAACAAAAAAACTGTAAAATGTCATCTGTGCAGACAGCTAAATCAATAAGTATAGAGTATCTCTGAAGCAGAACCTCTAGGTGATTTGTAACACACACACACACACACACACACACACAGTTTCACTGCAGTAATATGAATGTACACGATGGTAGGAATGGGTTGAAAGGCTGTGGTCTTCGGGTGTGGTGCTTGAGTGTGTGGTACGCAGAGCTGGCCGTCTGGGCGCTGCGACGGAAGCAAGATGGAAGCCTATGTTAGTTCTCATGGACTCTGACCTTGGTGGTAAGAGCATCCTTCGGAAGCCCTTTAAGTGCTAAACGTTAGTATCCGTGTTAGGAAGGTGGAGCATTTACTGTCCCCGCCACTTCCTGGTTCACAGCCACAGACCAGAAGCCTCCCTGCTGGGTCCTCATGTGGTATGAGGGGCAGAAGAGCCTTCTGGGCGTGCCCATTAGAAAGGCACTAATCCCATCAATGATGGCGCCATCTTCCTGACCTAATACCTCCCAAGGGTCCCACCTCCTAATACCATCACACTGAGGGAGGGATCAGAACGTATGAATTTGTAGGAAAACCCAAACATTCGGTCCACAGCAGTGATGCCGGTGAGAAACCCTGTGGAAATGAGGGGCTCATTCACACCTCTAGGTGATGCCCACCTTCCCCCCAGAAAGAAGGGAGAAAACTGCTTCTTCCGGAGTATTCTGAGTTCTCCCTACAACCCTTTGAATGTAAATACACTTCTCAGGGAGGAAGGATAACTCCATTGTATCCAGCAGCCCAGGGAAGCCTCGCATCACAGGCCTCAGCCCCCCTTGAGATGAAAGCAGTACCTCCAGAAGGCAAACTTCCAAGTTCTATTCAGTCATAAATTACCTGCTTTCAGCCCAGGTTCTGGGTTTCAGTGAAAACTGCTCAGAAAGCCTTCACAAGGCAGAAATAGAAGTATTTTCGTTGAAACCCCACAAGGGGTCAGCAAACATTTTTCTGTAAAGGGTCAGATACTAAAAAATTTAGATTTTGAGGACCACATATGGGCTCTGTCACATATTCTTTTATTTTTTTTAAAAACTCTTTAAAAATGTAAAAATCTTCCTTCACTCAAGCCCTCTTCAAAAACAGGTTCCAGGCTGGATTGGGTCCGCAAGCCACGGTTTGCCGGGTAGAAAGGGGAAAGGTACTCCCCAGATCCATAGCTATGTCTTAGATATGAGGAGTGGAGGGTGGGTATGTGTTATATTTGCTCCAGCAAATAGATCACAACCACAACAGCAGCTGCAATTAGAAATTAGAGCCAAGGCATGATTAAACTGTCAATTATCTCCTCTCTGTCTTTAAAATACTCCTCTATTTTCCACACAGGCAAAACAGGAGAGTTGGATGAAATCACCACCCCTGTATCTTTTTTTTAAAAATGGTTTTATTTATTAAAGACAGAGAGAGACAGAGCATGGGCAGGGGAGGGGCAGAGAGAGGGGGAGACACAGTATCTGAAGGAGGGTCCAGGTTCTGAGCTGTCAGCACAGAGCCCAACGTGGGGCTGGAACCCATAGACTGCGACATCATGACCTGAGTGAAGTTGGACGCTTAATCAACTGAGCCACAAAGGTGCCCCCCCCTCCCGCCCACCCCTTGTACCTTTTTGAGTCCTTGATGACGGCAGTAATTCCTGCAGTTTCTTCAGGGATGTGGTATTGCTTTTAGTTTGCTATTTTCTAAGATAGAGTCTATTCCAGGAACTTCCATTTGTCTCTATCTCTGGCCCTCACTCCATAATCAGGTACCATATGGAAGTTCTGCGACTTGCTTTCCATGTATTCTAACCACCTGTTCTAGAACAAGGAAAATAATCAGACGGTGAGCCCACTATGAGATAAACTCAAGCCAAAAGTCCACTAATTATCTAACCTCCATAATTTCCTTCTCTGACTGATGGATCACAAGAAGTACTGTCAGTTTTGAGCCAATGTCTATAAATCATCAATATCTGATTATTTTTTTCTTCCACAAAACTGTCACCTAGTAAATGGCTGGTCGGACCCTTTGGGGAGGGGAAGAGAAGAATGATTTACTGTAAATATGTGAACTGGGAATAGGTTAAGGGGCACGGCCCTCTTTTTTAGTGATTCAATTAGACTTCAGTTCATCAGACCTGGAGATTTTCTATTTATATAGATCAAGTAAGACTTTACTAGACTTCCCACTGGGTTCAGTTCTAGTTTGACTAATTGGCATCAGACTCTGTGCCATTAGTGCAACCACACTCACTTTGCCTTTGGTAATTAAGTCCTTCACCTGGCTCCGACTACCCCGGGGTCCCATTAACCCCATTTGCTTGAAAGCCCATTTCCATGTGCAAGGCTCTTGTAACTGGTGACATGGAAGAGACCACACAATTCTTCCAAAGGGCTAGAGCTCCCCTCATGAATTTATTTCTCATAGCTGTGGTGAAAGATGTGTCTTCTGGGCCTTCCTAGCCCAGGTCTTACATTATAAATCCACTCTTAACATCGCCATGTCCTGAAGCCTTTTTACTGGACAGCTTTATTGAAATATAATTCATTAAGATTTTCAAACCTTGGTATCATTTCTAATTTCACTTGATCTTAACAAAGTGAAAAGGTGCAGTATTATGTTCACATTTTTGAAACGAGAGTAGTAAAGCTCCAGAAATTTTAGTGATGTGGATAAGGAAATTTAACATGGCTTGTCAACTTTGTAAAGTTCAACTCTAATAATTCCAATCTTTCGATGTATATAGAACACTCAAAATACTTTCACTCTGAAATATCTTTTTCCTCTGTATGTTATTATATTATCATATGTGAAGACAACAATCTTATATAGAAATGTTATTATGGAGATTATTTATTAGTTGTCTGATCATAAGGTATTTTAGATGCCATAAAACCATCCAGTTATTGATATTTTTACAGCCAAAAATTAGACCTACCTGCTGTTTATTAATCTGTTTGCTCACAAACATTCTGTTTCTTGTGCCTTTATTGTGAAATCATTGGGTATTACTATATTACATTAAGTTGTTTTCTTTTTTACATTTTAAAATAGCACACTTAGTGGCATCCTGGGAGTAGCAAACACCTTTAGTATTTAGCTGAAAATGTCTATTCTTTGTCTTCTATTTTATTACACATAGAATATGGGTTCCAACAAGTGTATGATGATATGTATCCATCTATAGTATCATACAGAGACATTTCACTGCCCTAAAAATTCTCTGTGCCCCATCTATACATGTCCCCATTCCAACCCCTCACCCAATGGCTAATCATTTACTGTATCCATTATTTTGGCTCTCCTCAATGCCATGCAGTTGGAATCATACAATATGTAGCCTTTTCATATTGGTTTCTTTCACTCATGATATGCACTTAAGGGTTTTTTTCATGGTCTGATAGCTCATTTCTAACACTGTCTTGTATTCCATTGTCCAAATGTGCCACAATTTATTTATCTTTTCACCCACTAAGGGATACTTTGGTAGCTTCTAAGTTTTGGCAACTATGAACAAAGCTGCTGTAAAGCTTCATGTGCAGGATTTTGTGTGCACACAAGTTTTCACCTGTTCTGGGTAATTATCAAGAAGTGTGTTGCTGGATGGTATGGAAAGAGTGAGTTCAATTTTGCACCAAACTGCCAAACTGTCTTCCAAAGTGGCTGCACTGTTTTTCAACTCCAGTAGCAATAAATGAGAGTTCCTATTGCTTCTCATTCTCACATCATTAGGTGTTTTAAGTAGTCTAGATTTTGGCCATTTTTATAGGTGTGTAGTGGTATACATTTTAATTTGCATTTTTCTGATAACAGATGATGGGAACATCTTTTCATGTGTTTCTTTGATGATGATCATGTTTTTATTTTTATATAATGGTACAACTTCAATCCTCTGGGTATTCTGTTTAAATTAACCCTCCAATCTCTGTGTGTGTTATTAATTTTTCATGATATCTCTATATAATTAATATGCTCTTTGTGCATTTTGGAATACAATAGTCCTATTCAGCAGAGCAATTCAATTCTTACATGTATTACATATGCACCACATGAAGAAGTCTATAATTGTCTAACATAAATTGATTTCCCATTACAAATTGGAAAAAAATCTGGTTGTTACAAGAATAGAATTAACACACTAGAATTGAAATTTGTGTGTGTGTCAACCTCTAATGCTTATTTTCACTACCCCTTGCCAAGGAGGAACTAGTAACTAAAAATACCATACTTTTCCTAAATGACATGGAATTGCAATGTGGTAAGTAATATTGTATATACAGTTTTCAAGTCGAATTTCCTTCATGTTTTGGTAGTTTCCTCCTGGGGGATGTTCTGTTGATCACACATTCTAGATTCCCTAGGAAGTAGATAGCTGCTATGCATTTATGTGTGTGAAGAAATTGAATTTAAAGTCCATTTTCTGATGCTTAGTACTGTTATCATAGTTGAAGAGACTAAAAAAAAACTTTATAAAATGAAAAACATATGACTGAAGGACACACAGAGCCAGGGATCATGTTACTCTAAAATCTAAAATATATTATAATTTTACTTAATTTCTACATATATCTTAATTGACCCTCATTTGGTCATACATAGGAGACCTAACAGGAGGTAAATGTCAAACCAATTTCTCACTCGTAACAAGTATGTTCAGAATCAGATGAACTGCAGGCTTATGAGTGAGGTTATCAGATTTTGGAAAAATCAAATCAGGACAGAATGCCCAACCAAATTTGAATTTCAATGATCAACAAGTATTTTAGTGTAAGTATATTCCATGCAATATTTGAATACATTCACTAAATAACATAAAAATATATATCCCACTGGGCTAAAAGAGAGAAATAAAATGGACATCACCAGATGAAAGGGAGGGGCACATACTTATACCAGGAACATAATTATACTAAAATGTTATTCGTTGCTTACCTGAAGTTCAAATGTAATTGGGAGCTCTGCATTTTTTCTCAGCCCTGTCAGGGGAGCAATTCTGGTTGCTCCCATTGCGGTGACTCTCTCCTCGGACAGCGTCCATTTAAAAACATAAACTGAAGCTGTAGTCAGAGGTCCCTAAACCTCCACTGGAATTTAAGGACTTAAGATGGTACCTACTTTATTTATTTATTTTGGGATATTTTTAATATCCTTTTCATAATATATTTGTTCTAAAACCGTGTATTATTCCATTCACATGAATAAATGTGTGCTAACCCACTTGCACGTTATGAATCATCATAATAAATAAGCTCAATATACTTTCTGTTTACAAAAGAGCCGGGCTGTTGCAGATGTCGCTGAAACCCACCCCCTCTCAGAGGGACAGCTCTTCCTGCTTTTCCACGGGACGCCGCTCTCCCAAATTGTGTGTTCATCATTCTTTCCTTTTAGATTTATCACACATGTGTACATCCCCACACAACTATTTACAGTTCTCTATGTCTCTCTGTGTGATGCTCCCACACTCTATGAATTCTGTGGCAACTCTTTTTTTCCCCTCAGATTTTTTGAGATTGACTGTCCTAGATTTGGTTCTACCAGAAGCAGACCCTAAAACAGAGGTTTGAGTAAAAGTAGTTTTTATGGGAAGTTTTGGGAACACCGACAGGTAAGTGTGGGAGTGGCAAGGGAAGGCAGACGCAGGCAATATGGGTGCCCATTGAAGCATCAAGCACAGGGCGTCACCGCCACGGACTTCTGCAAGAGGAAGGAGACACCGGCCGCAGGACATTGGCTCAAGCGAAGTGCACTGAATGATCAAGAGAACCTTGAGTGTGCAAATGACCAAAGTTTATTTTACTTTAGACAGCCAACTTTTGTAACATAAAAAAGGATAAAACTTGGAAATTTGGACTCTGGGCTCTACTACTTACTATAAAAAACAAAAACAAAAAACCTTCATTGACCTGTTTGGATGTATCTGTTTTCTCATATGCAGTATGGGGGTGTCAATCATATTTATATCGTGGGTTATTAGGAGAATTAAACATGGTCATCAATGTCCAACATGCTACATGTGTGTCAAATAGTTCATCTATCTGTGTAACCAGGCTGCTTTCCCACCTTGCCCACTAGTTTCCTGTGACCCGATGATTAAGTTCTAGCCAATGAGTGAAAACGACTTGCAACCTTTCCAATCCTGGTCCGTCAGATCCTCCCATGCTCTGTCCCATTCCCGCGGGCTGGAGGAAAGATAATCCCTTGGGAAAACATAAAGATGACAGACGTTTTCTGATCCTGGGTCCAGAAATGTCTGCTTGAACACTGGCCACATTACCGAGAGTACCTGACAATTGCTGATGGGCAAGAAATGAACTGCTCTTGGGGACTAATTATCACAGAGCTCGCACTAAACAAAGTAAAACACTATTTGTTATTTTGAAGTTCATGACTGCAGGCAGGGTTCATATGCCAAACTCTAAAGAGAATATTTTATGAGTCATTAAATTACAATATAACGAACTAAGATAAAAGCTCCTGCATAGCTATTTTGTGTGTACTGAATATACATAAAGGTGTAAATAGATCATCTTCAAAATAAAGGATTTTGAAACTTAGTATGTGAAGCCAAACATAAAAAGAGCACATAATATTAATCACAAGTGATAATGAAGAATTAAGTGATATGTCTTAATTGTCAATTATAATTTGATTCTTAAAATGCATAATGCTATCACACCATGGGACTACCAAAGGATTTTGGCTTCTGGGACAAATACTGTGTGATCCCATTTATATGGAATCTCAGAAACAGAATGGTGGTTGTCAGGGGCCGGGGGAGAGAGGAAATGGAAGATGTCCGTCAAAAGGTGTCAAGTTTTGATTATGCAGGATGGCTAAGCTCTGGGCATCTAATGTATTACATGGTGGCTACAGTTAACAATCCTATACTGTATTCTCACAGTTGGCTAAGACAGGATGTCTTTTTTTTTTTTAATTTTTTTAAAAATATTTTTTTATTTATTTCTAGGAGAGAGCGAGAGAGACAGCGTGAGCAGGGGAGGGTCAGAGAGAGAGGGAGTCACAGACTGAAACAGGCTCCAGGCTCTGAGCTGGCAGTCAGCACAGAGCCCGACGCGGGGCTCGAACCCACGAACCGCGAGATCATGACCTAAGCGAAAGTCGGACGCTTAACCGACTAAGCCACCCAGGCCCCCCTAAGACAGGATGTCTTTAGTGCTCTCACCACTCACGCACACAAAAAGGTAACTATGGAAGGTGACATGTATGTTAATTAGTTGGCTGTGGTACATATTTCACAATGTATACATATATCAGAATATCACCCTGTACACCCTAAACGTACACAATATTTATTTGTCAACTATATTTCAATAATTATTGATAATAATTATATTTCAAAAATAGTTGCTTCTCAGTTTTACAACAGCTAGTTATGGTGCCCACAGGATTTATTCCTAGAAAAAGATATTGATTTATTATTTTTTTAATGTTTATCTATTTTGAGAGGGAGAGAGGCAGTGCAAGCAGGGGAGGGGCAGAGAGAGGAGAGGACAGAGAATCCCAGGCAGGTGCCATGCTGTGAGCACGGAGCCTGATGTGGGGCTTGAGCTCTCAAACTGTGAGATCATGACCTGAGCCGAAATCAAGAGTCGGATGCTGGATACTTAACTGCCTGAGCCACCCAGGTGCTCCAGTGTTGATTTATTTCTATATCCACGCTCTTCACTTGTATTCCTAAATCAGTTATGGCAATCCAACTTCCCTGGTCAGTGACCGATTTAGAAATGGTCTAATATACTGATTAGTGGACTGATTAATGGACTGATATAGAAAAATGTCCCAAGCGGGACATGTTTTCTGTCAATTCTCCCCTCAGAATGCTTACCCTTGGAACAGAGGACACACAGGAAGATATTCCGTCTCTTTCTGCTCACTGTTTTGAAGTTAGCATGAGAAAACAGGAACCCTGGCAGCCGGCTTGTAACCATGAGGCACAAAGCTGAGAACCAGGCAGGTACACTTCCATATGTGGAGGGATGAAGAGAACCTTCAGTTTGAACCGAAACTATTCTCTTACTGAGCCCTGGAACTGCTCTCAGGACTTCTTGCTTTATGTGAGATGATATATTTTTCTCATTGTTTAAACTAGCTCGTGATGTGGTTTTCTGTTACTGTGAGCTGTATGCATCTTAAATCTTCTACTATATTCAAAAAGTTTATGAAGAACATTTAGGAGCAAATAAAATCCAAACATGAAACTTTCCAAACTGCTTCTCATTTAATCTCTATTTTCTGGTGTTTAAATAGAGAGGGGGAAGAAATCCTTAAAGCATGGCATGTTTAAAAAAATAAACCTTTCAGATTCTTACTCCTAATTTAGTATGATAACGGTGGGTCGTAAGAAAATGCTTCACAGGCTGATTGCATAAGCAATCACTGTCGTATTGATCGAGTAAGACACCAAGTACGTATTCATGGAAAAGGTACTGCTTTATGATTCTCCAAGATAAAATGGCAAGCAGCGAATTCTTGACAACTGAATCGAACTGAGCAGTTCTCTTAATTTGTATATGAATCAAAGGAGTCACTTTTCAGGACAAAAAAAAAACCCCCAGAGCCTAACATACTTATTAAATTTCTTTCATTATTTTTTCCACCAGATCTTTTCAAAGAGCTTTTAAAGAAATCAGCTCTTGCTCAAGCCTCCATGGAAGGCAGGAACTAAAACCCCAATGCCTCTTTGTGTCTGTGAATATGTGTATTTCTCATTGCTGCTTGCGTAGTTTCTGTTAGTCGTTATAATTATTTTAGATATATATATAATGTAAATTATATATTTTTAAATGTTAATTTAGAGAGAGAGAATGAACAGGGGAGAAGGGTAATGGGAGAGGTGGGAGGGGGAAGAGAGAGAGAGAGAGAGAAAGAGAGAGAGAGAGAGAGAGAGAGAATCCCAAGCAAGCTCCACACTCAGCAGGAAGCTGGATGCAGGCTCCATCTCACAAACCATAAGATCATGACCTGAGCCAAACCAAGAGTCAGACCCTTAACTGAATGAGCCACCCAGGCACTCCTGTAAATTGCATTAATATCTAATTTCCAAACAGTTTTGCAGTCTATTTTTTAGCATTGTAATGCAATGCATCATATTATGTTTTAATTACACTAAAGAAGTGTTATTTTTGAAGATAAAACTTAATCTTGAAGTTTTTAGTAGTGGCTTAAATTTAACCTTTATGAGAAAATAGATGAGCACCATCTAAATAACATATTTGTCATACTCTGGTTTATGGGAAAGGAAGGGGCCAGGATTTTTTTCTTTTTGGGTTCCTTTGAATTAAACAGAGACAAGATACTACCAGGAACCAAAACCAGAAGAGTAAGAAATGGAGTTACATAAATTGGAATCAAGTTGGGATAGATATGTAAGGAATTTGAAAACCACTATTTAGAAAGCTTACAAACAGGAGCAAGTTGGGATGTAAAGAAGATTCCATGAAGGAGGATTAAAGAAATAAGTCTTGTGTTCCTGGACAGGAACTGCAAGAAGCATGAAGAACTTTGATGATTTGATTGTGTCTCCTTCACACGACTCAAGGTCAAATGTCAACCTTCAGCATAACCAGTCTGGAAACTGTCTTGAAAGTCAGTAACAATTTATACTTATCTCTCTCTGAATGTCTTAATAACGTTTTTTTAATAAGCTTTATTTTTTAGAGTAGTTTTAGGTTCACAGCAAAATTGGGCGGTAAGCAGGGAAAGTTTCCGTAGACTCTTCCCTGACACATGCACAGCCTCCGCTGGATCGACGTTCCCCACTAGAATGGAACATTTGTTACGAAAGATAAACCTACACTGATGCAGCATAACCCCTTCAAGTCCCTAGTTTACCTTAGGGTTCACTCTTGGTGTTGTATAGTTTATGGGTTTTGACAAATGTGTAACAACACGTGTCCATCATTATGGTATCACAGAGTAGTTTATCATCCTAGAAATGCTCTGTGTTCAGTCTATCTCCCTCCCTCTCCTGTAACTCTTGACATCTACTGGTCTTATTACTGTCTCCATAGTTTTATCTTTTCCAGAACATCATATAGTTGGAATCATAGAGTAACTTGCCTGGTCAAATGGGCTTTTTTCACTTAATGATATGAGTTCGAGTTTCCTCCATGTCTTTTCATTGGTTAATAGCTCATTTCCTTTTAGCTTTGAATACCATTCCATTGTCTAGATGGACCACAGTTTATACGTCCATTCACTTACCAAAGGACATCTTGATTACTTCTAAGTTTTGTCAATTATGAATAAATTTTCACTTGCTGGACCAAACTTTTTGTGCATACATAAGATTTCAAGTCCTTTGAGTAAACAGAGAGGGCAGTTGTTGGGCTGTATGATAAGAGTAGGCTTAGTTTTGTAAGAAATCCCTAAACTGTCTTCCAAAGGGTCTGCCCCATTTTACATTCCAGCGGCAGCAAATGTGAGTTCTTTGTTGCCGCACATCTCCAGCATTCAGTGTTGTCAGTGGATTTTTGGATTTCACATTCTAGTAAGAGTAGTCCTTTAATTTTTTGAATATGCAATTCCCTGATGACACACAACGGTTGAGCTTTTTTCATATGCTTATTTGCTATCTCTATATTTCTTTGGTGACGTATCTGTTCAGATCTTTTGCTTACTTTTATTTTTATTATTATTTTTTATTATTTTATATATTTTTGAGAGAGCAAGACACAGTGCGAGCAGGGGAGGGGGAGAGAAAGAGGGAGATACAATCCGAAGCAGGCTGCAGGCTCTGAGCTGTCAGCACAGAGCCCAACGTGGGGCTCATGCAGCGCTCGAACCCACAGACCGTGATATCATGACCTGACATCATGCCTTGTGATCGTGAAGCTTAACTGAGTGAGCTACTCGGATGCCCCCTTTGCTCATTTTTAAATTGTCTTTCTTTTGTTTTCTTATTGTTGCGTTGTAAGAGTTCTTTGTATATTTGGGATAACAGCCTTTTATCAGTTACATCTTTGCATATATTTTCTCCCAGTCTATAGCTTGTCTTCTCATTCTATTGACAGTATCTTTAATGAAGCAGAAGTTTTTAACTTTAATGAAGTCAAATTTGTCAACTCTTTCTTTCTAGATAGTGCCTTTGTGTTGTATTTAAAAAGTAATCACCATGTCCAAGGTCCTCTAGGTTTTCTCCTATGTAATCTTTTAGGAGTTTTACAGTTTTGCATTTTATATGTATGTCTATGATCTATTTTGAATTAATTTTTGTGAATGGTGTAATCTAATAAAGCTTTAATAGAGACTTTTAAAATTTTATTACATGGAATCACAATAGATTGTTACACAGTGTATTTGATGTTAGAAAACTGCTTTTTATTTTTTAGAAAATATGCTAAGTAAGTAACAGATAAAGGTTCAGTTTTTAATCACAAAAGAAAATCAAGACCTGAATATGTGTTTAATTATGTTAATACCCTATTGAGATTTGATCATTCTAGTCCATTTCTCCTAATGTTTTAGAGAAAATTCTCCAAAGTTAAAGAACCAGAGAGCTTGCTAAAAAGCAAGCTTTTAATTTTACTTTCACTACTTTTATGAACCAGGTCTTATTACGCCTTCATTTTATAGATGATAAAACTTGTAATTAAAGCTTAACCTACTTGTGCGAGGTATCAGAACTCAAATGTGATGGTCACCAAAACTCATAGTTTTCCACAGCTTGACAACTGCTCTCGGCATAGTATGAATTCAGAATTGTCTTGGTCCAACCATTTTTAAATTTCTCTATTTCCTTTCCTGGCTAACTTTTACTGTGCTTCAGTTTTCCTCGATGCATACAATCTTCTCCTCAATGATGTTTATTGCTGCTTTATACTGAAGCAATATGTTTATCTATTTACTCTTTCAATGTTTTGTGTCAGAAAGAAACTCTCTTAAATTTTTTTAATGTTTATTTATTTTTGAGACAGAGTGCAAGTGTGGAAAGGGGAGAAAGAGGGAGAGAGAATATGAAACAGGCTCTGCATTGTCCGTGCAAACCTCGACATGGGAATCAAAACTACAAACCATGAAATCATCACCTGAGCCTAAGTCCGATGCTCAACTGACTGAGCCACCCAGGTACCCCAAGAAACTCCCTTAAAAAGCATAAATGCCTTGGTTGCTTTTGAAGAAAAGATGAAATGAAATGTCAAATGAATTCCATCAAGTTAAACTCATTTGTTAATCTAGTCATCTAATCTAGATAATTTATTTAGTTACTATTGAAGAAGAGAAAGAATGTATAATCGAATTTTACTGAATCAGATATATGACTAGCATTGTACTACATGCTGTGCAAACATAACAAAATGACTGTACATATTATCTAGCTTCACAATGCTTGTAATCTGCTTTGAGACGTAAGACAAATGAGTGCCTGGGTTGCTCAGTCGGTTAAGTGTCCAACTCTTGATTTTGAATCAGGTCATGATCTCACGGTTTGTGGGTTTGAGTCCCACATTGGGCTCTGTGCTGTCAGCGCAGAAGCTGCTTGGAATTAACCTCTCCCCCTCTCTCTGCCCCTCCCTGCTATCTCTCTCTCCCTCTCTCTCTCAAAAATAAATAAACAAGCTAAAAAAAAAGAGAGAGAGAGAGAAGACAAACAGGAAACGATATGTTACTCAACTGTTAAGTGATATGCACAGACTTCAAGTATAATAATATTTTGCAAATATCTGAAAACAATTTACATGTTATAACTTTTAATGATTTTTTTCTGAGTTATTTTATATTAAATAATTGGATGCTCGAGAAACAGGTGTACTCATCATCCACTCTTGCAGATCAGGAACCTGAGGCTAAGTGAAGCCAATCATGCGCCCTGTGTCACAGAAGCAGGGAACACTTAAGCCAGGAGGCAAGCAGAGTCTTCTCACTATTCTTTTATTACGCACTCCTGGAGGTGTCTATGGATTCTAATAGTTGGGGCAGGTTCTTGAAGTGAATATTGGATATGAAATGACTGTTGAATTTTGAATGAGCATTGGTAAGAGGCAATGAAATCCAAGATCATAGAACAGAATTAAGGCAGGTGATGAATCAGTGTGTTGCTAATAATAAGTGAATTAGTGGGCACAGTTTGAAGGGTTTATGACTGAAAAATCATGATGAATAAGACTGTATTGTACAAATAGCAATCTATATTGGTTGATTTGAAGTTTCAGTTTGCAATAGTGTGTTGTTAGCTCCTTCTGAATTCCTGAGATATATTGATATATAATCTGAGTGTATATAAGCAAAGGATACTGGAAAATGCTAAAGGCATCATGACTCATAACTGATATATTTCTGAAACAGCGTAGTTATTGAAAGCCCAGAAAAATCTTAGCGTATACTCTATATACCTAGGTTATTTCTTTAGTTGAAGATGAAATATGACTATCTTAAAGGGACCTAGAGACCATGAAGTGATATAAAAGAAGAAAAAAACTGTCTCTTAACCTGAAAAATTATCAGTGAATCAGTGATTTACTGTCAAGTCTGATTCAGCAGAAAGTTGGCTCTAGAAGTTTGAGTACCCTGGAGAAAGCACAGCAGTGCCACATGCATAGAAATAAATCTAAACTATAGGAAAGTGATGGTGATTTAATTCAGATTATACTATTTATTCCAAAGTTTTCCACTTGGTTAAAGTATCAATACTCTGTATGAAGACCTCAAACTAATATTGTCAAGGACTTCCCACTCGATCTTATGTCTCCTCCTTAGTGATATATAGAAGCAACCAGAGTAATAAAGTATATTTGAAATATTGTTACTCATCAAAACTATAATAGTCAAAAGAATAAGAATTATTATAAATCACTTAACAAATCCAAAGTGCTACAGGAATGCTAAATGATGGGAGAAGGTTTGCCAGGTGGGTGACTAAGCAATTCAGAATGTATTTCTTTCTTTCAGAGAGAACCAAATGGGTGTAACTAGTTAAATCCAAAGAGTATCAGAGTGATATAAAAAAAGATATTTTTTTCTTACAAATAGTTTGTCAATTTGGGTTCCATATAACACCCAGTGCTCATCCCCACAAGTGCCCTCCTCCATGCCCATCTCCCCCCTCCCCTGCACATCCATCAGTCCTCAGTTTTTGTCAGCATTCAAGAGTCTCTCATGGTTTGCCTCTCTCCTTTTCCCCCACCATTTCCCCACTTCTTCTCCCCACGGTACTCCATTAACTTCCTCCTAATCGTCCTATATGTGCAAACATATGATATTTGTCCTTCTCTGCCTGACTTATTTCGCTCAGCATAATGCCCTCAAGGTCCATCCATGTTGCTACACATGGCCAGATTTCATTGTTTCTCATTGCCATGTAGTATTCCATGGTGTAGATAAACCACATCTTCTTGATCCATTCATCTGTTGATGGACACTTAGGCTCTTCCCAGGTTTTAGCTATTGTGGAGAGTGCTGCTATGAACATTGGGGTACATGTGCTCCTATGCATCAGCACTCCTGTGTCCCTTGGGTAAATTCCTAGCAGTGCTATTGCTGGGTCATAGGGCAGTTCTATTGTTAGTTTCCTGAGGAACCTCCACACTGTTTTCCAGAGGGGCTGCACCAGTTTGCATTCACACCAACAGTGTAGGAGGGTGCCCGTTTCTCCACATCCTCGCCAGCGTCTAGAGTTCTCTGATTTACTCATTTTAGCCACTCTGACTGGCGTGAGGTGGTATCTCAGTGTGGTTTTGATTTGTATTTCCCTGATGAGGAGGGATGCTGAGCGTCATTTCATGTTGGCCATCTGGATGTCCTCTTTGGAGAAATGTCTGTTCATATCTTCTGCCCATTTCTTCACTGGGTTATTTGTTTTTGGGTGTGTAGTTTGGTGAGTTCCTTATAGATTTTAGATATTAACCCTTTATCTGATATGTCTTTTGCAACTATCTTTTCCCATTCCGTTGGTTGCCTATTGGTTTTGTGGGTTGTTTCCTTTGCCGTGCAGAAGCTTTTAATCTTGATGAGGTCCCAATCGTTTATTTTTGCTCTTGATTCCCTTGCTTTGGGGATGTGTCAAGTAAGAAGTTGCTGCGGTGGAGGTCAAGGAGGTTGTTTCCTGCTTTCTCCTCTAGGGTGTTGATAGTTTCCTGTCTCACGTTCAGGTCCTTTATCCATTTTGAGTTTATTTTTGTGCATGGTGTGAGAAAATGATCTAGTTTCATTCTTCTGCATGTTGCTGTCCAATTCTCCCAACACCATCTGTTAAGGAGGCTGTCTTTTTTCCATTGGATATTCTTTCCTGCTTTGTCAAACATTAGTTGGCTGTATACCTTTGGGTCCAGCTCTGAGTTTTCAATTCGATTCCATTGGTCTATGTGTCTATTTTTGTGCCAATACCATACTGTCTTGATGATGACAGCTTTGTAGTAGAGGCTAAAGTCTGGGATGGTGATACCTCCCGTTTTGGTTTTATTTTTCAGGATTACTTTGGCTATTCGAGATCTTTTGTGATTGCATACAAATTTTTGGATAGTTTGTTCTAGTTTTGAGAAGTATGCTGGTGCAATTTTGATTGGAATTGCATTGAATGTGTAGATGGGGTAGAAATGACATTTTAACTATATTCTTCCTATCCATTGGCATGAAATGTTTTTCCATTTCTTTGTGTCTTTTTCAATTTCCTTCATAAGTTTTCTGTAGTTTTCATCATACAGATCTCTTGTATCCTTGGTTAGGTTTATTCCGAGGTATTTTATGGTTTTTTGTGCAATTGTGAATGGGATCAGTTTCTTTCTTTAGATCTTTAAATCATCATTAGCTGAGGCTGCTAAAATATTCCCTTAGTGATTATTTTCAGGGCAGGAGAATATCTGTCACAAATATTAAAATAAGTTGTGAAAACCTTCCATTTACAAACTACAGACACAACTCCAGGATAACGTGGAGTTATAAATTGTTAATACCCTGGTTGTTCGTGTGATTTCGAGTAGACAGCTTATCCAATCTAAGTACTTTTTTCAAAAAAGAAGACAAGACCCTTTCCTAATCCTTTTGTATCTAGCACAAAGCATATTTTTTGTTGTATGATGTAACAGTGTTTTTTCTTAGTTTTATCTTCTGCAGATTAGTACAATGACCTCTTGCATAGCTCATGATTAATCTGCCTATTGAGATTGGTTAAATGCAATTTTTCTCAGCCTTTTGAAGGGAAAAAAGAAAACTCTTCAAGGTAATTCCTTAATACTTAACTAAAAATCTCCTAATTGCTAGTAAACAATAAATAACTTTTGCTTCTTGCCATATTTCATATTTTCTCTCTATACCCAGGAGCCTGAATGTACAATTAAATAGACTGTTGTTATGTTTTAGTGCAATTAATAAATATATCATTTCATTTTAGTCTTTTGTCAATAACATGGTCAATATTTGATTACTCTGGCATTGGTCTTAAATCCTAAAGAAACCCGTTCTAATAATTTTCTTCCCTTCCTCTATGCCATTATTTTAGGCTTATCACTTGCCACTCATTTTGATCCTATTTCAAATTTTAGGACCAACTCTTGGTATCCGATTAATTAAAAACCAGAGATGCCACTTATGCTGTTTTCAAGAGGAAGGGAACTCTCTGCTATGCTAAAAATTTCCTCCCACTCTTTATACTTATTTTTAAAAATGCAATCCTGGCAGCAAATAATACCACAATCTGTAAGTAATAACCTGTTGGGATGGCGGGAGGGGAGCAAACTGACAACGTGATTATAATCAGTATTGTGGGAGTCGGTAATGTTACATAAATAATTTAGTGTTATGTTTCTTCCTTAGAAAGGAATCCAGTGGTTGGGCAAACACATGTTCCCCTCACAGCCTGCCACTCATCTCTAGCTTCACATTATTGGGTAGGTATTTAGAGCAAGATTTTATCTGGAGCAACGACTACCTACTCTGTGACTCGCAACTACAATCCTGCGAAACAGATTTCCAGGGACACATCGACCCCTGTGGCTCCCCAGTAAAGTTTATTATAAGCGACGCTGAGCAATATTTCTTAGATAAAATGATAGCTCTGCACAGATCCTCTTGAAAGAGTGGGCAGGAAGTCAGTGGAATGATACTAAGCCACAGCGTGATGACGGATAGGTGACAAGCTCTATTGAACATTATGAATTCACCATGCATGAGCAAACCCAGGGGAGCTCCTCTTCACCCACTCTTCCCCAGCTCTCCAACCAGGTCCAGTCATGCTACCCAGAACCAAAAAACCTGGTAAAATAATAATAATAATAATAATAACAATTAAGAAAGACAACTCCTGGGGCGCCTGGGTGGCTCAGTCGGTTAAGTGTCCGACTTCGGCTCAGGTCATGATCTCGTGGTTTGTGGGTTCGAGCCCCGTGTCGGGCTCTGTGCTGACAGCTCAGAGCCTGGAGCCTGCTTCAGATTCTACGTCTCCCCCTCTCTCTGACCCTCCCCTGCTCACGCTGCCTCTCTCTCTCTCTCAGAAATAAATAAACGTTAAAAAAAAAAAAAAGGAAAGACAACTCCTGATATCATTTTTATATGTGGAATCTGAAAAGCTGGACTGTTAAAAACAGAAAGTAGAATGGTGGTTACCAGCGGCTGGGGGACGGCGGAACTGGGCAGCTGTTTGAGTGTACGAACGTAGAACAGATGAATACGTCCTGAAGACCTAATGCACAGCATCGTGACTACAGACAAAAATTGTGTTTGTGACTCCAATAACTGTATTGTAAACTCCAAAGTTGCCAAGAGATCAGATCTAAATTGTTGCTACGGCGAGAAAGAGACAGGGGTGCTAGGTGATGCTACTGTGGGAGGCAAACTGCAATATCTAAGTGGATCGATCCATACAACGTTGTATGTCAATTATATCTCAATTAAAAGAGAAGAGGGCAACTTTTCTCCCTCCTTCCTTTTGACCACACCGCACTGTTGCTTGCCCTTGCTTCTCCCGGGATTAAAAACCAACAGGAGTATGGGGCGCCTGGGTGGCTTAGTCGGTTAAGCGTCCGACTTTCGCTTAGGTCATGATCTCGCGGTTCGTGGGTTCGAGCCCGCGTCGGGCTCTGTGCTGACTGCCAGCTCGGAGCCTGGAGCCTGTTTCAGTCTGTGACTCCCTCTCTCTCTGACCCTCCCCTGCTCACACTGTGTCTCTCTCTCTCTCCTAGAAATAAATAAAAAATATTAAAAAAAAAATCAACGGGAGTAAACAAATGTGAAAGGATGACAGTGTTTTCAGGGTTTTACAGGATAATAAAGTTTTTGTATTTTTCTCTGCATCTTTATAAGAGAACGCAAAGAACAGGGGTGTTGAGAACCCGCGAAGCCGTGGATCGGCTGGTTCCGGCCCCGCCTCTGTGGTCCGCAGAGCTACACACTGACCATGGTCCAAAACAGAGCTACAGGTGCCCATCAGCCTCAGACGCGGCTTCACGTCACAAAAGCAAGCGACGCAGGTCACCACTGCAGGAAACCTGCAGAAGGCAAGGCAGTTTCCACTTAATGCTAACTGGCGCCCCTTCCCCCCCCCCCCCCCAAAGGCTGATGACATCTTTACTGCCTTCGGATCTCCATCTCCATCCTCAGAGAAGTGTGCTTTCGTGGGGAAAAATCTAGATAAATTCCCCAGCGCTTCCATCTCGCCCGACCCGCCCGTCCCAGCCACGTCACGGGCCTGGTTCCCTTCACAACTGAGATTCTGGAGCCCCTGCTGCCCCAAACTGCATATCACGCTTAAAATGGAAAAGATTCTGTCACACTGGGAGTAGAGAACAGTGAGTTAAGCGCATCTTATTTTACAATTGTCAGATCAAGCAGTCACCCAGCCCACTCAAACTGAGGGTGCCGAGGAAACAGGGCCGCCTTGTAGAGCTGCAGACTGACACACGGCCCGCTCTGGGCCACCCTCTCCTTACCCCACGGGGCACCTCCCTGGTGAGGTGAAAGTCAAGGGGCTGCCTGCGGGGAACAGATCCCCGGAAAGCCCCCCGCGGGACGTCCGTGAAGGGCGGGCCGGCAGCCTCTCTGCCCTGGGGTGGGCGCCCTGGGGTGGGCGCCCTGGGGTGGGCGCCCTGGGGTGCGCAGAGCTGCCTCTAACAAAATCCACGGGCGGGTAGCTCACAAACCGTGTCTTTCCCACAGTTCCGGAGGCTGGACGGGGACATGGGGAGCCTGGGCCAGTCAGGTGCCATGATTCATAGCTCGCACCTTCTGCGTGGTGAGAGGGGCAAGGGAGCTCTCTGGAGCCTCTTTCATTAGGCACCCATCCCACTCTTGAGGGCTCCACTCTCACGAGCTAACTCCTCCCAAAGGGCCCTGCACCTAAAACCATCCCATGAAGCGCTAGGAATTTTTTTCGTTTCTTTCTTTTCTTTTCTTTTTTCTTTTTTTTCTTTTCTTTTTTTTTCTTCTCTTCTCTTCTCTTCTCTTTTCTGTTCTGTTCTTTTCTTTTCTGTTCTTTTCTATTTTCTTTTCTTTTCTGTTTTGTTCTTTTCTATTCTTTTCTTTTCTGTTCTGTTCTGTTCTTCTCTTTTCTGTTTCTTTTTCTTTCTTTCTTTCTTTCTTTCTTTCTTTCTTTCTTTCTTCCTTCCTTCCTTCCTTCCTTCCTTCCTTCCTTCCTTCCTTCCTTCCTTCCTTCATCAGTTATTTCAACATAGGAATTAGGGAGAGGGGACACAAACATAGACCAAGCATCCACAGGAGAGGAAAAGAGCACCTCTGAGCTACAGAGTGGAATCCAGGGGAGCTCTGTTGGAGGAATGGAAACACATCGATAAAGTTTCTGGAAATAGACTAAGAAGTGTAGGAGGAATGCTTTCTGTATTTAGAGGAGATCAGCTCTCCCTAACAGTAACGTTTACACATTATCATGTTCATGCAGATGAGCTCAAAATGACATTGTTTTAGCAAGAAATGGCCTTTTCCAACTCACCTCCTATTGCCACACCTTATTAACAGTATATTTATTCTGTGATCAAATGGGCAAATAATTCTAAATTTGTGTCACTTAAAAATTAATCTTTGATATTATATACAAACTCTTACTGAAAGTCAGTATATTTTTAGATTCTAATTCTAACATAATGTGGCTGATAGCACACAAAGCTTTCCTCATGATCATTGCAGACAACTGTGAGAAACAATAAAATATTAAGAAGAATATTTCTATGAATTTCCTGTAAAATTAGCAAATAGTAAGGCCTATCCAAAATATTCCCAGGTAAATCATTTCCATATCTGGAAAATAAGTAACACTGGTTTTAAAAGAGGCTGAAGACCGAATGTGAGTTAGTTCCGTTCACTCTGTGGCACAGCATTTCTTGACTTGTTAATTTTTTCAAGTAAATGCTGAGCTTAGATACAAGGGGATGTGGCTGAAACACACGCACAGTCTGTATCAGGACCATGAATCTTAATATAAAAACCTCTCACTGTCTTTCAAGTACCTTGTTTGTTTTTATTATTCCTTTCAAAAAGATGCTTGTTCTGGGGTAGGTAGACCTATGGGACCACGTTCTTTCACTAAGCCACTGACTAAGGTGGCATGCATTAATTGTTTTGGAGGACATTAATATATCTTTTTAAAAATATTTTAAGAATTTTTTTTTGAGAGAGAGAGACAGAACACGAGTTGTGGAGGGACAAGGAGAGGGAGACACAGAATCTGAAGTAGGCTGCAGGCTCACAGCTGTCAGCACAGAGCCCGACGCGGGGCTCGAACCCACAAACCACTGTTGAGTTCATGACCTGAGCAGAAGTCAGTCGCTTAACCTACTGAGCCACCCAGGCACCCCAGGATGTTAATACATCTTATTAGCAAAAGGGCCTGTGGTCAAAAAACTTTGGTAAAGAGGTTAAATGTATCACTAAAGTTTTTTTTTTAACTGCAACTTTCATAAAGACTTTATATGTTAATGTGAAAGTAACTCCATAAGATAATATATGCACACTTTTTAGATTTTATTTCATAGAGATTTATTAGAGAGCTAATTTCCTACACTTTCATCAATATTGGATACTAGTTTTTTTAAAAAAATTTTAACCTAATGTGAAAAAAGTAAACCTGATTTAATAAAGCAGATGAGGTTAATATCGCTTATTATGCTTACCTACCATTCTTATTTCTTCTTTAGTAATTGTCTATTTTTTCATTAGCTTCATTTAATTTTTCTGTTTTGGTTCCATTATTCTCAACCTACTGATTTGATGGAACAAATCATGGATGCAACTGAATATTTTTTAAATGATTTTTTAAAATTTATTTTTGAGAGAGAGAGAAGGAGAGAGAGAGAGAGAGACAGAGTGGGAGACACAGAATCTGAAACAGGCTCCAGGCTGTCAGCACGGAGCCCGACGCAGGGCTCAAACCCATGAACCATGAGATCATGACCTGAGCTGAAGTCGGATGTTTAATGGACTGAGCCAGCCAGGCGTCCCTCAACTAAATATTTTAACTCTGTTTAGTAATCTATTATTTTGTATGATAATTTGATATTTTCACATTCATTAGATTAGTGATAATCTTTGGTCTTATTAATATTTATTTGACATTCTCTATTTGTTGCAGTTTAGTATTTTTCATTTCAGATTTCTGCTCAATTGTTAGAATTTTCTGTTCTTTGTTTTTCAGTTTATTTATTTATTTATTTTGAGATAGAGAAAGAGAGAGAGAGAGAGAGAGCACAAGCAAGGGAAGGGCAGAGAGAGAGGGAGAGGGAGAATCCTAAGCAGGCTCCACATTGTTAGTGCAGAGCCCAGTGTGGGGCTCGAACTCACGTACTGTGAGATCCAATCTTGAATTCCATTCTTGGAGTCCATTCTCATTTTAAAGATCTGTAAGTTGTCATTGTCCTTTTTTCTTTCCCCCAGAATAGGCTAATGAATGATAAGGTTTCTTAACCTTTTTTATTTGAGAATGTCAATTTGTGCTCCCATTTCAGTGAGAATTCCAACAGTAAATTCTAGATTCAGGATTATTTTCATTCAGAATGTTAAAACTATTGCTCCTTTTTTTCCTAATTGGATATCAAATATCATTCTTATACTTTTGAGTAATGATCTTTCAATTACATTTTCAATTTTGTGGTTACTGTGGAGTTGAACACAGTTGTCAGAAATAATAGAGATTATGTACATTTACTCAGTTTCCCCTAAGGATAATAGCTTGAAAAAATGGAGTAAAATATTACAACCATTGAAACACTGACATTGGTACAATCCACTAGTCTTCAGATACCCTGTTTTAGTTATTCTCCTCTGTGTGTGTGTGTGTGTGTGTGTGTGTGTGTGTGTGTGTGTAGTTCTATGCCATTTTATTACGTTTGTAGTTTTGTGTATAAACCTGGTCAAGTATGGACCAGTTCCAAAACCAAAAGGTTCCCTCCTGGGGTGCCTGGGTGGTAAGCCAGGTTGGTTAAGCATGTGACTCTCAGTTTCAGCTTGGGTCAGGATCTCATGGTTTGTGAGTTTGAGAACCATGTTGGGCTCTGCCCTGGCAGTGCAGAAGCCTGTTTGAGATTCTCTTTCTGGCTCTCTCTCTGTCCCTCCCCCACTCACAAATGCTCACACTCACTGTGTCTCTCTCAAAATAAAAGAAACATGTTTTCTTAAAAATGGATCCCTCATGTTGCTCTTTTATACCACAACTCACATCTCTCCAACTTCTACCAACTCATGCTTAACCACTGACAACCACTAATCTGTTTACTCTTTCTTAATTTTGACGTTACAACTAATTTAATATAAAGAATAATACAGTGTATAACCTTTGGAAATTGGCATTTTTAACTCAGCATAATTCTAAGAGATTCATCTAGGTTGTAACCAATAGATGTATTGTATTTATCTAGGTTGTATTAATAGTGCCTTCTTTGTTATCATTGAATATGGACTCTTCTATGGTATGGATACAGCACAGTTTAACTACTTACCAATTATTCTGAAGGCCACTGGGTTGTTTCCAGTTTGGGGCTATTACAAATAAAGTTGCTATGACATATGCCAAAGAGTGCAGTTTGTGGCTTATATGATAAGTGTATGTTTAGTGTTACAGAAACAGCCATGCTGTCTTCCGGAGTTGCTGTGCCATTTTAGCCCTGTACCTGTGATGTACAGGGGATCCAGTTTCACTTCCTCCTCATCAGCATTTGGTGTTGTCACTAATGTAGAAGTTTTCTAGGCTATCCATTGTGATTTTAACTTGTATTTCGAAGATGGGTAATGAAACTGTGCACCTTCTCATTTGCTCATTTGCTTTCCGTATATCCTGTTTGGTAAAATGCATATTCATGTCTGCTGCCTATTTTCATATTGGATGTTGTTGTTATTTTTACTGTTGAGTTTTGAGACATTTTGCATATTCTAGATACTAGTGTTCTGTCAGATATGCTGTTTGCAAATATGTTGTCCAGTCTATCACTTGTCACTTATCTTCTTAAGACATGGCCTTTCAGGACACAGGAAGATGGAGGCAGAGCGGGAGGACCCTACGCTTGCCTCGTCCCACAAATTCAACTAGATAATTGTCAGATAATTCTAAATACCCCAGAAATGGAGCTGAAGACTTGCAGAACAAATTCCATGGTTCAAAGGAGAGAAGACACTGCATCGAAGAAGGTAGGAAACACAGACACATGGTTTGGGGGAGAAAGGGATCTTGGCTCCTGTGAAAGGGAGGGAGCCATAGTCACGGAGAAAGGTGACAGAGAGGAGCACACAAGAGAGTGCACAACAATGAGAATGTTTCCTCCTAGCCTCTGGCTTCAAAGGGGCTGAATTTTGTGACTTCTTGCAACTAGCAGGGCTCAAAGCCTGGAATTTGAAAGGTCCGTGGGCTTGGTTGGCTAGGATAGAGGCTGGAGGGCACTGCACTGCTCCGGGGAAGAAGACGGGAAAACAGCCCAGCAGCACAGATGGTGAAACAGCAATCCGAAGAGCCCCTGGGGACACAGCTTGGAGATTATTTGCTCTTCTCAGAGTGTGTCCCTGAGAGGCAGGCTTCATAGAAATACCTCTCTGGGAACAAAGGAGCGGCCACAGCATTTCCCTCCCCTGCCCCTGAGCATAAACACACAGCCACCTGCAGGAGGCAGCAGAGCCCTGACACTGTTTGCCTAAGTTGCTTACATGAAGCCCCCTTTAGCTTGTGGAACTGCCCTTCTCAGTCATGCTTACCTCAGGACCAGTGCAGTGGTCCCCTCCCACAGAAGACCAGCTCAGTACCAGTGTAGTGGGACCCTCCCCTGTAAGACCAGCTCAGTACCACTGTAATGGGACCCTCTGCTAGAAGACAAGCTCAGGACCAGTGTAGTGGGCCCCTCCCCTAGAAGACTAGCACAAACACCTGCACACTCACTGGACTTGAAAAAAGAATGGAAGACTTCAGTGAGACCCTTACCACAGAGATAAAAGAGTTAAAAATAATCAAAGATGAAGAGTACAATGAATGAAATTAGAAACACTCTTGACGAAAGGAATAGCTGGCTGGGAGAAGCAGAGGAACAATTTACTACCTAGGACAAAAAGTAATGGAAAATGATGAGGCTGAAGGAAAGAGAAAGAAAAATTATGCAAAATAAAAGATTTAGGGAACTCACTGATTCCATCCAACATAACATTCATAGTATAGGAGTCTCAGAAGAAAAACAGAGAAGAAAGGGGACAGAAAATTTATTTGAAGAGATAATAGCTGAAAACTTTCCAATCTAGGGAATGAAACAGACATCCAGATCCAGAAGGTACAGAGAACTCCCATCAAAATCAACAAAAGCAGACATACACCGAGACATATTGTGATTAAATTTGCAAAATATAGTGCTAAAGAAAAAATATCTTAAAAGCAGCAAGACAAAAGAGGTCAGTAACTTACAAGGGAAATGCATAAGGCTAGCAGGATATTTTTCAATAGAAAGTCTGCAAGCCAGAAGGCAGTGGCATGATATATTCAACTTGCTGAATGGAAAAAATATGCAGTCAAGAATACACTATCTAGCAAGGCTATCATTCAGGATAGAAAGTACAGAGTTTCCCAAACAAACAAAAATTAAAGGAATTGTGATGACTACACCAGCCCCGCAAGAAATATTAAAGGGGATTCTTTGAGTGCAAAGGAGAGACCAAAAGTGATAGTATAAAGGGAGAAAATGCAAAATCAGTAAAAACGAATATTTCTGGAAAAAAAATCAAAGAACTCACAAAAAGGATATAGAATATAACAACATATACCTAAAGTATGGGGAGAAGTAAAGAATGAGTTCAAACTTAAACAACTATCAACTTACTATAGACTACTCTATGCAGAAGAGGTTATCTACAAAGCTAATGGTAAGCATGTATCAAAAACTACTAATAAATATACAAACAAGAAAGAAAATGAAGTCCAAATAGATCACCAGAATGAAAACCAGAAAATTATGAAGGACAGAAAAACAAGAAAGGATCAGAGAAAATCTCTAGAAACAACCACAAAACAAGTGAGAAAATGGCAATAAATACATATTTGTCAATAATTACTTGAATGTAAATGGATAAATACTCCAGCCAAAAGATATAGGGTATCAGAATGGGTTAAATAAAAGACTCATCTATATGTTGCCTACAAGAGACTTATTTTTTTAATGTTTATTTATTTTTGAGAGAGACAGAGCATGAGTGGGGGAGGGGCAGAGAGAGAGGGAGACACAGAATCTGAAACAGGCTCCAGGCTCTGAGCTGTCAGCACAGAGCCTGATGTGGGGCTTGAACCCACAAACTGCGAGATCATGACCTGAGCTGAAGTGGGACACTTAACCATCTGAGCCTCTCATGTGCTCCAAGAGACTTATGTCAGACCTAAAGACACCTGCAGATTGAAAGTGAGGGGATTAAGAAACATGCAAATGGATATTAAGTGAAAGCTGAAGTAGCAACACTTAGATTAGACAATACTTATATTAAGGACTTTAAAACAGACTATAATCAGATGCAAAGAAGGGCACTATATAATAATAAACAGGATAATCTAACAAAAAGATGTAACCATAAATATTTATGCACCTAACATGGAAACACCCAAATACATAAAACAAACATAAAGAAACTACTTGGTAATAATACAATAATAGTAGGAGATTTTAACATCCACTTATAACAATGGACAGATTATCTAAACAGAAAATCAACAAAAAAACAGTGGCTTTGAATGATACCCTGGTCCAAATGAACTTAACAGAATGTTCCATCCTAAAATAGCAAAATACACATTCTTTTCAAGTGCACATGGGACATTCTCCAGAATAGATAACATATTAGGACTCAAAACAGGCCTCAACAAATTTAAGAAGATCAAAATCATACCATGCAAGTTTTCTGACCACAATGCTACACAACTAGAAGCCAATCACAAGGAAAAATCTGGAAAGTGCACAAATACATGGAGGTTAAACAGCTACTAGACAATGAATGGGTCAACCAGAAAACTAAAGAAGAAATTTTTAAAAAGCATGGAAACAAATGAAAATGAAACCACAATGGTCCAAAATCTTTGGGATGCAGCAAAAGCAGTTGTAAGAAGAAATTCCATAGCAATACAGGCTTATCTCAAGAAGCAAGAAAAATCTCAAATAAACAACCTAACCTTACATATAAAGGTGCTAGAAAAGAACAACAAAAGAAGACTAAAGCCAGTAGAAGGTAGGACATAATAAATGTTGGAGCAGAAATAAATGATATTGAATCTAAAAAAAAAAAAAATCCAATAAAACAGATCAATGAAACCATGAACTGGTTCTTTGAAAAAATGCATAAAATTGATGAACCTCTAGCCAGACTTACCAAAAAGGAAAAAGACACAAATAAATAAAATTGCAAATAAGAGAAAAGAGATAACAACCTACACGACAGAAATACAAACAATTATAAGGCAACATTATGAAAAGCTATATGCCAACAAATTGGACAACCTAGAAGAAATGACAAATTCCTAGAAATAATCTACCAAAACGGAAATAGGAATAGAAAATTTAAACAGACTGACAACCAGAAAAGAAATTGAATCAATAATCAAAAATCTCCCCAGAAACAAAAGTCCAGGACTGGATGGTTTCACAGGCAAATTCTACCAAACATGTAAACAAGAGTTAATATCCATCCTTCCCTAATGATTCCAAAAAATAAAAAAGGAAAGAAAATTCAAAATTTATTCTATGGGGCCAGCATTATTCTGATACCAAATCCAGATAAAGACAACACAAACAAACAAACAAACAAACAAACAAAAGAGAGAGAGGGAGAGAGAGAGAGAGAACTGCAGGCCAATATAGCTGATGAAAATAAATGTAAAAATCAACAAAATAGTAGCAAACTGAATCCAACAATACATTAAGAGAATCATTTACCGAAAACAAGCAGGATTTATTCCTGGGTTGCAAGGGTAGTTCAATATTGACAAATCAATCAACATGATACACCACATTAATAAAAGAAAAGATAAGAATCATATGATTATTTCAATAGATGAAGGGAAAGCATTTGATAAAATACAACATCCACTCATGACAAAAACCTTCAACAAAGTTTTTGAGGTTTGGAGAGAACATACCTCAACATAATAACGTCAGTATATAAAAAACCCAGAGTGAATAGCATCTTAAATGCGGGAAAACCAGGAACTTTTCCTGCACAGCGAGAAACCACACAAGGATGTGTATTCTCACCACTTTTAATCAACGTAGTACTGGAAGTCCTAACCACGGCAATCTGACAACCAAAAGAAAAAAAAAATACATCCAAATTGGCAAGGAAGGAATAAAACTTGCACTATTTGCAGATGACATACTATTTGTCAAAAACCCAAAGACTCCACTAAAATAATGCTAAACTGAAAAACAAATTCAGTAAAGTTGCAGATACCAAATGAACATACAGAAATCTGTTGCATTTCTGTGCACCAAAAATGAAGCTGCAGAAAGATAAATTAAGGAATCAATTTCATTTACAATTGCTCCCAAAACAGTAAGATATCTGAGAATAAACCTAACCAAAGAGATTAAAGATTTGTACTCTGAAAACTCTAAAACACTGATGAAAGAACGTGAAGATGTCACAAAGAAATGGAAAGAGAGTCCATGCTCATGGATTGCAAGAATAAATATTGTTAAAATGTCTATACTACCGAAAGCAATCTACACATTTAATGCAATCTCTATCAAAATGCCAACAGCATTTTTCACAGAACTAGAACAAAGAATCCTAAAATATGCATGGAACCATAAAAGACACTTTAATAGCCAAAGCAATCTTGAGAAAGAAAGGCCAAGCTGGAGGCATCACAATTCCAGACTTCAAGTTGTATTACAAAGCTGTAGTAATCAAAACAGTATGGTACTGGCACAAAAATAGACACATAGATCAGTGGAACAGAACAGGAAACCCAGAAACAAACCCACAAATATATGGTCAATTAATCTTCAACAAAGCAGGAAAGAATATACAATGGGGAAAATGGGGGAAAACATAATCTCTTCAACAAATAGTGTGGGGAAAACTGGACAGCAACATGCAAAAACTGAAACTGGACCATTATCATTCACCACACACAAAAAAACCCCTCAAAACTTAAAGAATTAAATATGAGACCTGAAACCATAAAAGTCCTTCAAGAAAGCGCAGGCAATAATTTCCTTGGCATCGTCCATTATAGCTTTTTTTCCTAGATAGATCTCCTAAGGCAAGGGAAATAAAAACAAAAAAACTGTTGGGACTACATCAAAATAAAAAATCTTCTGCACAGTGAAGGAAACAATTAGCAACGCTAAAAAGCAACCTAAAAAGTGAGAGAAGATATATATTTGGAAATTATGTCTGATAAAGGGGTAGTAATCAAAATATATAAAGAATCTATAAAACTCAACACACAAAAAACAAATAATCCAATTAAAAATGGGTAGAAGACATGAATGGACAGTTTTCCAAAGATGACGTACAGATATCCAACAGATACGTGAAAAGATATTCATCATCAGTTCCCATCAGGGAAATGTAAATCAAAACTACATTGAGATTATTACCTCACACCTGCCACGATGGCTAACATCAACAATGCAAGAAAAAACAGGTGTTGGTGAGAATGATGAGAAAGGGAAACTCTCTTGCATTGTTGGTAGGAATACAAACTGGGGCAGCCACTCTGGAAAACAGTGTGGAGGTTCCTCGGAAAGTTAAAAATAGAATTATCCTTTAATCCAGCAATTGCACTACTGGGTATCTACATGAAGAACAAAAATTACTAATTCAAAGGGATACATACATTCCGATGTTTGGAGGAGCATTATCTACAATTGCCAAACAATGGAAATAGCTCAAGTATCCATCAACTGATGAACAGTTAAAGAAGTGACAGTATATATACACAATGGAATAGTATTCAGTCATCAGAAAGAATGAAATCTCGTCATTTGCAAAGACATGGATGAAGCTAGAGAGTATTACGGTGAACAAGATAAGTCAGAGAAAGACAAATACCACATGATTTCACTCATATGTGGAATTTAAGAAACAAAACAAAAGAGCAAAGGGAAAAACAAAAGAGAGAGGCAGGGGCGCCTGGGTGGCTTAGTCTGCTAAGCGTCCGACTTTCGCTTAGGTCATGATCTCGCGGTTCGTGGGTTCCAGCCGTGCGTCGGGCTCTGTGCTGACTGCCAGCTTGGAGCCTGGAGCCTGTTTCAGTCTGTGACTCCCTCTCTCTCTGACCCTCCCCTGTTCACGCTGTCTCTCTCTCTCCTAGAAATAAATAAAACATTTAAAAAAAAAAAAAGAGAGAGGCAAATCAAGAGACAGAACTTTATTAAAGAGAACAAAATGATGGTTGCTAAAGGGCAGGTGGGCAGGGAGACAGATTAAATAGGTGATAGAGACTAATTAATGCACTTGTGATGAGCACCGGATGACATATGGAAGGATTGAATCATTCTATTATATTCCTGAACCTAATACTATATTGTATGTTAACTAACTGGATTTTAAATAAATACTTTAAAAGGTACAGCTTTATTTTTTCCCCTTTCATATCATGTTTTTGATGTCAGGCCTACAATCTTTTAACCTAGCCCTAGATTATGAAGTTTTTCTTGTATTTTTTTCCTAAAAATCTTATACTGTTAACATTTTATCGTTAAGTCCACAATTCACTTTGAATTAATTTTTAGATGAAATGTGAGATTCAGGTTAATCAATTTAGCCTATGAACATTCAATTGTATCAGCATCATTTGTTGAAAAGACTCTTCTTGCTCTGTGAAATTACTTTTGCATTTTTGTCAAAAATCACATTTCTGTGGATCTATTCTCGACTTTATATTCTGTTATTGTTTCATTGATCTTTGTATCTATCCCTTCGCTAACACTATACCGTTTTGACTAATGTAACTATATTGTAAACCACAGTATTGAGTACAAAGATTCCCATCACTTCATTCTGCCATTTCAAGATTGTTTTAATCATTCTAGAGTTTGTGTGTCTTCATACAGATTTTAGAATAAGCTTATCTATTTCTACAAAACCGAGTAACATATTTTTATTTCTGACCTGTATTATATTGGTGAGGGGAGGGTATGTAGGTTTTTCATTTCTATGTAGCTGCTTTAACTAATGCTGATAAATTGAGTTTTTCTTTGGATTAGAATATTTTCATATATTGTTTATTTCCATTTCTTAAAAAAGTATTTTTTACATTTATTTATTTTTGAGAGACAGAGACAGACAGTGCAAACAGGGGATGGTCAGAGAGAGAAGGAGACACAGAATCCGAGGCAGTCTCCAGGTTCTGCACTGTCAGCACAGACCCCATGTGGGGCTTGAACCTGTGATCTATGAGATCATGACCCTAGCTGAAGTCATACTCTCAACTGACTGAACCACCCAGGCACCCCTCTTTATTTTCACTTCTTTCTCACAATTCATTTTTTGGAAGCCTTGTCTAAAGTAATGAAATTTAAGCTAATATTTTGGATGTGGCAGTTAATATCTGTATATTATCTCTGTCATTACGAATATTATAACCAGTTTAATTTCCATGTTCTGTTTTTATATTTCTTTTACTCATTTATTCTCATTTGTTCCCTTTTCCTATATCTTCTTGAGGTTACTTTAAAATGATTTAGTGAATAAGAGGAAGTAATAACAGTAATGGTAATAACAATGATATAAATCACAGACTTTTAAAAGTTGTACAGGCACCAGGCCTATTGTTTTAAATGTATTAGATACACACTTAATAATATTAGGAAGTAAATATCACTCTCATATATTACTCAAGATTTTTATTATCTCTCAATGACAAATTAAATCCTACCACACAGATTTTTATCTCGTGCTTCTAGTGCAAGTCCAGCTTGCGTCAGCGGGTCAAGAGCTCTTCCACACATGACTCTGCCCTGACCATGGGACACTGGCTCCCACTGTTTTAAACAGAGGACTCCCTGGTTGCCAAAATAGCTTATGCTCGTAACGCGTTTGGAAGGATGCGCTAAATAGTCCTGCTCTGTTTTAGGGGTGGAAAAATAATCTAATACCAAAACAAAAGAAAAATCGGCATGGATAAACACTAGATGTCTCTACATGCTCTGTTTTACAATTTAGAAATGAGTTTCAGCAAGACGAGGTAATTTCCCACATTCTATATAGGCAGTATGCAGTCTACCTGACCAGTAAGTTTACAGTTTTAGTAAATTGAACTACTGGGATTTGGGGCGGCTGGGTGGCTCAGTCCATTGAGTGGCCGACTTTGGCTCATGTCATGATCTCATGGTTCGTCAGTTCAAGTCCTGTGTCAGGCTCTGTGCTGACAGCTCAGAGCCTGGAGTCCGCTTTGGATTCTGTCTCCCTTTCTCTCTGACCCTTCCCCACTCACACTCTGTGTGCGTATCTCTCTTTCTCTCAAAAATAAACATTAAAAAGAATTAAAAAATGAACTACTGGGATTTGAATATGAGTTTGTCTGCCCTTAAGATGTGACTCCTATTAAGGATTTAGAGACAGTAATATCAATATCAAATATTAAAGTATCAATTACATCAATATCAAAAAAGACCACAGGTTGAGGTTTTAATAAGTGCTTTCATGCAAAAATTTAAGGATATTCTTAATACGATGTGGCTAAAGCGACTCCTGGAAATAACAACCGCTTTCTAAAATATACTTTACAGCAGATAACTTATGGTTATAGCTTACATATTCATGCATTCAATTTGTTCAACAAACATCTCGTGAGCTCCAAATATGTGTCAGTCAAATTTCTAGGATCTGGGAGAACAGAGGTGAACAAAAATGAAGTCCTTCCATCATTCAATATATATAAACAGTTGGGGGAGACAGACAATCACTAATTAACTTGAATATAGACTGTTAGAGAAAGTTAAAGATAAAAAAAGAAACCATGAAAACTGGGTGAGAATTTTAGGAGTTTATGTGTCCAGAGGCAGTCTGCATTTCCCAGGCTGCACGTCAAATCACTGAGCATCTCATCGTTTTCTCCCATGTCTACAGGCACGAATGTGGTCGTTCGGAGCCAATGCCACAGCACAGTCATGCATTGAAAGCTTCCTCTAGTAAAGAAAATTCCTAAAGATGCTTGTGTTCACTAAAACTATATTCATGTCATCATGGAAATATTTATTAAAGTTTTTCTCTCCAGCAGTAACAGATTAGAAGACAGAATGTGTCAATTAGTTTCATATTTTACTACAAAATTTTATTGTTGAACCATAAACTGTTCATATTAGTGTCACTTAGGATTGTACAGCAAAATGTCAAGGAGACAATGATTTATGTTAATTATGTAAAGCTCACTGATCGATAACAGCTGAACACATCATTACACAGAGGTTAATGCCACAGATTTCATTCCTTTCCTAAAACAGCAATGATTGCCTTTTAACAAAAATGAACTTCATTAAAAAAATGACTAGTTTCCTAGAACCCTTGAGATTCTTCCTTTTCTGTTTTGTGCTTTTCTTTGGAATGAATAATAATATTATTTTTGTTTCTATAATGGATATTGACCTTTCCCTTTTCTAAATTTTCCAAATTTGACTGTGGTATGAACTTTCATAAATACAATTTTATTTATTTTTTTAAATATTTTTATTTTATTTATAGGAGAGAGAGAGAGAGAGACAGAGTGAGCAGGGGAGGGTCAGAGAGAGAGGGAGACACAGACTCTGAAATAGGCTTCAGGCTCTGAGCTGGCAGTCAGCACAGAGCCTGACGCGGGGCTCGAACCCACGAACCGCGAGATCATGACATAAGCGAAAGTCAGACACTTAACCAACTAAGCCACCCACGCGCCCCTCACAAATACAATTTTAAATTATAACATGGATCTGTGAAATTCAGGAAAATGCTTTCATGATATGAGAAGTTATTTCCTGAGGGGTTCCTCTCAGGTTAAGAACTAAGACTATGAATAACACTGCAGGAGATTAGAGTCCATTAACTACCATTAAAATGAGACGTGTCTACTGACTCCTTATTATGAAAAGTGAGGAAATCAATGTACTTACACTTCCTCCTACATCCATTCTCCTAAACTATTGATTTTGTTATATTTTTATTTTTAATAAGGTTCATAATTTCCACAATCTGCTTTGTAACCATAGTTCTCAGAGTTTAGTTACAGTTTTACATGTAAATCAATTTGATGCTCATCCCCGATCCATTTACTACTGATTTGCTTCCTGAGTTCTTTGTTCTATATTTGCTCTGAGTTGCCTGGATTTCACCTTCAAATGCATTTTTCCTTCTAAGAAGAGCTCATGGGTCCTATGTTCCTGCGTTATATGTGCTTGAAAATGAATATCTATTTCCTTAATACTTTTTAGGGAAAAAATGGATGGGAATAAAATTCTCTTTTTGCACTTCCTTTTGCTTAAAACTTTGCTGACACTGGAAGTTCAGTGGAACACTCTCAGGTACCTGATTTTCCCTTCTTGAACAAATATATTTTTCTGACTCCACTTTGATAAGTATGTTCTGCAATTAGTAATTCCTTACCACTTTTTCCTCTTTTAATATGAAAATTTAGCACTTTATTTCAGAAAGTTTATTTTTCATATTATGCATTTGAAGACAGTTTTCCGTTAAACTTTCCATGTCTTCCATTAAAAAGTGTATTTTCTAGGATACCAACTATGTGCATATGTCTGGACCATTCTGTTCCATAAGTATAATCTTTCTAGTTCTTTCTTTTCTTCTTTTCTTTTCTTTTTGAATCTCAGGAGCACACAAGTGAAGTAAGCATGATCCTTAAAAGGTCCTCATCTTGATCATTACTTGGCCTAGTTTTCTTATTTATTAATTGATTTGGACATTTTCCCCAAGACATACAACTGGCCAACAAGCATATGAAAAGATGCTCAACATTTCTATCATCAGGACAATCCACTTCAAAACCACCATGAGATACCACCTCACTGCTATTAGAATGGCTATCGTTTAAAAAACGAGAGATCCATGTTGGCAAAGGTGTGAATGAAAAAGAATCCTAGTATACTGTTGGTGGGAATGTAAATTTGTACAGCCATTACGGAAAACAGTATGGGAAGTTCCACCAAAAAAACCCCTAAAAATAGAACCACCATATGATCTAGCAATTCCACTTATGCATATTTATCTGAAGGAATGAAATCAGTATCTTGAAGAGACATCTACACTCCCACATTCACTGCAGCATTACTGACTAGAGCCAAGGTATGAAAACAACCCAAATGTCCACTGACAGATGAGTGGATGAAGAAATATGTGTGTGCGTGTTTGTGCGTATATACACATATGTACATATGTGCCTTATATACAAAGGATTATTATTCTGCCATAAAAAAGGAGATTCTACCATTTGTGAAACATGGATGAGCCTAGAGAACATCATGCTAACTGAAGGAAGCCAGACACAGAAAGACATATACTGCTCATAGAATCTAAAAAGTCCAACTCATAGAAACAGGGAGTGGGATGGTGGTTGTCAGCGGCCGATGATGGGGGAAACAAAAAGATGTTGGTCAAAAGGTACAAACTTTCAGTTATAAGATGAGTAAGTCCTGGAGATCTCGTGTACAGCATTGTGGCTATAATTAACAATCCTGTGTTCTACATTTGTAATTTGCTGAGTGTAGATCTTAAGTATTCTCATCTCACACACAAAAAAGGTAACTGTGAAAAGATGAATGGGTTCATTAAATTGATTATGGTAATCATTTCACAGTGCATACATGTATTAGTTCATCACATCCTACACCTTAAATATATACAATTCTTAGCAATTACACTTCAATAAAGCAGGGGAAAAAAAGAAAATAAAGTTTTGAAAACAGTAGTTTGTCTAAGATATAGAATTCTATGTTGTAAGAACTGGAAACGGGGCCAGGTCATCTTTCATTATCATATTTAGGGACTTATGACATATACTAATCACTGACACATTTGTAGGCTTAAATTGGCTTATATAAAATAATACCTTTCATATCACATGGAAGAAGAGAAATATAGGCATGTTAGGTAATATGGGTTGGTTGTAAAGATAAATTGGGGAGTCTGTAGGTATTGAGAATTATCTCAAAGAGGCCGCATGTTGTCCTGGGGTACCTTTCAGGATGTAGCAATAGCCTGAGCTGGGTATCTGGTGCCTATTCAACATGTGAACTTTTGTAGTGAGCTCTTCTTTTTTTTAGTTTCGTTTTCTCTATGTTGTTCTTACCTCTTTTTATGCCAAATCCTGCTTTTGCCATCAACTTCAACTTTCCCCTGCTGCTTCTCTCTGTTCCTACAGTGCTCTTTGCATGTCCTGTAAAGCTGCTTAATCATCTTTCAACAGAAAGTGCATTTCCTGTGCAGGTTTGCGTGGACTTCATATCATACAGTCTAATTTGTGCGGGACTGTATAGATGGTCGTCATCATGAAGGAGACCCATCGGTGGGAGTGACCAGAGAACATACAGCTGGCAGCTCACACGTGGGGTCCTTAATCACCTCTTTCTCCATTCACACGGTAGGGTCCTTTATCAGCTCTTTCTCCATAGACACCAGGGATGAGGCAGCTTTACAATCTCACAGATGCCTCTACAAAGCTTATTTTATTCATCACATAATTGTCCTCCAAAATATTGGAACATCAAGCCCTTATACATTTGCCCTTTTTTGACAATTATATTTACAGACGCTTGCTGTTCATTGACGTTTTTGAAAAAAATTAGTTTTGCCTTTTTAATCTTTTTTATTTTTACATCCTATTTCTGCGAAGAACGACAGGGGGCAGCAAACACTCCTGAGAGAGAAAACAAGCAGCCGTGGGCTGAGTCTGTTAGCAGTTTATGGGTTTTCCCCTATTGTCTGACATTTTCCTTCACCCCTCCTTGTTTTCAAAAATAAAGCTTGAATCTTCAAAATGATCAACTTTCTCCCTTTAGATACATGATTACTTTCAAATATGTAACATTAAAAATGAAATGCCTGTTTTCTATGGACGATTGATGAGAATTTGCCAATTTGGATTGAAATTTGATCAGGATAGAAAAAGTATAAGATAATTTACAAAATTTTCTGTTAAATAACCTTTATTTTACTTCTTTTTAATGCGTATTTACTTTTGAAAGTCAGAGCGTGAGCAAGGGAAAGGCAGAGAGAGAAGGAGACGCAGAATCTGAAGCGGACTCCAGGCTCCGAGCTGTCAACACAGAGCCCGAGGTGGGGCTCGAACTCACAAACTGAGAGATCATGACCTGAGCTGAAGTCAGCCACTCAACTGGCTGAACCATCCAGGTACCCTTAAACAACCTTTATTTTAGAGGCAGCTTTGAATCAGAGCTTCAATTACTCTCAATTATAATGCTTCGATAAAATATGATAGAGTGTCATGATCTAGATTTCCAAAGGAGTATTTTAAATAAATTTAAGATAGAAAAGACATTTTAGTTAAAATTTAAAAAAGGAAACTAGTTAATATTTCATTTTCCCTTTAGCACAATTTGGTATCTGCCATAGGTTTTATTATTTTATAAAAGGAGTAAGAAAAGAATGAGAGAGCAAGAATGAGAAAAAGAGAAAGAGGAAAAAAACCTAATCTCTGGTAAATACTTAAAAAATCACAGATTTGCTAATGTTATTTCACAACGTAGACTTTGATATTAACTACATTAAAAAGGTACCCAGAGAGATATTTCATACTGATGGAATACAAAATGCAAACAGAAAGTACAAAAGTCATGAATGTTTACATATATTACAAGTTTGAAAAATCTGAAATAAAAATTGATGAAATTATGAGACTATGAAGACAAAATGATCACACTGGGAAACCTCAAGTCTTCTCTGGTCACTGGATAGACCAAGCAGAGAAGACTTTCGAGTAAGGATACTGTGGACTCGAATCCTTAATTAAGAAGCTTGAGTATTCATGAGAACAAATAATCAAGAGAGATTGGGTATTACTTTTTTTTTAAAGATGAAGAATCACAGAAATTGGCCCTGTGTTAAGTCACAAAGACTACCTCATTAACTTCTCAAGAAAAAAGATGCAAATCACTTTTATCGGACTACTATAAAGTCAATTTAAAATCAACAACAAATAAATAATGAAAAAGCCTATGCATTATATTTCAAATGCATTTTTTTAATGCAGTTTCATACAGTTCTTCAAATTCAAAACTCTGAGCTATACAATGATAGGGCTATAAGTTTAGAACTATGGATGGGGTGCCTGGGTAGCTCAGTCACTTGAGCATCTGATTCTTGATTTCAGCTAAAGTCATAATCTCAGGGTGGTAGGAGCGAGCCCCACTTCAGGCCCTCAGCTGAATGTGAAGCCTGCTTGGGATTCTCTCTCTCTCTCTCTCTGCCCCTCCCCACATTCTCCTCTCAAATAAAAGAAAGAACCGTGGAATGTGACCAAACTGATACTGAGAAGAAATTGTAGAACTTTTCAAAAATTTTTTTAAAATATTATTTTTCAGAGAGAGAGACAAAGTGCAAGCAGGGGAGGGCCAGAAAGAGAAGGAGACACAAGACACGACGTGCGTGTGCGCACACACACACACACACACACACACACAGTCCATGCTTAATTCTAAGCAAAGATGTAAATTTACTCATGCATAATAAGTAATAAACAAAAAAACAATAAGCAAATTACCTACCTTCCATTAACTATTTTATTGAAACATTTTTCTCAGTTTCTGATCCACCTACTCAGTGATTCCTTCTCACTCATTAGTTATATAATCCACACACATTTGCTGTCATAGCATTTGGTTTTATCCCTAAATGGTAAGTGGGAGAATCTATATTATTTGTTATATGTTAGATGATATCTGTCATTGCCTTCCTGCACACTTGCAGTCTGTGTGAGGATAGATATATTTGTGTGCTTTTGTATCACATCGAATGCCCAAAGTAGAGTCTTGTGTATGGTAGATGCTTAAGTAGTGCCTGCTGAGTTTAACTGAATTCAAGTTTTGCTAAAGAAAATATGAAAAAAAGCAAGTCACAGAAAAGAAAAAGTGAAGAAATGGTAAAAGTGCATAATGGGAAGTTTCCGAAGGACATGGGACATACGTGCACCCCCAGCACCTAAAAGTTCATCAATGTCCAAACGAGTAAGTACCATGTAGGAGTTGATGTAAAATTATTTTTTTCTTTGCTCACTGCTCATAAAACATGAAGCACAACTGATAATACTGTATCTTTGTGTATATATTTTATTAGAATAGTTGCTCCCCATGGTTCTCTAGAGCCTGGCAATTGTGAAAGCAGCTGGAAAACAAGATATACTTCATTTCTGAATGCCACGATGGCTGAGGCCCACTAAATAAAAGCGGGTAGAAACGAGACACAAACCCATTTGGCATTACTTGATTCCCACAAAGAACATGACCTTTGCTCTTAGTCCCAATCTTGGGAAGTATTTCTTTCAACGTGTTATAGTATCGTGTAGTTTTTAAAAATCAATAGGCTTTATTTTGTGAGAAATTTTATATTTACAGAGAAATTAAACAAAAAGTGAAGACAATGTCCACAGACCCCTTCTCCCCGACACCATAGTACAGTTTTCCTATTGTTAACATCTTGCATTAGTGTAGCACATTTGTGAGGATGGAAGGGCCAAAACTGATACCTTATTACAACCACAGTTTACATTAAGATTCACTTTTTATGTTGTGCACTTTGTTAGGTTTTTACAAATGTACTACATGTGTCCACCATTACTGTATCATACAGAGTAGTTTTACTGTTCTAAAAATTCCCCATTTTCAATGTATTAATACCTCTCTATCCCTGAATCCTTGGAAACCACTGATTTTTTTTTTTTTACTGTCTCCATAGTTGTGCATTTTCCAGAATGTCATATATTTGGAACCATTTAGTATGTAGCCTTTCCATTTGGCCTCTTTCATTTATCTGTGTGCATATAGTGCTCCTCCGTGTTTTTTTCATAGCTCATTTCTTTTTATTGCTAAATAATATCCTGTTATCCTGTTATCTGGATGTGCCAGCTTGTTTATCCATTTCCCTATTGGAGGACAACTTGGTTGCTTTCATATTTTGGCAAATATGAAGAAAACTGCTGTAAAATATCAGTGTGGTTTTTGCATGGACATAAGTTTTCAACCAATTTGGGTAAATACCAAGTAGTACAACTGCTGTATTGTATGGTAAGATGATGTGCATTTCCATAAGAAAGCATCAAACTGTCTTCCAAAGTGGTTGTTCCATGTTCCTTCCCCAGAAGCAATGAATGCAAGCTCCTGTTGTTCCACAGCCTTATCACCATTGGGTATTGTGTGTGTGTGTGTGTGTGTGTGTGTGTGTGTGTTTATTTATAATTGAGAAACAAAGAGAGACAGAGCATTGGCATGGAGGGGCTGAGAGAGGGGGAGACACAGAATCTGAGGCAGGCTCCAGGCTCCAAGCTGTCATCACAGACCCCGAAGCAGGGCTCGAACTCGTGAGCTGTGAGATCATGATCTGAGCTGAAGTCAGACTCTCAACCTACTGAGCCACCCAGGCATCCCACCACTGGGCATTTTCAAGCCTTCAGGTGTTAGCTATTCTAATAGATGTGTCGTAGTGTTGTATTGCTGTTTTAATATGCACTTTCCTAAAGACACAGGATATTGAGGATCTTTTAATATGCTTATTTGTCATTGCTATGCCCACATCGCGATCTCCCCCAAATCCCAAGACCACCAAGGAGTCTGAGTCACGTATGCAAAAGCAAAGGGCGTTTATTTGGGCTTAAGCTCAGACTCCCAGACCTCACCAGCGCAGTGGATCCGTGCTGAGAGCCCCGAACAATGGAGGGGTAAGGTTTTTATTTCAGACAGGGCGGGAAAGGGGCGATGGGCGGAAACTGCAATGTGATAGGACAGGGTGGCGGCGGAGGCCGATGCAGCGCAGAGGGATTGGTGAATTTAAAACTAGGAGGGCCTGAGAAGCAGCGGGAACGACCGGTACTTCCCAACCCCCAGTGATTGGTTCCGGCAGGGGGAATGGCGGTTGTTTAAACCTGCTGAGTCATGCCTCAGAAATTTGGGCCTCTTAATTTCTGGGGCCTCCTGAAGCTGGTCATGGCACTGGTTTGATTCTTCATCATCTGTATATTTGCTCTGGTAAAAGGTGTCTGCTCAAATCTTTTGTTCATTTTTCAATTGGATCGTTCATTTTCCTGTTGTTGATTTTGAAGAATTCTTTGTATAGTTTAGATACTAGTCCTTTATTATATGTGTGCTTTGCAAACATTTTCTTCCAGGCTATGACTTGTCTTTTCATTCTCTTAACTGACTGTTGCAAAGTGGAACAAAATTTTGTTAAGACTTAACTTTTTAGAGCAGTTTTAGGTTCACAGCAACATTTCAGGATGGTATAGAAATTTCCCATGTACCCCTTGGAACAATGTAGTTTTAAGTAATATAAGTTATAGGCAAATAGGGTCCAGACCCAAGGTCATACCTTATAGGGATGTGATGAGGTCCACCAAGTCACTAGGGTGCTGGTCTAGAGAAGTAATGACCCCATGCTAATGGCTGTGCATGTCTGTTTTCTCTTTTTCCCATTTTTCCCTTGTTAGCAAAAGAAACTAATTAAGGTGTTATACTCTAAAACTGGCTTCAAGCCCAAGTTTTTTAAGAGATTTTGCTTGTAATTTTACTGTTTCCTTTTCTTTTTGGATCAACTCTGAGTGAACTTTTTATGTTCCTTAACTCTAGGTGTGACTGAAAGCATAAAAAATCTATAGAAAAAGACCCATTCGTTTGCTTACTATTCTGCCATCAGCAGAAAATGTCACATCACGAGGCAAACCTAAAAACTGAGATTATGTTAAGGGAGGATGCTTACTGAGGTGTATCAGTGTAATTGCACCTGCATTTTATTAAAGAAACCAAAGATTAAACCATCTAACTCTTAAGTATTAAAAACATGCAAAATCGAGCCAGTAACATAAACTAGTCCCTTCCAGCCAAATGCATTTGATTTGCAAAGTGTATAAAATGTTTTCACACTCTGAAATCATTTTCAGATATTATATTCAACAATTTCCTGAAATGGTTAGCAGTTTCTTTAAAGAGATAATCACCAGCCCTTGAGCTGTATGGCATAAAAATATGTATATACAAGGACTATTTCAAAGGGCAGAATACAAATAGATCTGGTTGTGTCCCACACATCATCAAACAATTGCTTTTCCTTAATACATATTCTTTTACTGGGGAAAGGCATACAACTGTAGTCCATTCTATTCTATATTTTAGGTGACTCACTCCAATCTTAACTGAAAGCTTCTGAAATAAATAATAAATTCAAGGGCAATTATAGAAGTAAATATGTATTTGTACCATTTCATTTTAGTTACAATTTGTTGAACGTTCCATTTTGAAATGGTATGAGATGGAATCCTTCTTTTGATACATGCAGTAACTAAACTCTATTTTTTAGTGTGAAGGTAGTAAAATCTCCTGAAGTTTCCCGGAAAATACATAGCTGCAGTGTAGGAAATATTCATAATGTGTTTCGTCACTAACTGGTTTCTTTTTGTGTTTCTACATCTGCATCTACCCTTTAAAATTACATAATTCTCCCGTACCTTGTTACTCCTATGGAAATATATACTTGTGTCTTTCATGTGGATGCGACCCCAGTCAAGGTTCCAGGCATTAATCATGCTGGTTAGCTAATGCCATTTGGACAAAGATGTGTTTCAGCCCTTGTAGGAGTTTGTAAGTACCACAGACTGGGTGGCTTAAATGGCATACGTCTATTGTTTCACAGTTCTGGAGGCCAGAAGTCTGAGATCGACATGTCAGGAAGGTTTAGTTCCTTCTGGGGACCAGGAAAGAAGGCTTCTTCAGCCTCCCTTGTTGGCTTGTAGATGGCCATCTTTTCTTTGTGTCTTCATCTTCATCATCTTCCTTCTGTCTATATACCTTTGTCTAAATATTCCTACTCTTATAAGGACACTAGTTATATTGGGTTGGAAGCCATCCTAGTGACCTCATTTTAGCTTAATTACCTCTGCAAAGAACTTGTCTCCCAACACTGTCAGGTTGTGAGGTACTAGGGGCTCCTGATTTCACCACATGACTTTCCTGCCAGGCTACTGTTATGGGGGGAGTGGTGAGGGGTAATCTCTGTATAGGGCCTGAAACTCTTGGCATTATCATGAAATTATTTGCCCTCTTAGAGGAGCCAAGTACTGATCAATTCTATCTCTTGCTTTTAAGTATGGTAGGTATCATCTATAATCCTTCTCAAAATGCAGTTGCATATAGGAACTGAGAGTGAATCAAAAATAATAACTCACTCATTTTAACATCAGTGATATTTTTAAAGTTCCTACTGTTATCATTCTTTCTGATGCTTAAATTTATTTATTTATTTATTTATTTACTTATTTAATTTCACTTTCCCAAGTTTATTGAGGTGTAAATGACAAATAAAATTGTAAGATATCTAAGTGCACAATGTGATGATTTGATATATGTAAACATTGGGTCAGGATTTCCCTCATTGAGTTAATTAACACATTCATCACCTCACATAATTACCTTTTTCCTTTGTTTGGATTTTGTTGAGAACATTTAAGGTCTACCCTCTTACCCTACAATTTCAATTATACACTACAGCGTTGTTAACTAGAGTCACCATGTTTTCCATGAGAGCCTCAGATTTTATTCATCTTATAGCTGAAAGTGTGTACTTCTTTGATTCACCTTTCTCTATTCCCTCCACCCCTCAGCTCCTGGCAATCACTTTTTTCCTCTTTTCTGTGAGTTTGACCTTTTTTTTTTGACATTCCACATGTAAATGATACCACTCACATTATATTAAAATATAAGAAGCAGAGAGTAATGGCTTAATTTCACAAGTATAGAAACTGAGCCACTGAAACATTCATTGGTTTACGTTATGTCACACAGAGTTGACATCTGAATTAGGTGTTTCTAGCTCCAAAGCTCGTGCTCTATCTAATACAACAAATTGTCTTCCAGAGTCCTCTGTTAGTTGAGGGTCAAAAGACATGAATTTGAATGGAAATTATGTAATTATGTTCAAACCATAAGTCACCGTACCTGTGTAAAATATCGAACCGACAATGTCACATAAAGTTATCTCATGATTTTACCAGTCTGTCATCTAACTTTTGACTTTATGATGTTTATTGCTATATGAAGATTTCTTATTTTCAAATTATGTAGCCCTATTAGTCTACATTTGTCTCACTGCTTCTGGTATGGTGGTATTGTGATGAGTGTTGATTTTCATGTGGAGAAAGAGGCTTTTCTGAATAAGCATGATTTAATATTTAAAATTTAATTTTTTAATGTTTCTTTTTGAGAGAGACAGAGCATGAGTGGGGAAGGGACAGAGAGTGAGACAGAACCTGAAGCAGGCTTCAGGCTCTGAGCTGTCAGCACGGAGCCTGATGCAGGGCTTGAACTCGTGAACAGTAAGATCATGACCTGAGCTGGAGTTGGATGCTTAACTGACTGAGCCACCCAGGTGTTCCTTAATATTTAAAATTTAAAATCAAGTTGAAAGCAACACAAATAGAAGATAAAAGTGAGTAGAGTTCACAAAAAAAAAAAAAAAAAAAGGAAAACCCAAAGAGAATTACTTACTTTCTTAGATTAGAATGATGTGGAAGAAACCTTATGTGAGGGAAATGCCCTTTCAATACTTAGGAGAAAAAAGGAAAGTGAAAATACCAGCAACTACATCTTTGAGGCATTGTGAAACTAACTAACTGCAGAATATGCTAAAATGATAAATCGCTCTAAAAAATGCAAAGTGTTATGACTCACAATGTCAGATGAAAGTAGCATCTTGAGAGAGATCCTGCCAGTGATTCTACCTGGTGTTGATTCTGCATTTCCTCCAAAGGGATAGAAAATAAGGATGGAGGGTAATTGCGCTCTTTCTATGGCATGGTTTTCGCATCAATCAAATCCCCCAAACAACTGAGTGGAGTAAGAGCGATGTGCACCACAGCAAAGGAGTGTTTGCTACCCCTCTTTTACCTGAATTCACTTACCTGATCTCTTGTGTGACGTCACAGTCACGCCACCATCGTCTTACTTTGATCTCTATAAATAGGTTGGTTTGAGAAGTACAGTTGAATTCCTTAGCTCAGGGCCAGGGAAATGGTAAGCATTTAATACATAACAGTTTGAAAGCCATTCATTTCTCTTTCTAGATTTTTTTTTAAACAAGTCTACACCTTTATTTATTTCCTTTTCAGTTGGTTTAAGTCCCTGAGGGGAAGCATCACACGGAGTCTGTAGCCAATGGCTTTAGCAGGAAGGTTGCTTCGGAACCTGGCGTGAACCACGCCACTGTGTCCATGAGCACGAGTGACTCTTCCCCAGATGACTCTGGTTTTATTCGGTGTGCCGCCAGGAGCACTGCGTTGTTCGCTTTGTACACATACACGCACATCTCTTGCCTGGATAGAATTCAATTTCATCTCGGCATAAACACCTTCAGTTTTAAGCAGAACTGTGTGCTTCCTCTGGTTCTGGAGACCCTGCGTATAGCCAGCGAAAATGACCTTGGACCACAGCCTTCCAGACGTATTTGTCATTTTAGAAGTCCTGTTCCCAGTAGGTCCCCACAGGTTCCAAGATGACGGAATGAGCCTTTTTAGACTTTTTTGTGACAATGTTTTTTTCTCTGTTCATATTTTTGTTCTTTTTCTTTAGTTTTTTGGAGCAGCAACTTTTTTTTTATTCTTAAGTCTCATTTTTATATATATGCACCACCTTGATCATTTCACACAGATCTAAAATAAAGATTCATTCATTCATCCAGTACATGGTAAATGAGCAAACACTAAGTTTAAGAAAACTTTACGTGTGTTAGATTGCTTAATCTTCTCAAGGAACCTAAAAAGTAGACAGTAATGACTTCATTTCACAAATGACAGAAACCGAGCTACAGAGAAGTTAATTGGATTACCTTATGTCACACAGAGCTGAGACTTGAATTAGGTGTCTCTAACTCCAAAGTCCATTGCTTTACCTAGTACAAGAAACTGATTTTCGTAGTCTTCTGCCTAGCTAGGGATCAGATCAAAAGATTCAGATTTTAGTGGGAATTATGTAATTGTTCTTTTTTACCTCCCCCTGGAACCAGAGTTCCAAGAAGGCAAGAAATTTTTATGTGCACTTTATGGCCCCTAATAACTCTTTAATAAATATTTCTCGAATGAGTCTCTGGAATATAACATGAGGCTATATATGGTCACCAAGCTTTGTATGAAGTTGTTATCAAACCCTACAGTATATGAAATTGAGAGAAGGTAGGAAAGAGGACACCAGGTAGAGTGTTCAGAGAAGATGATATGAATCAGGTAGTGGGATCTATTGGTTGGGGAGGCTTGAACAGAGAATAGGCTGGGGAGAACTTTACATAATGCTTGTGCAAAGGCAAGAGGCTAGCAAGGTAGACCAAGTGGCTTAAACAATTCCTGTGTGCGGCTAGGGAAAGAAGCATCATACTGTAGGCCAGATTCATAGGGCCTTGAACATGAAGCAAAGTGGGTTGACCTAATCCTGTAGATGACGGAGGGTGAAAGTAAACAGGGAGTAGAGGAGTTTACTCATCTTTCAGAGCCTTTGGAGGAAAGCTTCCTTCTTTGGCCTATGGCGTTTAGGTACTGAGTGTCCACATAATCTAGATATCCTAGCTATATATCCCAGTAATGCAGATGCCCAGCATCACCCAGAAATACACAGATATTAAATGATGCAAATGCCCTCAGAGAAACCACGAAAGGTAGTGGTTTTCTTACCCCTTGTAGAGTTATCTTTCTATCCAAGGGGAAAGATTCCGTGTAGTTATTTATGACGCAGTTTTTCTGAGGAAGTACTGGCTGGGAAATGAAACTGCTTGTGTTTTGCTGGGCAATGCATTGCCAACAGGGCCCGTGCTGGGCCGCAGGGCTGTTTCCACATTCACGGACGTTACTGCTCTCCTTGGCTTGCAGGAGTGTTGGGGTACTGCTTCTGCGGAAGCATAACAGGGCTCCTTGGCTGCTGTTCTGAGCAGAAAATCAGGAAGGAGAGGCATTGTCCTCGTGAAAATGCAGTAGGCTCCACTGATTGCGTTGAACGCTAATTCATTTTGATGCATTGCAATGTATGTTTCCCTAGAGTGTATGTGGTACCTCTTGGCCATCCCATTCCAGGCCACTTAATGGTTTCAGAATTGTGTTATTATATTTACCTAAGTGATTTGCATGTCTCTTCTATTTTAGCAAAAATGTCTCTTTTTTAGCAAAAATAAATTCCTCTCTCAACTATGTGTCTTTGTCAAGCTAGATCTCTCCCTTGCCTTTGAAAGTCAAATTTATGGAAATGGAACATTTGTTCACTTGTTAATGCACCCTTTAAACACAAGATCGCCAGTCTGTGAAGCTTCAGTGGAATTACTGTCCCAAAGTGGTTAGTGATCTCTCTGTGTCTCTCTGAATCCAACAGGTGATTTTCATATTTGCCTTTAGTTGACATCCTTAGAGCATTTCCCAGTTTCCTCTTTTATTCTTTTCCGCAGCTTCTTTGCCATCCAACTATCCAGGTTTCTCACATATCTGGCTACTCTTTTCCAGTCTGTGTGTGTTTCCTTCCTACCTACTCCTCAAATACTGGTATTATGCCTTTGGGTTCCTGGTCTGATTGTCTCACTCCCCATAGTCTTTCAGAGTAGTCCCATTTCTTTCTTTCTTCTTTTTCTTTCTTTCTTTCTTTCTTTCTTTCTTTCTTTCTTTCTTTCTTTCTTTCTTTCTTTCCTTCTTTCCTTCCTTCCTTCTTTCTTTCTTTCTTTCTTTCTTTCTTTCTTTCTTTCTCTCTCTCTTTCTTTCTTTCTCTTTCTTTCTTTCACTCCATTTCTTTCTGTATGCTACTAATTTTCAAATCCCAATGCAGACTCTTGATTTATCTCTTAAAGTCCCAAAGGCAAAGGAACACAGTATTTCCAAATTTTAGCTCACTTTGGTTTTTGTTCTCAATCTAGCTGATAGTACTGTTTCCTAACTCATGGCTAATATTTTCCTTGCTATATTACACAGATCCTGAGAATCCTTTTTAACCTTTCAATGTCTTTGTCCATACACCCATCCCCTTTATCCCACCATGAGCTCAGCTGCATGGAACACTTTTGTAAGACATTTTTTTACACTACAGCTTGAATTATTTTCTTATTATTATCACCCAGCTTTAAAATCTTTAATGACTTCCTTTTGCTTTAGGATAACTCCCAATTGCTTAAAATTTCTTTCAATGCCCATTCTCACACTTTTGATCTCACACTGTGAGTGGACACACAGTGTGAGTGGGGGAGGAATAGAGAGAGAGGGAGACACAGAGTCTGAAGCAGGCTGCCCACTCTGAGCTGTCAGCACAGAGATAGATCCAGGGCTCAAACTCATGAACCACAAGATCATGACCTGAGCCAAAGTCGGATCCTTAACCAACTGAGCCACCCAAGTGCCCCTGGCCTTACTGAACTTTTAACTTCACTTAAAATTATTCCGTTTCAAATACCTTTACCTCCTACCAAGGCCCTTCAGGGTTGGGTCAGGAGCCTGGGGCAGACCTGGTAATGTCCTCCCTGAAATGTTGTCATGAACTTCCTCTAGCTCTGGTGGACCATGAAAGATCTGAGCTATTTTTAATCCCTCAGGGATTGCTCCATTGGTCAGTCATTAAATAAATTTGGTTGGTGGTGACCAGAATGTTTTTAAAGTGAGATAGAATAGAAAATAACAGAGTGCTGGACACATAGTTGTAAGCAGTGTTTCTTGAAAACTTTGTTGAAATCCTTTTGTAAGGAATGTTAATCTCATCCTTCTTGCCAGCAATATTTTCTCTGCTTCCTTTAGGCATTGTTTCTTTTGAATGTGCACCCTATACCATCTGTAGTTCCCTTGTTACCAGTCAGGACATGAACCCAACGCACAAAGGAGAATGGAGCTGAGAGAATCACAGAGAAAGGGAGACAGAACTGCGGGAGTAGGAAAGCCGTGATGCTTGCAATTCCTCGGAACTTCCAGTTGTATAATACAGTCCACGTCCTTATTTGTCAGCCAAAATCACTTAGATTTTTTGCTTGCAAAAAAACATCTAGTTGATACTGGGCTCATCATATTCTTTTATCACCATATACTACTTCCCTCAAGGTCGTCTTCGTGCTGGGATAACTGCTCTTTGGCTCACCCATAGTGTCCCTCGGCTAAGATACAGTGCTTGGCACGGAAAAGGCATTCAATTAATACTCATCACACAAAAGGATGAGGATCCAATGTGGGGAAAAAGGGAGAATGAATAAATCACTTTACAAGGTACTTAATGTTGATTAAGGCTAGGGCCTAAAATCTGAGTACACAAAGCAGTGTTAAGGGAGGTTTATAGTTATAAATGTGTACATTTAAAAAAGAAGAAAGACCTCACATCAGCAAATTAATTTTATGTCTCAAGAAGCCAGAAAAAGAAGAAGAAACGAAAACCAAAGCTAACAGAGCGACAGGGGATAACAAAGGTTACAGCAGGAATAAAATCAAATAGAGAATCTGAAAAAATAGGAAAAAAATCGATGAAACTAAGAGTTGGTTTGCTGAAAAGATCAACAAAATTGAAAAACCCTTAGCTCAAATAACCAATAAAAAAAGACAGAAGGTTCAAATAACTAAAATCAGAAATGAAAGAGAGGACATCACAACAAATGTCACAGAAATAAAATATATGCACAATGGAGAAGAATTCTATAAACAACTGTACACAAACAAACTGAACAATTTAGAAGACATAGAAAAAATCCTAAAAACACAGAGCCTACCAAGACTGACTCATAAATAGGAAGCTCGAACACATAAACAACACGTTTTTGAATCAAGGACTTCCAAAGAAAGTCCAGGACCAGACTGGCTTCGTTGGAAAAGTCTATCAAACATTTGAAGAAGGATTCATACCAATCCTGCTGAAATTCTTCAAAAACAAATAGACAGACAGAAAAATGAGCAAACAAACAAAAGCAATCAAAGAGAAGAGAACATTCCCTAGCTTATTCTATGAAACCAGCCTAAGTCAGGCAAAGCCACACAAGAAAACTACAGACCAATATACTTGATGAATATCAATGCAAAAGGCTTCAACAAAATATCGAGTTGATTTTAACAGCACATTAAAACAATTATATACTGTAACCAAATAGGATTCATTCCTGGAATCCAAGAATGAGTCAAAATACAAACATCAATTGACGTAAACACCACATTAACAAAATGAAGTTTAAAACTGTATGATCATCGGCACCTGAGTGACTCAGTCGGTTAAGCATTCACTTCGGCTCAGGTCATGATCTCATGGTTCGTGGGTTCAAGTCCCATGTCAGGCTCTGTGCTGAGAGCTAGCTCAGAGCCTGGAGCCTGTTTCAGATTCTGTGTCTCCCTCTCTCTCTGACCTGCCGCTGCTCACACTGCTTCTCTCTCTCAGAAATAAATAAAACATTTTTAAAATAACTATATGATCATCTAAACTGATATAAAAAAAAGCATTTAATTAAATGTACACACTTTGATAATAAAAACTCTCAATAGATTAGAAATAGAAGGAAACTACCTCAAAATAATGAAGGCCATATATGAAAAGCCCATTGGTAACATCATATACAACAGCAAAAGACTGAATACCTTTCCTCAAAGATCTAATACAAGGAAAGGATACCCACTCTTTCCATTTTATTTGACATAACACTTAGGAATCTTAGAGCAATTAGGCAAGAAAATAATGCATCCAAATTGAAAGGAAGAGATAAAATGATCTCTTTTTACAGAATCCGAAAGATTCTTTTAAAAAATCTGTTAGAACTAATTAACAAATTCAGGAAAATTGTAGGATACAAAATGAACATTCAAAAATCAGTTGTGTTTCTATATACTAACAATGAACAATATAAAAAGAAATTAAGAAAACAATAGCATTTACATTAGTACAAAAATTAATAATGAAATATCAGGAATAAGCATAACCAAAGAGGTAAAGGACTTGTACACTGAAAAGCATAAACCATTGACTTAAGACCTTAAAATACACACACACACACACACACACACACACACACACACACACATACACACAAAGAAAAAAACAGCTCATGTTCAAGAATTGGAAAACCACCACACTGTTAAGATGTCCATACTACCCAAAATCATCTATGGATGCAATGCAATCTGTTAAAATCCCAAAGGCATTTTTTACAGATACAAAATTTCATCCTAAAATTCAAAGCACTTCAAATAGACAAAACAATATTGAAAAGAAGAACTGAATTGGAGGGCTCACACTTCCTAATTACAAAATATATTATAGAGCAACAGTAAACAAAACACTGTGGTTCTGGCTGAAAGACACACAAATGCACAAGAGGAAGAGAATAGAGAGCCCAGAAATCAATTCTCACGTAAATGGCTAAATGATCGTCAACAAAGGTGCCAAGACCACTCAACAGAGGAAAAACAAAGTCTCTTCAACAAATGATTCTGAGAAAACTGGATACCCATATGCCAAGGAATGAGGTGGGGTCCTTATTTTATGCCATGTATGAAAATTAACCCGAAATGGATTGAAGATATAAACATAAGACACAAAACTACAAAATTCCTCAAAGGAAATAAAGGAGAAAGCTTTATGACACTTGATTTGGCAATGATTTCTTAGATATGACAAAAAAGCACAGGGGACCACAGCAAAGACAGACAAAAAAGGCCACATCAAACTTAAAAGTTGTGCACATCAAAGGACATAATAGAGTGAAAAGCAACCTATGGAATTGGAGGAAATATTTACAAATAATATCTGTGATAAGGGGTTAGTATCTGCAATATATAAGGAACTCAAACAACTCAGTAGTAATAGTAATAATAATCTGATTAAAAATGTACAAAAGACTTGAATAGACATTTCTCCAAAGATGATCTATACTTGGCCAACAAGTATATGAAAAGGTGTTCAGCATCACCAATCATCAGAGACATGCAAATCAAAACCACAATGAAATATCACCTTACACCTATGAGAGGGTCTACTATAAAAGACAAACAAATGGAAAATAACAAGTGTTGGTGAGGATGTGGAGAAATTGGAACCTTGGTGCCCAATTAGTTGGATTGTAAAATGGTGCAACCAATAGGGCAAAGAGTTATGTAAGCTCCTAAAAAAAGTAAAACTACCATATGATCCAACAACTCCATTTTGGAGTATGTAGCTAAAGAATTAAAAGCAGGGTCTCAGATATTTGAACATCAATGTTCACAGCATAACTAGTCACAATAGCCAAGAGGTAGATACAATCCAAATGTCTATTGATGGATGGATGAACAAACATAATGTATTAGGTACATATAATGGAGTATTCTTCACCCTAAAAAATGAAGTAATTCTGTCATATGGTACATCACAGATGAATCCCCTTTAGACATTATTATAAGCAGAAAAAAAAACAATTGTAACAAGACTAATACTCTTAAGATTCCACTTAAATGAGGTATCTAAAGGAGTCAAATACATAGATAGAAAGAGAAGGTAGTAAGGCAGCTATCGGGGGGAGGGGAGGGGGAAAAGGGACCCTGTTGTTTACTGGGTAAAGAATTTCAGATCTGCAGGATGAAGAAGTTCTGAAGATCTGTTTCACAACAATGTGAACATACTTAACATTACTGTACTGTACACTTACCATCTTGTTAGATGGTTTAAAAAAATGGGTACACCAGGGTGTGGCTACATTTCTACAGAGATGGTTTTAAAGAAGGAACTTCAACTGAAAGTTATGCTGTGAGACGCTGTTGTAGACTAGCTGCCCAAGAACCTCACACTGGCCCAGAAATGCCCTTAGTGACATCTTGGAGGGACGACTGGATTTTCTGGATGACTGGGGTTAAGATTCTGACAGCCTGTTTCTTTCCAGAGTGGCTTAAGCAGGGACAATCTCCTCTGGACAATGTCACACACTCCTGTATATTCCTAGATCATCAAGACTGGACTTGTCCAAGCTTCCTTGTAGATTCTCATCTTTAGTTCCATCCTTAGTTCATTCTTAGCTGTGTCTAGATGCTGCCCATGATAGGCCATGGTCCATCTCTAAATCTCAGCACACCACCTGCATCCTGCAGCTGTGGGAATCACCACAGCACAGCCTTCATCTGGAAAAAACAAATGTGTAGATGAGAATTTCATATGGCTGAAGGCCTCACATAGCATAAGGCAGTAAGTTTCTAGGTAAGGCATATTTTTAAAAAATCAACGGGAATTTCTCAAATGCTTCAGGCTTTCCGTTGAGAGGGTGCTTTGAGTTACTGTTTACAAGATGTGAAGCAGAACTGGTTTAATGATGGTATCTGGACAAAATATGCCAGTAAATAAAGTACATGATAATAGTTGCAATGTGTAATTTACACATGAGAGGGAAAGTTACAAAGCTATCTACTAGTATTTATTGAATAGTGTGTTCAAATTTAGTGGATGGTTAATTTACCTTAAGTAAATTTGTGATGATAAATGTACCATATGCTCATTGTTCAAAACTCAAGACATGTAGCAAGTTTTAAAGAAGAAAATATAAATGATTCCCCTTCTTGGGAAATGGGAGCTAGATTATAGCGTTGAGAGAAATTAGGGATTTTCCTCACAGGAGCAAGGTGCTTTATTGTGAAGCAGGCAGGAAAGGCAGTAGGCCTTAAAGCTGAGAGAAGGGAGGCCCCACTTTTTCTCCTGGAGTAAAATTTGTTGTTGGATGAAGACTCTAATGTAGACTGATGCTGGTAGATTCCTTTTGGGAGTTGAAACTATCCCTGTCCTGTGAGGCCTGCCTTCATCTACGTAGGGCTTGATCTTGGATTTGCTCTTTTCAGGTCCTCAAAGTACCTCCTTCCACTAGTAGTTTTTTAGATAGATAGATAGATAGATAGATAGATAGATAGATAGATAGATAGATAGATAGATAAGTAAGTGGATGGGTGGATGGGTGGGTGGATGGATGGATGGATGGATGGATAGATAGATAGATGATTGATAGATAGATAGATAGATAGATAGATAAGTAGGTGGATGGGTGGATGGATGGATAGATAGATAGATAGATAGATAGATAGATATAGATATAGATATATGTACAGAAAGAGAGACACAAATAGAGAGAGAGACACAGAGAAACAGACACACATACACAAACACAGAGAGACAGAGTCAGAGAGCGACACACACACACACACACATACACACACAAACAGAAAGTTTACAGAATTGGCTCACATGATTACGGAGGCTGTGAGTGTGACATCTTCAGGATGGACCACTGGGCTAGGACCCAGAGAAGAGCCAATATTGTAGCTCCAAGTCAAAGACAGTCTGCTGCAGAATCCCCTCTTGCTTAGGGGACATTCAGGCCTTGCGCTGGTTTGATGCGGCCTGCCTGTACTGTGCAGGGTAAGCCTCTTTCCTCGAGCTGTACCATTGCACCCTACAGGCGGCACACACTTTGTCTCTTAGAGCAGAGCGCTTGGTTAAATGGATTACTGCCCAATTCCCCACTGTAAATTAATATTTCCCCCTTTGAATTAAATATTTATTATCTTTGCTTTGAGCAGTGCTTTTTTCCCCACCAAATATTGTATTGACAGCATTTTTCCATGAAATTAATATTCCTAATTTTTAATACTGTGTAATATTCTCTTATATTAATATACCTATACCATTATATGCATGTATATGTATTCCTATCTATATTACTTTTAACAATGTACAATCACTATTAAGGGTAGGGTGTTCAACACATATTTTTTTATGTTTACTTATTTTGAGAGAGAGAGAGAGAGAGAGAGAGAGAGAATCTCTAGCAGGCTCCGCACTCTCAGCACACTGCCTAACATGGGGCTCAAACTAATGAAACATGATATCATGACCCAAGTGGAAATCAAGAGTTGCATGCTTAACTGAATGAGCCACTAAGGGGCCCCTCAACATATTTTTAATATTGATTTTTACCTGTAATTCTCATTTTAAAGCAAGCATGATTTAACTTTAAAATTTTTTGGGTAAAGTGACATGGTTGCATGAAAACATTAAAATGTAATTAATTGATTATAAAACTAGGTTTCCAAGAATTGTTAAAAGAAGCTTTTTTAAGTTATCAGATATATGAAACATAGATGATCTAAATGCTTGAATGATCAATTTTGTCATTGAAATATGTCCTTCAAAATATTAGAGATTCATTTAGAAAATATTAGAGGATAAATTCTTAATTCAAAGAAAAAAATAAGCCCATACCAACTTATTATGAGGAAGGTATACCACAAACCCTTTAATTACATCTTACGATTATACACATGTTGCAATAAGTGGGAATTTTGTAGACTAAGGTCATATAATTGGGGAAATCTCTTCTGTAGGCTTATCATCACCAGGATCAGAAAGCAACTGTAAGCACCCATTTCTAGATGTCCCTGCCCTGACTTACAACACAGCTGGGTGCTTTTCCTCTCCTTGAAACTGCTGCTAAGTTAGTAGCTATTGCTGCAGGCTAGATACTAAATGAAATGGTTCTATGTCAGGGGTTAAGTATCAAAATTTTTAGAAACAAAGCAAATTGTAGAATTTTCTTTATGTAGATCACTGTGCACTTAGAAGGTATTTTTGTCTAAAATAACAAAAGGACATATGAAAATTGGGTATTTCATAAAAGGATGTAAAGACTTATGTACGAAAAATAACATTCAGTTTATGTAAATAGGGAAATAATTTAAAGGAGATGAATTATTATTATTATTTTGAATCTTTGGAATGTTAATTGGGATTTGGAATGTTAAGTGTTCCTTTTATGCATAATACTTTCATTTTTTTCTTGCATTTTTTCATAAATGTAATAAACACACTTAAAATCAGGGCATTCGTACATGTGATGGGGCTCCTGGGTGGCTCAGCTCAACTCTTGATCTCAGTTCAGGTCTTGATATCAGGGCTGTGAGTTCTAGCCCTGCATTGGGCTTCATGCTGGCTGTGAAGCTTACTTAAAAAAATAAAAATACATACATACATACCAGGGCACTTATACATGTGCACTAGTATGATACACAACTATTTTTAGTAGGCAAAAGAACAAGAAGGCAATGAAAAGTATACATTTAGAGAGATATCTTTAGTTTGTATTTTCTGGAGACCAAAGGATGATAGAAGCCTCAGATGATGGCAAGGAAATACTTCAGGTCTGTATTTAAACTGCTACTAAATTTTCATCTAATATGATTTCATTTTTTTTTAACGTTTTATTTATTTCTAGGAGAGAGAGAGAGAGACAGCGTGAACAGGGGAGGGTCAGAGAGAGAGGGAGTCACAGACTGAAACAGGCTCCAGGCTCTAGGCTGGCAGTCAGCACAGAGCCTGACGCGGGGCTAGAATCCACGAACCGCGAGATCATGACCTAAGCGAAAGTCGGACGCTTAACCGACTAAGCCACCCAGGCGCCCCATCTAATATGATTTCAGATATTGAACTTATCCATAACACACAAGATTTCTTCATCAATGCTTCCAGTGACTGCCCAGTAAAGAGGAATCTATCCCTGGAAATCTGGCAGCTAAACTGTACCATGAAGGCTTTTTCAAAGTATTTAACCGTTCAAACGTCTCAAATCAGCCAGTATTTTCCTAACAAATGAAATAAAATTTCAATTGCAGTATTAGTCCTTTAAAGTTTCTGAAAAGGATTTTTCTCTGAAATATAAATTGCTTGTTACAATGGCTGGTACTGGCCTTAAGGAGAGTACCACTGTTTAAAGTCTAATTAATTTAGATTTGGATATATCCTGCATCAAGCCACAATCCCCAACTCATTTGATAGATTTTCATTTTATATAATTTTATTACCTTGCAGGACATTTATTAAATGTACAGTTTTTTTCTCTGTGTGTAAATTCTAAGTTTCATTTTAAAAGGCCACCATTAATTTGAGATGATCATAAATATTTTGGGTTAATTCAAAGCTAAACAAGCCACTGGAGTATAAATAATATATAGATTTTATTCTTCTCTTTGTACTTATTTAATACATTTTGAATAGTCTTCCTTTCCCATATCCATATTTGATAAAGAGTCTAAAAAGTAAAATTAACAAGAGATATATACAGTACAATTACTATTCAATTTCATTTGCTTGAGGTAAAAATATTTAAAAATTCAGTAATGGATTTTATCATTATTGCTCTTAAATTTCCTTGAGATTATGAAATAATAATAGTGTTAGAGAAATTCCTGCTCCCAGATTAATAATATAGGTAGATCCTATTGCCAATTTTACTCTGGGAATGGTAATAATTCTCAGGAGACCAGTCTAACCAAAGCACATGTATGCAAGGCTGGGCCTTTACAAGTTGCCCGGGGCAAATGTCATCATTAATTTATTTAAATCTACACTGTGCAGTGGTAAGCATTCTTTAAACAGGTCAAACTCTAATGAGTTCGTGTACCATTCCCTAAAACAGCATCCACTTGTAAGTGATCACTTTTACATTAATAAATATTCGTTGCCTACTTTTTTGGGAGGGCAGTGAACTAAAATTCTAAAACAGTGCCAATACTTTTTTGCCTATTGTTAAAAAAAATAATTTGTTGTTGTTTCTTGTGTGTCTGTCACCTAGATTATAAGCTCTTCAAGACATTATATTCTACTTCATTATTCTTTTCTTCAGCCTCCCAAGTCCATAAGAGAACCCTTGAGATTCATTAAGATTTGTTTAACAAATGAGTGAACGAATTGAATCTTCAAGAAAACTTAACACATAAATATATCCCAAGGTGGCATTGGACATCCTATACTTAAACATTATTTGTTGCTTACCTTAAAATTTAACTGGGTGTGTTATGCTTCTCTTTGCTAAATTTGGCAATCCTAGAATTAGCCCTAGAATACGTGCTACTGTAGTCCTAAAAATCTTAAAAGCAACATACTAAAGGATTAGTCTGTGTCCAAGCAAGTTAACTGTATCTCAGAAAAAAGCTCAAGATGTCTTTGGGGATACAAAGATACCCAATACCCAACCAGGTAAAATATATGATGTCTGGCATCTAATTGAAAACTGCTGTGAACTCAAGGGAGTGGGAAATATGGGGAGAAAAATGAAGTCGAAAGCAGTGCATAAGGGCAAAGATGGAAGGATTAGCAGACAAGGACACCGAAGTTATTTACAATGTATTATACGTGAAAGAACTAGAGGAAAGGTTGAGTATGTTAAGTAGAACATCTAAGGCCTAGAAAAAGAGTGAAATCAAGCTGCTAGAGATGAACAGAACAATATTTGAGATGGAAAACAGAGTAGGTTGGATTAACAGCAGAAGAGACTTTGCAGAAGAAAAGACTAGTGAACTTGGAGAGGTGCAACAGCAAACACCCAACATGAAACACAGAGATAAAAACAAACACATGCACAGAGAGCATGGGAGTGTGCTGTACAGCTTCAAGCAGCTTAAGTATGTGTAACTGGAGTCCTTGAAGGAGACAGTGGGAATAAAAAATAACCCTGAATATTAAGAAAGAAGAATTGAATATAGGTAGAGATTTTAGTAGATCATACAGAAGGATTTCTAATATGCTCACTGGTTTAGGAGACAAGATGTTCTATTTCCTGGATTTGTTTGAAGAGAACACTTAAAAACAGACTCAAGTTCCGTGGATGGTTAGACTTAATGACCTTTAACTACCGCAACATGATTTCTTATTCTTTCCACAATTTGTGGACGTTTTACCCATGGCTTTGGCCATGAGTGAAACATAATTCCTATGTCCTCAAATGCCTTTCTCCAGGCCTCTGAGGCTATTTCACTGTGATTGTCTCCAACTAGATACCCCACAGCCCCTTTGACTCAACATGCTGCCAACTAAATTTGTCGTTTTCTCCAATAAACCTCTATGCTTATGATATATTTTATATCTCAGTGAAAGGCATTGCTATCTCACCAATTTTTGAAGCTTGTTGTTTTAGACAAATCCTTCTCCCAGGTTGCTACCACCATCCAGCTAGTCACAAATCCTTGGAAGTCATCTTTGAAGGAGCTCTAGATTTCATCCCCTCTTCTCCTTACCAGTTGCCGCCATGTTAACTTAGTCTTCCATTCTCCCTTTCTCCTACTGTTCTCAGAGCCTATCAGTCATCTTACCTCTGTTGGGCACAGTCATGCTTCTCCTTAGCTGGGCCTTTGGATGAGCTCTTCTCCTTGCTTGAAATGCCACATTTCCTACCTTGCTAATACTCTTTTCTATTTTTTTTTTTTCTATTGTCACACAATGTTCCCTCCTGGGACACCTTCTTTACCCACAGTTAAACAAAATCCCTCCTCCACAGGGTCATAGCATACAAACTTATACCACAGCTCTTTTCTCAGTATGATTTTTTTCAGCTTTATTTACATATAACTGGCAAATAAAATTGTGTATACTTAAGGTGTACAACATGAAGTTCTGACAGGATTGTATCAGATCTGTAGATCATTTTAGGCAGTCTGGACATCTTAACAATATTAATTTTTCCAGTCTATGAACACACAATATTTTCCTGTTTATTTGCATGTTCTTCACTTCTTTTCATCAATAATAGTTTTCAGCATACAGATCTTTCACCTTCTTGGCTAAACTTATTCCTAACTATTTTGTTCTTTTTGATGCTGCTTTAAATTGGATTGCTTTCCGGGCGCCTGGGTGGCTTAGTCGGTTAAGCGTCCGACTTTCACTTAGGTCATGATCTCGCGGTTCGTGGGTTCGAGCCCCGCGTCGGGCTCTGTGCTGACTGCCAGCTCAGAGCCTGGAGCCTGCTTCGGTCTGTGACTCTCTCTCTCTTTGACCCTCCCCTGCTCATGCTGTCTCTCTCTCTCCTAGAAAATAAAACATTAAAAAAAAAATTTTTTTAAATTGGATTGTTTTCTTCATTTCCTCTTAGTTTTTGTTTTTGGATAGTTCATTGTTAGTGTACAGAAATGCAACTGATGATTGTAGGTTGACTTTATATCCTGCAACTTTGTTGAATTTGTTTACTAACTCTAATAGATGAGGGCTGAAAAATTCCATTCTACTGTTTGCTGACATCACTCATCTGTGTCTATCCCATTTAATTTTGATTTTTGTATATGTACCCCACTTTAGACAGTGACTTTCTCTGGAGAAGGGACAGCATTTCTCCTTCTTATCATTCGGGCTGAGTACAGTCCATAAGTGATAATTATTGTGAAATGAAGATTACAAAATCCAAAGATTACATATTTCTGTGTAAATTTAGCTTTTATAATCCTATATCTAATTTATTGACACTCTGAATATGTGATTGGTGCTATTGGGTAATTATTTTCAGGGGCAGATAGAGATTTCATACTGAGGTGGTGGATAATGCTAATAATTCATTGTAATTAGGAAGTTTACATTTTACAAATCAAATGTTCAGAAAGACTGAATTCTAATTAAATGGAAAGGGGTGATATTCTACTCTCAATTTATTAGAATGATGTTAGATATAAAATCTTCGGAACAGTTTAGTCAATGTGTTATCTTTTACTTCATGAGAAAGCAGAAGAGTTCAGAATTTAGTTTCTAATTCAGGAATTTTCTGTGATTATACATAGGGTTCTAACACACATACACTGTGGCCAGTGCATGTGCAAGAATACTCAATACTCACCATAGTAAAAACAAAATTGAGCATAACTAGTGATATCAAAGCACCGTTAAATTCATCTGACAATAAACATCTTAAGGGGTGCCTGGGTGGCTCAGTCAGTTAAGCCTCTTATTTCAGCTCAGGTCATGATCTCTAGGTTCATGAGTTTGGGTCCCATATCTGGCTCTGAGCTGACAGCTCAGAGCCTGGAGTCTGCTTTATATTCTGTGTCTCCCTCTCTATCGGCCCCTCCCCCACTTGCACTCTGCCCCTCTCTCTCTCTCTCAAAAGTAAATTAACATTAAAAATAAAAGCCCTTAAACTGCCATTACCAACTAATAGCCCCCCTTTTTAATTTCAAAGTACAAAGACACAAATAAAGCAATACATGATTGTCTTTCATTAGCAGAGTATACAACAAATCGAAACAAAGTTTCTGCAATGTTCTGTTTGTTTGTTTATTCCATGGCTTATATTAAAAATGCAATGCCTATAGTCCAATTCAAGGAAATATTCTCTGATAATAAATGGCCACCATGGCCTTTGTCCACCTTAGATCTCGTGATGTAAAGTGGGAAGTAAAGAAAATTTAGGGCTATTTCCATTCTATTGGAAATATTTTGCTACTTGCACTATATTTTTCAGAACTGAGTGCAATAACTTGATCTTATTTGGGGAAAAATCCTGTCATGAAGTAAATTGTAGAGTGTGAATTAAGCTCCCCCCAAGCACTCCCAAGATGTTGATTCTTATTCTCCTTTAAGTACAACTCTTGGTGTCTGCAAGTTAATATTTAAATCTTACCTCTCAATGTTTAATTAATGCTCTATCTTTAATATTTTAAAGTGACATTGAGATAAAGATAAAAGCTCCAGGGGTCTTTTGTAATCAAGTGCCTTTACTTCCAAGAACAACATTTATTTTATCTAATGAAATGCAAGTCTCTGTAGCAATAAAATATTGTGAGAATTCTATTAATTTCCCAAGGAAATTTATCCTGCTGTATGTCATTTTTATTAATAACCATGGAATTTTTATAAAACACTTTTCAGTATCTATGCACTGATGTCATCTGATGGTTTTTATTCTTGATTGTGTTGCTGTGGAAAAATGTGCTAAACATTTCCTGATATTGTACCAATCTTGTAGACCTGATATTGACATTGCATAATATATTTTTGTATCTTGTTGGCACTTTTTGCTAATATTTATTTGTTATATCTGCGTATCTACTCTTTTTTATTTTGTATTTTATTTTTATTTTTTAATTTTACTTTATTTTATTTTTTCTGAGAGAGAGAGAGAGACAGTGTGAACGGGGAGGGTCAGAGAGAGAGGGAGGTACAGAATCTGAAATGGGCTCCAGGCTCTGAGCTGGCAGTCAGCACAGAGCCCGACGCGGGGCTCGAACCCACAAACTGCGAGATCATGACCTGAGCTGAAGTCGGATGCTTAACCGACTGAGCCACCCAGGCGCCCCTTGTATTTATTTTTTAAACACTTATTTATTTTTGAGACAGAGAGAGACAGATCTTGAGCGGGGGAGGAGCAGAGAGAGAAGGGGAGACACAGGATCCAAAACGGGCTTCAGGCTCTAAGCTGTCAGCACAGAGCCCGACCCGGGGCTCGAACTCATGGACCATAAGATCATGACCTGAGCCGAAGTCGGCCGCTTAACCGACTGAGCCACCTAGGTGCCCTTCTATTCTTTTTTTCTAATTTAAATTTTAGTTTGTTAACATACAGTGCAATATTGGTTTCAGGAGTAGAATTCAGTGATTCATCCCTTATATATAACACCAGTGCTCATCACAACAGTATTCTTCTGAATCCCCATCACCTATCTGGCCCATCTCCCACCCACCTTCCTCCATCTACTCTCAGTTTGTTCTCTATCATTAAGAATCTCCTGTGGTTTGTTTCCCTCTCTTCTCTTCCCCCGTCCCCTGTGTTCAACTGTTTTCTTTCTTAAATTCCACATATAAGTGAAATCATATGGTATTTGTCTTTCTCTGACTGACTCATTTCACTTAGCATACTATATTCTAGCTCCACTCATGTCATTGTAAATGGCAAGATTTCATTGTTTTTAATAGCTAAATAATATTCCATTATATATACATATACATATACATATACATATACATCATATACATGTACACACATACCTTCTTTATACATTCTTCCGTTAGTGGACATTTGAGCTTTCTCCATAGTTTGGCTATTGTTGATAGTGCTGCTATAAACATCAGGGTGCACATATCCCTTCAAATCTATTTTTTATCCTTTGGGTAAATACCCAATGGTGCTGTTGCTGGACTGTAAAGTAGTTTTTAGCTTTTTAAGGAATATCCATCTCTCCAGAGTGGCCACATTGGTTTGCATTCCCACCAGCAGTGAAAGAGGATTCATTCCTCTTTCTCTGCTTCCTCACCAACACCTGTTGTTTCTTGTGCATATCTACTCTTAATTAAGGTATATTGGGTTTTGGTATTACTTTTGTCGGGCTTTGGATATGTTATATACATAAAATAAATTAGTGTTTAATTATTTACATGGCCTGGAATATTATAAACAATATTGGAAATATCTGTTCTTTAAGACCCAGGAAGAACGCTCATCTGTTTATACATTTGCTCCTGATACTCTTTTCAGTGACAGAACTCTAAAACAGCTTTCCTAATTTTGTCAATGGTAAGTGACTTGTCACCTTCTCCTATTATCTTGATTTAATTTTGGTAATTGGTATTTTGCAAAGAAATCATATTTTTTTTCTAAATTCTCAAATTTACCACTGTCTAGTTCACTCAGTATTTGCCCATAATCAGCATACTTTTTTCCTATATTAATTCTTCTGATTCTTATTTGATTTCTGATCTTGTCAGTGCTTCTATCTTTGTGCTTCGGTAATGTTGGCATATGCAGTTAATCCACATTAGTAATCTTTTCAAAGTATCACATTTCAGATATCGTTTTTCAAATAACTTTTGTTTTCTATTTTACCTTACATCATCTATATCTTTATTATTAATTTCCTATTTCTAGTTTCCAGTTGTTTTTTAAAAAATCGTTCTTCTAATTTCTCAAGATGAGAATTTGATTGTCTTATTTTTATCTTTATTTTCTACTAATTAAGATATTTAGGCTAAGAAACTTCTTTTATTATTTTATTTTTTAAAATAGAACTAATTTTTTAAAAAATTTTTAGAGAGAGAGAAAGAAGAGGGGGGGCAGAGAGAGAAGGAGACGCAGGATCACAAGCAAGCCCTGTGCTGAGGGCAGAAAGCCCAATGTGGGGCTCAAATTCATGAACCGTGAGATCATGACCTGAGCCAAAGCTGGATGCTAAACTGACTGAGCCACCCAGACAATCCTATAGCTTTTTTTTTTTTTTTTTAATTTCTAGGAGAGAGAGAGAGAGAGACAGCATGAGCAGGGGAGGGTCAGAGAGAGAGGGAGATACAGACTCCAAAATAGGCTCCAGGCTCCGAGCTGGCAGTCAGCGCAGAGCCCGATGCGGGGCTCGAACCCACGAACCGTGAGACCATGACCTAAGCGAAAGTCGGACGCTCAACCGACTAAGCCACCTAGGCGCCCCTATAACTTCTCTTAAATACAGCTTTTCCCTGGCATCATAGGTTATGGTATTAAGAACTTTTCTTTTTAATTTTTCTTAAAATAACCTTTTTCTTTAAAATTAACCCTTATATTACTGCTTCACTCCATTCATACTACTGTTTTCATATCATTTATAAACTTAACTGTTTTTCTTTTCTTTTTTTTTTTTAATGCTTTATTTATTCCTGAGAGAGAGAGAGAGATAGCATGAGCAGGGTAGGGAGACACAGAATCTGAAGCAGGCTCCAGGCTCTGAACTAGCTGTCAGCACAGAGCCCGACACAGGGCTTGAACCCACAAACCATGAGATCATGACCTGAGCTGAAGTTGGACACTTAACCAACTGAGCCACCCAGGTGCCCCGCCTTTACTATTTCTCAAAAGAAGAAGTATAGACTTTGGTAAATATTATTGCTCCAATTTGCCCTCTTGCTCATGTCCTTTTCTCCTATTTAAGCTGTAGTCACAGACCTGTATCTGCTCTTGACTCTACCGCATTATGTGTAACAGTAAACATTGCTCACACCTACAGTACTTATTTTATCCCGGGTTATCCTCTAACTTAGACCGTTCCATACTCACATGATTCACACAATAAGACTATGGGGGGGGGGTGCTATTATTACATTATTACTCTACTTCCAGGTGGATAAACTGAAGTAATGAACTGTTAAATAGAGTTTTCAAATTGTTACATCAATCAGTGTTGGAGCTGAGACACAAATCTAGTAGATTGGTTCCAGGAAAGAAGCCTTTTATAAACTCAAATATTTTTAAAAGTTGTCAGAAAGCACACGCTAATTTATGGACATGGAGGTAAGAAATGTCTTCTTTTGGGGTTTTGTTTGTTTGTATAGAGTAGTGACATTAACAACTTGCTTTCTGCGCATCACAGCCAGGGTGTATTGTGAATGGGCCATTTCTACTTTCTTTGCACTTCTCTAAATATGTCCTAAGTAATCTGTAGCTGGTACTGTCATAACCAACTGAGGGGCTGTTATTGTGTTATATAATACCCAGAAGGGTTTAGCACTGAAGGGAAGAATACTCCACTTAAGATACAGAGACAGAAGTTAGTCCAGTTCTTAATAAGTGGGCTGTCCCTGGTTTTTACTTTTTTCACCCTAGCACTTCACCCTTCTCCCTCTTTTTTTTTTTTTTTAATGTTTATTTATTTTTGAAAGAGAGACACACAGAGTGTGAGCAGGGGAGGGGCAGAGAGAGGGAGACAAGGAGTCTAAAGCAGGCTCCAGATTCTGAGCTGTCAGCACAGAGCCTGATGCGGGGCTCGAACTCATGAATGAGTGAGATCAGACCTGGGCGGAAGTTGGGCACTTAACTGACTGAGCCACCCAGGCACCCCAGCACCTCGCCCTTCTCAGCTTGAATCACAGGCCTGCTCAAGCAGGCTCCCTTGTGCTGCTTCACCAAATGAGGTCCAGATCTGACCTCACTGGCATCCAGGCTTTCATAACTTTAGGTGCCTCACAGTCATTCACTTTCAAAGCTTTATGTACTTGTGAGCATGTTGTTTATATCAGAGAAACATAAATCATTTGGCTTTATAAATGACATGAACCTTAAATGTGGAATCCAGTCTTAAATACAATTTTATTTTTTCATTGCTTCTCCATTATTTAGAAAGTGCTCTTGATCCTGGAGATTTCTCTTCAAGTGCAGAATTTACGTGGGTCAAGAATTCCTTTTTACCAGAAGTAATGCTTTTATCCACTTAATAGGTCAAAGAGTTAGAGTCCAAGCTTAACAGGACAAAAATATATTCTACTATTTTATAGCTAAATGACTACTGAAAGTTGCTTCAGAAAAGAAATTAGAGTTTCTTTTTTGTACAAAGTTTTGATGTACATTTTTTCCCTCATTTTCCCATGCAGTTAATGTCCAACCTTCTCTGACCTGCTCTGTGAATCAACAGGTTGGGTTTTGTGGGCCACATTACCACAGCTCCCTTTCCCTGGGGGTCCTGTAGGATCTGGTCACAGGGATACACTGGCAGAGGTTGGCGTGCATTGAGAAAGAGGACTCAGGGTATTTATTCTTAACAGTTGCCTAAATGCCAAACCAAATCTCCTGGCTCCGATCACATGGCCCACTTGGATCTTGCTGAAATCAAGTAAGTATCCCTCCATTTGCCTGCTCAGTTCTAGGTAACAGCTTCTCATGTTGCCAGCCTCGGATGCTTCATGTTAATGGTTTCTCTTAACCCCTTTGTACTTTTATGATATAATCACTGCATTTAACTGTTGTTAATCACCAATTTTGTGTTGACGTGTACTTTTTGCTGGAACCCTCACTGATAAAATAATGAATACTGAGAATAGCCGTAAGTGGGTGGGGTGGGAATCACCAAGTGGAATTTGGGGGTTGGGTTGTACAAATGATTGGTGAGCATTAGCATGTGTATAACTTACTTGCCAGCACAAAGGAGACAGCATTAATATGTCATGTGACAGTGTCAATAATTAGTCGAATTGCTCAAAGTGTTGAAGGCGTGGGTGGAGAGTGGATGGAGGCAACCAATGGAAAGATAATGTGGCTGTGGAGCCTTTTTTTTTTTTCGTTTTGTTTTTTTATGGTAACCATATTATCACAGTGCAGTGTGGTGCCTTACACATCAAGGCTCTAGAAAGAACACAAAGAGAGGAAAAAAAGTGGACACTTTAAAATCTCCCTACACATGGAAGGAAACAGGAAACAAAAAAGGAAAACTAGAAGTTTTCTGTGGCAGCTTGTTATTTATATGTAGCTGCAGGGAAGTTATGTTTGAGCCCCCGGCTTAGAGCCTGACCAACACTGTTACAGAGCTTCGGTACCAATTCATGTACAAGGTCACCAGGCCTCTGAGGTAAAGGTATCAGGGGCCTTGGTGGGTCAAAAGTGGGAACCTAAATCATGATATGGGGAAAGCAGGAAGAAACTAAAAACGCTAACCTCCCAAACTTCTTGAGTCCCCCTTGCCACGGAGAAAGCCGTGTACCATTCTGCTTCAGTATTCCCGCCCTCTAGGATCCCTGACTGAAAAACGAGAGACGACACAATTTTCAATGATTCCGTTTGGACAGGAGTTTCATGAAAGGATAGCACTTGTTTCTGGGCCAAATCCACCCTGCCCTCCACACTATACTACCTCCGTGGACACCAGGACTGTCCTGAGCTATAGGGTCTAGTAAGGAAGAAGGTAGCTTATGCACTGAAATAGGTTCAGGATCTTGCCAATTAGGAGTCTTGTACATATTGATAAGCATAGATTCTGAAAGTATTATATTAAGTACAATGAAATTTGATATTAAAACAACTGGGCTTACTGACATGGGTGTAGGACACAGACTTAATATTAAGTCTAGGATGCAAGACTTAATATTTTATTTCTGAGACCCTGGCAGCATTGCTAACATAGATCATTCATTGAAGATATGTTTCAGGAAGATTCCTAATTTCCTTTCGCTTTTATTTAAATAATGTTTCATATGCCTTGTACCTCAAGGAGATACCTACCACTAAACCAGACTTTGACATCTACCGTATGCTAAAGGTTGAAATAAAATGCGAGGTATAATATTAATTCTTTCTTTTTAGCATCTGATGGTCAGTTGCATCTATTTAAAGTATTTTCTATTCATGTATGTTATTAAGATTACACTGTTAATCTCTTGGAAAGACTATTGCCTACGAATTTTTAAAAATCCCTGCAACCTAACATCTTTCATAAACAATGTAGGCTCTAAATATTGGTTAGTTGATTGATTGGTTATTTTGAACCTAATTCCCAAATTCCTCGATTGTATATGTGCCTGGATTACCTTAGTTTTTCTGTCAATATTAACATAAATTTATCAAGAAGACTGTCTAACCACACACGTTTACAGCCTGTAAGAGAAAACATATTAACAAATCAATATGATGAGACTGCATCACTAAAAGCCAAATGACAAGGCAGACAATAAGTAGATAGGATTTTGATAAGGAAGTCATCACTAAAAATGATGGTTATAGCCTTCATTGCAATCTGGGAATTGGTTTGGCTTTGAAGGAAAGGTAGACAGAGATAAGGAGAAAGGTTACTTCAGGAAGAACAGTTTTGAAGGCTTGGACACATACGGGACATCGTTTCAATGTTTGCTAAAAGACCAGTTCAGAAGTATGCGGATTTCTTGGAAAAGACTAACAGTAGTTTAGAAAATTACTTGTGACTTAACCAAAAGGGAGTTCTGAGAATCTACTTGAACAGTTCTAACTGTATTTTATAGGTGATAATCCAGCATGAAGTTCTAGAGCTGAAGACCAGCATATGCAAGGAGGAGTTTTAGGATGGCATCTCCGGCAGGAGTGTTGAAGATGAACTGAAAGGTGATCAGTTGGGTGCAGAAGAGAAGAGGAAAGGACAGAAATGGGGGCGAGAGACAGGGAAGGCTGGACGAGCCTGGTGAGAGCGGAATTTCACTCTCTGGACTCCCTGAGAAAGGAGGCCTGTGTGATGGAGCCAGCCAATGACTGTTGTCCATCCTCGGAATAGTAAACTTTTGCCTATCTCTCTACTCCCTAAAGTGTTAGGGAGAGAGATAAACGAAATTTAGGTTGCCAACATTTATGAAAAGATAAGAATCGTCAGAACTTCATGTGACCAGCAAGAGTTTTCTAATTTTGGGGCGCCTGGGTGGCTCAGTCGGTTAAGCAGCCAACTTCAGCTCAGGTCATGACCTCGAGGTTCCTGGGTTTGAGCTCCACATTGGGCTCTGTGCTGACAGCTCAGAGCCTGGAGCTGCTTCGGATTATGTGACTCCCTCCCCTGCTCATACTTTGTCTCTCAAAAATTAATAAATGTCAAAAATTTTTAAAAGAAGGGCTCTCTAATTTTGTGGATGGAGACATATATGGCATCACTTGTGGGCAGAGAAGATATTCTACCATCATCTGTCCAGGTGGCTGGTAGTCCCTGAAGAAGACTTGGTCAGAGTGGAGGAGTTAATTAAAGGAAGGATTGAGAGGTTGGAAGGATATAAGGAGGAATTTAATAGATGTGGATCTTGAATGCTAAGTAGGAAAGTGTGGGAAGCTGCAAAGAGGTTAAAACTGAGAGATCAGAATATAACTGCAGTGGAGGTAGGAGGAAGAGGGGGTGGGTATTGACAGGTTTCTCTCACAGCTTTGTGCTCTGAGCTAATTACATCTCAACTTTCGGCATTAAATTTAGTGCAATAAATTTTAATTGGTAGGCAAACCCCTCAGTCCATTTTCTCAAAGTTTGGTTTTTAACTATGCTAAATGTCTAATATATGAAATGCTTATCACCTTAAAATAGCCAACTTAATGTTTGCAGCACAAGCTTAAGAATTTTTTTTAATTTTCATCAAAAAAAAATAATAACCCTCAGAGGTTACAGAGATTAAACAGCAGACTTGCTTTTAAAAAATGTAAATGCTTTAGATTTTGGCTTTTTTTCTACTCTTATCTATGACACACTACCAAATGTAATATAGTGAACTGAAATGACATTTAAAAATTTTCCATTACCTGGAAGAAAAAAAAACCCTGAATTTCAAAATTTGATGAGCCAAACTCACACTGTACATTACTTAGAAGCAAATGAAATTCAATATGATATGTCAGGTTTCAAGATTAAATTAAAGATATGTGGAAACCAGTTTTTCCTTGTAGGGAAATATACAATATATATCAAAAAAACAAAATGAAAAGAGTTAGCCTAAGATAAAAATTTTAATACATAGTATAGCAAGAGACACTTGCAGTTTTCTTTATACTTCTCATTATAGAAATAAAAAACAGATATAGTAATATGTGTTTTCAACTGGTCATCTTTTCTCTAATTTCTTTAAAATTTTTAAATAAAAGAATAAATACTGTTTTAAAACTGTAGTCAGTACAGAATATTGAAAACAGCATTCATCCCTTCTTTAACTATATATATAGTATATATACACATATACACACACATACACACATGTAGATATACATGTACACATATATAACATCATATTACTGTATATTGTTATCACACTGCATATTACATAATTATGAATGTTATATAATATGATATAGTAATATATATCACATATATTTATAGTGTGTATATGTTATATATAATATATAATGTATACTATATTAACATTATAATTATAGTTCATATAATACATATTATATACTATATAGTAATAATCATATAATGTTAATATATATATGTATACCTAGATACAAAATCTTGAGAAATTTAACTCCATTGCTCTGAACTTTGGTGGTCTCATCTCCAGATGGGTTCCTAGTACCAACATAATAGGATTGTTGTAAAGGTAAATAGTGTACTAAAGCACCCAATGCAAAGCATTAGCTAATACCAGGATCACAATTAATGTATTTTGAGGATTCTTATATTTACTTCTTGATCATTGAATCACACAGTGTTGCAAATAATTTTCTTTTTAATTTTTTTTAATTTATTTTTTTTGGGGGGGAGAGTATAAGTAGGGGAGGGGCAGAGAGAAGGGTACAGAGGATCTGAAGCAGGCCTTATGCGGACAGGCTGACAGCAGTGAGCCTGATGCAGGGCTCGAACTCACAAACCATGAGATCATGACCTGAGCTGAAGTCGGGCGCACAACCAACTGAGCCACCCAGGTGCCCCCGTGTTGCAAGTCATTTCTAACCATAGTCCACAAAATAGCAAATTAAAGTGCCCTTGTCACACTATTGATAAGATCATAGCTTTAAGGAAGTGCTATGATGAAAAGATCATGAACTTGTTGGCATATGCTTGTTCGTCTCAAATCTATGGACCTATGGGTGAGAATTATCCAGAACCTTGGAGACCATATTCTACTCCTGTTATTTTTAGATTTGTAAAATGTCGTCCAGGAAGAAAGTGACTTTTCCAGTTTCATACAGTTACATGTACATTAGTTTGCAGATGTTTTAAATACCTGTATAGATTTTTCAGATATGTGTGTATGGTATATAATACCATAATTTAAAAAAAATTTAATGTTTTTATTTATTTCTGAGAGAGAGAGAGAGACAATGTGAGCAGGGGAGGGTCAGAAAGAGAGGGAGACACAGAATCTGAAACAGGTTCCAGGCTCTGAGCTAGCTGTCAGCACAGAGCCCGACGCAGGGCTTGAACCCACGAACCGTGATATTATGACCTGAGCCGAAGTCGGACGCTCAACCAACTGAGCCACCCAGGCACCCTGTTTTAAGTAACAGTACGTTTAGAAACTTAGGCTCCAACATTCCCCCCGTAACTTCTCAGAGAGAAGATTGCTTCCTCAATCTACACATACCTAGTAATTCTATTAACAGGATCTGACTTTATTATAGAGTTTTCATATTTTCAATGCAATATAATACTCACATAAAGAATGTGTGGTATATAATGTATATGGAGTACAGAAAAACAAATTTTACATTTCTTCCCCTCTATGAATTTCATCTGTGCTAAGACAGCTACAACAGTAGATACAAAGCTCTTCAGACTATAATAATTACGCAGCTTAGCAAAAATGAACTGTATACATGGACAAAAAAAGCAAGTGATGATACCTCATTTTGGATAAATGTATTAATTAAGTCATGTTGCCACAACAGAACACCACAGACTGGTGGCTTAAACAACAGAAATGGTATTTTCTCACAGTTCTGGAGACTGAAAAGTCCAAGATTCATCTTCCATCTGAATATCTCCCTAATGGGATCGCACTGGCTGGTTTGCAGATGGCCTCTTCGAACTCACGTGGCCTTTCTTCTGAGTACTTGCAGAAATCTATCTCACTCTGTCTCTCTAGGTTAGTAGTCCTACTGAATGAGGGTTCTACCCTATGGCCTAATTTAACCTTGATCACCTCCTAAAGCCCTATCTCCATGTACAGTTACACTGGAGCTTAGGGCTTCTACACATGAATGGACGGGGAACACATTCCAGTCCATAGCAACTGGAAAGACTTGATGAAGAAGGCAGCTCTTTGTACAGTGTGGGAATGTATATAAGAATGCAATACATGGATATGGAAATCTTACTCTGAACTAAGGGAAGAGAGACCATGAAAAGTACAGAAGTTTGAAAATTTAGATATATTGGGGTGCCTGGGTGGCTCAGTTGGTTAAGTGTCCAACTTTGACTCAGGTCATGATCTCATGGTTCGTGGGTTCAAGCCCCGTGTCAGGCTCTGAGCTGGCTGTCAGCACAGATTCTGTGTCTCCCTCTCTCTCTCAGCCTACTTCAGAATCTGTGTCTCCCTCTCTCTCTGACTCTCTCCTGCTCACGCCATCTCTCTCTCTCTCTCTCTCAGAAATAAATAAAACATTAAAAAAAGAAAAAAAGAAAATTTAGACATATTTATAGAATAGTAAATGTTATAATTTTGCAGTAGCATAGAATATATTTTGGGGAACAAATACTAAATAAGAAGTAATTTTACTTTATATGTTGGAGGACCTTGAAGGCTAGTCTGAAGAATTTTACATAATTTAAACATCATAACGAGTCAACAAAATGTTTGAGAAAGGTAGTGTTACTATTAAATCTTCATATTGAAAAGATTCCTCAGGTGAAGTGTTTAGAACAGATTCAAATGAGGAGAGTCAAGAGTTTGGGAAACAGATTTGGAGATGTAGTGCAATAGACTTTATTATAATAAAATAAAATCATGGCTAGGATAATAGTTTTATTTCCTTTTCCTTGCCGAAATTCTTGCTGCATGCCCCATGCCTTTCCTCACTATTGAAAACAAGTTTGAGGGCACCTGCGTGGCTCAGATTAAGTGTCTGAGTCTTGATTTTGGTTCTGGTCATGATCTCATGATTCATGAGATCAAGCCCTGCATTGGGCTCTATGCTGACAGTGCAGAGCCTGCTTGGGATTCTTTTCTCTCTCTCTCCCTTGTCTTCCCCTTACCTGCTCTCACTCTCTTTCATTATCTCAAAATAAATGAATAAACATAAAAAACAGTTTAACTTGTAACTATGCCTTTCCATAGAAATCTCTTCCTTAAATGTCACAGTTGGGCTTCACATCTCCCAGTCCAAGGGTCCTTTCTAGTTTTCCTTCTCCTTGGCTTGATTTCAGTCTCAGTGAATTATTTTTCCTAAATCTACTTAAGGAAATTCTTTCTCCTTCTTTTCCTTGATGTCCTTTATCACCTTCACTTACTATTCTTACTTCCATACCCACAAAATGCATGTTTCTCTAGGGCTTTCGTTTGTATTTCTCTTCTTTGTTATCTTTTGTCCATTAGTAAAATCCCTTGCTACTTTGAGTGAGTTGCCATAGAATTAATTTCATCTGTATTTACTTACCACGTTATCCCACTCCAACCTCTAGCCCAATGTTCTCCAGAATTCCGGTTCTTCCTGGTACCTTTCCAATTAGTACATCCTCACCTACAATTCATTTTCCCCCTAAAATCAATCTCTGGGTGCCTAATTTTAAAAATATAGATATATTGTCCCTCTCTTAGTACTTACGCTCAAAACCTCAATGTAACTCCACTCGTTTAGAATTCCTCTATTTTCTATATATTTATTGAAAATATAGTTCTTACTTCTACAATTTTTGCAGTGTTTTCATTGTCATTGCTTTTATTGTTACTATATTCATTTTAAAACCTTTTTATGCTTCCTTTTATGCATCATACTTTTCAAGTCAAATGAAGCGCCAGCCCCTGCCTTCTTCTCAAGGCTACATATTTGTCCTCTATTTTCCTTATTAGAAACCATCCTACCTACATTCCTAGGGCTCATTTTGCTGCACTTCAATAGATTTCTTTTCTTTCTTTCTTCTTTTTTCTTTTTTTGACATTCCTTCAAACTACTTCATCAAAACTAATTTGTTTGCCTGTACAAGATACTAAGGGTCTCAAAAAGAGACATAACACAAAACAATGATTAAAAATAGCTAGTAGGTGTAGTTTCTTTTCTATGTAACAGATCGTTCTTTTAAATACTGCCTATATATTAACTTATTTAATCCTCACCATGCAAATGGAATACCTATTGGTCTTCCCATCCCTAGAATTTGATGGAATGCTTTTTTTTTTTTCCTTTAACCGATCCTATATAATTTGTGAAATCTTTATCTCGGTAAATTTGGTACCCTGTCTACCTTTATAGTGTTCAAAATGTCACTGTATCCCACCTGACACTTGTGTAAAGCTCAATTAGCAGATGCAGTGGGGAAGATTTATTGTAGAAAGTGTTATTGTTGGGTGACTATCTTGATTTTGAGAAAAAGGGCAATAAAGTGCTAAAAGATAAACTGAGGCATTTAAAAAATTTAAAGCTGATTTGTGCAAAAATCTTTTTGAATCAGGCAGTACCAAACTGGAAATGGTTAGGACCCATAAGAGTTAGGGGAGAAGCTTTTACAGAGAAAAGATGAAAGCTAACTAAGCTTTATTGATACAGCTGAAGCCAATGGTCATTTACAATTCTGAAAATCCTAGGGCTCTAAAGAATTATGCTAGATCTACTCGGCCTGTGCTCTGTAACCGGAACAAGGTCTGGAGGACCACATATCTGTTTCCAATATGGTTTACTGAACATTTTAAGCCCACCGCTGAGACCTACTGCTCAGAAAAAAAAAAATCCTTTCAAATATTTCTGCTCATTGACAATTCCCCTGATCACAGAAGAACTCTGATGGAAATATGAGGTTAATGTTGTTTTCTTGCCTATTCACATATCATCCATTCTGCAGCCCATGGATCAAGGAGTCATTTTGACTTTTAAGTTTTGCTTAAGAAATACATTTCATAAAGCTCTATCCGTCACAGACAGTGATTCCTCTGATGGATCTGGACAAAGTCCATTGGAGAACTTCTGGAAAGGACTCACTATTTTAGATGCCATTAAGAACATTCATGATTCATGGGAAGGGGTCCAAATATCAACATTACCAGGAGTTTGGAAGAAGTCGATTCCAATCCTCATGGATAACCTTGAGGGGTGCAAGACTCAGTGGAGGAGGTAGCTGCGGTGGTAGATGTGGTGGGAATAGTAAGAGAACTACAACTAGACGAGGCTGAATCGCTGCAATCTCACGATAACAATTGAACAGATGAGGAGTCTCTTCTTATAGATGAGCAAAGGGAGTGATTTCTTGGGATGGAATCTATTTCTGGTGAAAATGCTGTGAAGATTGTTTGAGATGGAGACGAAGGATTTAAAAGTTTACATAATCTTACCTAATAAAGCAATAACAGGGTTTGAGAAAATTGGCTTTCGTTCTGAAAGAAGTTCTACTGTGGGTGAAATACTACCAAACAGGACTGTACACTGCAGAGGAAATTTTCATGAAAAGAAGAGTTGATTGATGCAGCCAAAAGTCATTGTCTTATTTTAAGAACTTGCCACGGCCACTCCCAACCCTCAGCTACCACCACCCTGATCAGTCACTGTTGAGCCAAGACCTTGCACCAACAGAAAGATTATGATTCACTGAAAGCTCAGATAACGGCTAACATTTTTTGGCACTAAAATATTTTTATATTAAGGTATGTACATTGATCTTTTAGATATCATGCTATTGCACATTTACTAGACTAAAGTGGAGTGTAAACATAACTTTGACAGGCACTGGGAAACCAAAAAGAATTCATCTGACCAGCTTTATTGTGGTATTTGCTTTACTGCCGGGGTCTGGAACTGAACCTATGCCTCCACTTAAAAATGTCCTTTCAAATATCTTGTCAGGTTTCAACCAGGGGAAAAAGTAAATATTCCTGGCAGTATTGAATGACCCCATGAACACAAGAGGAATCCCCCAGATTCCTCCCTCTGAAAATCCAGGGCCACTCTAAAGGTAAGCAAAAGACATACAGACGCAGGTAATTCTGCGCCCTTCCCCCCCCCCGCGCCCGCCGCACAAGAGCTGACACAGTCAGCAGGATAGTAGCTGCAAACCGTGTGCACCCCACATTTCTGCTCAGCCACATGTGGGGGCCTCCAAACTGACCAGCGCCAAGCCTAGTTCTCAGAGCACATAACAAGACAATTAAGAAGGCAATCGCTGGGGGCGCCTGGGTGGCTTAGTCGGTTACGCGTCCAACTTTCGCTTAGGTCATGATCTCGCGACTCGTGGGTTCGAGCCCCGCGTCGGGCTCTGTGCTGACGGCCAGCTCAGAGCCTGGAGCCCGTTTCAGTCTGTGACTCCCTCTCTCTCTGACCCTCCCCTGCTCACGCTGTGTGTCTCTCTCTCTCCTAGAAATAAAAATAAAAAAAATAAAAAAGAAGGCTATCTCTGTTTCTAAGAGAGAAAGCATCGGTCGCCAGTGGGTCCCCAAAAGCAAATTCACAAGTCGCGATTCCAGTATCGTATTCTTGCAAAGGGTATTTCCCGCCCACGTGAACTTGGCAAGGAAGGAAGTGTGCAGAGTTACCTCGCTGTCTCCACCCGGCGCCGCCGAGGGGGCCTAGGAGATGCGGCTCTGGCAGAGGTGCTTACCCTGGGTGGGCTTCCGCCGGTTTCCCAGGACCGGTTTGCAGGCTCGGAGCCAGCCAGCTGTCCCGGCAGGTCCCGTCTGGGTCACTAGGGGAAGAGGACAAGTAATGTGCCCTGTGTCTTTTCTCTAGGGCATCTCTTACTGGATACGCTTATCCCAAGTTCACAGTTAAAAGGTCCCGGGGGCGCCTGGGGAGCTTAGTCGGTTAAGCGTCCGACTTCGGCTCAGGTCATGACCTCACGGTTCGTGGGTTCGAGCCCCGCGTCAGGCTCTGTGCTGACTGCCAGCTCAGAGCCTGGAGCCTGATTCGGATTCTGTGTCTCCCTCTCGCTCTGACCCTCCCCTGCTCACGCTATCTCTCAGGGGGAAAAAAAAAAAAGTCTCCACCGCGGCCACTTTAACTCAGGATTATCTACTAGTTTGGATAGATTCGACCTACTCGTTCAGCTTTCAAACTAGACGGTGTTCACCTGAGGCCTCCACGGGTCCCGGCCTGGCGTCTGAGCCCGACCCGGTGTGACCCTGGACGCGCTGCGGTTTTTACGGCGGAACGTCAGACCCCGGGCCCCGTTAGATCCGGACCCGGACCGATTTCTGCGTGGGACCCAATCCGCGGCTGCCCCCACGTGGTTTCCAAGGCCGAGCCGGTGGACTCCGGCCAGTTTCGGAGACGGTGGGGAAAAGAGATGCTGGAAGTGTGGACGGTCCTGGCGGAGAAGCTGAGGGGCCAGGATCCCGAGGAGCTTCCCAGCACCTCCAGGGGCAGCGGAGGCGGGGCGGTGGGCGAGCTCGGGTCAGCAGGGGCCTGGGGGGTCGGGGGTGTGGAGAGAGGGTGGGGGAGGGGAGAGGGTGGGGGAGGGGGCGCTCCTTTCTCCTGGGGGATGTGGGGGTTTTCTTCTTCCCTCTTCTGACCGCAAAACTGCCAAAAGATAAACTGAGGCCATATTACAGTTTTTAAGAGTTTATTGGAGCAAAAATGGGTTTGAATTGGGCAGCACCAACCTGGGACATGAGCTCAGGGAGAGGCTTTTATAGAGAAAAGGCAGAAACAAAGCAAGGACGTTACTCTTTTTGAAGTGTGTTTATTTATTTTGAGAGAGAGAGAGAGCGAGCGGGTGGGGCAGGGAGAGGGAGAGAATCCTAAGCAGGCTCTGCACCGTCAGTGAGGATTCTACTCGGGGCTCAAACCCACGAACCCTGAAATCATGAGCTGAGCTGAAATCAAGAGTGGGAAGCTCACCTGGCTGAGGTGACCCCAGAGTAAGCACATTATCGACTGGCTGTGGCTTAAACCTGTTTGGCTGTTTGTGTTGGTTGTTTTTAGCATTTTGATTTCATAACTTCGAGGCATTTACGGGCTTAGATTTTGCTCTGCTGTGTGATGGCATTGGAGCCGCCTCAGTTTAATGGCCTCCTGCTTAATTAACAGATCCAAACTTTGTCTCCAAAAGCCAATGCTTTTGGAGTCATTTTTTCCCCTCTCATCTTTAAGGAATGTGATGCACATTTTTGAACACGTAAAAGTGCATGTGTAACAGGGGTGCTGAACCTTAAGCTCCCTGATCCTCATGATCAATGATCAATGACTTACCCTACCTGAAAACAGTTTTGGGTGATGGCCCAGTTTACTGAAGTTACTGTTTCATAGCTGAGAGTCGCAGACCGCCATTCTGGTTAGGGTCTTCTTTAACTGTCCTTCTTGAGTGATGGGAACTTCAAGAAAGGATACCTGTGAAGTGAGAACGACAGATGATTGAGTGCTGGCTCAGGCTGTTTACTCTATCGTCACCTCCTCTGTCCCCTTTTGTCTCAGAGTCTTTCCTCAATTTTATAATCCTAGAACTTGGTGAAACCCAATTGTCATGACTGCACAGTGTATACCTTTCATAGAAATCTGTTTTCATAGTCGATTTACATATGCAGGCACTTTTAAGGGTTTTTATTTTTTGTTTTGCATAAAAAAGAAAAAAACTAGTACGATGTTATTTATACTAGAATTAAGTTCTAACATATTATGTCTTTTTGGGAGTTATGTTGCTATTGACGTCTGGACATCCTTCTGACCTACTTCTTGCTTTGATGATCTGATACCATTTTATTTTGATGTTTTCAGTTTCCTACTTGGGGCAGGTCTGGTAGTCAATATATAATTAAGTAGATGCTTTTCATATGCAAATATCCATGTGATTACTATATCAAGTGATTATATTCTGGGAAAAAAGGGTAAAATTTAAAAGGTTTCAAAACCTCTCTCTGTCTCAGTAAGTGAATTTCTTAATATAATGGTACCAATTGATAAAGATTCTGCTCTCTTCACATCATTTCAGCTCACACACCCTTGTTGAAAGTCTGTGTTATAAGTACTAAAAAGGCAAGGAGCATTTACTATGCAATTGTGTATATGAATACACATGTATTATACTGTTGGTCCACACAGAAGAAAATGTTATACTGTGATTTTTTGTGTAGCAAAATTATAAACAGGGCTCAGATTTGATAAAGATTAAAGAGGAAAAATGTAATGTGAAGCAATGTTTTAGAGGCTAAATTGATCTCAAAATATGATTCATATTTTTTCATTACTTAGTTTTGTTTCTGTTTTCCACCCAATGGAATCTTCATGTCTTTGTCATTTCAAATTACAATGTCATGTGGTATCTTTTTCTTATTTCATTATCTTTGTCTCCCCAGCCCACCATAGACACGTATATGTTGTTTGACCAGTATCCTTATATTTGCATGTGTCCTTGAAAAATGTGGCAGCATTCTGTGTGTATGTTTTTTGTTTTGTTTTGTTTTGTTTATTTCTGGGAGAGAGAGAGAGAGACAGCGTGAGCACGGCAGGGTCAGAGAGAGAGGGAGTCACAGACTGAAACAGGCTCCAGGCTCTGAGCTGGCAGTCAGCACAGAGCCCGATGCAGGGCTCGAACCCACGAACCGCGAGATCAGGACCCAAGCAAAAGTCGGACACTTAACCGACTAAGCCACCCAGGCGCCCCTCTGTGTGTATGTTTTTAAATTTTGTTTTATTTGTAAAATTTACAAAGCTACAGAAATGTTGAAAGATGACTAAGATGAAGAACTTAGACTTATATGTTATCATGTTGCCTCTTTTCTGTCATTCCCTCAGTCTCTCTTTTACTACTTTGGGACTGACGAGACAATTATTTTCTAACTCTGTCCCTAGCACTCATCTGTGAAGAACAGCTTTCCCTTTCTCTGTCCCTTCCTCTTTTGATCCATGGATTCTTTTTCTAATCCAGTCTGTCAAAACTTCTTGCAATCATTTTTCTTCTTGATACCCAAATTGACCTAACTTTGGAATCCAAAATCCTTCAGGTGGCTCCTGTGTGTTTTTTATATGACCCTACTATCTCTTTAAGCATTTTCTGGCTTTCTAGTTCGACAAGCGCATATTTATCACTTATTTTATTTTGTGCCTTCTCTGTCGCAGACCTGGATTTACTCCTAGGAGCCCTGGTTTCTTCCAGTAAGGAATGGACATAAGCACTAGGATCTGGGTTTGCACATGGCTATCGGGATCTTCTTTGCTTCTCGGGTATTTCTGTGAACAGAAGTAGAATATACACGTACTTTAGAAAATATGAATTAATAGTAATAGCTGTAATTAAAATTCAACCCAAAGTTTTTTCTCACCATCTTACCTTCTACATTTATATCCCTCTCCTTCCTCAATGAAAACCCTTAGGACCAAACATGTATTATTTATTTGCTCAATAACCAATATAATTTCAGAATTACAACCATAATATTACCAATAATAAGTCCATTGATTTCAATGTTTCTTTGCAATTTGAGTTGCCCCATCCAAGTACAAGCAATATATACCTATTTGTTCATATTCTTTGAGTCTTTCAAGTGTGTATTACAAACTTCCTCATGCAGGCGTTGATGTGTATGTATTTGTAACTAAAATATATTATTGTGATAGATATTTCATTTTGTTTCTTATTTTTTCAATTTATAATTGTATTAGAATCATTTTAAGATCTAGTCATTTGGCTGGGTTCATCCACTCCATTGCTTCTCTTTCATGATGTTCTAGACTCTGTATCCACTCCTTTAATTAAGCCTTTCTCCCCAGAGATGGGCAAGTAAATTGCCTCAAACCTTCTGATATTGCATACAAAGCTTCTATTAACAGTTCCACAGTGTCTCCTTATGAACTGTTCTGAGAACTTCTCTGGAATAGATACTCAGGAGCAAGTTTGAGAAATTATTAAAATACAAATATACTTACTTTGTCAATCAGATTATTTTCTATACTATACTATACAGATTATTCTCTATACTAAACTCCCACCATAAGTGCCTTAGAATACCTTTATCTCATGTTACCATTATTAATTGACATTTTCCAGCTTTCTGTTTTCTTTAGTTTCCCAGTGTGAGGAATATATATATCAGTGCCTCATTGTTTTAGTGACCTACTTCTAGATGTTAATCTACCTATCTGTCTACTTACCTACACACGCCCCCACTTTATCCATTCATCAGTTGATGGTCACTTGGGCTGTCTTCATATCCTAGCTATTGTAGATAATACTACTATAAACATTGAAGTGTATGTGTCCCTTTGAATTGGTGTTTCTGTATTCTTTGGGTAAACTCCAATAGTGCAATTGCTGGCTCAAAGGGGATTCTATTTTTAAGTTTTTGAGGACCCTCCATACTATTTTCCAGAGTAGCTGCACCGGTTTGCATTGCTACCAACAGTTTAAGAGGGTTCCTTTTTTCCCACATCTTTGCCAACACCTATTGTCTTTTGAGTTTTTTATTTTAGCCATTCTGACAGATGTGAGGTGACATCTCACTGTGGTGTTGACTTTCATTTCTCTGATGGTAAGTAATGATAAATATCTCTTAGAGAGTCTTCTGGCCATGTGTATGTCTTCTTTGGAGAAATGTCTGTTCATGTCTTCTGCCTATTTTTTATTTGGATTACCTCTTTCTGGATGTTGAGTTTTATAAGTTCTTTCTGTATCTTGGATACTAACCCTTTATTGGATATGCCATTTGCAAATACCTTTTCCCATTGTATAGATTTCCTTTTAGTTTTGTTGATTGTGTCCTTTGCTGTGCAGAAATTTTTATTTTTATATAGTGCTGATAGTTTATTTTACTTTATTTACCTTGCCTCAGGAGACATATCTAGAAAAAAGCAATGGCCATCATTGCTCATATTTCAGCTGAGTTTCCCTTCTTGCTCTGACGGGAAATAATCTCTTTGGGTTAGTTTTCATGGACTAAAAATATTGATAGTGATTCTAATATCAAAAAAAGGTATTTATTTTTCAATTAGAGTGAGTAATTTGAATACTAGGATAACAAAGGAATTTGCTTGGCTGTCACAGGAGATAGAGAAAGTCATTTTATAATACTAAAGTTGCCAATTCATGAGGATGATATAAATTTAGATAAATTATAAATATACATGTACCCAACATTAGGGCACCTAAATATGTAAGGCGGACATTCGTAAATCGCAAGGCAGAAAGAGATAGAAATACAATAATAGTGGGAGACTTCAGTGCCCCCCTTTCAACAGTGGAGCCATCATCCAGACAGAAAACTGATGAGGAAACCGTAGACTTGAGCAACACTACACCAAATGGACCTAACATACATACATCGAACATTCCACCAAGCAGCATCAGAATACATTCTTCTCTAGCATACTGGAACATTCTCTATGATAGATTGCATGTTATGTCAAAAACAAGTCTTAACTAAATTAAGATTCATTTTATTAAAAATTTTTTCAGTAGGGGCGCCTGGGTGGCTTAGTCGGTTAAGCGTCCGACTTTCGCTTAGGTCATGATCTCGTGGTTCGTGGGTTCGAGCCCCGCATCGGGCTCTGTGCTGACTGCCAGCTCAGAGCCTGGAGCCTGTTTCAGTCTGTGACTCCCTCTCTCTCTGACCCTCCCCTGCTCGCGCTGTCTCTCTCTCTCCTAGAAATAAATAAAACATTTAAAAAAAAAATTTTTTTTTCAGTAAATAAGCACTTGTTTTATCAGAGGTGAGCATAATTGCTAGTTCTCATTTCATATTTAAAATGTTGAATTAAATATTAATAAATTCTTATATTTAATTGTACATTTTACTGCTTTCAATTCACCAAATATTTGTATAATTAATACATTATTTCACTTAAGCAGCATTATCTGAAAAGAAAACAGAATAGATTCCCTGAGGCTTGACTTATTATGTAGCTACTCTAAAATATTTTCATTTAATTAAAAATTATGACATACTAAGTTTCTAAAATTTTTAAAATATTGGTACTGTAGAATAACATAACAAACTCTATATTAAATTTAAAATTTATATATATACATATATTTTATTATCTTTTTTTATTTTAAAGTTTATTTTGAGAGAGAGACAGTACAAGTGGGGGAAGGGCAGAGAGAAGATGAGAGAGAGAATCCCATGCAGGCCCTGCACGGCCAGCACAGAGCCCGATGCAGGGCTCAAATCCACAAAGCTGTGAGATTATGACCTGAGCTGAAACGAAGAGTCAAACACTTAACTGACTGAGCCACCCAGGTGCCCCAATACATATAACATTTATTTTAAATGTAATTCTATGTCAGTAAAAATATTTGAAAAGATAGAGTCTTTAATTTACATATTTGATACATCCAAAATAAATATTCAGTAGAACTCTTTTATGAATCCTGATTTTTTAATGTCTTCCTCTTTGAAAAGGAGAAAAGTTTTGTTCTGTTTTGCTGGTGAAATGATAAAGGGCAAGTGACAGAAAATTGCTAACCAGAATACATCAGTAGCATTTTTAAAGAGCCTTAATTCTAATCAAATATTGAGAATAACTGAGATATCATATAAGCCTAGATGTAAGGTATGGTTTTTTTCTCTCCCAGACTTTCCTCAGGAAAGAGGAATGTACCTCATACAAGATTCCTCAACAAATATTAATATTAAAGTATAAACTGTCAATAACTTCATTGTTAATAACAAAGTACAGTTTGGAGAAGACACATTAGCCTGAGACAACCCAATAGTAATTTTTGGTTGCTTATAAAGTTTACCCTAAGGAATTGGTAAAAATACAAGACAAAGAAATTTAATGTAGATTTAGTGATTAGGAAACATTGTGACAATCATAAGGCTTGGGTATGATTGTGATCATGTCTTTAGAGATGGAGTAAGTAAAGATCTGCTTTGAATAGGGGAGATTTTAGCTCTGGGGACATTTCCAGTGACCGCATCCCTGCCTCTCTCTATTTAAAAAGTTGCCTCTGCAACTTACCCAGAAATAATAGTAATGTGCCCTGGGAAGCTAGGCTAGATAACTCAAATATTCATTCTTAGGGATGAAACTTTATGGATGTAAAAGATATATTTGATGAGTTTAAACAAACTGTTGCACAGATAAAAAGTAATAGTTTATATTAATGTTTTGTTTTACATTATAGGCATATATTACTAAAGTAATATAGTTAATGTTATAAGGAGGCATTATATTTCATTTACATCCCGAAAATTTAATCTATTCAAGTTGATCCAAATTTTTTCTCATTGAGAAAAGAGCAGACTATAAAATATATATATGTACATATGTATATATATGTATGTATATGTATATATGTGTATATGTATATTATATGTATATATAATATATATATTGTATTATAATAATATATTCAGGTCCATATTATATCCAGCCATAAAACAGAGATGCAAATAATATGCTAAGTAAAACCAAAAACTTAGGGGCACCTGGGTGGCTCAGTTGGTTGAGCGTCCGACTTCGGCTCAGGTCATGATCTCATGGTTCATGGGTTTGAGCCCCGCATCAGGCTCTGTGCTGACAGCCAGCTCAGAGCCTGTAGCCTGCTTCAGATTCTGTGTCTCAGTCTCTCTCTGACCCTCCCCTGCTCATGCTGTCTCTCTCTCTCTGTCTCAGAAACAAAACATTAAAAAGACAAAAACTTAAAAAAATTACAAGTATTTATGAGTTACAAGTTTGTTGAGGAGTTTCAATTTGTTAGATGTCTAATAACAACTATTTTAATGTTTCAAATAATTCCTTTCATCTATGTTTGAGGGAGTCATCTTTTTCCCATCACTTAATATCATTTTAGGGCAGATTTGAAAATATGCCAGTCTAATTATGCTACTTTAATAACCAATAATTTTGGATATTTAGACCTATTTAAAAATTTGAGTCCCATAGTGTTTTCAAAGTTCCTTCTCTCTACTCTCCAAGGAAGAAGTTTGAAACCTTTTGTTCAAGGTTGAAATGTGTGTGTGTGTGTGTGTGTGTGTGTGTGTGTGTGTGTGTGTGTGTGTGAGAGAGAGAGAGAGGAAGAGAGAGGGAGAGAAGAGAAAGCATGTGTTTTTCTAAGTGAAAGAAGTTTAAAAGTTCCCTGCATTATCATATCCCACGTGGAATGTTGTTTATGGCGGAAAGAATAAAATATGGAAAATTCAAATTCAAGGATACTGCAGGGTCAAGTAAACATAGATACCTGAGCTGGGTGAATAATTGAAAGGACTGTCAACATTTTGCAGCTCATACTAGGAAGAGGAAGCACTCTAGTGTAGAGGTGCTTGTGGTAAATGTGAAGATGTGAGGAAGCAGCATAGTAAAGCCTAGAAATAATTGCAGACATATCTTTCTAACTGTGTAACAAGCACTCTTACATGCATTGTACTTATATTAATCCTCTTTCTTTTTTTTAACATTTAATGTTTGTTTATATTTGAGAAAGAGAGGGAGAGAGGGAGAAAGCCGGCGGGTGCCGGGGGGCGGGGGTGGAGGGTCAGAGAGAGAGAGAGACACAGAATCCTAAGCAGGCTCCAAGCTCTGAGCTGTCAGCACATAGTTCGATGCAGGGCTCGAACCCAGAACCCTGAGATCATAACCTGAGCCAAAATCGGATTCTCCTCTGACTGAGCCACCCAGGAGCCCCTTTAATCCTCTTTCAAAAGTCTTTAGGGCAGATAACCTTACTGTCTCATTTCAGATTAGGGAACTGGCATACAACTTGTTAGAAGTAAAAAGTGGAGACACTGAGATTCACTTGCTAGCAACTCTAAGTCCTGAGCATATGCTCTTAATCCCGATGCAGTACTGTCCTCTGGTATCTTGGAAAGTCTGTTAAATGAGAACATGCCACGTGGAAAGACACGTGGAAAAATTTACACTATACCACAGGTGGGCAGAAGCAATGAGATTTCAAAGCAGAACTGTTTTCTTCAGGTCACATTGTTTGCCTCTTTCCTCAGCCCAAAGCCTCCTTGCATGGGCCATCCCGTGAGATGGCCCCAGAGCCAACTCTGTCCCCAGACAGCACAGTCCCCAGGTGTGTGGGAGGTAGTGCTCCATGGGCTGAAAGCTTTCACACTGCGGGGAAAGGAGCCCATCGATAAACATTTCCTCCTTTCCTCTCCCCCTGAACAGAAAGTCCTCAGATGCTTTATATGTAGCTTTGTGCACAGTCCCAGTGAAGTGAGTAAACAGTCAGTCACCCAGGTGGCTGATTTAATAACACAGCCTTGTGTTGGCTCTTCTTGCTTTCCAGCTTTGCTCCCTTTGACCTTCGATCCAACTCCCTTGGACTTACCACCCCCAGTAAATTGTTTGCACCTTAGCCTTCGTCCCAGGCTCCGAGGGAAACGCGGGTTGGAACATCGGTAGTGTGTCCATTGAAATAGCAGGTTAGCTGTGTAAGTGGAAGGGCGGATTGTGTGTCACTGACAGTTGTTTGTTTGTTTTTATTTTTTTATTTTTATTTTTTTTACTTCCTGAAGGACAGTAGCATGTGCCTTTATTTATAATGGTTGGGAACAAACATGAATCAAGTTTTAATTTGGTGTCTTTTACATTAATACCATTCCTTAAGGTACTAGGAACATAGAAAAGAATTAGGCAAAAAAATCACTGTCACCTCTGGGTATTTATTAGAAAAGAAAATAACCATACCCACTAGAGACCACAGAAGGAAATTAATTTAATACTGCAGTTCTAGATCAAACTTCACAATAAAGAGCTAAAGTTTTCAGAGTGAAGAAAAAAGGAGGGAGAGACAAGCGTTTAGGACCATGTTTCTCAAATTTGGCCCCTTTTACAGACATACTTTTGGGGAAGGGGTTTGCAAGTTTTCTGTGATAACATTTTAAATGCTGCATTTGACTTCTGTTCGATAACCTAGACGAGTTAATACACTGTTCTTCCGGATTGCCCGATGACCATCTTACATAACTGAGGACCCCCATGATCGCAGCAGCTGTACTGATAGCTCTGATCACTGCAGCAATGGCAACTGTGCTTAACGTTTCACATGGCATTTCCCAAGTTGGGTCCTTAAGACCCTTCACAGAATTGTTGAACATTTTCGATGAGATTTGTGAGTTTTCAAGGTTAAGAACATGGATTCAAAGCAGTGATTCCCAAAATAGGATGGGGTGGGATGGGGATGCCTGGGGAGACATATATAACTTGAAAAAGAACATTCCAAATACTTATTGTTTTCATAATGCAAATTCTGTCAAGTTTAACTCAACAAAGTAACTTAGAGACAATAGCAGGAAACCAATTATGGATTCATCCTAGGGGACTTGGAGTAATCTTGGTTGAGAAACACTGGCTTAGAGGTCGAGGGGTCCTAGCATATGGAGAACAGTAAGAGACATGTGCCCAAGAGAAAGAATATCTTTTGGGTCACTGAGTGAATCCTAAGTTATAACTTGGTCTTTTGGAACCCAAAGGGCCAATGGAGAAGAAACCCAAGATGTCTATCAACTTTCTCAGACCTGTGGTTTGGGGCAAGTTGGTCTGATTTTAATACTGAGTCAAAAGAAGGAAAAACTGTTTTTGCCAAAAAAAATCCACCCTTCCCCATTTTTTTGGTGAACACATTTCAGAATTTTAAGTAAACAGTTTCTGTGGCTGTTACCTCCAGATCCATCCGCCAGGAAGTGTAGTCCTCATTTGAAATGCCATCCAGCTCTCAAGGGAAATATCATCCTGGGGTCTGCCCTATAATTACTGTAGAGCTCCAGTCTGTTTTAGCCGCTTCAGCAGCTCCCCACTCTCATGCATTTCCATTAGGTCCGTGCATCTGCCTATACAGTCTTTACCAATAAAGACCCGAGGTACTGTTCTGGCTCCTGTGAGCTGTTGCAAATAATCTTGAAATCTTGCTAGTGTCATTGGTGGCTGTGATATCAACAAATTCCAAAACCCCTTGTTTGAAGGGCAGTTGGCTGAGCAGCTCCTGAGTCCTCTTGCAGTAGGGGCAGGAGGGCTTAATGAACACCACCCACCTTTCCAGGCTGGATTCTGCAGTTCACAAACTCTTCGGCCATGCTGACACGCAGCCGCCTCCTGGGGAGGAAACCTCAATTGCAGGTATTGCTCTGAGTGTAACCCTGTTTGTTTGTTTTTAAGTAAAGAGACTAGATTACTGATTCTCAGCCCTGGCTGCATACTAGAATTATCTGCAGAGATTTGTTTTAGTACTTTTTTTTTTTTTTTTTACAAATAGTTTACTGTCAAGTTGGTTTCCATATAATACCCAGTGCTCATCCCCACAAGTGCCCTCCTCCATGCCCATCTCCCCCCTCCCCCCCCACACCCATCAGTCCTCCAGAGATCTGTTTTAAAGACTTAATTTTTGTAAAGCAGTTTTATGTTCACAGTAAAATTGAGAGGAAGGTACAGAGATTTTCCGTCTGTCCCCTGCCCCCACGTGCACTGCTTCCCATTATCAACAGCCCCCATCCAAGTGGTACCTTTGTTTCATTTGATGCCCTATGTCAACACATCATAATCCATAGTTTACATTAGAATTCACTCTTGGTTTTGTACATTGTATGCATTTGGATAAATGTAAAATGATTAGTATCCATCACTGTAGTATTGTGCAGAGTGTTTTCACTGCCCTAAACTTCCTGTGTACTCTGCCTGTTCATCTCTGTCCTTCCCTTCCATCCTCCCACAGCCTCTGGCAATCACTTTCTACTATCTCAGAAAAGAATTTAAAAACATAATTGTACCTATGTCCCACCTTCAGAAATTCTGATTTAATAATTCTGGAGTTGGCCTGAACATCAGTAAGGTATTGAAAGTTTCTGGTTGATTGTATTACATAGCCAGGATTGAGAAATCTGGACTAAATCATGCTTAAATTAATAAAATTTAAAAGAGATGGAGAGATCCAAGGGGATAGTTCATAGCTTTTCAGAAAGGGAAAGGGATTGGGATTCAGGGTACATTTGGAGAGATTAATTTGTGTAAGACAGTGGAACACCTACATGGTAAGGAGCTGGGGATTTGTGTTCTCTGACACTCTCCTGCACAGGCATTGCCGGGGGATCTTGTTATAATGCAGGTTCTGATTCGTTAGATCTTGGGCCTGAAATTCTAACATCTAACAAACTCCAACTGATACAGTGCTGCTGGTCTGTTAGAAACATTTTTATTAGCAGGGATTTGGAGTTTGTGGGAGTTTTGGGTTTTTTTGGGTGGTGGTGGTAAATGTGATCAGAAGGCAAAGGGAAAAGGGAGTTTAGAGTGTATTTAAGATAATTCTTCAATGATATTCAACTGATGTTCCATGGCATCTTAACTCAGTAATAAGGGAAGTGAAAAGGAGATTAATGAATAGGACACAAGCAGAGGGGTCAATGAACTGAAAGTTTTGATGCCAATGAAAGCATCATAGTGACATTATTGAAGAAATCAAGTTGGAAATGTAAAAGGGTGTGGTGGTCTCAGTGTGGGATATTCGCATTAATGGTATGGGGTAATTAACTTCAGGTGATGAACAAAGTCAAGGGCTTAAATTGAGGGAACTGGGGCAGACTAAAGGAGATCAATGGAGTTAAGATCAAGGAATTACTTGTGGCCAGGAGGTTAGATTACTCTGAAAGAGGTTTAAGTTCAGGTGAAGGAGAAAGCAAGAGTCATCCAACAAAGTCGTCAGTTGAGGAAAGGGACTCATTGCTAGATTTTTACAAACAAGATTAGAATAGTTTAATTGTATGAACCTCAGAGGCTTTGGAATTTTTTTTTTAGCAACAGTTGTTTCCATTCCATCAGGGCATTAGAAACACGGAGGACATAACTCCACCTGTTTGATCCAGAAGTACAGGAAAACCTTGATTTGTGAGCATAATTTGTTCCAGAAACATGCTTGTAATCCAAAGCACTTATATATCAAAGGGAATTTCTCATTAAGAAATAATGTTCACTCAGAGGATTCATTCCACAACCCAACAATATTCATATAAAAATGATTACAATACTGTAATATAATACAAAATAATAAAGAAAATACAAAATATAAAAAATAAACACATTTAACCTGAACTTCCCTTTGAAAACCTTCATGGCTGGTGTGAGGGAGTGAAAGAGAAGAGGGTTACTGTGTGGGATGATTATCACTATCACTAAAAGAATCACGGCTATCTGTTGACGCAGTGGAATCTTTCTACATGGGGGCCATTTTATATGCTCACATGGTTGGTGACTAGAGTACAGTATTAATAAAGTCTTGTCGTATGGTGTATTTGATGTAACTGGCAGTAAGGCAGCAGAGGAAAGGGTCTATATCTGCAGGCAGCCTGACCTAGAAGGAAACAAAGATTCCTAAGGTTATTCTTGTCTGGAATAGCAAAGGACTATTACCCCACCGGGGTGCTTTGAAGTGACAAAAAATACACTAGTGCCAGTTGTGGGCACCTTCCAATGTTCTGAAAAATCACCAATTTCTGCCAAACACCATGGCCTGAGACTGAGCATCCAAGAATGGGAGATGATCACCCACAACCTACAGAGAAAGAGAGAGAAAGAACCATTGGCTCGGTTGTAATCATGTAACATGCAGCATCACATCCTACTAGTATTGCAAGACATCGCTCATTTATCAAGTTAAAATCTTAGAAATGTTTGCTTGTCTTGCAGAGCAAGTTACTCATGATCCACGGTTTTACTGTACTTGGGACGTAAGACAATAGAATTTCTGCTTAGAGGCCTACAGAGGTTTCAGTCACAGGAAAAAGGTTGGAGCAAGTGACGTAGTTGAGGATGGAGAAAAGCTCAACAGTCTCAGAACACAAGTTCTGGCATCACAGCGTGGGCTGAAAGCAGGAGGAGGGTTAGGGCAAGGTCAAGAGAGAAATTACAGATAAATTTTGGAGAGGCAATCAGTAAAGAAGAAAAGTCCAGAAAGGCTGTTTGGGGAGTGACCAAGAAAAACATCATTTGGGTTGGGAGTGGTTTTCTTCTCATATTTTCTTGGAGAAAAACATGCTCTTGGTAAAACAGTAATCATATGTGTTTTGGAAAGGACTCCTCAACTCCTTTCTCCCTAAAAGCCGACATTGACAGCTCAGTCAGTGCAACACGAGATAGTGGCACAGAGAAAATGGGTATAAACCAGGAAGGCATCATTTCTGGCATCTCAGGAGCTAGAAGTCTCAAAATGAAGACACGAATCTCATTTTTCCCTAATGATCCATGACATAGACTGTCAGAAATGGTATAACATGATGGCTAAGGATATAGTTTCTGGAACCAGCCTTCCTGGGTCCAAATTCTGATCCCAACCCATTCTAGCTTCATAGTCTTTTTTTTTTTTTTATCTCTAGGAGAGAGAGAGACAGCGTGAGCAGGGGAGGGTCAGAGAGAGAGGGAGATATAGACTCTGAAATAGGCTCCAGGCTCTGAGCTGGCAGTCAGCACAGAGCCCGACGCGGGGCTCGAACCCACGAACTGCGAGATCATGACCTAAGCGAAAGTCAGATGCTTAACCAACTAAGCCACTCAGGTGCCCCATCTAGCGTCATGGTCTTGAGCAAGTTATTGACCATCTTTGTGCCTCAGATCCCTTGTCTATAAAACGGGCATAGTTACAGCGTCAACTCAAGGGTCTATTGTGAGGATTTAGTAAATTAATGTGTAAAGCATTAAGAATCGTGACTAACACATAGTGCTATATGAGTGTTTGTTTTATTTATGTAAATAATTGCTGGGCTTATCATATGTTATTTTGATTTAAAAAGTAATTTTTGGAGAAAGATAATAATGCTAACAACAGAGAAGAGTCCTTACCATTCATTATTTAACAGTTACAACAACCTCAGGTTGCATACACACACACACACACACACACACACACACACACACACACACACCGTTTTTGTTTTTTTTTTTTTTAATCTTTTAGGCCAAACAAAATTGTTTCAAGTGTACCAATGTTGCAAAGCAGAGATTGGGACCAGGTCAGGTAATGCTGTGGAAAGAAGGAACTGCCACCCAAACAGAGAGGGAGCTGATCGTGAAAAGCAGGTGGGAGGTTCAGCCACTCCCACAGTCCTTGTGGAATCCCACAGGAGGAAATAAATTGACAGCAGTTTTAATTGCAATATTTCTTGACTTGCTACAGAGAAGGGCAGGCAGCTGCCTGAGAAGGACCCAGTGAGGCGTGCCCTGGTGTTTGTTTCCTCACTGGAAGGTTGCTGTCTCCTAGCTATGTGCTGCTCGGAATAGAAGCACGAACCATGAACCAGATGGTGAGACATATACCCCGTGTGTGTAGACCCAGGAAGAGCCAACCTCCCAACCTAAGCCACTCGATCATCATTTGGGAGGCTCAGAAAGCTCAGACCAGTGAGGATCAATGAATATGTTTCATTAATTTCCTTTGACCAAAGTTCCTTTTTTCTTTTGCAGTAGGGAGAAATTACAGCATTTCCCAATCCAGCACCTAAATACAACTTTGTCTTTACACATTTTCCTGTGTATTTTCAAGGCTTTCTTTGTTCAGTCAAGCAATGTTGCTTAGTTTTATTGTTTCCCAAGTAGGATGGTTAATTTTATGTGCCAACTTGACTGGGCCAGAGAGTGCCCCGACATTTGATCAAACGTTATTCTGGGTGGGGGGCGGGGGGGAGGGTGAGTGTGTTTCTGGTTAACATGAACACTGAATGAGATCAAGTAAAGCAGACTGTCCTCCCCAAATGTGGATAGGCAGGGGGTAAGAGGAAATATCCACTAGTAAGAGGAAATTCCTCCTACCTGACTACTGTGGTGTGACATCATTTTTTCAGATATGAAGTAAACATCTCTTCTCCGGTCTCAAGTGTTATGGCTTTCAGATGGCACTGACACTGTTAGCTCTATTGGTTCTCAGAACTTTGGACTTGGACTAGAATATACCATCATCACTACACTGTATCTTCAGCTTGCCAACTGCAGATCTGGGGAATTCTTAGCTTCCATATTTGCACATGCCAATTACTTTCACTAAATCTCTTTCTGTAGAACCTATACGTTCTACTGGTTCTTTTTCTCTCAAGAACCCTGGCTAATACACCACATTGGGTTAGATGTTAGGAATAGAGTAGTTGACATGTTGGTCAAATCCCAAGAACTTCCAAGGTAGTGAGCCTCACCAAATATTTTAAATTTGTCCTAAGTGTCTAAAGGACATTCACATGTTTATGTTATTTTTTTTCTCTTTCTTTTGAGAAGGAAATGTAGAATGATGGCATCTTCCTGCCTGACAGGGATATTTCTGTACATGGGAGCTACCAAATATTCTGTACAGTATACCTTCCATGTTGGACATTTCATCCTGCTAATTTAGTGTGAATTTCCCCAGGTTTAAATTTGAAGCAATACTCTAATCCTTGCATTGACAGAGTAACTCTCTATCTTAATGAAAATTCGGATCAGATGCTATTTTTAAAATGGAAATATTTTTAATTTATACTTTGAAAGAAATGACCTCAGAATGAGTAAAACCATAAAAAAGATGAAAAAAACTTCAGACTTCTATGTAACATAAAAGTAAGTCTGTAGTTCAAATCCCACTGCCATCAGCCGACTGGGTAAGCTTTGGTAAGTCATTTTTTTTTTAAATTTATAACGAGATCTTACTTCTCTCTGAAGGTTTCTTTTTCTGACTCAAAAAGTCAGGCTTAATCACTTCCTCCTTTGTGTCTTTCTGTAGAGCTTATGGGCTCGTATTTAGATACCTCTTGGCCTTGAGACTCTGCTGATGAGCACTGTGTGCTCATGGAGGCTGCTGCGCCTCGAGGCAGCCAGCCCTCACTCCTGCTCTCTTTTCCATCTCCAGGAACCAGCAGAGCTGGGCACCAGCGTCATGTGCCAGAAGCACTGGCTGCGCTAAACTGAACTGAACGCTGAGGTTCCTTAAGTCTCCACGCCCAGTGATACCGTCACTGACGGGACTCTTCAAGTTTAGGAAACACACTGCACTCCCCACTTCTCCAGAGGCCAAGCCCCTTTAGATTGCTTATGAATGTTGTATGTTCTTCCTGACTCTTTTTTGTTTTGATTATCTTTTCCGCACAGGTCGGAACAGTCAGAATATAATTAGCTAGGTGTTTTTCATATGTAAATATCACAGTGATTACAATACCAAACTTCACTGGGCATCAAAAAGAATGACTCTCCTCTACATGACAATTCGAAGATTAGATAAAATTACTATGACTTTCAGATTTCTTTTATTCTTTCCTGTGGACAATTCTATCTCTCCTTTTTCTTTTTCTTTTAAATAAACATTCTACTTAGTAAGAAAACTCTTTCCAATCTCCTGACCCCTACCATCTTCCCTTCCTAGGCTATCTGAGGGGCCATCTGCCAGGCTTGATGAAAATGCTAATGGAGCTTTTGGCGGTGGGGGGGGGAGGCTGCCAAGTGATTCTCTGTTCCTCTGGGATCTCAGATTCCAAACAAATATCCTGATGCAAAATAACAGCAGGAGAAGGTTCAAGAATAAAGAAGGGCAACACATGTTAACAGTAGCTACTGATTCTGAAACCCAAGTCAGCTTTTTAGCATAGCTGGTACAGGTTTCCCCAAGGAAACTGAACCATGGAGATAGCCCTGGCTCTCTGCCAAACGCCCAGCACTCTGCACATGCTCCAGGTGCTCATTCACCTAATTCTCAGGTCAGACTTACCTCTAAAAATATTGTCGTTATCTACATTTTACAGATTTGGAAAGGAAGGCAGAGTGAGGGTTAGCAGCTTGGCCGGGGGCATGTGGCTAACAAGGAGCCTGAAGTTCAGATCCTGGCTGAGTGGTGATCACCAACTTTTATAAGCATTACAGAGACATAAGGAGTCCTGGTCACCCGTGTCCCTCGTGTTGCAAGCCCGTCGTTCATCACTGGCTGCTTTCTCCATGGCCTCTGGCACGTTGTCCTGTGGCAGAGGGAAAAGACTCCGTAGCTGTGAGCTGGCTTCTAAAGCTGCTCTAAAGAAGTGACATGCCTCGTTCGTGTCCACATTTATTTTCCAAAGCAGGTCACCTGACCACTCCTGCAGTCAGGGTAAGGGACGCTTCACCAGGCCAAGTCTGATGCAAGGGAGAGGCTGTACGTCACACAACAATTTCGAGGTACGTGCCAAGCCTGACCCCAATGAGACAGGGAAGTATACTCCTTTTCCGAGATGAGACCTGCTTATTTATGAACAGGAATATAATCTACTGCTCTGAGATGCTCGTTCCTATATAATAGTATCTCACTGGCATCTTTTTATACGTTTAGCGGCTTTGGAATTGTATCTCCTGTGAATGTCATAGGCATATAATGTGACTATTTTTCTATTGGTTTCTTTCTTATTGAAAATCTAACTATTTTTTAAAATTTTATGCATAGCAAAAACAACTATGTTTTAAAAATAGCATCAATAATGAACTTAAACTATATGGCTATAGTAAGGGGTACATAACAATAAATATAAGAATTTAATCGTATGTGGCATATAGTAAATTCTTAATAAATGTGAGTCATTATTCTTTTTTTTTTTTACTTTTTAAATGTTTTTTATTTATTTCTGAGAGAGAGAGAGAGACAGCATGAGCAGGGGAGGGTCTGAGAGAGAGGGAGGCACAGAATCTGAAACAGGCTCCAGGCTCTGAGCTGTCAGCACAAAGACTGACGCTGGGCTCTAACTCACAAATGGTGAGATCATGACCTGAGCCAAAGTTGGATGCTTAACCGACTGAACCACCCAGGCGCCCCTGTGAGTCATTATTATTTAATATTGTCTAGAGTGCAGGTCAGCAAACTATAACCTATGGGCCAAATCTGGCCCTTAGCTTTTAATAATAAAGGTTTATTGGAACACAGCCACACACATTTGTTTAGGTATTATCTATGGCTGTTTTGTGCTACAGAAGCAAAGTTGATTGATAATGTGACAGAGACTGTATATCTCACAAAGCCTAAAGTACTTACTATCTGTCCTTTCACAGACAGAGTTTGCCAACTGCTGGTCTAGACTGGAGAATTAAATGAATATCTAATGGAGAGCATCACCCAGTAGTCCTTAGGTCCTAAAGGCTGGTATTAATCTCTCACCCAGATGCCAGGGTGCAGTATAATGGATTGATTTACTATCTTGGCAGCAGAGGACAGGAGTGATTTCAAAGGCTTCTCACCTGGTCTTCTATGCTATGAGAAGTCTTAACCTCACCAAATCAAGGACCCCTGTAAAAGCTCTGCCAACTACTATGCCCAATCCATTACAAGGGTCTCTGGTCCCAATGGACTTAATATGAGTTGGACCTGGGCCAGGAGTCCATTTTTACCTGACTCACACATACCCTCTACTCTCTCCTAGAGGGACGTGGTGATGATGCTTTGTATTCCCAGGTATCAGTGAATACTCAGACCCTGTGCCCAACCTCAAAATGTATGAGTATTTCCCTTTTAGGAATATACAGGATCTGAGTAAATGGCTGTAGGTCTTCTGGGGATGAACTAGGGGAATCCTTACCTTATATACTCACCATGGTGTTTCAGGGTACATCTTGCTTGAGACCCAGCCTCTCCTTCAGGAAATGGATTCCAGACTTGAAAGGTGGCTCATGTCCAGAAACCAGGAAAGAGGCTGTGGCTTTTCATGGAAGTGGTTGCTTGCAGCCTCCTGATCATCTGTTCTTTAATTCTTGATTCTATAGATTGGACAATATCTTTTCTGGTCACATATATCTAGAAAGGCCACCTCCTATTAATGATTTCATCAACTCCTGAAGCTCAGGTGGCTGCCATGTCACTTTGACTGCTCATCCTGACACTCCACATCCATGGGGGTTGAACACTTCCATTTTTTTCTGTTATTTTGGGATCCTGTTATTCCCACTGCTATCAGGGAGCCCAGTTCTGTAAAAGCCTCTCCCACCGTCATCCCTGGCCTACGGAAGATAGGCACTACTTCTTCGTGATTCTGCTAAGATTTCTATTCTTTCTTGCTCTGATCAAATGAGGGAAGTACTCCTTGTCGTGTTGATAAGGAGAGCTCCAGGCAGATCCTTCCAACAAGTAGGGTCGGCAGGTAAGCATTTGGGTCTCACAGCAGCACCAGATCAGCAAGGCCTCCTCAACAGACCCTTTCATTCTGCCCTGAAGAATTTGCCACTGTAGTGCCACCATTTTAACTACACTTAATATGGGACATAACTTTTTCTAAGCTTCCAAGTCCTCCAGCAGCAACACTGAAAAGGTCTCCTGAGACCTCTACTAGGGGGTTCAATCCATCTCCTGGAAATGCGTCTGTGTTGAAACATTCTCTTATTTGGCTTTCTATTTTAGTTGATCCACTGTGCTCAGATCCACTCCAGGCTCACAAGTGTTCATCTTAGTCATATCCTCAGCTCCTCTGGCACATAGTGCTGTCTCTTCCTTAGCTGACCCGTGTACGTATTGATCTGGTGCTCAGGAGAAGGTATGGGCTGACCCGAGGATGGAGTTGGAGAAATACAATTAAAGACAAATTTTCCTTCCAAGCCGGAAAGCCTTCTCCACAAAGGTAGAAGAGAAAGAAATGATTTTATTATTGAACAAGCACTGTAATAGAGTGCAGTGTGCAACACAGGAAATCCATTAACAGGTTGCCAAGACAGAAAGAAATCTCACTCTCTTATAAAGCCAAGTAGATACAACGCATTATACACATGTTCTCAAGATAAACAATAACTAGTTCAAGTCAGAGAACTTAGACCATTTGTCACACGTTTTTCTCAAATTTACCTAGCAATTGGAGTGGTCATCTGTGTTTGCTAACTGGCTTTATCCAAAGGACAGATGAATCTCTCCTATCATTATGACTAGGGTAATTTTACAGCTTGAAGTGAGGGGCCTCTGAAATTAGGCTCCTATCTTCCCATAGAACCTGGGAGATAAAGGGGCTGTCTTCTTTGAAGATTACATTTCAAAGAGACGGTTCCCAGATTCTTAAGAAAAACATTACTGGGTTATAAAACTGACAAGAGACTTATCTGGCTTTTAAAAAGATTCACATACATTTCAAAGTAGTAGAGAAAGAATTTACACGTTTTCTAAAGTCAGTGCTTTAAGAAAAGGGATTCTTCCCTTATTTTAACAGGCAGAATTAAACCTTTTATTTTTCATTTGTTTTTCCCTTAAAGGATCACGTATTAAACTGCAGAGCAGAGTCCATACTGTCTTTAAGCAGTGGCCAAAATGGGATGCCTGGAAGACTCACAGGTGTCTAGGAATTCATGTTTTCTAAGTGCCTCAACATGGATTCCCAGCACTAACTCATGCTGCCACTCCTCCTCCAGGATTCTGGCCTTAGGTGGAGGAGACCTTCTAGAATTGAGAATCCAATATTCTCTTCGGTTCTGCTACCCTTATGATTTAGTCCTGGGCCTCAGCCTTTTCTGTTCTTAAATGCTGCCATGCAGGCCCTCCACTTTTCACCTTCAGCTTTAATTGCTAACCCTAGGCTTCCATTTTCTTTTTCCCAAACACCTATTACTCCCAGATACAACCATCAAAGTCTATTTTCCTTGTAATTACCATTCTTCACCCCTCAGACTTCTCATATGCCTAATACTTTATCCCGTGTATCTTCTTGAGATGATTTGTATGCAGGAGTTTTATTGGAAAGTGGTCTCTTGAATAATACCTCTTGGCAAATGAAGGAATCAGGATTGGACAGAGACAGAAGTTGGGCTACTGGGAAGTCACCTTAAGGGTGATTGATTGCACAGGGAGTTCTGGAGCTGGTTGGCTTCTGCACAATTGCTTCTAATTATACCCCTGTATTGACTACTTGTAAGATTCTTCATACCCCTGCACTGGCCACTTGTGAAATCCTTTGTCCCTGCATTGGCCACTTGTAAGATGCAGGTTTCTTCCAGAAAGGAGCTGTGACCTGAGTAAAATAGCCTATTGGCCAAGGTCAGTCATGAGAGGAGGGACTCATTTGTGAGCTACTACCTCTTAACACTCTCAGCTTCAGTCCTGAAAGGGAGAAGGGCTTCCAGTAACATATTGCAGTGTCCTATAATACTGCTCATCATTTGGCCCTTGAATCAATTTCTTTTCTTTGAAGCTTTTGAATGAGTAAGTAGATATTGGTGATTGTTATCTTAAAATGTTGCACTTCATCTAATATTTATATGGCTCTTATCATGTACCAGGAATTGTGCAATTATTTAAGATCACAACAACCTTATGGGTCAGATAATGTTATCATCCTCATCCTCATCCTCATCCTATTATAAATTTATTGAATAAGTATGAGCCAGGCACCATTCTAGGCATTTGCAATATATCAGTAAAAAAGAGAGATAATAAAATGTTGAAGCTTTCATTTTAATAGGGAAAGGAAGTACATAAATTATATTAATTATTATGTTAACATATTATTTTATACATATTACTTATATAGTGATGAAAGGTATTATGGATACATAGACAAAGTCTAACATAGTAAAGGGGTTTGGAATGATGGGGAGTGAGTGTGTTGCACATGGTCATTTTTATTATAAATGAGGCATCTAAACAACGATTTAAAGGAGATGGGATGGGAATGTAAACATCCCAAAAGAAGTGATATCTAAGCCGAACTTGCAGAGTGGTTGAGAAGACTGGACAGCAAGTAAAAAATCACAGAAGTCCATTCAAAGGATGAGGGCTTCTAGCGAGCGGAGGGTGTGTGAGCACCATGCAGGTGTGGGTAGCAGAAGACCAGAGAGAGAAGGGACTGAGGAGATAGAGTGGTGAGATTATAAAGAACTTTTTATGAGGCAACCTGATTGACGGGAGATATCTGAGGGCAAGTGGAATCACTGATCCATTTTATGTGACAAAGAAAAGACATGTTCACTTTAAAATTTCAGAAAGATACCTGTCTGATTGTTGAGAATGGGTTTTGGGGGAGGAGACTTCTTTTTTTTTTTTTCTAAATGTTTTTATTTATTTCTAGGAGAGAGAGACAGCGTGAATAGGGGAGGGTCAGAGAGAGAGGGAGTCACAGACTGAAACAGGCTCCAGGCTCTGAGCTGGCAGTCAGCACAGAGCCCGACGCGGGGCTCGAACCGACGAACCGCGAGATCATGACCTAAGCGAAAGTCGGACGCTTAACCGACTAAGCCACCCAGGCGCCCCGGGAGGAGACTTCTTAAGAAGGTGAGCAAGAATGGAGGAATGAGAAACCAATTGGGAGAATATTTCATTATTTAAATAAAATGATAGATGCCCTAAAACATGGTGGTAGCAGTAGTGGTAGTAATAGCAACAGTAGTAGTAATCACGTTGAATATGAGAAATACTGAACAAAAGTAGTTCATAATAATCATTGGATGAGGACATAGACAAGAGGAATTAGTAAAAGATGATGTTTTATTGTTTGGCTTTACCAATGAGGATAGTAGTGTATAGTTAGTGTTATTTCCCAGAATGAAAATACATTTTGAAAAGTAACTGTGAGGGCATAGAAATACTTTTACGTTGGATATGTTAATTTAAAGATCACTGATCCACTGAACAAATATCTTTTTAAGTTTTTAAAGCTATTTATTTCAATGCCTATAATTGATACGTCAGTTATCAATTTTATATTTTTATATATAATTATATGTTTTTTACATATAATTTATCAACAATTTATTAGTTAACATACAGTTTGTATAGCATCCTCTTGGTTTTGGGGGTAGATTCCCATGATCCATCGTTTACATACAACACCCAGTGCTCATCCCAATAAATGTCCTCCTCAATGCCCATCACCCATTCCGGCCTCCACCCCCATCAACCATCAGTTCATTCTCCACATTCAAGATTCTCTTATGGTTTGCCTCCCTCTGTATTTGAAACTATTTTTTCCCCTTTCCTTCCCCCATAGTCCTCTATTAAGTTTCTCAAGTTCCACATATGAGTGACAACCAATGATCTCTGTCTTTCTCTGACTGACATTTGACTTAACATAATACCCGCCAGTTCCATCTACTACCTAAATGTGAGACAGGAAACCGTCAAAACCATAGAGGAGAAAACAGGCAACAACCTCTTTGACCTCAGCTGCAGCAATTTCTTACTCAACACATCTCCTAAGGCAAAAGAATCAAAAGCAAAAATGAACTATTGGGACCTCATCAAGATAAAAGGCTTCTGTACTGCAAAGGAAACAATCAACAATACTAAAGTTGATTTAGTGATGGAATGGGAGAAGATATTTGCAAATGACATATCAGATAAAGGGTTAGTATACAAAATCTATAAAGAACTTATCCAACTCAACACCCAAAAAACAGATAATCCACTGAAGAAATGGGCAGGGGACATGAATAGACACTTTCCAAAGAAGACATCCAGATGACCAACAGACACACGAGAAGATACTAATATTGCTCAGGGAAATACAAATCATCAAGGAAATACAAATACTCATCTGGGAAATACAAATCAAAACCATGATGTGATACCACCTCACATTGGTCAGAGTGGCTAAAATTAACAACTCAGACAACAACAGATGCTGGTGAGGATGTGGAGAAATGGCAACCCTCTTGCACTGTTGGTGGGAATGCAAACTGGTGCAGCCACTCTGGAAAACAGTGTGGAGGTTTCTTAAAAAATCAAAAATAGAATTACGCTATGACCCAGCAATAGTGTTACTAGGAATTTATCCAAAGGATACAGGAGTGCTGATGCATAGGGGCACATGTACCCCAATGTTCATAGCAGTACCTTCAACAATAACCAAATTATGGAAAGAGCCTAAATGTCCATCAACTGGTAAATGGACAGAAAGGATGTGGTTTATATATACAATGGGATACCACTTGGCAATGAGAATGATATCCTGCCATTTGAACAAGTATTTTTTAAGCATCACAGTGATACACTGACACTTAGTAGGTCTGAGGTAGTGGATATACTGTCAGGAACACGGTCTCAGTCATGCAATTTACAATTTAATGAGAAGACAAAACATGTGAATAGAGAAATAAATGTATAATTATAAATTATAATAATATCTATGAAAAAAATTTTAAGGTATGGTAGAAAAATGATGTTAGGGAAAGAAGATGATTAGATTCTTATTTACAGCTAACTTCTTTAAGGAAATTATTTTAATGTTGAGAACTGAATAGTGCGTGGTTTGGGTTAGCCAAGCTGAGGGGACACACACAACTTGTGGTCCAGGACCTACAAGAAGGCCTTTGGGCCTGCAGCACAGGGATTAAGGGGACAGAGGAAGGAAGTTATGCTGGAGAGGGAGGGAGGGTTTAAGTCATCTATGGCCTCATATAGGTTACTGTAAGGAATTTGAATTTTATGCTAATACATTAGGAAGCAGTTGAAAGATTTACCAGGAAAGTGACATTATAAGGATGTTGTTGAATTCAGAAGACCAAATGGTATTGGCAAATGGTGTGTTTAATTAAAAAAAAAAAAAAAAAGATAAAGTTTCTGAGAGGGAACTGAGAAATGCCAACATCTGACTGAGGGGAGGAGAGTAATGACTCTCAGGAGTGACTGAAAGTGCCAGCATGATCTAAAAAATACCAAACAAACTAGGACTGTATACAGCCACAAAATCTAAGAAAAAGGACGTTTATGAAAGAAGGCTTGATGAATACTATCACATCACATGCTGCAGGTCAGCTATGACCCATTGGATTTGTCACCAAGAAAGTCATTGACAAATTCTGAAATCATATCAGAGACCATTTTTGAATGGTTTTAGGCCTGCGAAGTGGGAAGCACTGTATAGACAACTTTCTTAAGACCTGTTGAAAGGGTACAGACATGTGTCTGAAGAAGCCAGCAGGAATTAGGAGGCTTTTTAAAATTTTAATGTGAAAATGACTGGAAATAGTTCAAATGTAAGTGCAAACAAAATGGTTCCAGAGAAAGGGTGAAGAGTTGGGGAATAGGTGGAGGGAGGATTTGGAATCCCCAACATTAGCAAAAGAAAGATGTTTCTTCCCTTTTAATAGTGTATTTACAGACACCTTTCAGTGTCTTGGTATGATCGTGAGAAGCTGAGAGAAATCTCAGATGACTCTTAAAGAATGAGGTAAGGGTTTAATCTAAGAACAAAAGAATATTGGGATGGAAGTTTGATGTGATGGTTTTCATGGCAGTAAATAATCATTTAGACACCTTTCATATGGACTTTCAAGTAAATTAGAAGTAGAGGGGCACCTGGGTGGCTCAGTCAGGTGTTCCACTCTTGATTTTGGCTCAGGTCATGACCTCATGGTTGGCAGGATGGAGCCCTACACTGGGCTCTGTGCTGACAGCACAGATCCTGCTTGGGATCCTCTCTCCCTCTCTCTCTACCCCTTCCCCTCTCATGAATAAAAGAATGTTTAAAACCCTGATGTATTTGATATCTGTGTTCAAACTATCTGAAAAATATGAATACACACATACTCATGAGTATATAATCACTTTGCTAACATTATTTTAAACTCTGGAAAACAAAACTATTTTTTAAATATCCCGCAATACCTAGCATAGTGCTGTGTACCTAAGAGCTGCTAACTACTCTTATATAAATCTACATGTTCATTGACCACCAGATATATAATATATCTCTGCATATATATTATATATATATAATATATCTATAATGCTATAACACAGTTGCTCTTATAACCCTTAGTTTTCACTAGCCCCATATCAATAATGCCAAATCCTTCCATGAGATTTAGGTACGATTCTTAGGTCAATTCATAATAAGAGGGTCATCTTGTAATTACATTTATTCATTAGATAAATACAATAATTTTCTTCTAAGGAAATGCTTTACACTTTTTAGAAATATTACCTCATTTGTCTTTCCAGTATCCCTGGAAAACCGGAGTTAATCTCATTACTTCGTCCTTTCATGTGTAGAGACTGGCTTACAACAGATGAAAAAACATTTGCTTGTAGTCACAGATCATCAGTAGATTTATAATTCAAATTAGCAAGTTACTTTCAGGACGGAGGTTTTACCATGTACCGAAATCGAGTTCATCTTCACTGTTATTTCTATACCTGCCAGGTGTTTAGCTATGTGTCCACGTATTTCCTTAAAGGATTCAGCCTCTGACCCTATCCACACTTTTCCCATAGCTTAAAATTGCTCTCTGTCTGTCCCCTGAAATAAAAATCAGTGGTCAGACAGAAGTTTGTTTCTCTGGGGTACCAGATGTGCATTAAATATCAGCAAGCAAATAAACCGAAAAAGACTGCTGTCATTCTATGGGGACTGCATTTTAGTTCCAGTGTCCTCTGTCATTGCCTGACTAACTCCCGCAAGCTTGCGACGGCATGTGGCCAACACCTGGGATCTAGAGGAGTAAAGTCGTCAAGTTGATCAGAAATACATTAGAGGTTTCTACTAGCAGGTCTTCCGGTCACCCTACTCCCCCGTTGGCAGCCCGGCCTCTCAGATCCCAGGTCCTGTTCCACAGGAGAAGCTGCCACAGCTAGCGCTCCGCCCCGCATGGTCTTTTGTGTTTTGTCTTTGAACTTTCCACACAACACCTTAATCTGGTGTTAAATGCTGGAGTTGTGACTGTTGTGAGAAAGTAAAAACGACCAGATAGACAGCTTTCTTAAGAGCTGTTGAAAAGGTAAGGAGAGGAATAGATGGCTGAAGGGGCCAGTAAAGTTGAGGATCCCTTCTTGTTTTCAAAAATTATTTTTTAATGTTTATTTAGTTTTGAGAGAGAGAGACGGAGAAACAGAGTATAAGTAAGGGAGGGGCAGAGAGAGAAATAGCAAACAAAAGTAGTTCATAATAATTGTTGGATGAGGATATTACATAGGCATATTTTTAAAAAAATTTTTTAATGTTTTTTTTTTTTATTTTTGAGAGACAGAGACAGAGCACGAGCAGGGGAGGGCCAGAAAGAGATGGAGACACAGAATCTGAAGTAAGCCCCAGGCTCTGAGCTATCAGCACAATACCTGATGCGGGGCTCAAATCCAGGAACCATGAAATCATGACCTGAGCCAAAGTCTGATGCTTAACCAACTGAGACACCCAAGTGCCCCACCCTCTCATTTTTAATATGGACATGATTAGACATTATTTAAATGTAGATGAAAATAAAGCAGTTCTTTCTGACAACTGAAAAATGGTGATGATGTACCCATAACCTCTAATTCACATATTTCATAGGCAAAAGCAAACTTTTAAGAATCCAAAATTAAAGCAAGTTATTGATTGACTCATTGAAGTATTTCTTGACAACACCGGTAGTTTCTCAATACTTTATACAAGTGGTTCTAACCCAGAATTTTATAACAGAATAAAACTGGGGATTGTTCCAATCATAGACAAGCCGACGATGTATACATATTTGGAAAATAGTTTCCCATTCGGTGTTGATGTATACACACCCCTAACTGTGATCCACTGCTCAGACCATGTTCTACACAGATCTGAAGGCTTTGATTCATACAAGTTAGTATGAAACATGACAATTTTGGTATAAAAAAGGAAAAAAAAATAAAAAGAACATAAAAACTTTGATTGAGAGAAGTGGAAAACTCAGAAAAAAGTCAGCTGGTCATTTGATATATTTGCAAACATTAAGTTGTAATTTTTCTCTGTAAAAGCAAACTCCATGTCTCTTGATTTATTTTCTGTTGTTACAGTAGACTTGAATGTAGCTGTTGGCTGCTTCTCTCTTGAGAGCTTTGATTTTCAAAGAAGAAAGCATGTGGGAGTATAAACAGATCTTATTTATAAGAAACTTATGCTGATAAAACTCATTTGCCTTGCTAAGAAGTTAATTAGAATCTTCCTCACTAATACCAAGTATACATATTTCTTGGTTTATTCTTCTTGGCCTGGGTTGAAAAGGTTAGCAGCCTACTTAGAAGAATTTTCCTACTTAGCTTACAGGAAAGAAATCCTTCTTACCTTGTGTGGACTATGTATCTGGGCATGTACATACACTGTGTATACCCTATGTTTGCATACATAAAAACCTGTTCAATGTTAATGTTGCAAGAAATAAATATGAATGATAATATCATGAGTGAAGACTGTGTCTTTTAAAAAAGGAAATTAAACAATAAAAACTTTTCTATAAGTCTTAGAGAAAAAAACTATTAAGGGAAATGTGCTCAAAAATTCAAACTTCTAAAAATAATGAGGAAGTAACATTGTCCTTGTTGAACTTATTCTCCTTTAAATTTTGAGAGAGAACAATAATATTTCTAAAGTGACCATCGTGAATGTATGTTTAGTTTTACTAGGAATAGGTTCTATACTATGAATCTTCAAATCGAGGAAAATTGTATGATTAAAGGTTATTGTTTCAGTTAACTATACCAGACAATGTAAGTTTACTTACAATGTTCTTCTTTCTAGTGTTAATTACCTTTGACTACCTCAAAATAGTCTCTAAAATAGATTATTTTTCTATGTTTGTTTTTGGGAGTTCATGGAGATGATTTTACAGAATCTAACAACAAAGACAGATTGTTGAAGTTCTAAAAATGTTGTGGTTCATAACTCTTATCGCTTATTACATTTGATTACATTTTATCCTCTTGCTTGGGTTGTAGTTTCCTAGAAGGAAGGGATTATATGTTGTACTGGTTTCTCTTCTTCAGACTCTACTGAAAATATTCCCCATAGAGTGAGTTACTTCTCTCTGTTACCACATCTAATGCTCTTTTACAGACCTTTGATCATTTTTCCCTCTCTGAGACATTGGATACTGATTGCTACTTCCTCTTTCTTAGACTCTTTTAACTTCCTTAATGCTATATTATATTTATATCTCTTTGAACTCTTCTCTGTTTTCTTTTTTTTTTTAAAGTTTACTTATTTATTTTGAGAGAGAAAGAGAGAGTGTGCGTGCACATGCAAGCAGGTGAGGGGCAGAGAGAGAGGGGGAGAGAATCCCAAGGAGGCTCTGTGCTGTCAGCACTCGATACCATGAACTCTGAGATCTTGACCTGAGCTGAGATCAGGGGTCAGATGCTTAATCGGCTGAGCCACTCAGGTGCCCCTCTTCTCTGTCTTCTTAATTGGCTCCCTTTTCTGTTTCCAGTTCCTAGTTTGGGCTTTCCACAGGGCCTCAGCCTCAACTCCTCCTACGTCTAAATATGGGCCTCTCCTGTGCCTACCATTTTGTCGGTGCTGCTGTGGAAACAAGATAAAACCTGCCCTTGGCTCAAGGAACTCGTGTTAAAATGGGAAAATAGTTCACACTCAGGTTCGAATTCAAATTCAAACATCCTAGTATTGCCTCAGGGTTCCCCCAAAATGGACCGTTTTCTAGCTAAAAGCATTTAATTACCCTGTTGTAAAAATGATTATGTTTATGCTGTTGACTTTTACTTGCCTAGATTGTGCTTAATCTTGTTTATCTTTTCAAACTCTATGTTTCTGGAGTTTATTTGGTCTATTTGGTTATTAGGTAATCATAGTAAACAAGTAGGTAAGAAGGTGGAAGGTATTTGAATTAGGCCGGGGCACCACCGAGGAACATGTGGTGATGTAACTGACCAAAATATAGGAACCTCACAGGGAAGGAACAGGGCTTGGGCATCAAGATGAACCGTCTACCACTTGCTCATGGAGTGAGGTTAATCAATTCACTTAATCCTATTTGTGCTTATTTTCTTCACCACAAGTAATTCTTTTTGGTTGTGAGAGTTAAACGAGATAATATACCAAATTTTCCAGTTTGAGAGGTCATATTTTTGTTCAGTTTTCAAAAATTAGCAGCCAAATACTCTAATTCTCTCAACTCTTTAATTTTTTTGGGGGGGGGAGTTCCTCTTAGATAAATATTGAGGCTTTATGATCAATTTATACTTCTCTAATCTGACATTTTTCATATTTGTTATTCTATCTATCTGTGACATTCTGGTAATTTCTTTTGATCTACCTTTTTTAGATCCTAATTCTCTCCTTAGCTATGTCTGGTCTCTGTATAATCCATCTGTTAACTTTTTTATTTCAGTGACTATGTTTTTACTTTTAGGATTTCTATCTGATACTTCTTCACATTCCTTCTTATTTCATTACTTTCCACATTTGTTTTATGGTTTGAGTATTCCTTGTATACCTGTATATATTTTAAACATACTTAATTTAACGTCCTTTTCAACATAACTTAGCTGTGAGAGTGATATTAGTTCCCAATATCAGGGGCTGCTTTTTTTTTTTCTGTATCATTTGAAAATTACAACAATTCAAGCTGAGACTATTCTTGTTGCAGTGATAGCATTTATATAAGCAGAGTTATAGTTTTAGTGGTAACAAAATGATTCTTTGTGATTTCATGTATATTTAGGTGAATAAATAATAACAATAAAATACTCATGGCTTCTTGTTTAGATATGCCTATTACAGAGTGCACCTTACCGTCACAAAGTAAATAATTTTAATCCCTTTCTTGTAGTAAAGTTTCCCTAGGCCTTGAAAAGTATTTACTACTTGGAGATTTAAGCACCTTTGATATTAGTTAGTACCCATTAGTTTAATTTTACAACCAAGCTAAGTGACTCCTACCATAAACTAACAGGAAGATAAAGCTTGGCATTTTATGTGACTTTGTCCTAAAATAGTCTTCCTAACATGAAACATATTACTAGCTTCTGAGAGGTGTGTATATCTGTGAGTGTGTGTGTGTTTATTAGTTGATAGCTGCTTCGAGAAACTAGGAGTGTTGACATCAGTTCAACCACCTCTACTACTCACCTGGCAGAATCATTATTCACCTTTGAAGAGAAGTACTATCCCAATGTGCTCAAACATAATTTTTTATTCTCACATCATCTTGTAACAAAAAAAGAAAGGAAAACTACCATTCTCTTCATTTTTCTAGATAGTAAATTATAACTGTATTTTTAAAATAATAAATTTTCTTTTATCCAACAGATAAAAGAAATTAACATATATGTCCATGGATAACTGATTTGTAAAGACATAAAATATAGAAAATAGTAAAGCAACATTGAATATGACTTCTTCTTTCTTTGGAGGGTTAGAAGGTATTTTGTGGCAATGTAAGGTTTCATTGTCATCATCGAGGACAATAATTCTTGAATTTGTATCGCAGAAGCAAGGTTAATAGATTTTTAACTGTTACTGACAGGCAACTAATTTTGGCACAGCTTGTCTTTTGAGTTGATTGTGGTGGTTTCTTTGTTTTCTTATGTGTGTGTGTCTGTATGTGTGTGTATGTGCACGCACATGCTTTTTTTTTTTTCTTTTTTATCTCTGCAGAAAGCTCCCAAATAGGGTAAAGAAGTTTCCAGGAAGAACGCTTCTTGCAAGGGGTCAGTGTTTTCCTGGGAAAGGAAGTGGCCCACAGTACTGATCAATGAGAGTGGAAGCCACTCTGACAGTCTATGCTGATGCTCATCCCAGGGATGTGCTGGCATGAAATGTCCCACACGGAGGATCCATTGAGTTAAATGATACACTCGTAAAAATCCTATATGGAGGCATCTTCTGGCTGGTAATTGTCGAAGCACTACCAGAAGATTAAAAATAGGTTGATGGGTTTGTAGGTTTGATGGTTTCCTTGGTATAAATGCTCTCTCAATGGTCCATCTCCACTCACAATGGTTTAACATCCAGTTTGCAACATTCCAGAAAATTTAACAGTTGGCTATTTAAGAGCCAGGGCAAGCCAGCGCTAGGGCTCCACTGAAATTCTTCCCTGTGTAAGTGTAATGTGACAAGAAAAAACAAAGCAATTTGGTGTGCTGTGATCCCCTCAGTTAACTGGCCCATTTGGAAACTAGGACTAGGTTTTGTACCCAGAAGACTGTATCCCCACAAAAGGACAACGATGAAAACAACAGCAACAACCACAAACAAACAACCATGAGATGAATCTTCTTTGATTGAAAGTGGCTTATATGCTTGGCTTTATTGCTTTTACTGGGATTTATAGAAAGAGAGTTAAGTGTTTGGTGTGTATTAAAGTCTTTTTTTTAATATCTAAAGAAAACTGTCACCTGCTTCAAAAGGGCTAAGTCAACAGAAGTTAAGAGAATAAATGTCATCTGCTTCTACCTCCTTAACTTTAATCATTTGTAGACAAAAAGGTGTTTCTGAGAATAATTAATTTATCTAAAATATGAACATGCTAAACCAACAAGATTATATGACATTTGACTTAAAACAATTAGACCCATTTTCTTTTATTCAGAGGATACAGAAAACCCACTCCCTAAACTGTTTAACTTCTTCCAGGTGTAGGATAATAATAATATAATACAGAATAAATGTATTCTCTATTGGAACAGAGTAGTTCCAATAGTTCTGCCATTTTTATTTAATAAATATTGGTAGGAAAAATATTTCAGTAGCACTATTTAAAATGTCACTCATAACTTCATAATTACAATTACATATTACGTATCTCCTATCTTTCTAAGTGCATGTTTTTATATTGCTGTACATGTCATTAACATTAAATCATTAAAGCTTTTTCATATTGTTAATCTTTGTAATATTATCAGTGATTCATAGCTGTAGAGTACCTAGAGTTGATATATATCATAATTTGATTACTGATGATGGATTGTTTTAATATTATAGATGCGCAAATGAATATTATTCCAGATGTTATAGATTTTTAATAATTTCTTTTAATTTTCTAAATAAATTTAGCTAGAGTATAGTTTATCATCATATGATGAAGTTATTCAGGGGTATCTGTGTATCAGTGCTTTGGTAACAAAATAGTTTTATCAAGGGTGAGGTAAATTGTCAGAATCATATTTCACAGTACCTAAGATAACTACATATTTTTTCAAGAAGCATTATCTTTTACATGAGCTTCTTCCCCCAAAGCATGACTCTTCCATTGTTCGTAAAAACTTATCTAAATTAGCCAACATATTAGAAGAAAATTTTGAATTAAAGTAATATCCAGATAAAATATTTTAGAAATGTGATGACTTATTAGCACTTTACCCTTAATTCTTGTGATAATGCTATGAAGCAAGTACTAATATTACCCCCAATTTACAGATGAGAAATCCAAGGCACAGAGCAGTTAATTAACATGCCCAATGTTATAGCTGGCATCTGGCACTTTTTGTTGCGTTTTCACAAGATGCATCTATGTTGGTCTCCTGAGGCATCTTGAAATATAATAAATGTAATTTCAGGTGGTTTGATAATAATGAAGCAATATAAAAATATCATCAAAGTTAATACAAGTGCATAGAAATATGACAAGGGAAAAACTCCTTTCTGTAATTTTGGAAGAAGGAAAAAGAAAAAAACGAAATTTAAAAATAAATCAAGCATATGCATACAAGATAAAGATTAAGCAACCAGATAGAGTCATCAATTACAATAATTTTGAAATCTGTTATTCCCAAATTACTTCATTTTATGTTTTAAAAACATATATATCTTAAAATCTAACTTCTTTCCATAGTATTCTGCCAAGTCCCTTGGGAACCAGTGGTGGAAACACATAGGGCTTTGGCTGTAACTGACTACTCTGATACCTGATAGCTGAGCTGTTTGTTAATATATGTGATCCCCCCTTCCCCCTACTTCATAGGCTTCTCCTATAGAGTAAAGAAAATGGTTTATTTAGCCTAACATCTATTAAAAGTCTTGGCCAACATAGAGCTGTTACTCAGTAAGTACTTTGATACTGAATCTTCATAGCAATAAAAACTTCCTGAAAAGTTAGTGTTAGAAAACATAGAACAGAGGTATTAAAATATTTTCTAAAATGTGAGCGAGTTTTCCTGGATCACTAATTTTGATGCTATACAATTTCCCAAGAGATGGTTGACATTTAGACATTGATTTTCCTTTAGAATCCTTTAAAGTTCCTTTATAAAGTAAGGCTTTCTAGAAAAGAGAAAAACTCCAAGTTGTTGGAAAACTATGTTATTCACCCAGGTGTTAGGTACTAACAATTTTCCACTTCGTTGAGCTGCTAATTTTAATGTACATAGTTCTATAACATCTTACTGTATCACTTGTTAATGTTCATATAAGTGAGAGTTTTACTGTGTGTGCATGGTGGTTATTGTGAGTAAATTACCTCAAATTCTCTTTGAAACTTGGGGTGATTTCTAATAAATAGGTATCTGTGATAAAACATATAGAAAATTTTTTATTAAAATTCATTTTTTGCCATCGGTTTAATGGTAATTAGTATTATCATATTATTTTAAAGGCCAGAATTCCAAGGTTCTTCTATATTCGGGGAAAATTAGTGTCAAAAAGCACCAGAATTTTCAAAATATGTATTGATCTAGGGCAAAGACAGTCAGTGCTGTTGGTTTCTTTTCTTTTCTTTTTTTCATTTTGTGTTTGTGGCGATGTGGTTTCAATTATATGTAGAGAAGTGGGGAGGGTAGAGTCCAACTTCTGCCCACACAAGACAATGAACCTCTTGAGCTTTGGAGCAGGGCGAACTTTATTTCTGATGGCATGATCAGTTGCCAAAGTCATTTTCTGCCTAATCTCTGATTGTGTATTGTATTGCCTCTATGGGCTTAATTACTGGAGTTTTCTTTGCGTGTTATGGGAATAAAGATGAATAGTTTAAACAAGAAAAACTGTGACCTATGTTATTCTTTCAAGTTTGAGATTTCAAAAATCCTTGAGAGAAGTAAAACTTCCCAAATGGGTTCTAGCTGAGAAAACTCTTTTTCTCATTCATGTCTGCTATCATATATTACCTCTCATTCTTTATTTCTTTACCAGTCTAGTACAAAGCCGTTTCTCTTAAATGAAATACTGTGATTTTCAATGAAAGGAGTAGTTTTAACTTTATTTTTTTCTTGTGCTCCCAAATGGAAGTTCAGCCCACCATCAGAGTTAATCTCATTCACCCATTGATAACCTATGTGTCTCTTTTCTTCCTTCCGCAGAATCAGCTGTCTGCCTGGTTGAACTTAAAGGGAGAATTTCAAACAGCCAGTTTCAAAAAAATAACATATTTTGTGCCAAATAAGTCCTTTTGGGGCAAGATGTTCAGTTTCAATGCAGTTCAGTAAGTCTCCTGTCAAAAAGTTGTATTTTATTGTAGCAACCCCAAGTAATGGCAACACTTATTATTTGTCTTTAGTTTAGAGTGATTTCCTTTATTTAAAAATTTTTTTTAATGTTTATTTATTTTGAGAAAGAGAGACATGGCCTGAGTGGGGGAGGGGTGGGGAGAGAGGGAGACATAGAATCCAAAGCAGGCTCCATGCTCTGAGCTGTCAGCACAGAGCCTGATGGGGGCTTGAACCCACGAACTGTGGGATGAAGACCTGAACAGAGGTTGAATGCTTAACCGACTGAGCCACCCAGGAGCCCCTGAGTGATTTCCTTTCAAACAAAAAGCTCTACTTTTTCTTACATAATGCCTGAAACCTGTTTGCTATCCCTAAGGCAAGTTATATGGTAAATTTTTATTATTAATCATTTTATGAAGAACTATGCCTTAATTTCCTCATCTGTGAAAGAAGTGGGTTGCCTGCATTGAATGATCTTTAAGTTTCCTTACAGACATAATCTAAAATCATTCTATTCTGTGTACTGTGTGGGTGGTTAAAAACCACTATTGGGATAATACAAGGTTTTTCTTAAGAAATGAAAAACATAAGACTGAAGGCATTAAAAATCTAAGTGCTTGGAAATAAAATCGTTGGGAAAACGTTGAGAAAATAAAGTGTGTATGTGGGAGGAGAGGAAGACAAAGAAGAGGAGCTGGATTGTTTTTATTAGATGGCATCTCTCTTCCCTCCTGCCCCATTGAGTGCTACCATTGCTAACCCCCTGCGAAGCTAACAGAAACACAGTCATCTTCCTGGGTGACTGTGCTCTGTTAAGCTGTGAGTTGTTGGAATGTTGAGGACCTTCCATATCAGAAGACAGTCAGCTTCCCTTGTTTAGCGTTGTCATCCACAACTTCATACTCCGTGCTCTGGCGGGACGTGGGGACACCCCACACATCTCAGCTTATCTCGCGCTGTTCCCTTTGTCTGAAATCTGCACTTGCCCTGTACCAGCCTTTCCGATTTCTATCATTCAGGGCCTGCCTTTCATGAAGCCCAGCTTGATATGATTTCTCTCTCAAAACCATTTCATACAGCTTTATTTCACAGTTATTTGTGCCCTGTGTTTATTCCCCTTTTTAAAATTCAGGTTTTTATTTCACCAGGACTAGAATAGTGAATCTTACTCATTTTTGTTTTCTCTCTCCTTTATTGTCCTGGCTCCTAATACACATCCCCTTTTTAAAATTCAGGTTTTTATTTCACCAGGACTAGAATAGTGAATCTTACTCATTTTTGTTTTCTCTCTCCTTTCTTGTCCTGGCTCCTAATACACAGCACGTAACAGACAGGGAGATTTAAGATGCGTACAGAGAATGGGTGTCCCTCAGATTAATTTCCTCTTTAATGAGTTTTGTCTGCATTCTATAGGTATGAGAGCACAGCAGGACAGACAGCATCCACTAGGCAGTGATGGAGTGAATAGCTTATATTTTAACATTTTCTGTAACCATCCTTGTTTTCTCTAAGTAGAACATACATTTTCCAGTTAACATTATCTTTTCCGGATCTTCCTATATAGACAATGAGTTTTACTTCTTTCTTTCTCTGCTTTATAGCGTGGCTCACACATTTTATTTAAAGATTCTGTTCATAGATGTGGCTTTGAAAATCCTTGGTATTGCACACCTTGTAAAGTGAATGGTCTTATAGACAAGATTTTCAAAAGTGGATGTAGTGGGTCAAAAGTAATGCATGTTTTTATTGACAGACTTTGCCAAATTGTCCATCTAGAACTCTTAAAAATGGGAGGTGAAAATTCCTATTTCCCCCCACTGTTACCAACACCAGTGATAATCAGCCTTTATCCCTTTTTTTCCCAAATTACATAATTGTTTAAATAAATTTATTTGTTTGAATTCAAGTTAGCTAACATACCATGTAGCATTGGCTTCAGGAGTAGAACCCAGTGACTCATTACATTTACCTGATGGACAAGATGGAGTGTCTCACTGTGGTCTCAGTCTTGGACTTGTGTGATTGCTCATCATGATTTTTGCTTTTTTTTTTTTTATAACTTGTTCCAGTTATGAATCTTCTGTTGTAAGGTTTATCCTTTTTCTTGTTTGTTTTGAAGATTATTCTTCTATCAGTATCAGTTTCTGTTGCACACGTTGCTCTACATTTTTCTTTTTTAACTTTGTGATGTCTTTTGTACCATGGGAGCTTCATATGTCTTCAAATGTGTCACTATTCTATTTATGGCTTTTGCCATTAATCTTTTATAAGGTAAGAAGTTGGACTAGTATTGTTCTATGTTTTCACATAGTGTTTTAGAGCTTATTATTCTGCCTAGAATTCACTTTGCAAATGGTGTGAATTGATGATCAAAATCGTGTGTGTGTGTGTGTGTGTGTCTCCTAATCTCATTATTGAAGGTTATTTGAAATAACACCTTTATCTACAACAAAATTCCATATATCCTTGTGTCTTTTTTACTTTCAATTCTGTGACATTGATATAGTTCTCTATTCTTATGCCAATATCACACTTTAACTTTTTCTTTCAATAACTTTTGAGTCTGTTTTAACAAATATTAGGACAAATTGTTCCTCATAGTTCTTATAAAATAAAATCAACAGTTCCCATTTATTTTTTCAAATGAAAATTGAGATCATCTTGTCAAGTTCTCTTAAAAATACTATGGAGATTTTCATTGAATGAGAAAATTCAGGGGATTGAAATACCCATCTAGTTGAAAAGGTTGAGTGTTCAAATCCACAAACAAAATATATCTTTCCTTGGATTCAGACTTTTAAATTTTCTTATTTTTCAAAATTTTTTAATGTTTTAGTTATTTCTGAGAGAGAAGGACACAGCATGAGCAGGGGATGGTCAGAGAGAGGGGGAGATACAGAATTTGAAGCAGGCTCCAGGCTCTGTGCTGGCTGTCAGCACAGAGCTCAAGGCGGGGCTCGAACCTACTGACCGTGGGATCGTGGCCTGAGTCGAAGTCGGACGCTTAACCAACTGAGCCACCCAGGCACCCCAGACTTTTAAGTTTTCTAATGAAGTTTTATAATTTTCCTCATCAAACTTTTAGACACTTCTGGAGTTTGTTCCTATGTACAATATACTTCATGTACTATTGTAAATTTAGCTTCCTTTTTATTGGTTTTCAGTTAAATATTGCTATTTTATAGGATAATTATTGATTTTTGCCTATTGATTTTGCATCTAGTCATGTTACTCAGTACTCTTATTTGTTATGATAGCTTAGCTACTTCTCCTGGATTTTTAGATGGACAATTGAATTATCTAGTTAGTGGGGCACCTGGGTGGCTCAGTCAGTTAAGTGTCCAACTTCGGCTCAGGTCATGATCTCACGGTCCATGGGTTTGAACCCCGTGTCGGGCTCTGTGCTGACCGCTAGCTCAGAGCCTGGAGCCTGCTTCAAATTCTGTGTCTCCCTCTCTCTCTGCCCCTCCCCTGCTTTCTCTCTGTCTGTCTTTCAAAAACATAAAGACATAAATTTTTTTTTAAATAAATTATCTACTAGTAATGCTAGTTTGGATTATTTTTTCCAATAATTTAAGTTTTATTTACCTTTATATTTTTATTGCATTTGATGGAATACTAGGGAAATGCATAATAATGATAATAATGTGCATCCTTAATTTTTTCCATGACTTTAATGAAATTCTTTTGGTTTTCTGTAGTAGTTATATCGTTTGTTATTGGGTTACTGCATAACCATTATCAAAGTAAAGGAAAACTGGGAGGTTTGTTTTTGTTTTTGAAGTTGGGAATGTTTGTTCAATTTTACCAAGTGCTTTCTTGTCATTTAGGGAGAATATCATATGCTTTTTCCCTAAAATTGGTTCATATGGTAAATTATAATAATACATTTTTTGAACCTTCTAAACATCTTTGCATTTTTGTTTAACTTCTTCAATTCTGATGCAGTTTTCTTTTAATATGCTGCTAGATTTGGTGTGTTATTATTATATTTAGAATTTTTGCATCTGTATTCAAAGTGAACTTTATCTAGGGCACTTTGTGTATTTTTTGTGTATGCTCTTCTTGTCTGGTTCTGTGCCATAATTTGGTAAATCTTACAGAATGAAATAGAAGGGTTTTATCATTCTGTAGGTTCTGATTTGCTTGTTTCTTATCTAAAATTATTTGTTTCTGTGTAGTAAAGTCTCTCATAAGTTCATTAGTTCCTATTGCCATGCCATCATCTAATGCTATTATTTCCTTAGCTGCATATAATTTAGCCAGTGTTGATTCATAACAATGTACCTCTGTTCCAAAGTTAACATATAATTAACTTGATTTTTAATAACTTAAGACAGATCAAATCCTAGATTACTCATTTATGTATAAAAAGTAATGAAAGTAATATTTAGGTAGAATGTGTGTATTTGGTTATTACTCGTATTTAATTGTGACATTTACAAAAATATCATTCTATAATATTGCAAAATATGTTTGAGATGATGTTCCATGCATGATGATTATGCCTTATGGTGACAGTCTTTCAGTTTCCCTTTTTATATGTTGTTTTTCTCTTTATTTTTTTTTTTAATGTTTTTATTTTTTTTTACTTCTAGGAGACAGAGAGAGAGAGAGAGAGCGTGAGCAGGGGAGGGTCAGAGAGAGAGGGAGTCACAGACTGAAACAGGCTCCAGGCTCCGAGCTGGCAGTCAGCACAGAGCCCGACGCGGGGCTCGAACCCACGAACCGCGAGATCATGACCTAAGCGAAAGTCGGACGCTTAACCGACTAAGCCACCCAGGCGCCCCATTGTTTTTCTCTTTAAAGTCAGAGAGGTGTGGAGATAAATTTGAAGATTTAGCAATGCTTCTTCAACTTCACTCTAATTGAGACTATCTCCCCATTGTCCTAATTGTGTTGCTCAGGGTAACCAATTGTCTGGTTGTTTTCCAGTGTTCAGGGGTTGTTTTCCTCTGGGTGATTTATCCAGGTATTAAAACATGATGGTGATTCTAGTTGATTTTTGCTTCATTTTTATTTTCCTTCTGCTTTCACCTCTCCATCGTGTATTAGAACCTCAAGTAGAAAATACCAAGTGGACAGCTTCCCACTAAAGAGGAAGATTCCTAATTTATGCTGGATTTCTAAGATGTAGAGCCAAAAGTAGTATTGTAGTATTATCTTGTGTGGTAACTTTAAATGTATATTTCATATCCGTTTACTTTGACTAAAGAAAACAATTTAAATTCTTGGAAGTATAAAATATACTTAACACAGAATAAAAAAATGTACGTGTATATCTCCTCACATGTACAAAAGTTGTACAATTACACTTCTCCATGGGCTAATGGTTTTACTTTCATCATTTTCAAAGTTGTTCATTAATCCTCTTTTTTTACTTTTGACTATGGATTTTGGAAAAGGATTTAAAAAACATGCACTTTTAGAATTTGTGCAAAAATAAGATAAAAATAAGTTAAGGAATAGTCTTATTAACTTAAACAAACCTAACTACCAATGCTTAATAGAAAGATTTAATATTGATTTCAGTGAAAATTGAGATATAAGCAATAATTGAAAACCTGTGATTACAAATATAGACTATATATATCAGAAATGAGAAAAAGGTCTCTAAGTATTTTAGGGTGATATTTGGAAAGCACTAAATGTTTTTGGAATACTTTGATGGAATGAAATTAATGTAGACCTCTGCTCTATATACCACTTAAAATGAGATTATCAGGTTGTTAGACGTAAGTGTACATTATTTTTGTCTTTCTAATACTTTTTCACAATTATGGAAAAAACGTTTTACATTACCAATGTTATTTACTGACATCTTCCTTAAAGTATTCAAATTCAGTTTACCTATCTAAAACCGTAAAACATAGATCCACAAAGAAACATACATACCAGCTAATAAAATTCCCTAATATGTCAGAGAAACTTGAATCAATGTAAAAAGCCACATAACTAGAGAGCTGCATAACCAGCATCCCACAAGATTTGAAGACTTTATATTAGTCTTTTTTTGAATGCTTTCCGTTGAAGCCTCGTATCCCAACATACTGCAGAGTCAGTAATACGTTAAGTCACTTTGGGCACATTCCTGCCAAAAATGTGTTGATGGTACTCTTACTATTTTTATTTGTAGACAAGTTACCATCCTTTTTTCTTCCTGGACTCCATTTACTAACTGCCTTCTTTCTATGACTGCACATCAGGTATAACCTTAACTGAAGAACCGTATATATGCAGATAGCATTTCCCCCTTCAAGTAAGCAAATGGAGTTTGCAGAAATGCATTACAGAATTTATTTTAAAATATTTCTCTAAATTTGGGATGCTTAGAAAGTGATGTATATGTGTGCTCCCTTTTCTCAAATATACTACGCTTGTCCAATCTTCACCCAAGTCCTTGTCATGGGCTCTGCTTTTGGTGGGACCCAAACTAAGAGACAGGATCATTTAGAAAAAAAAGAGAGAGAGAAATGGGTATAGATTTATTCACACTTCAAATATGGATTTTTGTGTATGCATCGAGCGTTTTTATAAAATGCATTCATGCACAAAACATACATGCTTTGAGAGCTGTCTGTGCATAAGAACATATTCTAATAGGTGTTCTGGCTGTGACACTTCTCACTTCTCCATTGGTCTTTAGGGCTGGCCGCGTAGAGCTGCCAAGTTTTTCCTGGAGGCCTGTGACTATCCTCGGGTTGCTCAGTCAATAAACACAGTTCCCTTTTCTTCCCGTCTTTACTAAATACACTCATTTTTTATAGCTTCACCATGTGAATGTGTATTCATATTTTAAAACCACACATATAACCCAATCCGATGCCAACCTCTTACTAGGAATCAGGAAATTCTTTTGTCAAGTATGAAAGGAACATTCTGTAATTCTTATTTTATGCCTCCAATTATTTCTTCCATTAAAATAAAATCTTACGTACATGTACGAGGAACGTTTCACACAGCTTACAAGGCATTCTTCCACTTTTGGAAAGAAAACATTGTTAAGCAAAACAGATGTGCTTTTCTTTCCCGCACTCCTGAAATTTCTCCCCCGTCTTCGTGGTTGGAATTCTTTAGCTGTAAGTCATTCCCTGCAAAATCAGAGAAACGATGACTACAAACTGAATCACCAAGTCGGCAGGTTGCAGACCTAAGGGGAAGAGAGAGGACCGAGGTGTACACAGCGCCCGGAGACCAGACGACACAACGCCACTGGCGGCAAGAAGGCGGGGCCGATGCGCAGACACGGCGAGGCGCCGCGGTCCTTCCTCACACCAGGAGCCTGGCAAGTCGGGTGACGGGTTGTCTGTGCCGTTTGCTCCCCGAAGGTTTGTTCCCTACAAGTATCATTTGTCTGGTGCGAAGCGGCGTGTGTCAGTGTCCTGAGATTCTGCACAGGCATTAGGGGGGCTGAGCCCCTGCAGGCCGCCGCCAGCCCAAGCGCAGGACACGTCCGTTCCCCGTCCCCCGCCCCGGACAGAGGACGGAGCTCTGGACAGTCTGAACGTGGGGGGCTGAACGTGGGGGCAGGGGAACCTGGAGAGACCCCCTTGCCCTGACAGCGGCGAGGTCCAGCGGATGCAGTTCATGATCAGGTTGCGCTCTGTAAATGATGCTTCTTTCGGGAAATATCTGTTAATTAAAAAGAGGGATCCTTCCTTCCTTCCTTCCTTCCTTCCTTCCTTCCTTCCTTCCTTCCTTCCTTCCTTTCTTTTACTATTGGTAATTTTTCTCCAATGTGTATGTATTGAATTTGCACCTAGAAAAGTTATACGTAAAAATATAAGCCTACTGTGTATCATAACAAAATCCACTATCTGTAAGTGCAAGGTTTTACTTTTTAATGATTTTGTTCTATAGTTGGGAATCTGTAGATATACAAAGATTTAGGTAAAAATGCACAATCTCTAATAGCCTTCCCAAACTCAATCTATTTTTCATTCTTATGATTAATAACAATGTTTTACACAGTATTTTTACAAAGCAAAGGAAATAGGGAATATGAATACAGTTATTCTCGGAATTTATAAAAGATCTGACAGCTTGTCTCAACTAATTTGCTCTATGATGGTCAAGTAACTCCTCGGACCACTCTTTCTCTAATGAAACCATAATAGCTCCAGCCACTCATTTATTTCAACTTCATATTTATAGAAACCGAAGCCATGTAACAGATTCATGTTGCTTTGAAAGAGAATTGCATAGGAATTGAAGTTCTGCTGTATAGTCACTCTCTTGTTATAATGTGAAAACTTTGACCCCAACAAATTATAGCACTGTTGGACGTTCATAGAAGACACTTGTTTCCAGAGGACGCAAAATGCATCACAAGTAAATGTGGTCCATGCAGGACACATAACACCATCTGCCAAGAGACCAGATGCAGCCACTGGAAGAGCTGCCTTCAGGGAGTTGGCGTCTGGATGCTTCGCCTGACAAGGTGCAACAGTGAGGCAGTGCGTCCCTGGGCGCGGCTTGGCTCTGCCCCCTGCGGCGAGCCCAGCCCAGCAGCCCGAGGGTGGTGAGGGCTGCAGACCTGGAGTCCGTGTGAGAAGCGGAAAGCATCACGTGTCTTACAGTAATTGTGCAGATGAGGCTAAAAGGCACCGGAGCTGTGAAGTAATTCTTCCCTGCATTTCTAATCTTTACAGCTGCATGAGTGACCTTGAAGCTCAGCATTCCCATTCCTGTGTTCACACATGTACAAAATGATAGGAAGCACAAAACCTGAAAATGCCGGTGGGGTATAAATCACTAAAGAGCGATATGGAACTTGAATATTTTGGTGACATTTTCTAGAAGGTAACGAGCTCTTGAGGTGAAGGAAGCATTTTGAGATATTTCTTTGCATAAATTTGCCAGCATGTGGTTAATTTAGTAGGCAAGTCCTATGTTTTCTCATGAGAATTTATGTTTCATAAAGTCATGTAATTTGTTGAAAGAATTTTGACCCATGTTTTAGCTCCAGACCAGAACAATTAGGTCAAAATATCTGCGGGTGTGGGTCAGACAGTGGCTTGTATAAAATCCCTGTTTTTCTGTTCTTTTTCTCTTCTTTTTTTACATACGCTCCACACCTAATGCACAGCCCAACATGGGTCATGGACAACTCACGACCCTGAGATCAAGACCTGAGCTGAAATCAAGAGTCTGGTGCTTAATAGATTGGGCCACCCAGGTGCCCCCCACCTCTGTTTTTCTAATGTAACCTGTGTTAACTACCATCTATACAAAAGGTGGGGGTGTATTCATTTCAGCCTTTTTTTAATAACAAAGAAAACTTAGTAATAGCTTAAATAGCTAATAAAATAGACATTGGTTAAATATAGCATGAACCTGGGAAGAAATACTACACCGGCATTCATATTCTTGATGCGCGCTCAGGGCAGTACGCTCTCCTGTAGTAGCTCCGTGCAGGCACTGTACCAAATTACCCCAACAGTCATGTGTTTTCTCACCGTTCTGGAGGACTGGAGTCTGAAGTCAAGGTGTTGGGCAGTGGCCCTTTCCTTCTGGAAGTTCTAGAGGAGATGCCAGGGAAATCTGTCCTTTGCCTCTTCCAGCTTCTGGTAGCCACTGGTGTGTCTTTGCTTGTGGCCACATCTCCCTGACCTCTGCCTCAGTCTTCATTTCACCTGCTCCTCTGGTCCCTGTTCGTAAACTAACCATCTATGCAAAATCTTTACCCTCTGTTTTGACATTCCCAAGGTTCCAGGGATTAGGACTCGATGCCTTTCAGGGGCACCATTCAGCCCACTATACCCCTGTGCACTTTTTAACAGGTGCCGGCATGATCTGTAAATTTGCTAAAGCATATATAATTGAGAGGACATATATAAAACTGTCAAGAGAGATTTTCAAGAAAGATTGTGTGCGATTTTTAAAATTTCACTGCCTACATTCTATCTCTTAAAAATGTCTATAATAAATACATTACATGCATATGCAACATATACATGGGTATATATCAGTTGCTTCTGATGGTAACAAAACCCCACACTTCTTACTGCATGACTTATTTAGTGCCCACGGAATGCACGTATTTATTCATATATTTACATGGTGCTTTGGAGGGATACCGCATTAAAAAAAAGTATTTGCTTCCTGGGTGCTAGCAGTATACCTAGAAAGAGAGAGAATAAATACATAAGATGATGTAAGGTAAAGCAAACAGAAACTATCACCCAACCAAGTAGTGCGCCCAGATAATTTTGTAGGTGATTTCTACTAAAATCACAAAGACAAGATATGCTGTTTCTATGTTCTTTAAATTTTTCTAGAGACCAGAAGTTGGATGATATATTTCTTTCTAGTAGACTAGATTATCAATACTGGATATACTTGACACAAATATCCCAATCACTCACAGAAACAAAACAAAATAGCATGTATCAATCAATTTCATATACTACAGTAGCTGTTAAATATTAGCAAATTAAACTCAGTTGTTTTAACAGAATAATATAACGTGGATGGGGCTATGGCTATTATTCCACTAATTTTAGAATGCTTTACTTTAAGCAATATTATTTTTTAAATGATTTACAGCATTTAGAGATTAGTAAGTATACACCTTGATAGATTCCTAATTATCATTTGATAAAATTCAGCATCCACTTCAGGTTTTGAAAAAATAATAATAATGTAAGAATAGAAAATTTAAATGGTGAAGCAGAAAAATCCCTATTGAAGTTAGTCCTAGCCAATGCAGTAAATCCAGGACAGCAAGGTAAGAATATGAGAGAGAAAATCGAGATCTAGATGATATGGAATAAGAGTCTGGGGAATAAAATTCCCAGAATGACAGTACTGAATCAAGTCTAGAAAACAGTCTAAAAAAGTGCAAAAATCCTACTTCCTATAAAACTTTCTTTGGAATTCCTGAAAGAATTCTTTATTCCTTCCTCCATGATCCAATAACACTTGGTATACACTTCGACTGTAGATTTTTTCCCCAATATGTTGCATTTAACATTGCTGTAAGAGCATATACTTTTAACTTTTTAAGTCTAAAATATCAAAAATCAAGAGACTAGAATTTTGAAACCCGTGTGTCCATCACCCAGCCTCCCACACTCAACTGTCAGCACTCTTCTGCCATTCAAGCTCCATTGAGAGCTCCTATGTTTATTTACGACAAGATATTTTATAGCAGATTCTTAATATCATACTACTTAACCAATAACTACTTGAGAGTATATCTAACACACAGGAACCTAAAAATGAGCTCATCATAACACCCCCAAAATAAATATTAATTCTTAATATTGTATCAGAAGTAAGCTACATTAGGTATATCCTCATCCTCAGACTGATTTTTTATCATTGGTTTATTCAGATCAATGATCATATATTTGAGGCTTTTAAGAAATGTAATCCTCTATGTAGCCTGTGGGTCGTGCTGTCTAGGTCGCTGTTTCCTAGGAGGCAGCGTTGGGCCAGCTGTGTTTCTGTGGGCTGGGGGTGGACGTGGAGGCGCGTGACCACAGGATGACCGTGCACTTCTCAGCAGATCCCTGCTGCAGGAAGCCCCCCAGGACTTCCGGGGCCGCTCAGCAGGCGGAAAACAACACTGAGGCAAGATCCGGGGCTCCAGCACACTGCTTCTGTGACGTCAGCCAATGTCGGGGTGCTGCTTCTCCAACACTCCCTGTGATGCTTATGTCAGTTGCACGTTTATTGCGCATCTTGCAGGTGTGAGATGCTGCAACCATGACTGCTTCCAGCAGAACCAGTAGCTACCAGAACTCACAAGCCACTGTCCTTTCATTCACTTGCCAGTTAAATAAGTGCGGAATGTTCGTTTCATTTCTGGGCTTTCTATCTCCCTCCCTATTTCCTTTTGTAAGTGCACCCAGTCCCAAGAGCTTCTTACAATCAAATCTTGGAAAAAGGATGCTAACCTACCAAGGAACGTACTTAGGGACTAGCAGAAGATCTGGCAGGTAAGCGATGGAGACAAGAGCCTGTACAGTTAGCAGGAGAAGCCTGCTGCCCTGAGTGGAAGGTGGAGCAAGAAAAGGGAAGCAGTGGATTAAGTGAAAAAGGGAAGGTTTGGGACATGTTTGTTTTTACATCTTAATCTTCAGATACAGATACCTGCCTTTGTCATAGGCATATCCCTGAAACCTCAAAGCACACCCGGTACATAGCAGCGACTCAGTAATGTTTGGTGAGTTGAATTAAATTGAGCTGATCAACTCAAGTAAGTCAGATGCAAAGTTAAAGCTGACAGCACTGAAGAAAAACAAGAGACGGAGTACATGACAAGATTTGCTTGAGTTGTTCAGAAGAATACATTGGGGAAATCTGCAGAAATGATGTTGATGAAGTGGTAGCCTGGAGTTTAGTGAAAGGTTTTGAGAGCTATACAGCTGTTTGCATTTAATAGGATTTGTAGCAGTCCCAGGATGGAAAATTTGCTACACCTTGTGAATCCATTTTACCGCATAACTGATGGATTCTATAAAGGATATGTAAGAAGATGAGAGTAGTGGAGAGTCGTGGGTTTCTTTTCTCCTGTCCTAGGCTGGTTGATAGACATGAGCAAGCCATGAGAATTTTAAGAGCAACACTTTCAGCAAGAACATCTTTGCATGCTAATCACTCTGTTCTTTTGGACCTTCTATTAGCTCTTTCTCTTCAATTATTTACTAAGTGTATATAAATGCTTGTCAAAATATGGACATGTGTTTCTAAAGCATTTCTAAGCCAAACACTGCAGTGTGTCATCACCTAGGGAACTTGTTTGCAGAATCTGAACACCTAACGTGGATGTGGGAAGCTTTGCACTCCCTGAGGCACTGTGTGTGTGTGTGTGTGTGTGTGTGTGTGTGTGTGTGTGTATGTGTGTGTTCTCTGAATGTGTCATCGTCCCAAAGTACAGTACATTATGTCTTTAATTGGAAATTATCCAACATGCTGTTCAAGAAGTTGTGGGTGCTGTCTGCATAATTTTTATTTTTATTTTTTAATTTTTAATGTTTTATTTATTTCTAGGAGAGAAAGAGAGAGAGAGAGAGAGAGACAGCGTGAGCAGGGGAGGGTCAGAGAGAGAGGGAGTCACAGACTGAAACAGGCTCCAGGCTCTGAGCTGGCAGTCAGCACAGAGCCCGATGCGGGGCTTGAACCCACGAATCGCGAGATCATGACCTAAGAGAAAGTCGGACACTTAACCGACTAAGCCACCCAGGCGCCCCTGCATAATTTTTAAATGCTTAATTTATTTTTAAGAGCTAGAGAGAGACAGAGTATGATCGGGGGAGGCACAAAGAGAGAGGGAGACAGAATCTGAAGCAGGCTTCAGGCTCCTTACTGTCAGCACAGAGCCCGACACAGGGCTTAAACTCATGGACCACGAAATCATGGCTTGAGCAGAAGTCAACTGCTCAACCAAATGAGCCACCCAGGCACACCATGGGGTGCTGTTTTTAAATAGAAATTAAAATTTTATTGGTGCATTTTCAATAAAATGAACCTTTTGAGATTTTGAGGGACAGCAACACTTTACATAGCTTTAAAATCCCATATTTTAAATTTTAAAACAGACTCTGGGATTATTTTTGCATTAAATACGATATTGAGATTACAATAGGTATATCAGCATTCGACACTTTTAAGGCTACAGAGGAGAAGTCGGTGCTAATGAAAAGTGAGATAAGGCAGATCGCTCGAGATATCGACAAAATCAACTATAATCCAAGTGGAGTGACCAGCATGAGCAGTCACAGAAACATTTCTAAGTAAGAACAGCTGTGGTGACACCTGAAATACAAAGACCTGAGAATGTCAGGGGCTTGTACCTTCCATTCTGCTGTGTGATGGTAGTAAACCTCTCGTCTGAGTTTCCTCATTAGACATATTTAGGATAAACAAGATTCATAGGAATGGAATGAAGATCAAATGAAATCATTTATATACTTCAGAAGTGTCACAGACACAAGGTGCAATTACCAATCACAATAATGCTCTCTCTACAACACATTTCTGTAATACGATTCGGTGCTGTATAAGGTAGGAGGTGTCTCCTCAATCTCATATGCTAAAATTGTGATGGGATTTCTCTTACACTTGTAAATCTATTTTAACACATATATTTTATATTCTGTTCATATGTAGGATTTCTTAAGTTATGTATTTCACAACAGAATAGCACAGCAAGTTTGTAATCTCTTCTGGGTTGGATATGTTTGTAGAACGAGTATGTCTAATGGGATTAGGAATGAGGTTTTCCTTTCTAGGCCGCTCTTCACTTGTTTAGTCTAGTCCCTTGGCATAACAAACGGTTTCACAAAGGGAGTGGATCACTAATCAGCAGATTTTCACAAAGCATTCCTGAGGCCTTCATGCTTTACTGAAGCTACTCATGGTAATGCGTTAGTGTAATGAACATCAGTATTTAAAATCATATAATAAAAGAATTTTACCCTTCTGAAGGTCAATTTTATTCATTAATTTAGAGGAAATGGTTAAATACTACAATAAATTTTTAAGGTTCACACAGGATGGGAACATTGTGAAACAAAATAAAAGATGTTCACAATAAAACATGAAATGTGTGTTGACCCTGTGAGCACTAAAATGACAATCATCACTGGCTTCCTTCTCCAAAAGTAACTTTGGATCAGTCATTTAAAAAACAGTAATATTATAGCTAGCAGTTAGGCTTCTGAATTTGGTTTAAGAAACTTCGAGGCTCTATTAGTCTTAGACAATATTCCTCTAAGAGTCTGCAATCAAACCACTGTTAAATTCACTTGAAATTATATTTGTCTCTAGGTTGTTGAATTATCAATTTCATGTGAAGTTAGTTTTATTGAATTTTAGTTTCTTTTCAACCTTTAGTGATTCATTTTTCATTTCATTTCCTAAAAATTAAATGTATATTTTGAAAAATAAAATCATGTCTACAAGGTTGTTCAAGAGAATTCTCACTTCTAGTTTGTCCTCTGCTACACTCCCTCTGTCCTTTAGGGAAAGACTTTGTTTTGTTTCTCCTTCCAATATTTATTTTTTTTCAAACATTATAAACACTGCTCTGGAGTTTGTTGTTTAATTTTTCTCACTGAATGTTTACGGTTTTGACGATGGTGATGATTTCATGGCTGTATACTTATCCTTATTGAGTTGTATCCGTTATGTGTGTACAGCTTTTTGGATGTCAGTCATACCTCAAGAAAGTGGTTTAAATAATAACACAAAGAAGAAGAAAAATATTAAAGGCTTTCTTTTTGTTATGTTTATTTATTTTGAGAAAGAGAGAGAGCATGAGCAGAAGAGGTGCAGAGAGAGGGAGAGAGAGAATCCCATGTAGGCTCTGCACTGCCAGCACAGAGCATGATGTGTGGCTCAATCTCATGAAGCACTGAGATTATGACCTGAACCAAAATCAAGAGTCAGATCCTTAACCCACTGAGCCATCCAGGCACCCTGCAAAAGCTTTCCTAAATAAAAATATATAGTCTAAAGATCTCTATCAGTTTGCATACATTTTCATCATTTTAAGGCTATGTGGTATTTAATTGTACTGATGTTCCATATTTTATTCAACATTTTTCCTTAATAGATATTTTAATGTTTTTCCTAATGATTTGCTTTTGGAAATAATGCACAATAAAGTCCTTGTTACTTTGTATTTCTGCCACTTTGTGTTTGGGATTGTTGGGTCAAAGAGTACATCCACATTTTTATTATTCCCTTGTAGTATTTTTAAAATATTTTTTAATGTTTTATTTATTTCTGAGAGAGAGAGAGAGAGAGAGAGAGAGAAAGAGACAGCGTGAGCAAGGGAGGGGTAGAGAGAGAGTGAGATACAGAATCTGAAGCAGGCCCCAGGCTCTGAGCTGTCAGCACAGAGCCCAACGCGGGGATCGAACCTATGAACCGTGAGATCACTACCTGAGCCGAAGTCTGACACTTAATAGACTGAGCCACCCAGGCACCCTACCCCCCCTTGTAGTATTGAAAAGTTCCTTCACAAACTTGTTGGGATGAGCACTGGGTGTTAAACATAGGGGATGAATCACTGGAATCTACTCCTGAAATCATGATCGCACTATATGCTAACTTGAATGTTAATTTTTAAAAAAGAAAAAAAAAGTTCCTTCACATATGTATTTATGCCTCAACCATATACTGTTTGTTTAAGTTTCTTTGGTATTTGTTGATAACTAGCAGCAAACTGTTTTAAATATTTTAGGACATTATATTAGTAAGACTCATCTTGCTGTGAGTATCTCTAGTTTATTTGTTTTTGTACTCTCAAATATTGCTGCCATCAACATCCGTGTGCCTCTGTTTCTGATCCTTATTTGGAAAACTCGCTGTGTGTGTGTGTGTGTTTGTGTGCACACACGTGCGTGCGCGTGTATACAGGAAATCCTCATATGCACCGTGTGACCATCCTCTACTTAATATCCTAAAATGTTAGATGATCACGTCCCAGGAGAATTGCAGTATTGCAGCCATGCCTAGTGACTGTTTGCAGCCTCTTGTCCACGAGCAACTGTTGGGAACTTTGCCGTGCACCGTGCCATCTCTCTTACTTGGGACAAGCCAGTTTCTTTGCCTGAAGTGCACTTTACTCAGTCAGTACTTCTACTCATTTCTCAAGACTCAGTTCAAGTATTTCTTCCCTATCCCAAGTATTTGTATCCTTCAATGCTGAGATACTTGCCTTTTTAAACTAGTCTTGTTTGAAACTTCATTGTGCTGTGTCCGTGTCCATGGCTGCCTCTCCCACTTACCCGTGAGTCACCACAGGGTAGGAACAAGTGATAGTCATCATTGTATTACTTATATCCAGCAGAGTATTGGCTCATGGCAGGCACTCAGAATGTTTTCTTAATTGATGAATCAGCATTTAAAAAACTATTGAATTGTACCACATACAATTAAAATTTTTTAATCTGGAAGTTTCTGACCCTGAGAGGATGCAAACACCAAAGGAAAAGTTAAATATTGAGCCAATACCTTAACAAAGTTAGAAAAAAGAACCTTTCCTTTTCTAAAGGTAAATCAGAGGTGCCCACAAAGCTTGGAAAAGAATTAGGATTTGTAGAGCAGGAGGGCAAAGAGAAAGAAAGAGCTAAGTGTAGGTGTTGTTTCTAATCTTCTATCCAATCTAGAACTTTGAAACTCAAAAGGAAAGGCTCAGAAGGTAGCAGATCTTAGAGTTAATATTGTAACAAGTATCGGATTGGACAATACAAAAAATACAGCCGTAACTTTCTCCTGCGGGGAGTAAAGTTGGATGCAGTGGATGAAGGTGTTTAGAGGCAGCTCGTTCCTCTCTTCTCAAGTGGATCCAGCCTTTCACCCACAGGACAAGCACAAGTTTTTCTTCTCATCACTGCCATTAATAGTTTTCATATGTTTTCTGGTGCCATTTAGAAGGTTGCTCTGTGTTCATGCCCTGTGCTATTCTCCCCTCTGAATGGTATAGCACCGTGAGACGTTATCACGTGGTCTCCATTCCACCACCAAAGATAGAGTCCTAGACATGAGAAGATGGGTGTCTGCAGGAAAGAAAATAGCCAGACACGAGCTGCTGGATAGAGCTGGAAAATACACAGCTACACCTTTACAAGAACCGTGAGTAACGTGTTGTCATTTACATTCCGTAGATGAGGGAACTGAAGCTTCCTTAGCAAGCTTAACTCAGTGGATCCCACTCGCACACTTAGGAACCAGTGGACACGGAAACTGAGATTCACTGTTGTTGGTATTGTTGGTAATATATGTTAAATTCTCCCCCTCGAGTTGAATAAAGAAGAGGATTGGTTATGTACTTTGATGACACAGGCTTTCCCTCTGTCTACCTTGGCCGACTCTGCCCGCTGCCTCTCCCCGGGGGGTGGCTCCTGGTGGGCAGGGGAAGTGTGACCATGTGTATAATTCGCTTCAGATGTAGCGGTCTGTTTCCTGATGGAAAGTGGCATATGCTATTTCTTTATGTATTGATATATTAAAGGCAGAGAGGGGAAATCTGAGCGAGTCCTTTACCCACTGGCCCTTGCAAGCTGAGGGGTGCTCACCTCTCTGGTTCTTAGGCTCCTCATGCACAGCAGGAAGAATACATCAGTGTGGCTTCCATTGCCATGGTGGTCATGTGAGACAATGTTTTCGACACTGCTGGACAAGTAAAGGAGTGCCTTAAGGTCATTCATGCAGTCAGTGGATGCACTTAACGACCTATTGATTAATTAAATACAAATATGAATCGTATGTGGTTCTTGTCCTCATGATGGTGATAAGACATGTAGAGAAATAGCTATGAAGAAAAGAAGACAAATTTTAAAAGCCGAAAGAAAACAGTTGTTAGAATAGCCATGGTGAGGGGCACCTGGGTGGCTCCGTCTGTTGAGTATCTGACTTCCGCTCGGGGCACGATCTCATGGCCTGTGGGTTTGAGCCCTGCATCAGGCTCTGAGCTGTCAGCACAGCCTGCTTCGGATTCTCTGTCTCCCTCTCTCTCTCTGCCCCTCCCCTGCTCATGCTCTGTCTCTCTCAAAAACTTAAAAAAAAAAATTAATAAAAACTTTTTTAAATAAAAGAGAATAGCCCTCATGAAACTGAAAAAAAAAACCGCTCACTTAGAGTACAAATCTTATTAGCATTTGAAGTTTCTATGTATTGAAAGAGCAAAGATATTATCTTTATATAATACATAGGCTTTCATGGAGAAAAGCGATTTCCCCTTACACGACTGATGGACCAGGAGGAATAGTTGTGGCCACTATCAAAGAAATGCTGTGGTTTCTATAGTATCTTATGTTATTGGAATAACAAGCCTCAGAGATTTCTACTCCTAGCATTAGTAACAAAATACAGTAATGGTAAAAACACTTTAAATTAATTGAAGCTATCCGTTTTCTATTAGCTTACAGAATTGGTAATTTACAAAAGTGGCAATTTACTTATATGTCAATATTGCTGATAGCAAAGACGGTGAAGTATTTTGCTAATTTTTTAATAGAACATATACAGGTGGCTACTAGTATCAGTTGTTAAAGTACAATGACACCCTATCGTCTCCATGAGTTTTTCCAAGTAATTGATTTTTCAGTCTTAGTGATTTACTTTGAGAACAGAGGCAGTGTGTGTGTGTGTGTGTGTGTGTGTGTGTGTGTGTGTGTGTGTGTGTGTGTGTATGTGTGTGGTACTGCTGCTGAATGTTAGGGGAATAAAAATAAACATAGGAACAAACAAAGAAAGAACAAACAAAGAAAACAAAGAACAAACAAAGAAAATGGTCCTTGAAATGTCACCAAGCTGTGTTCCGGTCACTTAACCTGACTCCGCCCTATGCCCCGGAGCAGGAGAATTCCAGCAGCTCCTTTCCCCACTTCTCTGCGCCCTCAGGCAGCAGTGGTGTATCGAATCTGGCAATATAATTAAGGGCAATAAGGCAATAAAGTCAGCTGAAAACAAAATTGCTATTTTTACTGGGTATATTTTCTCTCGGGTAATCATCAGAAGCGTTTCTAATGCGTCTTTCTTTGGAGAGAAACTCAAGGTGTTTTCCTTATAGGCTACATTTTAATTTAGAATCCCATGTCTTAGAACAATGTTGAAATCTTGTGAATAGGCTAAAATTGCATTCTGTCATTTTACCTGATTGATTTGATGTGTGGATAGGGTGGTGGAGAGGTGAGGGAGAGAAACTGATTTCTGTGTGATTCTGTTTAAATCCCTGCAAATGTATTTTAATGGATTTATCATTTAGGAAAAAAGTAGATCAACAAGGTGGCTTTCTGTTTCTGCCTTTAAAAACTCTGACTCAAGATTTTCAATTCTGTATGTTTTAGTTTTCTCACCTATAATGTGAAGTAGTCATCTGCTACTAATCTTTATCTTCACGGAATCCTTAGAACAATACAATTTATGTTTATAGGATGCTATGAAAATTTTCAAAGAAAACTTTTCAGAGTGCTTCCAAAGAAAGCATATCATGGTTGCAAGATAGACTTTTAAGGTACTTTTCTTTGAAAAGTAACCATTGATTTCCAAAAATTTCTGTTATGTTCTGTTATGTTCATGTTAACATGTTCTTTGGCATAAAAAATTTCTATGGATTATTTTAGTGAATATCTTATTTTATGCTTCAGTTGATATTTCTTATTCTTTTAGGAAAATGAAATCATCATTTAATTATCATTTAAAAGAAAGGGGGAAATACTAGGTATATATCATATTGAGCAAATACCTATCCATTTACTTAACAGAGTATTTAGTGAGAGCAGAAAGCAGAGGAAAATTAATTTTAAGAAGAATAACAACAAGAATAACAAATGCAAAAAGTATAGTAAACATGATTCTATTCTGGCTGCACTAGACTTTTCTTAGTAAAGAAAAAAATCAAAGGAAATATGATAGTATACTAGTTTTGGTAATAAGAGGTACATAGATAATAAATATAGCAATGATAGATTTTATGCATAATGACTAATACACTATTAATTTTATTAGAGAGATGAAGCACACTATGAGGAAGAAAACAGTGATAAAATTTTAACTCATGGGGTGCCTAGGTGACTCAGTTAAGTGTCCGTCTTCAGCTCAGGTCATGATCTCACCGCTTGTGAGTTTGAGCCCCGTGTTGAGCTCTGTGCTGACAGCTCAGAGCCTGGAGTCTGCTTCGGATTCTATGTCACGCTCTCTCTCTGCCCCTCCCCCACTAGTGCTCTGTGTCTCTCAAAAAGAAATGTTAAAAAAAAATTTAATGTAAACTCTGTCTTGATCATGGAGATTAGGAGGAATTAAAGAGACAAATAATTAAGCAAAATTGTTTTTCTCTGGTTTTTTAAACCATCACGAATCATGCATACTTTAAAAAAAAATTTACGTTTATTTATGTTTGAGAGACAGAGGACAAGTGGGGGAGGGGCAGAGAGAGAGGGAGACACAGAATCCGAAGCAGGCTCCAGGCTCCAAGCTGTCAGCACAGAGCCCGATGTGGGGCTCAAATCCGGGAGCCACGAGATCATGACCTGAGCCAAAGTTGGACACTTAACCTGACTGAGCCACCCAGGCACCCCAGGAATCAGTTCTACTTTAAGATAAGAGGTTGTCCCTTAGAGACTCAAGAGGTCTTTCACAATGGCTGTCTGATGGCAGAGTGGTATAGATGAGGCTTTGTCTTCTAACACTTTCCCGTGAATTCCAACATTTCCACCCTGTCTCACAAAATTCTTTCTGCTCCCAAATAGAACCTTTTCCATTTTTTGTCCCAGATACCTTTGTCACTCTTGGCTACTGTTAAGTCTTGCATTTAAGGCTAGAAATGTATACTGTGGTGTATGTAAAATAAATCTGGTGGGAAGAATCCAGTTTAGACGAAATATGTTCAAAGAATCTTCCCGGTGTCACTTGCTTCTACCTCATTTCTTTGTTGGTTAACTTTTTGTTGATTTTTCTCTATTCTTCTTTTGCTTATTCATTCCACTCTGAGGTGACTATATAATGAGTGTATGATGTATAATCTAATGAAATGAATGAATTATTTTTATTCAGTAAATCTGTTAAATAATTTGTTGGAGGCTGGCTCCAGCAGGTCCAGGGGTCCCTGAAGGATGGACGGTGTCGGCGAGAGAGAGAGTGAGAGAGCCCCGAGATTCTTTCTGATCACCAGGCAGGCATCTCCGCCCTGTCAGTTTTGGTGTCTTTATTTAAAGGTTCAACAACAATATGAGGTCAAAGAAAGGAATTTCTTTACAATGGAAGGTCTTTTGCGATAATAATTGCAGAATTATCCCAGTCATAGTGAATTTACGACGAAGGAAATAACCGGATACTCTTAGTGGAAAACAGGATAACATATAGGTTAAGTTGTGTATAGATAAGCTAGGAGTCATTCTGTCTGGCTCTCAAGAGGATGAATATCCCAGTCATAGCTAAGTCTTGGATCTGCAAGGCCCACAGGAAGAGCCCCTTGACAATGATCTACAGAGCGTTTATCTAAAATCTCTTTTGTAAAGCCAGGAATATGCTTTTCCTTATGAGGTAACTGTGTTCAGAATATGGGTCTGATATGGAATATTGTGAGGCCTGGTCAATACCAGCAGCCTCATTTCCAACATGAGCCAGTAGTAGCAGAAGGAGATACCAGTTTTCTTTCTCATGGCAGGAGCTGTGCAAACACTACCATATCCTTGCGGTGACTGCCATCCAGCGAGGCCGGTGCAGCTCCCGGCAAGAACTGATATGAGAATTCTGCCCTGGAAACACATTTTAGTTGTACTTTTCCTTATTCTTCCCAAGTACAACAAAAACAGTGGGCATGATATAGAAAACAAACATAGGATGATTCTGGAATGTAAAGAGAAGAAGGCAGGACAGACAGACTCTGGAACCTGAGTGATGACATGTTGTGAGTGGCTTGGATTTTCTTTTGGCCAAATATATCCTGGATGTGGAGCAGAAGGCGCTGGCAGCCTGGAAAAGCCAGCAGATGTGTGTGTGTGTTGGGGGGGGGGTGCTTTCTCTAATCGAAGAACGAGAAAATGAATGAAATAGCAAGATAGACAACTTTCAGACAATGACCACTTTAGTCTAGCCCAAGAGCACTAAAAACCGTGACCTTCCCCCAGGCATGCTAGTGGAGGAAGAGTAGGGGCCTTTCACCCTTGAGAAACTGTAAAGAGGCGCCCCTGACATGCCCAGCAGGGTGTTGTCAAAAGGCCAACTAAGGCCGGGATTGTCATCACCACCAGATGGGAACGAGGCCCCTCCAGCTGGTGCTAGGGAGACCACATGGGGAGTCTGGACTTGCACTTGAGCCCTGGCCCAGCCTACCTCCATACACAAACATTCTTTAATCATCTAAGATGGCCGACCACTTTAATATGGGCACCAAAGGAGAAATAAGGTATATACACGTATCAATTGGGGGAAAAATGAAAATAAACATGGTAATAGTCCAATAGATAATGATAGACATTGGAAGATGGGATGTGAGTTTATGAAAAATGTCCTGAAATAATTCAGTAAGTTGAAATCTGCATGTTGATAAGCGAATACTGTGTGTCTGAGAAGACTAAACTAGGATAAGTAACACTGATATATGATCTAGTAAATATAGTTGTCTTTAAAGAGAGAGAAAAAAAATCCCTTGGGTATCCAGACAAAACATACAAGAGAAAGAAAATAAGATAATTTTCATACTTTACTCAATTTCTTCTTATGCCAGAGTGGGGGAAAAAATAAAAATCTGTATTTTAAAACACTCAAGGAAAGAACATGAGAAAATAATTATATCCAGGTAAACCAGTGCTCATATAAAAATATAACAAGCACACAGCTGTCAACTTAAAAGAATGTTGTTTCAAGAGTCTTTCTAAAGAGATCTGTAAGAAACAAATGCCAGACCATAGCAACATGACCAGAAACTACCAGGGGCACCTGGGTGGCTCCGTTGGTTGAGTGTCTGACTTCAGCCCCACGTTGGGCTCTGTGCCGACAGCTCAGAGCCTGGAGCCTGCTTGGGATTCTGTGTCTCCCTCTCTCTCTGCTCCTCCCGCACTCATACTCTGTCTCTCTCTATCTCAAAAATAAACATTAAAAAAAATTAGAAACTTCCAGCATTAGATTTGCAGTGATCATTGAATATATTTAAATATAGAACTAAGATTTTAAAATGGGGTTAGAATGAAAAGCTCCATATAATGATTATATCCGTATTAAAATCAGAAGAGGTGTGGGAGAGTAAGAGGAAAGTAGAAAACCCTTAGGATGGTCATAATGCTGACAAGTCAAGTGTTACAGAGAGTAACACCACACATAAATGACTTAAACGGAAGGTGAGGTGGATGGAGTCAGGGAAGAAAGGTTTCCAGATAACATCCAGACTAGAAATCCAATTACAGCATCAAAAGAAAGATGTGTCTAAGGATGGTACATAAGGAAGCCATAGGCAGAAGAAAAATTAAAAGCCCTTATTATGAAAAGAAATAATAAAAAAGAGTGAGTAAAGATAACAGTCCCCACGTAGCATCAAGTGAATAAAAGATAATCGCAAAGAAATAAGATCAAACATATAGACTATATTGAAAATGTGAATGTGTACAAATCGTCTATTTTAAGAATTTCTCAGTTTGGCTGATAGAGAAAAACCTAATTCTATGCTCTATAGGAATTACAAAACACACAATGATTCGGTGAGGTTATAAATAAAAGGATGAGTAAATGTATTTGAGACAAATGCAAATAAAAAGGGCAACAAAGACCACTGTGTTGATAACAGGATAGAATTTGGGTAAAACGTACAATAATAGGGGCACCTGGGTGGCTCAGTCGGTTAAGCTCTGACTTTGGCTCAGGTCATGATCTCATAGCTCGTGATTCCGAACCCCATGTCAAGCTCTGTGCTGGCAGCTCAGAGCCTGGAGCTGCTTCAGATTCAGTGTTTCCCTCTCTCTCTGCTCCCCCCCTCCCACTCACACGATGTCTCTCTTTCTCAAAATAAATAAGCATCAAAAAAAAAATTTAAAGCTGCATATAAAAGACAAAGACATACAGCTTCTATTAGTACAGAGTACAATTCACATCGAAGGTGAATCGGTTATCGATATGTGTTTATGAAATAACACAGCAGCCACTTGCACCCAACATAATCTAAGGTCTACAAGGTGAAAGGAGGTTGAGGCACCATCAATAAGGAGATTTTAATACACTTCTCATAAACTGAAATAGATCAGTGGACAAAAATTTAGTGTGGACCTGGAAGACCAAAGCAACTTAGTAATAGCTGAGCAGGAAGGTGGACACACACACACACACACACACACACACACACACACACACACACAGGAGAAGAAGGGAAGGAGAGAAAAAGGGACAGAGAAAGAGAGACACAGATGCATCATGTAATATGTATATTTTTTTAATAACGAGAAATTTAATGGTGAGCCGAATTTTAGGGGATACCAAGGAATTCTTCATTTTGTTAAGTGTGAAAATGCCATGGTGTTATTAAGTCTGAAGGTGTGTGCAGTTCCCAGAGATGCATACTGAAGCAAGTATTGAAATCATATAACAATTGGTTTAAACTGCCTTTTGAAAGGTGTGGATAAAACACCTTCAGACATCGATCACTGCGGATGTTTGACAAGGGCATGTATGTGGGATTGCGGCACTGCTGAAGGTCCAGGTCCCCGTCTTCCTGACAGTAAGACTTGCTCTTCCAAACTGTGACATTATTCATACCCAGTTTTCCGGACTTCAGCCATATCTGCCTCGTTGGATTGTTGTGATTACGGATTGAGACAGCAGATTACCTGCTTCCAGTAAAAGATTGTTTGCTAAGCACTGTGTTCTCTGGCGAGGGAAATGCACTGAAGACGAACAATGCCAGGCTCTGTCACAGTCTACACCATGGACTGTCTTTTAATCCCCTTTTCTTTGCATTAACATAAAACTTTTTTTTAATTATTATTTTATTTATTTTTTATTTTATTTTTTTAAAAATTTTTTAAATGTTTTATTTATTTTTAGGAGAGAGAGAGAGAGAGAGACAGCGTGAGCAGGGGAGGGTCAGAAAGAGAGGGAGTCACAGACTGAAACAGGCTCCAGGCTCCGAGCTGGCAGTCAGCACAGAGCCCGACGCGGGGCTCGAACCCACGAACCGCGAGATCATGACCTAAGCGAAAGTCGGACGCTCAACCGACTAAGCCACCCAGGCGCCCCAAAACTTTTTTTTTTAGATTAAAGAAGATCAGCACTTTCACTCATGAGGTATCCCTGACCTCCCTGCTGCCCAGATCCGTAGGCATTCTGGCCTCTCATTACAGGAGCTGAGGACTGTGGGCAGCTCTGGTGCGTTTCAGAGCTGGAGTTCCTTATGTCTAAGCGCTGGTTCAGATCGCTGCCCCAATGCTTTCCTGTTTTTATTCAGGAGAGCTTAGATTCCTATTGGACCCCGATTACTAAAACTGCCTGACATAGATCTATGCCTTATGCCCAGGTTGCTTCGTGATCTGTGTCTGGGGCAGGAGCTGAGAAACACCTGAGATTTGCCATCTTCTATAGCTACAAAACTCATTACCTGTGACAGCCGGCAAGGAAGGCAGAAATAGTCAGGCCAGGATGTGCGTCAGGCCACTGTGGCCCTGAAGCACCATTGTGGCTCCCAGCTAGTGGTGCTGAACCGCAGTCCCTGCTGGCATCCAAACCATGTCTGGCTTGGGCGGGGAGGGGCTTAGATTGTGAAGGCCAGATAGGTAAAGCCAGGCAGAGAGGGAGCAAAAGTAAAAACAGAACACAAACAAAAGACCCCCACACACACACACTTAATAAGTGACTGCAAAGGGTATAAAAAAGACGTGAACATAAGAAAGGAAGGGCCCTCATGTGATTCACTCTGAGAAGATGAAATAAACGGAGTAAAGGAATCCAAATTGGGCTCTAAGAATGGCTAGTCTCCTTGAAGAGATGAAGTAAAGAACAGATGTGAAAAAATAATAGATATGAAAAGAGCCAAATGCAAATCCTAGAAAAATATATTTTTACATATAAATGAATCTCTCTATAGGACTCACTGCGAGTAGAGTTGAAGAGACAAGTAGAGAATATGAAGGAATTGAAGTGAAATTTTTATAAAATGAGGTGAAGATAGGTGAAGTGATCACAATAACAAGGAGGCTCTAAGGCAGAGGGGTGATAGATGCAGAGGCTCTCATAGAAGTCAAGCAAAATTCAAGAAAAAAATAGATTTTAAAAAGTTGCAAAGAAATGGAGCCACAGTAAAACACAGCAATCAGTCCTGGCGCCACATGAGAGGAGGAACAGGACACACTTTGGCCCCAGCACGGGGCGCCAGCGAGCTGTTCTGGGATTTCCATCCTGGCTCGGGTGCGGGGGCAGCTCTCCCACCGGGGGCTCCTTCCATACAGCAGCTTCGTCATCAAGGACTCCTCCTCCTGTTCCCGTGTGTCTTGGAGAATCAGAGAATGAACAGACATTGTCAATGTCAACACTAGCATCAGAAGGAACTAGGAAAGGGGACAGCATTTCTGGCTGGGTTCTTGACCCCCTCCTGTATCCAGAAGAGCCAGGACTCACCCCCGTGTCATGACCACCCACAGAATATGAAGGGGTATCACTGGCAAAACTTCCTGCCTCTTTAAGCCTTCTTTTCGGGGAGTTGGTCTTCTGCAAAGTGTGGGGTTGTCTTTCCCAAGCTTTTACTTTCTTGGGTCCAGACTAACGAACCATTCTGGCCAACATTTCTTTATTACTACGTTCTCTTCCACATTCCCTAACCCTGCATTCTGGGGATTCTACACGTGATCTTTCCCAAAACCAAGCATCTCTGACATACGGCCCAGATCTCAATACCTGGAACATTACATGCATCCTTTAGATAATAGTTTCCAGGCAGAGCTCGGTCTAGGAAGCTTTTTCACAAGAGATGGGCGCTGTTTATCCCTGCTTCCCAGGAAGCCGCTTGTCGGGACTGGATTACAGCTCCTACGCCAGCCTCCAAGTCTCAGCAGAAGCCTCCGCATTCATCCAGCTCCTCTCTTTGGTTTTATTCTCTAAGGCAGTCAATGTGACCTCCTTCTATTCATCCTTCCAAATTAGTTTCACTAACAGTGAAAAGTCTGTAAGTCCCTCTGGTCTCCTGTGAAGTCAAAGTTGCCTCAGCGAGGCTTCACTCTAAATCAATCCAGTAGCGACTTCCATTCCCCTGGGCCTGATTTTTCTGAACTCTATCACACAGCGTTGTGTTTTACAGCTCACAGAAGAGTTTGTAAAAACCTCAACTCACACAAAGAGGCCTTTTCTCATTCTTGTTGATGTGCGATGAGAAATTTGACTTGAGAATCTTGGCAACGTCTCGCATAAACCAATGCCTCGTGCGAGTCATTCGTCCAGAGACAAAAGGATCTGCTGGGTCATGATGATATAGAAGTCTTCATTTCAAGACCTGCAAAAGTTTCCATCAATCCATGTTACCCTGCCTCCTCTAAGGTCTGTTATATTTTGGCAGCACAGTGAAACCATAACTCAAAATCCACTTCTCTAATCACAGAGTCCCCATGACATTCTATGGTTCTGTGATGTTGTATGGCTTTACTGCAGACTAGTGGATACTGAGGCGTCTGTCCAGACATGCTCTTCAAGGTGGATACAGTCATCTTCATCTGCTGCTGACCACTCAGCTCTGAATCCCTGAGTAGAAATGCCCTAGGTAATAGATAACTACTTCCTTAAAATCTGTGTCTCCTCCTTATGGTAGCCTGTGGTCAACAACTGGTTCATATGGGGGGAAAGGCCTGGCCCTTTGGCCCATTTAGGGGGTAATTCCAAAGTGCCATCCTAATTCCCAGGTTCCTTGTTGGAGCCTCTTAACCTTCATTTGTGATCACATTGCAAGTTTCTCCCTGTTCGCAACGTGACTTTCTCAATTTTGTACTGGTGTATTCCACAAAGGCATCTTCTAGTAAACCTGCATGGAATTCTCCATCACAGTGTTTATTCCCAGGGAACGTGGTCCAGGATAGTTGGTATCAGAAGTGGTCCTAGGTAGCAGTCTCAAGGCAGGAAAATGGAGATGGATTACTCTCCAGTGGGCGGGCAAGGGGGAGCAGATCACTGGTAGTAGATGAACTATTGATAGCCCACAGCTTGGCACCGAAGTGTGGTTGTTTAAAAATTGACCGCTGGCGCACCTGGGTGGCTCAGTGAGTTAAGCATCTGACTTCAGCTCAACTCATGATCTCATGGTTTGTGGGTTCAAGCCCCATGTCGGGCTCTGTGCTGGCAGCTCAGAACCTGGAGCCTGCTTCAGATTCTGTGTCTCCCTCTCTCTCTGACCCTCCCCTGGTCAGTCTCTCTCTCTTTCTCTCTCTCTCTCTCTCAGAAATTAAAAAAAAAAAAACATTTAAAAAAAGTTGACCACTGGTGTACTCAGATGGGAAATCGAGGTGGGTGAGTTTGCTACGCTGGCTGCGGCAATGTCCCTGGCACTAGAAAAGCATGAGAGAAATGGTAACTTAAGGATTATGGAACTGAGTGACTGCTGCTGAGTCTTGACTCTTTGTTGAGGAAAGATAATGACAGGCTCAGAGTGGTTAATCAACATTTCAAGGCAAAATGTGTAATCCAGATAATCTTCTTGATAACACTTAATAAAACCCTAATATCCTGCAGCCAGAAGGCTGACAGAACAGAGGAAAGCTTAGGGTCTAATTATGAGGGAGGTTTAGGGTCTAATTGAGAGGGCAGTGGAACTTTACAGGAGGTTGAAATCTCAGCCTCAGGCAAGCCCCCTGTCACGACCCTGAAACTTGAAAGAGGTACCTGAATAATGCAGGCAAGAACCTTTAACAGTATACATTTCAAGGGGCACCTGGGTGACTCAGTCCATTAAGCATCTGACTTCAGCTCAGGTCATGGTCTCAGGGTTAGTGAGTTCGAGCCCCAGGTTGGGCCCTGTGCTGACAGCTCAGAGCCTGGAGCCTGCTTCAGATTCTGTGTCTCCCTTTCTCTCTGACCCTCCCTTGTTCATGCTCTCTCTCTCAGAAATAAATAAAACATTAAAAAAAAAAATATGAGTTTCACTTTTGCTCCAGGACTATGTTAACTCTCCTGCCCTCTTTTCGATATAGTTCAAAGTCACCTGGACCATCTGGATATTCTGCAGAATGTCTCATTGGTCCATGATGTGAATGACATCGTGGTAGGCTAATCAGACTGATGGGCAAAAGGAAATAGCAAGTTGTAGATATATTCATTATGGAGGGTAGGAAACCAACTCAGTGATAATTCAGGGTCCTACCACATAAATGAGGTTTGTAAGAATTCATTGGGTTTGGTCGTGTTGGGACTTTCCTTTTCAGGTGAGGGCAGATTATTGTAGCTCACACCATTCACAACTGAAAAAGGGAGCCCAGAGCATGGTAGACTTCTTTGTGTTGTAGCAATAGCACGTTTGTTGGTATGTAGGCATTCTGTGCCAGTCTATTTAATGGGGGCACAGAAGGAAGCTAGATTTGATTGGAGCCAAGAATAGGAAAGGTAATGTGGGTCCCTTCCTTTAAAGTCAGATCAAGAGCATGTGCTACATAACAATATAGTCTCCAGGGAACCCCATGTTGCAGCAGAAGCAGGCTGGGGCCCCTAAACCAGCTAAGAAACATATCTGATCAGAGCGTGTTTCCTCATTAAGAAAGAGTCAGGTTTTGTAGGAAATTGTGTATTAGTTGAGGCTAGGTTAAACTTTATCTCCCAGCTAGTTATTCTACAAGAAAGTGAATTTACTCAGTTCTGTGAGTTTATATAATACCATTTTGCCTGAAATATCCAAGTGTATCTAGATCGTAGGCTTAAGAAACTGGGGCTACCGAGGAGAGATTTGTGGTGCCTTGGAGATGAGGTAGCAAACTGGGCATCTACTGAGCTGGTGTTTTGCTGGATCTTTGAGTTCATTATGTGTATATTTATATTAGGAACAGGGTGCAAGGAAGATGGAAGAACACAGCAGTGGTCACAACGGACCTCAGAAAACCATTGTAATGCTCGTTCAACAACTTCAGGGGTTTTCAGCATTCATCCTCAGTGCTGCAGAAGGAAGTGCTTCCAAAGTGCATCAATGAACTTGGAGAAGGTGAGACACTTTACCAGGTTTCATTTAAATACATGCAACATCAAGTTTGTTTATCACCAGAGTCATCACACATCAACCCTAATCCAATTTCTAAAATGTAAAGGATTATATTTTCCAACACTTAATACTAGTATACAAAAACCAAGACAACATTATCTCAAAATAAGAAATAAGGTGATTTTCTCGGAGAGGTGATGCACTTCTGCTCACTTTCCTTTTGATTAATGGCATTGATCTATAAACTAGCTGACAAAGCCAGGAGTGAAATGTACAAGCCCATCATTGATGCTAATTACTCAGCAGATTTAAGCTTATGAATATAGAAGAGAAAGATCATGGAGAGAAAGTCTTTTCCAGTGGTGATAGGAATTTAAAGAAAAAAAATTACTGTTCCTTAGTTTTTTGGTATCTCTCTGTGTTGGTGACCACAGGCATTTTTTAATGGTTTGGTTTTTATTGAGATGGTATGCTATTTGGGGGAAAATAATGACCTGTTGGAAAATCAGTTTATTGAAAAACATGTTTCAAATTGATAGAGACAGCACTCTTTAAAAAAGGCTGAGAGAATAATCAGCAGAATCACACCTCCCAGAATTGATGTGCAAAATGAATGTAACTGTAGATTTAATGTTTTCACCATACCTCACATTTCTCTATGTGAAATGTTTTCTGTTCTCTCCAGTTGCCTCTGGTTTATCTTTTTTCTATACATGAATTTTGCTACAGTATTTCAGAGACTCTCAGAGACTCATTTAATATGTGCTCCACACCACCAGTTGTTATTGTCATAGCTTTTGCAGAAGAAAATCACAATGTACAATAATTGATTTACCAGGAATCTTTTCCACATCTAAGCATTATTTTCAGACCCATTTGTTTTATTTAACTCCGACTCTCCTCCAAATGTCATAATTTTTTATTTATTTTCTTTAATACTTTAAAAAAATGTTTTTATACACAGAATCAGTATTTATGTCTTCATTAATCTCAAAAGACAAAATTTCTACAGGGAGATGTGAGTCAAGGTAAACTTCAGGCAGTATGTATGTGTTATTTTTCTTACAGTTGTGAGAATTATTGTGGTTATGCCGTAATTCTTCCCATTTTCAAAGTCGCTCAAGATGAGGATTTTCTTAATTGGCTTTGAAATAAATGATGCACTGTTACCCAAATGCTTCAGATTCTAGAAGCACCAAATGAAGAAATAATGAGAAATGGGCACGACTATCAATGTGTAGTGAAAATACACTTGTGTATTTGCTTGTGTGTTTACTTATTTATAACTTGCCCACGGAAGCAAATATTTAAGGCAGCAGGATTGAGTTGCATGCTACTTTAGAGCATGGTATTTGAACTTCTCCCAAATGTAATTTATTGGAGCCAATTTCAGTGAACATTTCAGATGGGGTGAATGCTTCTCACAAGAGAAGATGAAGTAATTTAACTGTGTTGGTTTTAGTCTGTGGCAATTTATTTGTTTTCTGGTGAAGGAAGTCTCTTTTCTTCCCCTTTTTGTTTTCTTTTTTAATAGATGTGTGAGCGAAAATTTGGAAGCAATAGCTCCACATCTAATAAATATTCTAATAAATATTCTCTTTTCTGCCAAGTAAAATTTTTAAAAATTTGCTCTTACTTTGGGGAGTGAGGGAAATGGAGTTTGGTTTCCTTAACTAAACTCTTAGGAGTAAAATGGGGGGGCTGTTTTTATCTTACACGTCTGGAAGAATTTTTATTACTCTTGAGAGTAAAGCAAATGGAATTGGCCAAGAAACTCAAGCTCTGCGGCATTAACAGGGACTTCTATTTCGCGTTCAACGGAAGGACCTTTACAAGTCGAAGTGTTCTGCCAGCTTATTCACAGATCCTTTGAAGAGCAAGCTCTTTGGGGGTGCGGGTGGCGCAAGACAAACTTTAATGTAGGTTTGTCCTGCATCACCTTAGAGTAGCGGGAACTCTATTTTCCAGAGTTGCCTTCTCTCAGTGTCCTAGATGAATATGGGCCGCACTCTTGTCTGGCACCTTGTGCTGGAGATTGTACTTGTTCGCTGGTGCAGGAGACAGCCGCTTCTGCTGCGCCCCTCAAGTGTGCTGTCACTTGCCATTTGTCGCTGGCTCACCCGGTGGCTGCCTCAGTTCCCACCACCCCGTCCGCCTGTCTGTGAGTGCGGGGCAGGTAGGTGGGTGTTGTGATGTGGAGGCTGTGAGGTCCTGCTTTCAGCTCCTCGTCATCCTTTTTTATTATAGGAGAAATGTACATTATAGGAGATTTAGAACATTCAGGAAGCTAGTAAAAAATAAACTGTAATCCCAATGCCCCAACAAACTCCTCTAAATATCTTCATGTATATTATCTTGTCAATCATGTATATGTGCACATGTATATATGTATTACTCACATATATTAGAACTGATTCAAGTGTAGAATGCATAAAATATGAGGTTATATACAAAACATGTATCTTTACAGAGTCAATTGTTTTTTGACACAATTAGGATGATATATTATGTAATAGAACACATGATTTGCATATTATAAAATGTGTACATTATAGATATACACAAATAAGAATTTTTCATTGAGTTATATTGTTTATATAGATATTTAGTTTGCACTTTTCTCATTTTAATTTATTATGAGGATTTCTCCAATTCCCAAAATATTTTTGAGAATGTGTTTTAAATCATTGTCTTCAGTTTTTTCCTTTATTTACTCGATCATCAACTGATTGGGTATTCTTGCACCTTTATTTTTTCCTATTATAAGCAACACCATCATGAGAAACTTTTCACATAAAATTCTGTGTAGATCTGAGTCAGGAGCTCGCAGTTTGTGGGATGGAGCCCCACTTGGGATTTTCATTCTCCCTCTGTCTCTGCCCCTCTTCCCTCCCCCTCTCTCTCAAGATAAATAAATAAACTTTAAGAACAAATTGTGTAGATCTGTGTTTATTTCCTGAGAATAACTTCCAGGACTTGGAGTTTCTGATTTAATGGGCACTTTCTTTAATGTTCTTGATAGTTAAGACTAAATTGCCCCAGACTGAATGTTTGTGTTTCCTCAAACTCACAGTTCTTTTTATTTTTATTTCCTTGAGTAGTAAGGAGATAAAATATTTTCTTATCTTTATTGGTCATTATCATTCTTCTCTTGTGAGCTGCACATTTATCTCCTGAACCCAAATTTACATTGTAGTGTCTGCTTTTCCTTATGTTGAGAACTGTTTTTTTTTATCAGTGATTTTAACACTTTAATTGACAAGATGTGGCAAAGTAAATAAAAATAGTTATCATATGAGAATGACTGTGTGGTGAAATTTACATAGATCATTGTTCTTATAAGTTACGATTGAATTTGAAAATGCTTATAAATAGTTTGGCAGAGATCAAATGGACATGAATGCTTGGAAGGTTTAAGATTTGTGCTGAAATTATCCCGGTCAGCAAGATACGAGGAAAGAATAATTGCCTGACACAAGAGATAGAGACTAAGACCCAATTAAGTTTGCAGATCAACTAAGGACATAATAAGATTGTAGTCAAGTGGGAACGAGGTTCAGCAGGATTAAATTGTGAAGCCGCAGATGTGGCTGCCCTGGTCATCAAGTCTTATCCTCATGATGACGGCAATAACATGCAAATAAGGCAAAGATTAAATACATTTGCACAGTGCTACTTTGGAAAGTATTTCAGGGAATTTTGTAGGGGAAAAATATTTGAGGTTGAAAATAAAAGATACTGAGCTGAACTATATATTCTAGACTTCCTTAAGGTTGTGGTAAAGAGATGTAAAAATTCAACTAAATGTCCTGTGTACCCAAGCTGCCTCACCTCTTCAATTTGGAGTTCACGGTTGCATGGGAGAAAGCCGAGGGAATGAAACTGTCAGGGGTCGCTTGGATTGCTGGCCCGGAGGTAGAGGTAGTATAACCTCAGCTCCTTTGGCTCTCCTCCATCCTCCTGACTCAAACTGCTGCAAATGGTACGGAGACAAGCAACTTAACACATTGCAAAGGCATATTTCCCCAAATTTCTGTTTGTTTTTGTCTTCTTTATAGTCGGTTACTGTTTCTCTTTTATTTATTATGACTTTGAAATGGCATTTCATCATACAGAATTTGCGTGAGTGGTCAGAATTCTCTTTATGATCTCTTTACGACGTCTTTCCTTCGTTGTATGTTTCTACTCTACAATCATTTAAAAATCAGCCTATGGTTATCCCTATGGTTTCTATTTCTATGGTAGCTCTTTTGATGGTTTAGTTCTAAACTTTGAAATCTTTTATAAAAGTGGAAATAATTTTTATAATAAGATATGCTCATTTTATTTCCACCCATATATGTCAAGTTGTATATAGTATTTTAAATACTATTCTTTGTTCTCAAATTTGAGATGACACATATATCACAAATCAACATATGTATATTTGTAGGGTTTTTTAAATCTATTTTTGTTTTGCATTCTGTTCCTTTGGGTTTTTCTTCCACTTGTATTTTCCTACTGTGCCAGAAAAAAGAGGAACCCTGCTTCAATATTTTAATTGTAGGACCACAGAAAAAACAATACTTTTTTGAAGAATCTCTGAAGTTTCAACGCAGTTTCTCACGCTCTGTTCTTACATAGTTGTGTCTGAAACAAAACCACACCTTTCTCACAGTATGGAGGAGCCTAAAGTTGAGGTTCTCAAATATCAGTGAGCCTAGAAATTGCTTTGCATAAAAGGTGCACATTGTTGGCTGAATTGCCAAGGATTTCTATTCAGGCAATCTGGGGCGAGGCTTTGAGATCTGAGCATTTAATGAGTATCCAGGAGATTTTGATACCGAGGTTCATGTGGCCTAACCTGAAGAAACAATTGCCTTAGGCCAAATGTTGGCTGATTTTTATAAACTCAAACCATCTATTGGAAACTAAACCAAAACAAGACATTTGACTTTTTATTCTTGAAACTGGTTTTACGGCTGAAATCTGATAATAGGATTTATTTTCTTATTTATTCTGTTCAAAATATTTTGTTTTGACATAAAGGATGCTACTAAATTGCCATTTTAAACATAAAAATTTTCTCCCAAACACAGGCTTGCTTCCACCTCTACCAGCAATGCTGATGCCTATCGATTTTAGTACCTGCCTTGAGGAATGCATAAAAATGGCCAAAGTAAGGGGCGCCTGGGTGGCTCAGTCGGGTAAGCATCCGACTTCGGCTTAGGTCATGATCTCACGGTTCGTGGGTTCGAGCCCCGCATGGGGCTCTGTGCTGACAGCTCAGAGCCTGGAGCCTGTTTCAGATTCTGTGTCTCCCTCTCTCTCTGACCCGCCCCTGCTCACGCTGTCTCTCTATCTCAGAAATAAATAAAACATTAAAAAAAAATTTTTAAATGGCTAAAATACATTATTTAACATCCGCTGATAGTTATCCGTAGACAGTTGTGAGAATTGCCCTCCGCGAGGTGTTGGATCTCCGGAGAAGCATGACAGGAGCACTTAGGATTCTTGAGTGGGTGAAGTTGGTAGGAGCTAAAAACAAACAAACATACAAGCAAGAAACCCACTAGTTTTGTGTCTGTGTTGTGACCCAGTCACAAAGTGAGGTTGATGTCAGGGAGCAATTTCTGTTAAAAAAGAAAAGTTTGTCAGGAAAATGAATGGAGTGACAATATATTGTATGTAAACTGTGTGAGTAAGCTATAATTTAGATCTTCTCAGTAGAGTTGCTGAAAAACTACTTTTCAAAGAGAATCCCAGAAAAAGATACCAGAAATTTTTGATGAGAGAGGAGAGAGAGTCTACAGGGATGAGAAAACCCACTTGGAGGGGGGAAACTGGAGAACATGACTGTTTAGCCCCAAGTGAAGAAAGAGCAGCAGTAAAGAATCCAACATATACTACTGTCAAAGAGAAAGTGCACCAGATAGAGATAACGGTCCAGGAAGACTTTATTTTAAAACTATTTGCAATTAGGGGCGCCTGGGTGGCTCAGTCGGTTGAGCGTCCGACTTCAGCTCAGGTCATGATCTCGTAGTTCATGATTTTGAGCCCCGCACCGGGCTCTGTGCTGACAGCTCAGAGCCTGAAACCTGCTTTGGATTCTGTGTCTCCCTCTCTCTCTGTTCCTCCCTCACTTGTGCTCTCTCTCTCTTCCTCTCTTTCTCAAAAACAAATAAACATTAAAAAAAATTGCAATAGGAGTCAAGACGATTGCAATATGAGAGAGATTGAAGTCAACTCTGCTGAGATAAAAAGCAGGAGAGGCTTTTTAAAATTTTCTTTTCTTTTTCTTTGAGAAAGGGAGAGAGAGAGTGCAAGGGGGGAGAGGCAGAGAAAGAGAGACAGAATCTTATGTGAGCTCCATGCTCAGTGCAGAGTCCAATGCAGGGCTCGATCCCACAACCTAAGCCTGAATCAAGAGTCGGACACTCAACATGCTGAGGCTTCCAGGTGCAGAGATTTTTAAGTGCTGGAAAAGCACTGGAGGACATTGGGAGGGAGTTTGGGCAATGGGATTAAGCTATTTGAGTTTGCTGTTAGCCTCCTACTATCCACAGAGACTGGGAGGCAAGGACACTAGTTTTTCCTTTTTCTCTCTCTTTTTTAAGTTTTTATTTAAATTCCAGGTAGCTAACATACAGCATAATATTAATTTCAGGTACACAATATAGTGATTCAACACTTCTGTACAAAGCTCAGGGCTCATCACAAGTGCCCTCCTTAATCTCCATCAGCCATTTAGTCCATCCCTCACCCACCTCCTCCTGGTAGCCATCAGTTTGCTCTCTCTAGTTAAGAGTCTGTTTCTTAGTTTGCCTTTTTTTTTTTGTCACTTTGCTTGTTTGTCATGCTTCTTTTTTTAATGTTTTACTTATTTCTGAGAGAGAAGGAGAGATAGCATGAGTAGGGGAGGGTCTGAGAGAGGGAGACACAGAATTGAAACAGGCTCCAGGCTCTGAGCTAGCTGTCAACACAGAGCCTGATGTGGGGCTCGAACCCACAAACCAGGAGACCATGACCTGAGATGAAATCGGCAGTCCAACCGACTGAGCCACCCAGGCATCCCTGTTCTGCTTCTTAAATCCCACATACGAGTAAAATCATATGGTATTTGTTTTTCGCTGACTGACTTGTTTTCCTTAGTATAATACTCTCTAGCACCATCCATGACATTGCAAATGGCAAGATTCCATTCTTTTTTCATGTCTGAATAATATTCTATTGTATAGATATACCACTTCTTTTTTTATCCATTCATCAATTGATGGACAAGGGCTGTTTCCATAATTTGGCTATTGTAGGTAATGCTGCTCTAAACATCAGGGTGCATGTATCCTTTTGGATTAGTATTTTTGAAATCTTTGGGTAAATACCCAGTAGTGCAATTGCTGGATCATAAAGTAATTCTATTTTAACTTTTTGAGGAACCTCCATACTGTTTTCCAGAGTGACTATGCAGTTTGCATTCCCACCAGCAGTGCAAGAGCATTCCCCTTTCTCCACATCCTGGCCAATACCTGTTGTTTCTCTGATGGTGAGCAATGATAAACATCTTTTCATGTGTCTGTTGGCCTTCTCTGTATCTTCTTTGGAGAAATATCTGTTCATGTCTCCTGCCCAATTATTTTAATTTGCTGCTAGAACTGATAAACAAATTCAGGAAAGTCGTCAGGTACAAAATCAACGTAGAGAAATCTGTTGCATTTCTATACACCAATAATGAAACAGTGAAAGAGACATTAAGGAATCAATCCCTTTTGCAACTGCGCAAAAAACTCAAGAATACACCTAGGAATAAACCTAACCAAAGAGGTGAAAGTCTTGTACTCTGAAAACTATAAGACACTTGAGCAGTGTTTTTCTTGATGATGACATTTCAGAGCGAGGGCTCCCAGGTCTTTGTGAAAGACAGTCCTGGGTTATGAACTTGGCTGTGAGATTTCCATCTCAGAGGGGGCAGAGAGTGAATTTACTATTGTAAGTTTTCCAAAGTAAATGCTCTTAGAAAAGGGAGGTCACGAGCCTGTAGTCAAGACCACACCTGTCTAAAGTTCAGTCAAGCTGAGGGGAACATCTTGGCCTCTATCCCCTTTTATCAACCTAGGCAACATAGACTGACAGTGAGTAGTGAGAACAGAGAGAAGACATGAATGTCAGCCAGGACACTAAATATCTAGTCAAAGAAAAGCAAATCCCAGCATTCATCTCCAAGAATTTTGATAGCAAGGAAGCCTTTGACACAAAGCTACAGAGACAAGGTAAAGGGACTCTTTGGTTCCTTTGAAGATGAGAATTTGAATAAAAGGAGGAAAATACTGAGATTGTGAATAGCTGAAGTTACAGAGAGAGTTAACACATTTTAAAGGCAAGAGACATTGTCAAAATTCAACATTTTTAGCTGGTATGTTTGAAGCTGACATTGTCTGAATATCAAAGAAGTTAAATTGTTTGTATCATATAATATATATAGTGACAGAGGCAAAGTGTACCATCCATTTTATTGTGGGTAATATCCATTCACTCATTTATTCACATATTTATTCACCCTTTTTTTTTTTCAAATGCTCTAGGGGATTTATAAAAATGATTACATGTCCAATATTATACTTACCGAAGGAAACAATAAGATGATGCATTCAATTCAAAGAAACTTTCAAACAATTCACTTACATATGGGCAGTTAAAATTGCTGAAATACACTTACAAATAGACACAACCCTCGTCAATGTTCACTGTGATAATTAAGAACATTCCATTGCATACAATTTAGGTGCATTTTGTGGAGAAGTTTACATTATCGTAAGTTTTCCATAAATAAAATTGTTGTAAAATAGCTCAAAGACAACAAAAGAATAGATCCTTATAGGGTGGGATAACTCTGGAAGGTACAATCTTTTTTAACTTTTAAAGAAACATTTAGTTTTATTCATTTTGAGAGAGAGAGAGAGAAAGAGAGAGGGAGCATGCCAGTTGTGGAGAGGGGCAGAAGGTGAGGGAGAGAGAGAATCCCAAGCAGATTCTAACTAACATTTAACTGACTGAGCTACCTATGTGCCCCTCTTTTCTCATCTTTTTGATGAAAGATGTTAAAAGTATATATATATATGTGTATATATTTTCTTTCCATTTCACAATCTTTCCTAGCAGGACTCCTCACTAAGTAGTTTATAGTGAAAGTCAGGTTAAAAGTGTCATAAAATGGAAATAAAATTGGAAAACCCTGTTGAGGAGAAAAATAATCCCAATCCTAAATTAATACACTTATTATAGAGCAAGTAAGACAACAGAAAGGAAAATGAGTTGTATAGTTCTAATTACAAATAAAGGCAATAATTAGATTTTTTCAGTAATGCCAACAGAAACAGGCTTGATGCATAAATGATGTATTTTGCATTTTGCTCTCTGCCATCAGCATCCATGCTTACAGCATTGAGCCTTCTTTTTGCCTCTATTATACTTTTTTGGTATCAGGTGCTGGGTTAACTGATTTCTCCATGGATTCCTTGCCCTCTTCTCTTCCTTACATTACCGCCCCCATCTACTTTCATTATACTTTTTATTTACTTGTAAAATGCCATATTATCATTTTTTATATAGAGCCTGAAAAGTCATCCTTACTGCTTCAATATCTGTGCATTTTAAACAAATAAAAATATTGTAATAACCAAATATTTGATTGGCAACTGTTTCAGATTCAAATCAGGAAAGGAAAAAAAAAAAACAACACACAACATTCTGTAGTCATGATCCTGTGGGATGGGAGAAGAGAGTTCTCCAGATGTGTGTAGGTGAAGTTCCTTGAATAGCTTTAATATTTACATTTTGAGAAGCTTTTCAGTGTTGTTGAAAGAATAATGATTGCTATGGAGTACTTCTAAATACACTTGACACTTAATAAACACCTATTTTTATTAACACTAACCTTGATATCTCTTTCAGTAACTGAGCTCAGGATTCAATGCTTAATTATGGGATCCAGGAAGTGTATCTTAAATACTTCTCAGGGTTACTTAACAAATAGACAAACTAGTGACAGAATATATTTCAGTTAAAATAAGTACCTTGCTTAGAGTACGGCATGGGATAAATAAATCTTTCTAAAACTCTTCTTTATTCTAATTGCCTCATTTGCCTTTATCTTTAATTTTTCTACTTTAAAAAGTCATTCTAAAAAATTACAGTAATAATGCCTGCTTATTATAGCAACTTATTCAATAAAGAAAAAGTTAATAGTGTCTTTTTTTTTTATCAGTTAGGCATGCTTTGGAAATGCAAATAACAGAAAATGATAGTCATGAATATATATTTTTCTGATCGAAGCAGAAGCTTTTATGTAAGCAGTGGCTGGTCGTGATTGTATCTCTCAGCTCCTTTGGCATGTTTCTCACAGTTACAATAGAATCGCTCCAAGAATCATATTTGAGTGTGTAGGGAAGGAAAAACAATTTTTCCCTCTGCCCTTCTAAGCTCTTGACTGAGACCTTTGTAATAAAAAACAAATAAGCAAGATAAAACCAAAGACAAGCTTATCAACATGTATACCTGTGTATACATAGAGAATCCCCGGGGGGAAATGAGTCCTTCCTCAAAGTGGCCTAGATACTGGCTTCCATACCATCTAGGGCTGAAGTCAAAGAAAGAAGCTTATGGGGGTGGGGGTTCAGCTGGAGAAACGGGGTAAACAAAGCTCCTCTTTCCAGCACAGAGAGGAAGACACCCTAACGAATGGAGATTTCCTTTATAAATGTAGATGTCCCTTCCAGAAGGACCACAGTCTACAATGTTTGCAGGTCTCTGTGTCTGCAGGTTCTCAAAACAGTGAGCTCAGCATAATCTTATGCCCACAAGGCAGGTTTGGGGATGCATTTCCGTTGCCCTTCAAATTTAAGGCGGGGAAGGCGGTGCTAGCTGCTTCCGTCCCTCTTAGTTTGAAGTCCCCATCTGACTGTCCTTTCGCCCCATTGGCTAGAACTTGAGGACACCCACCTGCAAGCATCTGGGTAGCCCAACTTTCAGGCCAGGGTAAGGGAAGAGGTAAGGGAAAAGGCAGGAGGGACGGCTTTCAGAAGGCCCTCCCTGCACCTTGTCAGTCCCGTTCCCCTGGGGTGTTAACCCTCTGGTGTGTAGCCTGCTCCTTTTACACACAAACACACACATTTCTATACACTGTACACATGTATTAACGACAAAAATAGGATCATATCTGCCACTTTTTTCTTTACATATTGTCTACTTTATATAATATAAACAAGAATCATGGCGTCTGGGTGGCTCAGTCGGTTAAGCCTCAGACTTTTGATTTCTGCTCAGATCATGATCTCGTGGTTCATGAGTTTGAGCACTCCATTGGGAGTGGGAGCCTGCTTGAGATTCTTTCTTTCTCTCTGCCCCTCCCCACCCTTTCAAAAACAAATAAAGGAACATTAAAAGCAAATAAGACTCTGCATATATATGGTATAATAACAAATATATATTATAATATATTATATCTAATATAATATATAAAATATATATATTCCAAAGGCTTCCCAAATTTGGGTATATGTACACCTATATGCATGTATATGTTTTTATACATCTAAATATGTGTGCACTATTTATTTTTATATGTATTTTATTTATGTGTGTGTGTGTATACATATATATGCATACATATATAATGCATATGAAAAAACATATATTTATACATATATACCTGTGTAGATTCACCCATATCTGCAGATTTTTAATTTCCATGAGTGAGGATCGTTACAGTAATATATCTGCATAAAAAGACCTAAACGTTTTTTATTTTTTTACTTTATTTTTATTTAAAAAAATTTTTAACGTTTATTTTTCAGACAGAGAGAGACAGAGCACAAACTGGGGAGAGGCAGAAAGAGAAGGAGACACAGAATTTGAAACAGTCTCCAGGCTCTGAGCTGTCAACACAGAGCCCAATGCAGGGCTCAAACCCACGGACCGCGATATGAGCAGAATTCGGATGCCTAATTGACTGAGCCACCCAGATGCCCCTGTTGTAATAAGTTTGTGTTTTTTTTTTTACAAATAGTTTATTGTCAAATTAGTTTCCACATAACACCCAGTGCTCATCCCACAAGTGCCCTCCTCCATCCCCATCCCCCACCCCCCACATCCATCAGTTCTCAGTTTTGTCAGCATTCAAGAGTCTCTCATGGTTTGCCTCTCTCCCTTTCCCCCACCATTACCCCCTTCTCCTCCCCCTTGGTCCTCTGTTAAGTTCCTCCTAATCCTCCTATAGTTGCAAACATATGATATTTGTCCTTCTCTGCCTGACTTATTTCACTCAGCATAACACCCTCAAGGTCCATCCATGTTGCTATACATGGCCAGATTTCATTGTTTCTCATTGCCATGTAGTATTCCATGGTATAGATAAACCACATCTTCTTGATCCATTCGTCATTGATGGACACTTAGGCTCTTTCCATGTTTTGGCTATTGTTGAGAGTGCTGCTATGAACATTGGGGTACATGTGCTCCTATGCCTCAGCATTTCTATATCCCTTGGGTAAATTCCTAGCAGTGTTATTGCTGGGTCATAGGGCAGTTCTATTGTTAGTTTCCTGAGGAACCTCCACACTGTTTTCCAGAGGGGCTGTACCAGTTTACATTCCCACCAACAGTGGAGGAGGGTGCCCGTTTCTCCACATCCTCGCCAGTGTCTCATGTTCTCTGATTTGCTCATTTTAGCCACTCTGACTGGTGTGAAGTGGTATCTCAGTGTCGTTTTGATTTGTATTTCCCTGATGAGGAGGGCTGCTGAGCATCACTTCGTATGTTTGTTGGCTATCTGGATGTCCTCTTTGGAGAAGTGTCTGTTCATATCTTCTGCCCATTTCTTTACTGGGTTGTTTGTTTTTGGGTGTGGAGTTTGGTGAGTTCCTTATAGATTCTGGATATCAACCCTTTATCTGATGTCATTTCCGACTATCTTTTCCCATTCCATTGGTTGTCTATTAGTTTTGTGGGTTGTTTCCTTTGCCGTGCAGAAGCTTTTAATCTTGATGAGGTCCCATTCGTTTATTTTTGCTCTTGATTCCTTTGCTTTAGAGGATGTGTCAAGTAAGAGATTGCTGCGGTGGAGGTCAAAGAGGTTGTTTCCTGCTTTCTCCTCTAGGGTTTTGATGGTTTCCTGTCTCACATTCAGGTCCTTTATCCATTCTGAGTTTATTTTTGTGTATGGTGTGAGAAATTGATCTAGTTTCATTCTTCTGCGTGTTGCTGTCCAGTTCTCCCAACACCATCTGTTAAAGAGGCTGTCTTTTTTCCATTGGATATTCTTTCCTGCTTTGTCAAAGATTAGTTGGCTGTATACTTTTGGGTCCACTTCTGAGTTCTCGATTCTGTTCCATTGGTCTATGTGTCTGTTTTTGTGCCAATACCATACTGTCTTGATGATGACAGCTTTGTAGTAGAGGCTAAAGTCTGGGATGTGATCCCTCCCGTTTTGGTTTTATTTTTCAGGATTACTTGGGCTATTCGGGGTCTTTTGTGGTTCCATACAAATTTTAGGATAGTTTGCTCTAACTTTGAGAAGTATGCTGGTACAATTTTGATTGGAATTGCGTTGAATGTGTAGATAGCTTTGGGTAGTAATGACATCTTAACTATATTTATTCTTCCTATCCAGGAGCGTGGGATGTTTTTCCATTTCTTTGTGTCTTCTTCAATTTCTTTCATAAGTTTTCTATAGTTTTCATCATACAGATCTCTTGTATCCTTGGTTAGGTTTATTCCGAGGTATTTTATGGTTTTTTGTGCAATTGTGAATGGGATCAGCTTCTTGATTTCTCTTTCTGTTGCTTCATTGTTGGTGTATAGAAATGCAACCGATTTCTGTACGTTAATTTTGTACCCTGCAACTTGGCTAAATTCTTGGATCAGTTCCAGTAGGCTTCTGGTGGAGTCTGTAGGGTTTTCTATGTAGAGTATCATGTCGTCTGCAAAAAGTGATAGTTTGACTTCCTCTTTGCCAATTCTGATGCCCTTTATTTCCTTTTGTTGTCTGATGGCTGATGCTAGGACTTCCAGCACTATGTTAAACAGCAGTGGTGAGAGTGGGCATCCCTGTCATGTTCCTGATCTCAGGGGGAAACCTCCGTTTTTTCCCGTTGAGGATGATGTTAGCTGAAGGCTTCTCATAGATGGCTTTGATGATGTTTAAGTAAGTTCCTTCTATCCCAACTTTATCTAGAGTCTTTATTAAGAAGGATGCTGTATTTTGTCAAATGCTTTTTCTGCATCTATCAACAGGATCATAGGGTTTTTATCTTTTCTTTTGTTGATGTGATGTATCATATTGATTGATTTACGAATGTTGAACCAGCCCTGTAACCCAGAAATGGATCCCACTTGATCTTGGTGGATAATTCTTTTTATGTGCTGTTTAATTCGATTTGCAAGGATCTTGTTGAGAATTTTTGCATCCGTATTCATCAAGGATATTGGCCTGTAGTTCTCTTTTTTTGTAGGTCTCTGTCTGGCTTGGGAATCAGAGTGATGCTGGCTTCATAAAATGAATTCAGGAGTTTTCCTTCACTTCCAATTTTTTGGAATAGCTTGAGAAGAATGGGTATTAACTTTGTTTTAAACGTCTGGTAGAATTCCCCAGGAAAGCCATCTGGTCCTGTGCTCTTATTTGTTGGGAGATTTTTGATCACTGATTCGATTTCCTCACTAGTTATGGGTCTGTCCAGATTTCCTACCTCTTCCTATGTGAATTTTGGTGGTGGGTGTGCGTTTAGGAATTTGTCTATTTCTTCTAAGTTGTCCAATTTGTTGGCATATACTTTTTCATAGTATTCCCTGATAATTTCCTGTATTTCTGAGGGGTTGGTTGTAATAATTCCATTTTCATTCATGATTTTGTCTATTTGAGTGCTCTCTCTTTTCTTTTTGAGAAGTCTGGCTAGAGGTTTGTCAATTTTGTTTATTTTTCCAAAAAACCAACTCGGTTTCATTGATCTGTTCAATTGTTTCTTTGGTCTCTATGTTGTTTATTGATGCTCTGATTTTTACAATTTCTCTTCTTCTACTGGGTTGAGGGTGTTCTTGTTGCTCTGCCTCTAGTTCTTTTAGGCGAGCTGTTAGATTTTGGACTTGTGCTTTTCTAGTTTCTTGAAATAGGCCTGGAGAGCAATGTACTTAAGACTGCCTTTGCCACATCCCATAGATTTTGGATTGTTGTGTTTTCATTTTCGTTTGTTTCCATATATTTTTTAATTCCATCCCTAATTGCCTGATTGGCCCATTCATTCTTTAGTAGGGTGGTCTTTAACCTGCATGTTTTTGGGGGTTTTCCAGGCTTCTTCCTGTGGTTGATTTCAAGTTTCAAAGCATTATGATCTGAGAGTGTGCATGGTATGATCTCCATTCTTTTATATTTATTGAGGGCTGCTTTATATCCCAGTATGTGATCTTGGAGAATGTGTCATGTGCACTTGAGAAGAAAGTAAATTCCTTGGCCTCAGGATGTAGAGTTCTAAAGATATCTGTCGGATCCATCTGGTCCAAAGTGTCTTTCAAGTCCATTATTTCTTTAGTGATTTTCTGTCTGGTTGACCTATCCATTGCTGTAAGTGGAGTATTGAAGTCCCATGCTATTAGCACATTCTTATCTATGAGCTTGTTTCTCTTTGTGATTGTTTTATATATTTAGGAGCTCCCATATTCGGTGCATAGACATTTATGATTGTTAGTTCTTCCTGATGGATAGACCCTGTAAGTATTATGTAATGCCCTTCTTCATCTCTTGTTATTGTCTTTAATTTAAAGTCCAGTTTGTCTGATATAAGTATAGCTACTCCGGCCTTCTTTTGATTTCTAGTAGCATGATATATATTTCTCCATCCCCTTACTTTTAATCTGAAGGTATCTTCAGGTCTCAAATGAGTTTCTTGTAGACAGCATATAGATGGATTTTGTTTTTTTATCCATTCTACTACCCTATGTCTTTTGATTGCAGCATTCAGCCCATTTACATTCAGTGTTATTAGTGAGATATGTGGGTTTAGATTCTTTGTGTCCTTTGTGGGGTTCATGCTTATGGTGGTGTCTCTGTTATCTTTGTTCCTTGCAACCTTTCCTTCAGAGCATTCCCCTCAGGATTTCTTGTAGGGCTGGCTTCGTGGTGACAAATTCTTTCAATTTCTGTTTATTTGGAAAGGTTTTTATCTTTCCTTCTATTTTGAATGACAGGCTTGCTGGGTAGAGGATTCTTGGCTGCATATTTTTACTGCTCATCACATTGAAGACCTCTTGCCATTCCTTTCTGGCCTGCCACGTTTCAGTAGCTAGCTAGGTCTGTCACCACTCTGATAGGTTTCCCTTTGTATGTTAGGGCCCTTTTCTCCCTAGCTGCTTTCAAAATTCTCTCCTTGTCCTTATATTTTGCCATTTTTACTATGATATGCCTTGCAGAAGGTCAATTCAAGTTACGTCTGAGGGGGGTCCTCTGAGCCTCTTGTATTTCAACGTTTACTTCTTTTCCCAGGTCGCAAAAGTTCTCTGCTATAATTTGTTCCAGGACTCCTTCAGCACCTTTCCCTCTCTCTTCCTCTTCTGGGATTCCTATGATACGGATATTGTTGCGTTTGACTGTGTCGCTGAGCTCTCGAACTCTTCTTTCATGTTCCTGGATCAGTTTGTCTCTTTTTTTGTCAGCTTCTTGTTTTTCTATAATGGTGTCTTCTAAATCACTTATTCTTCTTTCTTCCTCTTGAATCCGTGCACTGGAGGCCTCTAATTTATTATGTATCTCATTTATCGCATTTTTAAATTCTTCATGTCTATTTTTATTTTCCATTCTGTCTATAGCCATAGTTTCTTTGATGTCCCCTATGTTTTTTTCAAGCCCAGCTATTAATTTTACCATTATTATTCTAAAATCTTGTGCAGTTATGCTGCTGATATCTGTTTTGAGCAGTTCATTAGCTGTCATTTCTTCTTGGAGTTTCTTTGGAGGATAGCTCTTTCATTTCGTCATTTTAGTTAGCTTTCTGGCTCTTGTCAGTTTTAAAGAGCTGTTATATCTTTGTATCTAAGAGCGCTGCTATATACAAGAAGACTCTTTGACTGTCCAGAGCCTATCCTTTCAGAGAGTGTTTTTTGAATGGTATCTCTTGGTCTCTCTTGTTGGGACTTTGGTTATTTTATTTTCCTATTCGTAGTGATATTTGGGACTCTCCAGCTTGTGTACTCTGGCTTGTTTCTTGAGGTAGCCCTGGAAAAGAAAACAGACAGACAAACACACAGGGAGCAGGAGCACACAAACGCACAGGCTAATTTAACTAACATGCAAAGCGAGAGGGAAAACGAAAACGTTAAGAGAAAAGACGGAGGAGGACGGCGAATAATAGGGAGTATAAAATACATAAAAGGGTCAAAAAGGAGAAAAGAAAAGGAAAAAAGAAGAAAACCGATGGACAAAGAACGGTTTAAAGCATATCACCGGATTTCCCAGCTACAGTTAAATAGCCGTGTGTATACAGTGCTGCTTGAAGAGCATAGAGAAGCAGAGAGAAGACTGGGCGGGATGAGGCACAATTGGAAATAGAATGAACAGGCAGAAGGAATACGAAGCTTTTTTCAAAGAGGTAAAGGGTAGAATATGGTTTGATAGGTGAGAGAAGAATGCTGGTATTATCCAGAGAAACTATATAGTCTAATTACTCCTCAGAGAAAGAGATGAAAAGGTCAGGAGGTGTAGAATTTACATCTACAGAATGGACTAAATTTGATTGTTTAAGTACGCTGGTGACCAGAGGTAATCAGGTCAGTGTTCTGCGGAAAAAAAGAAAAAAAAAACCAAAACCAAAAACAAACCAAAAAAAACCCCAAAAAACAAACAAACAAAAAAACAGAAACAACATACAAAGAAAAAAGGGGGGCGGGAAGGAAGGAGGGCAGCTCTCAAGCAGGGATGGGCGTGGTGTGATCCAATGAGTCGGGCGGCAGTTCTGCCTGGAGGTTGTACGGAGGAGAGTGGCGATGCTCCATCTCGCTTTTATAGGCGTGTAACCTTCCTAGGCCAGGGGCTCAGGCAAAGTTTGTTGTGCTTTTCAACCCAGGCCAGTCCCAGCCTCCAAACCCTAGGCCAAGCACCCCGCTGAAATTGCCTCAGGCCATCCGCTGGCTTCCCCCTCAGGGCGATTCCAATCTTCCAGGCTGGCTCTGGGGGCGGGGCCAGAAGCCGCTGCTCCTCCTCCTCCGGGTGGGGCTGGGGGGCCTGGGCGGGGCGGGGGGCTTTGTCTGCCGGCGCGCTGAGCCCGCTGCAGTGAGGAAATCAAGTTCCCTCTGTGTCTCAATCACCCAAAACACGAACTCGAGGTCACATCTGCCAGGTTTTAGCGCCTTGCCTTCCCTCTAGAGCTCCAGCCAGCCAGGAGCACGGCCGCCGGCGCCCGCGCGCCTCCTCGGGGGCCCAGGCCCGCCTGGAGGGTGATGGGTGCGGGCGCGCAGCCTCTCCCCGCCAGCCAGGCGCCCGCACAGAGAAGCAAATCGGAGCGCAGCCCCTCCTGGGCGACTTGGAGCGTGGAGGGGCCTGACGTGCAGGTATTTTGTGCGCAAAGATTTTCTACCCCCCGAGCGGAGGTTTTTCCCCTGAGAGGAGGTTTTTCTGTTTCGGACTCTCTTTTTCCCCTCTCACTCCCCACAGAGGGGGTGGCCCGTCTCTCCGGTCTCCAATCCAGGCCCGATATTTACTTCCCCAGTTCACACTCACGTTAGAAGGCTTTCTCAGTGGAATCTGCGTCCTTTCTCTCCCAATCTCTTGGGTGTGGTACGGCCTCCTATGGCTTCAGATCTTTTCCGTGTGACGCCTGCGTGCAAGTGCAGGTACGGAGCCCCCTACTTCTCCGCCATCTTGCCCCTCCCCCCGTTGTAATAAGTTTAGTCTCTATCTGCATTTTATGTGATTTTCTATTTCTCCCTATTTTGTCCATCCTTAGATAATAGTGATATTTTAATGATTGGCAATCTAATGAGGCACATCAACAGATTTATGATACACACTTATAAATAATGGACCTGAAGCTCAGACTTACTAGTTCAAGGTGATTGAATCATGAAGAGTTGAACAGTTAGTTTGGTCTTGTTTCATTTTTGAACACCGGCCCCTTCTGTTTCTAAAGGAGTACATGTTAATCTCAGCTCTGTGTGATTATTTTAGGGCTAAATCTTGTTCTTTCTCCCCATTTTTTCTTTCCTACTTAAAGAACCGTAATTTATCCCACTCCGTTTTCTACGAAACCCCTGCCTTCCAGGGGTTCACTTGCTTGGTATTTAGAGATTAAAACAACCTTGGGGGACCTGGGTGTCTTAGTTTGTTAAGCTTCCAACTCCTGATTTCAGTTCAGGTCACGATTTCATGGTTCATGGGATCAAGCTCTATGTCAGGCTCCTCATCGACAGCATGGGATCTGCTTGGAATTCTTTCTCCCTACCTCTCTCTCTGCCTCTCCCCTGCTCACATGTATGCTCTCTTTCTCAAAATAAACTTGAAAAAAAAACCACCCTTATGTTGATAGAGCTGATGATGGCATAATAGGCTGAAAGACTGTTGTTTTCCTCATCTTAAGACCTAACACATAGAGATTTTTAGATGTTATATCGAGTTGCTGGATTGTGTGCAGATGTCTTGTACACACAAGGGTTTCACCACGAGCTGTCTTTCTACCACTATTGTAGATGCAGAGCACCCTGAGTTTCTCCACCACATCATGTTTCAAAGGTAAGCTTTACTGTGCATACATACTCTAAGCATAATTTTCTGATAGATACTATTTTCTTGTGATAAAATTATTTACATAGATGTCAGATGCAAGTTATTGTAAGAATAAGATCTGAGGTTAAAGGCGCATCTCTTAGTTTGAATCCCTCTACTTGCTCTGTCACCTGCAGCTCTGCGGGGAACTACTTATGAGACCAGAAAGCTATCAATCTGAAGCTACTCCATCCCCATTCCGTTATCACCACCACTGCTTGCTCAAGGGGGGTAAAATGCTGGTGGGTTCTACAAGAAGGGCAACCAAGTATAAGTCACTTTTAAAATCTGATGTATTATACTGGCATTATTATGTTAGTAAACGTTTAAATATGTATTAGAAAACAAGTATGCTTCATGAGCGAAAACATAGATGTAAACATTTTAAAATGCAAGATTCCTAAGTTATCCATTTACTGTTTTTCTTCAGTCTATAAGGGCACTAATCGAATTTACAATGTGTGTATTTAAGAGCACCCTGTTTATATATGACTTTACACGATAACCGATGGGTACAATTTTACCACAACTTTCTATAATAACGAATATGTTTCATGTTCACAAATACAACATGAAAAAGTCAATATCCCATTTTATTTTCAAAGTGATACATGAAAAGGAACTTCAAGATTTATAGAATTTTAAATTCAATTAAGTTTAAGTTACATTAAAAATCTTCAAATCTATTGATCCCCATCCAAAGCAGAATTTTGTCTACAATATTCAACTTTAGCTTATTTTTAGAGACCGTCTTTATATCACAGTTCATTCCAATTTCAGAAAGTTTCAAGTGTTGGAAAATTTTCTTTTTACTTTGTCAAAATCGGCTTCACTGTAATTTCCACACACTGGCCCTGGTTCTATTCCCTGAAGCCACACAGGATACATTTCATCCTCTACCTCATGACAGTCCTTCAAATATTTGTGAATAATTCTTCCCATAAGACATTTCTGCCCCAGCTAAATATGTCACTTAATTAAACCTTTCTTCATATAACAAGTTGTCTGACCCTTTTCATCATCATAGTTACTCATCCCAACATGCAAGTTTATTATTTTTTTAGTGTTATGACCAAAATTCATATGTAATGGAAGTGAATTTTCTCATAGAATGTGGAAACATGCACATTGTAGGGAATGAGGCTGACTGAACTGCAAACAACCCTTCAGATGATGTCTCACCAAAGAGAATATTCCAGACCAATAGCTCCCTTCATCTGAACATGCTGCTTTTATCAATGTAGCCCAAGGCTGTATCAGCTTCTAGAACATCAACAGGAGAATGTAAGTGGATGCTGACATTTCTCTGGTCTGAAGGTGATATTTAATTTTCATAACACAAAGATAAAAAAATTATTGAAGTCTAATAATCATGTTTAACATTTCAATGTATTTGCTAGATAGAATTTATAAAATACAATTTCAGAGAGGTGCCTGGGTGGCTCAGTGGGTTAAGCCTTTGACCCTTGATTTTGGCTCAAGTCATGATATCACAGTTTGTGAGGTCAAACCCCACATTGGGCTCCACACTGATAGTGCAGAGCCTGCTTAGGATTCTCTGTCTCTCTGTCTCTCTGTCTCTCTGTCTCTCTGTCTCTCTCTCTGTGTGTCTCTCTCTTTCCCCCTCTCTCTGCCCCTATCCTGCTGTGTCTGTTTCTCTCAAAATAAGTAAAGTTTAAAAAATGTTTAAGGCAGTCAGTTCCTCTAGGTAGAATATGCTAAAGGTGTTTTCCCTTCACTGGGCTCTCTGCCATATAGCGTGAGCTTGAGCCCCACTTCTGGTGGACATGAGCTCCCCTTCGGGTGAGCCCCACTTCTCTCTCTGTCTGCCCCTTTCTCACTTGCACCCCCTCTCAAAAAAATAAAACCAAAGTATGTTTTTTTTAACATTAAACCTGATTGGTAGTGACATTAGCAGGAATGGGGGGAAAAGGATGTCCCCAAATCCTCCCCATAAAAGCATCAAGGATACTGGCAAAAGTATCTGAGTCAACTCTTTTCAGAACTCTGAAAATTTAGAAGAGGTTGGCTTGCAGGAATCGGGGAGCATTTATTTAAGCAAAACAGTAGAATCTCTATAAGACAGTGATGTTTCTGTTGTTTTAACTTGCTCTATAGCCATTCTCTTCTCCTCGCACTCCCCCCCAACCCCATGCTCTGCTGCCCCCGGTAGCTTTGAAAAACAGCCCATAAGTATAGTAAAAAAAAAAAAAATCAACAGCCTGACATCCACTGGAAGTGGCAGCATAAGTTTGAAGGAACTTCAAAACCCCATTTGGCCTATCTGATAGTTCCCTGGAAGCCCACACTTGCAAGTCTTCCCTTAATCTAACTCAGAGGTCTACCCCGTGTGAGTAGCTTTTTCTCCTGGGGGCATTTGTCAAAAATTGTCAGCAGCGATTGTTTAACATCAGAGCTGTTTCAGACAGTGAGTAACATTTGGGACAAACAATAGATTAACCAAAATTTGAAAAGTAAAATCTTGGGGGTGAGATGTTTGTTAAGAGTTTTGAAAAGCTCTGACAGATTTCTGGGCACCTAGAAGCTCACACACATGTGTAGGGCTATGCATACATGCCCTGGACTGGCTGCACATTCGGGAAAAGCTTGAGGAGGCCGTAAGCGCTCACCTCTGGCCTTTCTCGAGGCTTTCATTAGTCACTACAGGTGAAGGCAGAGTTACCTACTACCTGGCCCAGTGGTAGAGGCAGGCCTCAACACAGACACAGAACCCCTGGGCTACTTATTGGCTCCAGACATTTAGGGAAATCACTGACTAATAATTAGGTGACCATTAAAACTAAACAAACAGATACTTCAATGGCTACACAAGATAAAGATGTTACAGAATTCATTTAGAAAATTAGTTTAGTAACAAAACAAATAGTAGCACAAATACATACCCGCAAAGACAACATCAGCACCACTACCAAACATAGGCATCAGGAAAGGATCTTCTCAGGTTTGTGATATTATATTATCTAAAATGTCTGGTTTTAGCAATAACAATAAAAATGTGATGTATAAAAACAAGAATATGCCCGGGGCGCCTGGGTGGCTTAGTCGGTTAAGCGTCCGACTTTCGCTTAGGTCATGATCTCGTGGTTCGTGGGTTCGAGCCCCGCGTCGGGCTCTGTGCTGACTGCCAGCTCAGAGCCTGGAGCCTGTTTCAGTCTGTGACTCCCTCTCTCTCTGACCCTCCCCTGCTCACGCTGTCTCTCTCTCTCTCTCTCCTAGAAAAAAAAAATAAAAAAAAAAAACAAGAATATGCCCTATGCAAAGGGGAGGGGGAAATGGTCAATAGGAACTATCCCTGAAGAATTCCAGACATTGGATTTATTCAACAAAAATTTAAAGTTTCCAATTTTAAATATATTCAAAGAGCTAAAGGGAATCATGTCTAAAGAACTGAAAGAAGTTATGGTAGTAGCATATCACAAAATAGAGAATATGTAGTCATAGGTGTTTATTTAAAACAAATAGAGGGGCGCCTGGGAGGCTCTGTCGGTTAAGCTCTGACTTCGGCTCAGGTCATGATCTCGCGGTTCATGGGTTCGAGCCCTGCGTCAGGCTCTCTGCCGAATGCTCAGAGCCTGGAGCCTGTTTTGGATTCTGTGTCTCCCTCTCTCTCTGAGCCTCCCCTGTTCATGCTCTGTCTTTCTCTGTCTCAAAAATAAATAAACTACAAATTTTTTGGTAAATGAAAAAAAAACAAATAGAAATTCTGGAGTTGAAAAGTATAGGAACTGAAATAAAAAAATTCTAGAAGGCTTTACAAGTATATTTGAGAAGGCGGAAGACAAGAATTTGTGAAATTGAAACTTTATCAGTTGAGATTATCCAGTCCGAGGAACAGAAAGAAAAAAGAATAAAGAAAAATGAAAAAAGAATAAAGAAATGAGCAGAGACTACTGGTTTGGCATCCAGTATACCAGTATAGGCCTAGTGGGAGTCCCAGAATAAGATAAAAGGGAGAAAGGGACAGAAAGAATAAAAACAAAAAATAACAAACAAACAAACAAACAAAACGGAAAAAACATAGGCTGACAGATTATCAAATTTGATGAAAAAGTTGAATCTATAGATGCAGGAAGCTTAACAAACTTCAAGTAGGATAACTTGGGGAGGAGGAGGAGAAGAAGAAGAAGAAGAAGAAGAAGAAGAAGAAGAAGAAGAAGAAGAAGAAGAAGAAGAAGAAGAAGAAGAAGAAGAAGAAGAAGGAGAAAAGAAGAAGAAGAGAGAGAAGAAGAAGAAGAAGCAGAAGAAGAAGAAGAAGAAGAAGAAGAAGAAGAAAGAAGAGGAAGAAGAGGAAGAAGGAAGAAGAAGAAGAAGAAGAGGAAGAGAAGAGGGAAGAAAAGAAGAAGAGGAAGAAGAAGAAGAAGAAGAGGAGGAAGAAGAAGAGAAGGAGAAGAAGGAAGAAGAAGAAGAAGAAGAAGAAGAAGAAGAAGAAGAAGAAGAAGAAGAAGAAGAAGAAGAAGAAGAAGAAGAAGAAGAAAGAAAGAAGGAGAAGGAGAGGAAGAGGAAGAGGAAGAAGAAGAAGAAGAAGAAGAAGAAGAAGAAGGAGGAGGAGGAGGAGGAGGAGGAGGAGGAGGAAAAGAAGAAAGAAAAATTCCCCACATTTAACAAGCTGTCAAAAGCCACAGGTGACTCTTGAAAGCCAAAAGAAAGGGCGAATTAATTATACTAGGGATTTTAAATAAGATTAATAGCAGATTTCTCATCCTTTTAAATATAAGGAATAAACAGAGGGTTGCTGGATGGGTTGTGGGAGGAAGGATGGGCTAAATGAGTGAGGGGCATTAAGGAACCTACTCCTGAAATCATTGTTGCACTGGATGCTAACTAACTTGGATAAAAATTTAAAAATTAATTAATTAAAAAAAATTTTTAAAGCAGATTTCTCATAAGACAAAACCACCAGCATCACCAACAGAAAACAGTGGAAGGGCATACCAATGTTGCCAAAATAAAAAACTTTCAGATAAGAATTTCATATCCAAGGGCGTCTGGATGCCTCAGTCAGTTAAGCATCCAATGCTTGGTTTCAGTTCAGATCATGATCTCACGGTTCGTCGCTTCAAGCCTCACGTTGGACTCCATGACGGCAGTATGGAGCCTGCTTGGGATTCTCTCTCCCTCTCCCTCTGCCCCTCCCCACCCATTCAAAATAACATTCTTTTTTTTTTTAATATTTTTTAATGTTTTATTTATTTCTAGGAGAGAGTGAGAGAGACAGTGTGAGCAGGGGAGGGTCAGAGAGAGAGGGAGTCACAGACTGAAACAGGCTCCAGGCTCTGAGCTGGCAGTCAGCACAGAGCCCGACGCGGGGCTCGAACCCACGAACCACGAGATCATGACCTAAGCGAAAGTCAGACGCTCAACCGACTAAGCCACCCAGGCGCCCCCAAAATAACATTCTTTTAAAAGAATATCAAATCCAATAAAACTGGCCTTCAAAAATGAAGGAGAAATTAAGACATTACCAGATAAGCAAAAAGTTTATACTTTCCACTGACACTAAGGGAGTTTAGGATGAAGTGAAGGATAAACCAAGTCATAATGCCAAACTAAAGACCACCAGTAAACATAAGTACATAGGCAAATATAAAATACAGTATAAACACATTAATTACAGTTACATATCTGCATCAAGACATAAACGTTATTGCTTTTAAGAGATACTAAAGATTGTAGCAACTTTTACCTCCACCAGCACTTTATGTGACTTTCTATTTCTCCCTACTTTGTCTAGCATTGGGTAGTAGGGATATTTTAAAGATTAGCAATCTGGGGGCGCCTGGGTGGCTTAGTCGGTTAAGCGTCTGACTTTCGCTTAGGTCATGATCTCGTGGTTTGTGGGTTCGAGCCCCGCATTGGGCTCTGTGCTGACTGCCAGCTCGGAGCCTGGAGCCTGTTTCAGTCTGTGACTCCCTCTCTCTCTGACCCTCCCCTGCTCACGCTGTCTCTCTCTCTCTCCTAGAAATAAAAAAAACATTAAAAAAAATTAAAAAAAAAAAGATTAGCAATCTGATGAGGCACGTCAGAATCCTATGTAGTTGGAATCATACAGTGGCAGCCTTTTCAAATTGCTTTCTTTTACTCACTAATATACATTTAAGGTTCCTCCATGTCTTTTCATAACTTGCTAGCTCATTTCTTTTTAGCACTGAATCATCCCATAATCTGGATGTATCACAGTTTATTTATCTAGTCACCTGTTGAAGGGCATCGTCATTGCTTCCAAGCTTTATTTTCTTTAAATATATAAATATTTACTCCCAGCTGCGACTTTTCTTATTCTCTTGGGTAGTTCAGTATTTTCATTCTACATTTTTAATCCCCCAAATAAGATATTATTGTTATTATCATCATTATTACCATGATATAACATTTGTTTATATTTACCTATTAAGTTTAACATTTCCTGAATTCCTTATTTTTACTTGCATTTTAGACGTTCTTGGGCTTACTTTTCTTCTTCTTGAAGAATATCCCTTAGATGTTCATATAGTAAATGTTTTTGGGTGCCAAACACGCTCAATTTTGCATATGTCCAAAAGTAGCTTTCTATCTCCCTCATTTCTGAAGGTCAGTTTGGCAGCCAGTTACACAACTTGAAGAGAATAGTCTTTTTCTGAAATATTTTGAATGATGTGTTTGTATGTGATATTTTACATCATAGTGTGTTTTTAGGCTAATTGTTACTTTAAGTGGTAATTGTGTTTTCTTTTGCTTGGTTGCTTTGAAGTTCTACTCTTTGTCTTTGATGTTTCAAAGTTTCACTGCCCTCTGTCTAGAAATATTTGTATTTTTGTCTGTTGATTAAAAACTTCTGGTACATTGTGCCTCTTGTCTCTGTGGATTTATGTTTTTGATTTTTGGAAATTTTCATTGTATTATAGATTCATATTCTAATTGGTTTCCTGTTCACTCTTTCCTTCTAAGGGATTCTCACTAGATAAACATTTACTTCTTGATCTTCATCTCTATTTCCTGTCTCATAGTCTCCTCTCTTTCTCCTTTCTTTCATCTCTGTTTCATCTCTGTCTGTCTCCTACAAAACACAAACCAAACATTTCAGGTGTTTCTTCCACAGCAGTGATCTTTACTTAAGCTGTCACTCAATTATCCATCCATTGAATTCTTAATTTATTTTAGTTTTTATTTTTAAATTTTTATTTTTCTTCTTTCAAACTTCCTCATCTTTGTTAATTTTTTCTTATGGCCTTTTTAAAACATAAATATATTTTTTCACAGTGGCGTACATAATTTTATTTTATTTTCTATATTTTAATATTTTTAATAGTAAAAAGCCTGGGAATCTAAATCTATTTCTTGCTGTTTTATGGATTTTTAAATGTTTGGCTTATTAATTTGCATACTTTATCATTTTTTTGCTTTGTTTTCAATTATGATAGTATTTCTTATCTCCATATATTTAATTGAAAAAAGCAGAAGTGCCAGTCATGATGTAATACAAAGCAGAGTCAAATAAAATGTTTCTTGGGACATTTAAGTGCATCATATAGGTAGTCACCAAAGTTCTTTGGTTCATTCAAAGGGCCTTAAACTTGTTTCATTATCAAATCATTATAAAGTGTTCCACTAAATCATTCGAAAAATATGATACTTTTATGTCCAAATGTTTTTGCTTCATGATCACCTTTTAGTTAAAGATAATTCTTTTCTTAAAGGAAAAGTCACAAAACATAGTATTTTCCTTTTACACAGAGGCTTTCTTTTTCTTTTTTCTTTTTGGTAGTGTTAGTAATTATTTGTTGACTTTCTTCAATGAATGATAAAATCCTTACACTGGAAAGGGCCTCAAAGTGTCGGAATGTTTACATTCTATTTTTAGAAATGAGTATAACAATGGTTAGATTCCTTTGATAGTTTATGAATGTTTTTTTGCAAAACTATATAACATTAAAAATGACTTTTTAAAAGTCTTTGTTAAAGTTTATTTATTTTGAGAGAGAGAGAAAGTGGGGGCAGGGGCGGGGCAGAGACAGAGGAGAGAGAATCCCAAGCTGGTGTTGCCAGTGCAGAGCCCAATGCTGGGCTCGAACCCACAAATCCAGAGATCTGGACCTGAGCCAAAACCAAGAGTTAGATGCTTATCCAAATGAGACACCTCGGTACCACATAAAATGATGGACCCTTGATTTAGTAATTCCACTTCTGGATATTTTCACTAACATGTGTAGAGATGTTCACTATAGCATTTTTCATCAATAAGACTATGGTTTTTTAAAGTTGATATATCCGAACAATAGAAGATGAAAAACCTACTGGAAAGTAAGCACAATTTTATATCTACTAACAAGGAAATATGTCCAGAATATGCTAACACAGAAAAATATGTTTTAAACAATTGTAATCTCATTTTTTAATTAAAAAATGTTTATTATTGTTTTAATGTTTATTTTTGAGAGACAGAAAGACAGAGCATGAGCGGGGTAGAGACAGAGTGTGAGGGAGACACAGAATCTGAAGCAAGCTCCAGACTCTGGGCTGTCAGCACAGAGCCCTCAGCGAGGCTTGAACCCATAATCCGCAAGATGATGACCTGAGCCGCCTTTGAACACTTAAACCAAGCAAGAGCCCCTATAATCTCATTTTTTAAAAAACTGTATATGAATGAACTTATCAATTATGAACTGTTGCCCCTATTTTAACTTAAGCCTAGGTGATTTTCCTCTTGAATTCCTTTTGCTATAGCACAGGGAAGTCTTTATTTACACTTTGATCTCCATTTAGTGCTGCTACCATAGTCATATATAGAGAAAGAATCATTGCTCAGCCCTGACTATCAGATTTGACTTTTGAAGTCCATGGCAGAGAGAGGAGCTTTGAGAGGAACAAGGCTTCATGTTATAAGAGCCATGAGATACTGAGTTTGAAATGGAAACATTTATATCATAAATAATAGATTTGAGAAAGAATAGATGAAAAGCCAGCTGACTGTATAAAGGGTAGTAAACGTACTGAAAGATGTGTGATTTGAGGCTTTCTTAGCATCTCAGTGGACAACCATGAAGAGAAACCAGTGATGAGGAGGAAACTATATCTGGAAAGCTAAATCCCAAGTGTTAATGGCAGTTATGTTAGGGGTTTATATAATTTAAAAAACCCTCGTTTTTGAGTTTTTTGCATTCCTATATTTTTGGCAATTTATGATAAGAACTAATTGCTTGTGCAATTTTAAAATAATCTTAATTATGAAACAGAAGGGAAGAGGTAATGAATTTTGGAAGGCGAAAGAAGACTATAGTTAAACATCTGTGGTTTGGGATTCATTGAGTTTTTATGATATTTTAAAACTAAATTTTGTTACTTCTAGTTATTTTCCAGGAATTTCTAAATAATTCAGCCACTGAAAAAAATCAGATGGATGTGAAACTTTTATATTAGCAACAAGCTTTGTAAGAAAATTTGTTTCATGTTCCTTGGTTATTTTTGAGAAGTTAGAAACTGGAGAAGGAAAGAAAGGAATGGCAGGTGAATATAAAATTTACAGGGCAGTCCCAGGAAACTACCAGAAGAAGAGCAGACTGAGGCTAAAGACTGGGGTAGCAACCTAGGTTGGAAAAGGAGACCTCCCATTTGAAGAAAGTGGGCTTTCCAGGAAAAGCTTCCTTGAAAGAGCTAGCCAGATGGTAGCTGATACAGCTGCTGTCTGTATGTTACAGATTGCTCAAAGTCAATGAAAAGTACAACACATTTGATTTAAAAGAGAATCGAGGAGCGCCTGGGTGGCTCAGTGGGTTCCGTGTCTGACTTTGGCTCAGACCAGGATCTCAGGGTTAGTGAGTTCAAGCTCCACATCGGGCTGTCTGCTCTCAGCACAGAGCCTGCTTCAGATCCCCTGTCCCCTTCTCTCTGCCTCTGCCCCATTTGAGTCCTCTCTCTGCCTCACAAAAGTAAAAATAAAAAACATTTAAAAAATAAACAAGGAGAGTTGAAACAACCAAGTATCTGGGTACCACAGCAGAGGTCAATTACAGCGCGAGAACACGGTAGGTGTGGTGAGTGTCCTTAGAGCCAGCAGGGAGCCTGTGCGGTGGAGGAGACTGGACTTTGACAATGAGTTCAGATAATTCCTGTCATGGCATTCTGGGGGGAAATACTATTCTTCCTCCTCCTCCACTCCCTCCTCATCCTCTTCTCCTTCTTCTTTCTCTTCTTTCTAATAAAAAAGTAATATAGCCTGGAGCACAATATGCATCAGAATGACATTGCTGGTTTTGAAATTTACATTGTGACCACGGGCCAGTTATCGAGGCGTCTTCTGCTTTAGTTTCTCCCTACGAAACAGGTGAGAAATATTCACTTCCAGCACCGATGCCCTATGTTTGTTCTTAGGGTAAGAGTGAATGTGATGGCACTTTTAGAACCAGGTAGAGTCTTTAATGAACTGTTTGAGTCCATTGCTATTTTAAAAAAGAAAAAAATAATCTATGTATATTTCAGCCTCTCCCAGATGGTGAGGAGTCTGACAGCCTAATACCAAATGGTAGTAAGGTCTCGCATGCAACAGAATGGTGGTGTTAGACGTTCATGTTTTTCCTAGTGGTAAATATTAAAATATTTGAAGGTGATGACCTTTATTAATATAAACTTTATTGTGACAAATTACTCTATTATTAATTTGATCTTGGGTAATAGCGTTGAGTAAATCTAATTAACTGCAATTAATAAAATAATCATCATAAGCCTTTAATCCAGAAAGGAAAACAGTTTTTCTTAGCTTTGGATTGATTCCATACTTGAAAAATAATTGTTTTTCTCCTCCTTCTTTTTAATCAAGAAATAATTGCTTCAATAATTAGGCAAATAGTGGACTATAAGCTTCTCCTCTGAAGAAACGATTTAAAAAGTACACAAAGATGACATCAATCAGCATATCACCGTATCCACTATTGAAGCTGTCACCATGTTAGAACTTTGTAAAAAACAGGAATCTCTTCCTCTCTCCCTCCTTTCTTCCTTTCTTCTCTCTCCCTGCCTCCCTCTCTTCCTTCCTTCCTTCCTTCCTTCCTTCCTTCCTTCCTTCCTTCCTTCCTTCCTTCCTTCCTTTCCAACATCCTTCTTGAGCTCAATTCAATTTTTTGCTTTGCAAATATTTAGTAGGACACATTATTTTTCACTTAACTAACATTTTTGCTCAGAATGCACATGTGAGTATAAAACAGGAACTAACATGTGACAATGAGTTGAGGTTGCAGAAAAGGAAACAGGCAGATTGGCAAAATCTTCCAGAACCAAGAATAGCCGCCTAAGCACTTTGGGCTTTATTTCACTATGGAGGCCTCCTATGCTTTGATTGTGGTGATAGTTGTGCAAAAGTTTTCCTGAATTGCTGGAAAATCACATGCATTTGTGCAAATTCAGCACTATGGTTTGAAAAATACCTTTGAACCGTTCTCTACTCAATTTATTTTGAACTGGCTATGCATGATTTAAATTGGAATATCATGCACATTGTATTATCTTTCAGTCTCTTTTTTCCGGGTTCCCTTTTTTTTTTTTTTTTTAAATTTTTAATGATATTTAGAGCATGAATCACAGACTGAAACAGGCTCCAGGCTCTGAGCTGGCAGTCAGCACAGAGCCCGACGCGGGGCTCGAACCCACGAACCGCGAGATCATGACCTAAGTGAAAGTCGGACGCTTAACCGACTAAGCCACCCGGGCGCCCCACTCCATAATTTATTCTTGACAACTGCCTCTCTTCAATACTCTGATATAATGTGCCATTTGAGTTCTCTTCATTTAATGAATTATTTTCCTGCTGTGACAAAACTTAGGGGAGAGAGCCTATCTCTAGTCTAATTTAGAAGCCTAGTTTTATCTGAGCACACTTAATTCATGTTGCCTTACACATTTCAGTGGGATTTGGGACCCTCTTCCGCCCCTAAAGTCTTCTGTCTGAAATACCTATCAAGTGCAAATGGTCCAGGCCAATTTAACCTTGACATTCTGCCTTTCTCACCCTGTGTGACCTTTTTGCTTCCACTTTCTCCTTCTATGGTTTTCCATAACTTGGTAATATGTATCTTTCCACATTACAATTTGACTTCCACTCAAGCAATTATGTGAAAAAGGAGAATCAAATGGAATTTAGAGTCTGGAAACATACAATAACCAGGATAAAAGTTCAGTGGATGGCCTCAGCAGAAGAATGGAAGGAACAGGGAAAATCAGAGAATTGGAAGATGGAACAATATAAATCATTCAATGTGAATATAGAGAAAATAGATGGATTGATTCTTTCTCTTCCACATTCACTTTTGTTGAGTTGGAAGAGTGAAGACCAAGGAGGAGTGGCCTTACTTCTTCTGGCCCGGAAGGAAAAACCAACGTCAAACACATCTGTGTAAATCTCAGGCATTCTAACACCACTACACAATATCCTTTCTTTTTTTTTTTTTTTTTTTAACCAATATCTTTTTTTTTTTTTTTTTAAATTTTTTTTATTTATTCCTAGGAGAGAGAGAGAGAGACAGCGTGAGCAGGGGAGGGTCAGAGAGAGAGGGAGTCACAGACTGAAACAGGCTCCAGGCTCTGAGCTGGCAGTCAGCACAGAGCCCGACGCGGGGCTCGAACCCACGAACCGCGAGATCATGACCTAAGCGAAAGTCGGACGCTTAACCGACTAAGCCACCCAGGCGCCCCACACAATATCCTTTCTTGCATAATTCACACCATACATTCTGTCATGTATGGTTTCAGTTTATCTGAAGTGTAAAGACAATTTAGGGATGCTTGCCAAACAACTTGAATCAGAATACTTCTGATTTTTAGAACTTTAGTTTTTTCCCTGCATATAAGCCAATCACATACATTTTTTAAAGCAACTCACCTTTACTGAAGCATTCCAGAGAATTCAAATTAGCTTTAAAGGATACAACTCTCTTTTCATATTTATATGTGCACACATATTTAAGTTAAACAATTAAGAAAAACATAGTTTTTCTTTATCTTATGGAATGAGTAATAAAATTTTACTATTGTAATCACTCGGGACACTAGTCAAAAATACCTTTATCTAAGCCCACCCTGGTGTCTTTAATTCATGGTTTTGAGTAGCGGCCGGGTTTTGGTATTAACTTTTTGAAATTCCCAGGTGACTGTAGAAAAGCCATGATGAGTGTCATTGAAATAAATAGTTTTATTACAAAGAGGATGGGAACCAAAAACAACTCATTTTGAGATTCATTCAACTCAGTCTGTGGACTCAAATATCTCTGGATGTACTCAAGAGAGCTCAGTCGCCAGTCTTAACCACATAGGCTGCTATAAGCAAGTATCAGATGTTGCACAGGCTAGGTCAGTCGCAGCATAGCAAGGGGATTGGGTGCAACATCTTTGCTCACCTACTTAGGGTGAAGATATGTTCACCTAAATAAAGTTTAAAGGTGTGTAGTGAAGATACTGAAGTGTGTTTTTTTAATTAGTTCTAAATATCTGGTGAGCTTATCTATGTTACTGGTAACTCTATTTCTGCATGCAGTGGCATCTGTCCTCTTTCACAGTGGGTGAGGTGGGACCGTGGATGTACCGCATGGCTGTAAATGTCAAAACCATATTCAGAAACTCAAGTTTATGGGTTTATCCACTGCTCATTTGTATTACTTATGTAAGACTTTAGAAAGAAGTGCTCTGGGGTTTAAAAAAGCATGAAAGCAATCCAATCGGACTAGATTGTATAATATAATGTTTTATCTCATGTCATTAGAAGAGGGTGTTATAATTTAATATGCAAAACACAAGTGACTGAACGATGTATGGTTACTGCTCCTTTAGTTTTCTATATGTCATATAAGTTAGATCACTAGATATAAGAAAAATATACAAGGGCCATCTTATAATTGGTAATGATTCTCAAAATACTTGCTTCATGCCTGAGAGACTGATATCTTCTCTTCAAGGTGAATATTATATCCCTTTCCTTTTGCTACAATACCTAAAAGGACCATTTTTATGCACTAAGGACACTCTTTGGCATGTACCTCCTTGTTTTCCCAGAAATAGAAAGAAGCTTTGTCTAGGTTGGCGGATTCACCTAAAAGAGCGGATGACTGCAGGCATGGCTTGGAATTGTCAAATAAATTTCACAAAACAGGGGGTTTGAAGAGCTTTCCAATCCTGATGAATTAGGTGCTTACCATGTGTTTTGATTTTTGTATTGGAAATATATTCCCAGAGTGCCAGTCAAATCTATGTTTAAGTAAAAGCTAAAACTGCATTCTGAAACCCCGAATTTGAAAGACTGTATTATCCCTGTTCCTTTTAGCAGATTTCCTGTTGTTCATAGGGAATGCAGTAAAACGGGCTGTAAGAAGACAGCAATGTACTATAGAGTGAATACTCTATGATTATTGTGATGGTTGATTTTATGCGTCAACCTGATTTGCCTAGGGGATGCCCCCAGACAGATGGTAGAATACTGTTTATGATAGTGTCTGTGAGGATGTTTCTGGAAGAGATTAGTATTTGAATGAGACTGAGTGATGAAGATTGCTGTCCCCAATGTGGGTGCTCATTGTCCACTTGTTTGGGGGCCCCAAATAGTACAAAAAGGCACGGGTACCTGCTTAAGCTGAGATACCCATTTTTCCTGCCCCCCCGCCCCCTCCTGGCATTAGTATTCCTCACCCTCAGGCCTGCAGACTCAGCCTGAATCACACCAGGGACTTTCCTGGGTCTCTACTTTGTAGAGGGCAGACTGTGGGACTTCTCAATTCCATCATTAAATGAGCTGACATATCTTCTGTCGCTCTTCTTTTACTGGTGGGCCAATCACAATTATGTACCTGTAAAAGAGAAAAACATACATTTATGATTATAAGATATTTATAAATGGTAATTTAACTGAGTTTTTTTTTTTTTTTTTTTAAGCTTTAACATACTGGTGTGTAGTATCTGGTGAACAGCTAAGTTTTTGCATTGGTTTTATTTGAAATGTTTACAATGTTTTACTCTCTTTCTGATTTTGGCTGTATGTTAATTATCAAGCAGTTTTGCACTCTGGAGTATCAATTGGTGGGTTTTTTTTTTAAATTTACTTAAGAGGACCTGCCATTTAAATGATAGAATATTAATCCTTGTTAACAAGACATTAATGATATTTATATTTACTAAGATCAACTTGGCAACAATTTATCCTGATTCATAGGTTTAATTTCTGGCCTGCTGGTGGAAAATCTAGAGTTAAATGTATATAAAACACTGGCAATTTGCTAATACAACACATAAAGAGGACAAGTTCAACCCCACTGACTTCCATGACTTAAGTAAGATTTTTTTTCTCTGCTATAATTATCTTACTAATGAAAGATTCTTCTGAGTGACCATAAACACATTTTAAAGACTAATTAGTGTAAACCCCATCACTGTATATTACTAAGCTAACAAAATTAACATGGCAGTCTTGGGCCAACGATCTTGTTCATTCAACTCTCTCAAGAAACCACAGATAACAAGAGAATTTTGGCAGTGGTGCATTTATATCTTTATGAATATATGTTGGTCTCTGGTGTTTCAAATATTCATGAAATTCAGCTTTTAGAGAGCAATGGCTTTAAAATCTAGAGGTATCATTGGAAGAGAGCATTATTTGAGATTAAGAATTGCTAGTCATCTCCCCCATTCTGAGTGGCTTTCAAAGGACACTTCAACTCTTACATTGAACTTCAAGGAGGCTAATTTTAAAGTGATTTCAAAATCAAAAGCATACTATTTTTCTGTGTTGTTCCATATTGTTTCCATATTGTTTTTTTTAAGTATCTAAATAATTACTGCAATGAAACTATATTTCAATAACAGAAGGAGGTATATGGATGGTCCTTTAATTTTTGCTGGTGAAATCTAATTATATTCAAAATATAATTTGAATTATATTTTGGTGAAATTTGCATGTAGAAGATCTTCACCTATTTCTTATGGATGGCCCATATACCATTCAGAAAAATAAATAATAGATACTCTTCATGGTGAGTTTGCATGGGATTGTTTGTCCACTGTAAGTAAAGCTTGTGCAAAAAGAATAAATAAGAATAATGTCCTCATAAGAAGGACTTTACTTAAAAAATTCAGTATTATTCATTGGTAAATGAGATATTAGACACTTATAACTAGGACTTAAATTGCCCCAATGTATTATGAAGTAGGTGGCAGTAATAATTTAGTTTAGTATTTATGAGGCTAGAAAGCTAAGAATTTAATGAAATAAAAAATAGCAGTGGTGTACAGTGAGCCACTGCAAATGACATCTAGTTACCAATCAATCATTTGATTTGCTAGATGTAGGAAGCTTCATTGACAAGTCTTTACCATCAAAATTATGTTTTCAGACTCAACATCAATTTTGCTTCTATGGATTTGAGACTGTAGTTTTAAAGATCCAGAACATAGGCTCCTGCACTAATATTATAAATAAAAATAGGAATCCTCAGATGATGGTTCTTAAAGGCAGAATATTTAGTAATTCAAATTGAGTACCAAATGTTTTTAACCCTGCGTCATCACTGAGATATTTTTCTGGATAGCTTCTTTGGGGAAAATGTGAAAAAGTCATCAGGGTTGTTGCAATTTTATTCATATAGGAATTCGGGAACGTTAAGGTCTGTGTATGGATGGAGGGTATGGAAATGATGCAGAGCATGCTTGAGAAGGAGTAGAGAAAGCCCTTGAACACATACATTCATTCCTGAATAGATGAGAGTCTTTGAGAAGACAGTGTTGCTACTGGAAATGTCCTAGGATGGGGATAGTAGACAAGGCACCTACTGTGGGTTCTATTGCTGGGCCCACAGAGGAGCCAGAGTCTCACCTGGGGGTGGGGGTGGGGAAGTTAACATAGTAAGATAGAAATTAAGTGAGGATATCATTTTCTTTTAATTTTTTCCATTTTATTTATTTGAGAGAGAGAGAGAGAGAGAATGAGCAGGGGAGAAGGGCAGAGGGAGAGAGAGAGAATCCTAAGCAGGCTCCAGGCTCAGTGCAGAGCCCAACAAGCAGCTCAGTCCCAACCCTGGGATCATGACTTGAGCTGAAATCAAGAGTTGGACGCTCAACTGACTGAGACACCCAGGCACCCCGAGTTAGAATATCTTCTTTTTCTTAATTTTTTAAAAAAGTTTGTTTGCTTGTTTGAGAGAGATGGAGAGCACGAGTCAGGTGGCACAGAGAGAGAAGGAGACGGGGAATCCCAAACAAGGTTTACGCTGTCAGCACAGAGCCTGATCCAGTGCTGGAACCCATGAAACGCAAGATCCATGACCTGAGCCGAAATCCAGAGTTGGACGTTTAACCAACTGAGTCGCCCTGGCGCCCCCAGAATATCTTAATATCAGGGATAAGAGTAGGTTAAATACTCCTCTTTCAATGTGTCACTGCTGAGTAGACAAAAACATACTGTGTCAGGAAATATGGTGGCAACAGAAACTTGTCTATGCTTTTTGTGAGCTAGAGGCAGCTACAGAAACTACCTTTGAATTGAACCCTAGATCTCTGAGTTCAAATGGAAGATCTGGCTCAGACAAAGAACATTAAAATCATATCTCACCTCTTTGATTCTGTTCTTTTAGTATTATTATTTTTTCTTTTCACAAAGTGCAGGCCTTGGCTGTTTCAGAGGCTGGTGTCTAGTGCCAGGGAGAAAGGGGACATGTGGCTTGATGAGGAGTCCAGGCGGGTGTCTGAGAATTCTCAGGAGAAGCTAGGATGGGGGCAGAGGGGTAAGACTCCTGCTTCGGACTCTGACAAAAACTCCTTCTGTCACATTTCTGTTAAGAATGGTAAGGTCAAGGGTGTCATGTGGAAACTAATTTGACAATAAACTATTTGTTAAAAAAAAAAGAATGGTAAGGTCAAGGGGCGCCTAGGTGGCTTAGTCGGTTAAGTGTCCGACTTTCGCTTAGGTCATGATTTCGCGGTTCGTGGGTTCGAGCCCCCCATCGGGCCCTGTGCTGACTGTCAGCTCAGAGCCTGGAGCCTGTTTCAGAGTCTGTGTCTCCCTCTCTCTCTGACCCTCCCCTGCTCATGTTGTCTCTCTCTCTCTCTCCTAGAAATAAATAAAACATTAAAAAAAAAAAAAGAATGGTAAGGTCAAGGGGCACCTGGGTGGCTCAGTCGGTTAAGCGACCGACTTCGGCTCAGGTCATGATCTCACAATTTATGGGTTTGAGCCCCGCGTCGGGCTCTGTGCTGACAGCTCAGAGCCTGGAGACTGTTTCAGATTCTGTATCTCCCTCTCTTTCTGACCCTGCCCTCCTCATGCTGTCTCTCTCTGTCTCAGAAATAAATTTAAAAAGTTAAAAAAAAAAATGGTAAGGTCAAGTTCAGTGCTGTGGAAGGAAGAGAGATATCAATTCATCTCTAAGCAAAAGAGCAAAGTTGAAAATTGGTTCCTATATATATATATATATTAGTTTTGTTTATGGACTCCATACACAACATGCCTGTGTTCTTTTATCGAGGAGAAAAATATCTCTGCGATTTCCGCGATTTTGCAGTGTGTGCGATGGAGAGGCCCCGGATGAGGGGCTGCGCGGTGTGTCTACACAAGTTCCCCCTTGTAATCAGTAGGTGGGTGAGGCGGGTCTTCGCTCTCCTCTGCTGAATAGTTGTGTGGCTTTAGTCACATCATTTAACCTTCCTGTCCCTCCTGATTTTTTTCTCTGCACCATTAGGGCCTTGGACCAAATAATTCCTATCATTTTTCTATCTTAAGTCATACAATTGAATCTTCTTATTTTACTTACTGGGCTATTTCTTCTATGACATTTGCAATGACAAAAATAAAGTGTTTCCACAGGGCCTTGTCCTGAGAGATTTGAGAATGACTTTAGGGGTTTTGTGCTGTCATTCAGCCTTGTCAACGGCAGATTGAGGTGTTAGTTTAGCATTGATTGAAGGAGCAAATGTCTCCTTCAGCTCTGATGACTGAAATAAGAGAGACACACAGCCCATCAGGGCTCATTTTCCTTCCCCCTCCCCCCCCACTAATCAAAGTAAACTATAGAGTTCAAAATACCTTTACAAACCCAAACATTTTGTAAGTAATATTGATACTGAGTGACGAAACACCACTCTAAATCTAAAATCATGGGGCACCTGAGTGGCTCAGTGGTTAAGCGTTCAACTTCAGCTCAAGTCATGATTCACAGTCTGTGAGCTCAAGCCCCACATCAGGCTCTGTGCTGAAGGCTCAGAGCCTGCCTGCTTCAGATTCTGTGTTTCCCTCTGTCCCTGCACCCCTCTCATGCTCTGTCTCTCTGAAAATAAATTAAAATGTTTAAAAGAGTAAAACTAAAGTCATTACTGGTATTTATTGACCATGTGTGATATACTAGGCACACATACTATAGGTACATTCTACATATTAATTAACTCACTTATTTCCTATAGCCATTGTGTAAGGGCATCTTTCTATACTTTATAAATAGTGAAGTATTAGGCCCACAGAACCCCCATTATACTGTAAGTCTATGAGAAGGAGTATTTGAACAAGCACTCTCTGAATTGCACACTGCTCTATGAGCCGAGGCTACTCATTTCTGCTTTTTCTTTCTTTCTTTCTTTTCTTTCTTTCTTTTCTTTTCTTTTCTTTCTTTTCTTTTCTTTCTTTTCTTTTCTTTCTTTCTTTCTTTTCTTTTCTTTCTTTTCTTTTTTCTTTTCTTTTCTTTTCTTTTCTTTTCTTTTCTTGTCTTTTTGTCTCTGCTGCCATTATCAGGGTCTTAAGTCAAGAGTTCTCACTTACATGATCTCTTTTATATCCAGCACTTCACACACAGAGGTTTTTTAATGTCTGCTGTTATTGTTTGGCTTGGCTGGTCTGATGATACAAATTCAGAATTACCATGAAGCTTCTGTGTGTCAAAGCTTAAAATTAATATCCTTCAAGATTCTAAAGGTCTTATTATTTTCTTTTTCTAGAGCAGTAGCCAGTCCTGCCCCATGTTGGTTCTCATTAAACTGAACAAGAAGCTTCACTGCAATTGCCACAGCGGATTTCTTCTCTGTTGCTTCTAGACTGTGTGCTCCCTTTCTCACTGGCTTTATCATTGCAGTTTAGCACACCCTACTGAAGAGCCCTGCTCTCTCGGCTTACCTAGTGCAGGCTGTTTTCACGATAACCTTGGGGAATGTCCTGCCTCTTTGAGGCATCACTGGCTGTCAGTCAATGGCTGTTGACAAGTTACCTTCTGATGGGACCAAAAAAGAAATCACTTTTAACAGAACATAACTTTGGAAGACAATTATGCAGAAGTGCCATTTCTCTACACTTCCAGACCGACAGTAATGGCATTTTAAAAGTAGATACCTGCGGAGGGACTGCTCACAAAGAGGGAACTACAGACGATGAAATGACAGATCATCAGGAAAGATATTTTTGGGCTGGCTGACTCTTTGGTGTTCCTGAAAGTACACTGCACATATACCCCATTTTTGAAAGATGCTTTGATAAAACACCTGTGAATAAAAGGTTTTAGATTTTAAAAACCTGCCAATTCTATAGAGCCTTCATTTAAACAAAAATACATCATATTATGGCATTTTTCACTTTGTGTCTAATCTAACAAAGGGATCTGGGTACATATGGGTTTTATATGTTAACATAGATTGTTTCCTTTTCATCCTTAAACCTAAAACAAAATTTTGTATTTCTTTGGTGAAGTTTTCAGACGAGTTAAACAATCCATAATGATGCGTCATTTAATTTCTATTAATTGATATTTCAAATGCGGCCCAGAATGTTGTAGCCTGAACTTCATGTAAGAAGAGTTTTAGTAAAATATAACATTTCTCATTTGGATGATAAGAAATGTTTTAATTCAAACATCAAATAATGCTTGAAATTGTTTCTGACATGACTTTTTTCATGCTTGGTAACATGTATTTTTAAAATATAAATTGAATTTCACTTGTAGGTGTTAACATACCTCACCTAGTTCTTTGTTAGAGGCTTGGAATAGCCTTCTTGAAGTTTTTTGTTTTTTTTTCCCCCTTTTTTAATAGTTTAATGTCAAGCTGGTTTCCATATAACACCCAGTGCTCATCCCTACAAGTGCCCTCCTCCATGCCCATCTCCCCCTTCCCCCCCCACACCCATCAGTCCTCAGTTTGTTTTCAACATTAAAGAGTCTCTCATGGTTTGCCTCCCTCTCTCGCCCCATTTCCCCCCTTCTTCTCCCCTTGTTCCTCCGTTAAGTTCCTCCTAATCCTCCTATACGTGCAAACATATGGTAGCGGTCCTTCTCTGCCTGACTTATTTCGTGCAGCATAACACCCTCAAGGTCCATCCATGTTGCTACACATGGCCAGATTTCATTCTTTCTCATTGCCATGTAGTATTCTATCGTATAGATAAACCACATCTTCATGATCCATTCATCCGTTGATGGACACTTAGGCTCTTTCCATGTTTTAGCTATTGTTCAGAGTGCTGCTATGAACATTGGGGTACACGTGCTCCTATGCATCAGCACTCCTGTATCCCTTGGGTAAATTCCCAGCAGTGCTATTGCTGGGTCGTAGGGGAGTTCTGTTGTTAATTTTTTGAGGAAGCTCCACGCTGTTTTCCAGAGGGACTGTACCAGCTTACATTCTCACCAACAGTGTAGGAGGGTGCCCGTTTCTCCACATCCTGCCAGCATCTAGAGTCCTCTGATTTGCTCATTTTAGCCACTGTGACTGGCATGAAATGGTATCTCAGTTGTGGTTTTGATTTGTATTTCCCTGATAAGAGGGATGCTGAGCATCGTTTCATGTGTCTGTTGGCTATCTGGATGTCCTCTTTGGAGAAGTGTCTGTTCATGTCTTCTGCCCATTTCTTCACTGGATTGTTTGTTTTTCGGATGTGGAGTTTGGTGAGTTCCTTATAGATTTTGGATACTAACCTTTTATCTGATATGTCATTTGCAAGTATCTTTTCCCATTCCGTTGGTTGCCCATTAGTTTATGGAGTGTTTCCCTTGCCGTGCAGAAGCTTTTAATCTTGATGAGGTCCCAATAATTTATTTTTGCTCTTGATTCCCTTGCTTTTGGGGATGTGTCCAGTAATAAATTGTTGCGGTGGAGGTCAAGGAGGTTGTTTCCTGCTTTCTCCTCTAGGGTTTTGATGGTTTCCTATCTCACATTCAGGTACTTTATCCATTTTGAGTTTATTTTTGTGTATGGTGTGAGAAAATGACGTAGTTTCATTCTTCTGTATGTTGCTGTCCAGTTCTTCCAGCACCATCTGTTAAAGAGGCTCTTTTTTCCATTGGGTATTCTTTCCTGTTTTGTCAAAGATTAGTTGGCTGTATACTTTTGGGTCCAATTCGGAGCCCTCAATTCTATTCCATTGGTGTATGTGTCTATTTTTGTGCCAATACCATACTGTCTTGATGATGACAGCTTTGTAGTAGAGGCTACAGTCTGGGATGGTGATGCCTCCCATTTTGGTTTTCTTCTTCAATATTACTTTGGCTATTCGGGGTCTTTTGTGGTTCCGTACAAATTTTAGGATAATTTGCTCTAGTTTTGAGAAGTATGCTGATGCAATTTTGATTGGGATTGCATTGAATGTGTAGATTTCTTTGGGTAGTAATGACATTTTAACTATATTTATGCTTCCAATCCATGAGCATGAATATTTTTTCATTTCTTTGTGTCTTCTTCAATTTCCTTCATAAGTTTTTTATAGTTTTCATCATACAGGAGATTATGTCCTTGGTTAGGTTTATTCCTAGGAATTTATGGTTTTTGTGCAATTGTGAATGAGATCCATTTCTTGATTTCTCTTTCTGTTGTTTCATTGTTGGTGTATAAAAATGCAACCGATTTCTGTACGTTGATTTTTGTACCCTGCAACTTTGATGAATTCTTGAATCAGTTCTAGTCGGCTTCTGGTGGAGTCTGTCAGGTTTTCTATGTAAAGTATCATGTCGTCTGCAAAAAGTGAAAGCTTGACTTCTTCTTCGCCAATTCTGATGCCTTTGATTTCCTTTTGGTGTCTGATGGCTGATGCTAGGACTTCCAGCACTATGTTAAACAGCAGTGGTGAGAGTGGGCATCCCTGTCGTGTTCCTGATCTCAGGGGGAAAGCTCTCAGTTTTTCCCCGTTGAGGATGATGTTAGCTGAGGGCTTCTCATAGATGGCTTTTATGATGTTTAAGTAAGCTCTTTCTATCCCGACTTTCTCGAGGGTCTTTATTAAGAAGGGATACTGTATTTTGTCAAATGCTTTTTCTGCATCTATCGACAGGATCATAGGGTTTTTATCTTTTCTTTTGTTGATGTGATGTATCACATTGATTGATTTGTGAATATTGAATCAGCCCTGTAACCCAGGAATGAATCCCACTTGATCTTGGTGGATAATTCTTTTTATGTGCTGTTGAATTCAATTTGCAAGTATCTTGTTGAGGATTATTATTACATCTGTATTCATCAAGGATATTGGCCTGTAGTTATCGTTTTTTGCTGGGTCTTTGTCTGGCTTGGGAATCAAAGTGATGCTGGCTTCATAAAATGAGTCATGGAGTTTTCTTTCGGTTTCTATATTTTGAAGTAGTTTGAAAAGAATGAGTATTAATTCTGTTTTAAATGTCTGGTAGAATTCCCCAGGGAAGCCATCTGGCCCAGGGCTCTCATTTGTTGGGAGATTTTTGGCCTTCTTGGAGTTTTAAGCCCTGCAAAAGTGTATGAAAAGTTTCATATAAACTTGAAATTTTCTTGATACAAAATTCATAGCTTTGAAACCTATGAACTAAAAGCTGAGACCCAACAACCTAGATGAAGCACTCCTGAGCCTCTGTTTATCTTCCTTTCTAGTATTTGTTTACTTCCACCTCTCCAAATTCTGGAATATGTGTCGCTGAGTTTTGTCTTAGGAATAATTTCATTAACATAAACTTAATGGAGACATCTTGAGAAAGGATATCTATTTTAAAGAATCAAGAGATCGTGGGGCGCCTATGTGGCTCCGCTGGTGAAGTGTCCCACTCTTGATTTCAACTCGGGTCATGATCTCACAGTCCGTGAGATCTCACAGCATCAGGCTCTGTGCTGATGGCACAGAACCTGCTTGGGATTCTTTCCTCTGTCTCCCCCCACTTCCCCCATGTCTTTCTCTCTCTCTCTCTCTCTCTCTCTCTCTGTCTCTCAGAATCAGAATCAGAATCAGAATATCCTGAGGAACTCACAGACAGAAAGTACAGTCATGCTTTGAGAGAGACTGGAACCAGGCATTCCGGAAGCCATTAGACAGGAAGTTTGCTCTCTCATGGCCTTTTCACACTCCCGTCCCTGGTCCGTGTGTTTATTTCAACCCACGACATGTGTTTCTTTACTTACTTCTGTCCAAACCAGAGTCACTTTTAAGACTCAATGGTTTTCGGTTATTAAATCATTTAAAAAATTTTTAATCTTTATTTTGAGAGACAGAGAGAGTGGGGGAGGAGCAGAGAGAGAGAGAGAGAGAGAGAGAGAAAGACACAGAATCTGAAGCAGCTCCAGGCTCTGAGCTGTCCGCACAGAGCCTAACATGGGGCTCAAACTCACAGACCATGAGATCATGACCTGAGCCAAAGTCAGATGCTTAACCAAATGAGCCACCCGGGCGCCCCTTTTGTTTTTGTTTTTGTTTTTTTAATTTGAGAAAGAGAGAGAGAGCATGGGCAAAGGGGGCCAGAGAGAGAGAGAGAGAGAGAGAGAGAGAGAGAATCTTAAGCAGACTCCATGCTCAGTGCAGAGCCCAATGCAGGGGTCGATCCCATGACCCTGGGATCATGACCTGAGCTAAAATCAAGTAAGACACACAACAACCAAGCCACCCGGGTACCCCCTAAGAGTCAATGTTAAATGTATTTTAGGCTCTTGTCCTGCATGGGCAGCTTGTCAACTTGAGTTTCTGGGTATCAATTCCCAATTCCTAAGAGAAAGAATATAACTGGATTAATGGCTATTCACTTCTAGATCCAGGTTATGGGTTCACATGGATGCTTGCTTATTAAGGAGAGGCTCCAAGGGTAGTCTGCATTGGAAATGTACCTTTAGCACAGTCTGTTTTTCATATTGGTAATGTTAATAAACTTGTGCTAAATATGATAGATTGGGATCCAGTCAGGAGACTTGATTCTGAGAACAATTACATTCAGTGTGAGTAGTCTGACTAGAATCAAAATGGCAGTCCTTCAAGGTTGCTAATTCTCCAATACCATCTAGGCACCTCCACTAACTATACGTAGGATGCCCTATAACACAACTGCTGGCACAGGAGGGGAATCGTTTGCTGACTAGTAATTGTGCTAAAGGAGCTTTCAAGTATTTTTCATAACTCTGCTCAGTTTTAGAGCTCTGCAGGTTTCCCTAAGATTTTGAGAATTAAGACTAGAAGTAAGTTAACATGTTACAGCTGCTGGCCTTATAAAGATACTGACTTGTGTTAGTACCAAAGTGGATGGGGGCACCCAGGTGGCTCAGTCAGTTAAGGGTCCAACTCTTAACTTTGGCTCAGGTCATGATCTGATGGTTTTTGGATTCTGGCCCCATTTTGGGTTCTGCATTGACAGTGAGGAGCCTGCTTGGGATTTTCTCTCTCTCTCTCTCTCTCTCTCCCACCCCTCCTCGTTCCCTCTCTCTTTAAGTAAACTTAAAAAAAAAACAAAATGGATAAATTGAAGTTTTTTAGAGACGGTAAAAATTCATACATAGACAAAAGATTGTGACAGAAAAGAGATGTGGCTGGTGTCACTATCGACAGCTTTATAGTTTATGGTGCCTGCTGTTTATAGATCCAGCTTTGCCTGAAGCATGAGAGTGCTCCCAGTCTATGACTTTCATTCCTCTGGTTCCTCACAAATAAATCTCAGTCTGGATAGAAGTCAGTTGTGTTTCTATTTCTTATAAGCAAATCATCCCCCAAATAAGTTCAAGGGCAGGATGGGGGAGCAGAGCAAAACAAAATAGTGGAATGGAGAAACTAATTAGCAGATTAGACACAGCTGAGAAGAAAATTAATCAACTGAAGAGACTATGGTGAGAACTTTGAATTTAACATACATGGATAAACACAGACAAAATATCAAAACAATTTGAGGATCTTGGGTGATATGATAAGGATTTCCAATGAACATCTGAAAGTTCTAGAAGAGGAAAATGGGGGAAATATAATATGGGGATGAGAGTATTAGAAGAGGGCTCCTCAGGATATCCTGAGGATATTTCTGGGCTGATGAAAGATACAAATTCTCAGATTTGGTGATCCTGATTAAGGGAAATAAAAATAAAGACTTAGTTATGACAGTGTGAAACTGAAGAACTCCGGAGATGAAAAAGAGTCTCAATAACACCCAGAAAGAAAATACAGAATACCTACAAAAGAATAGTAATGATTTTCATATCTTGTAGATGATGCCCTGCTCTTATTTTTTTACTGGAAATAAATTTACAAGGAGTAGCAATTTCTCCATCCTGGAAAATGTGTATTCTTCCAACAGCCTGTCTACTCAGCTATACCGCAACAGGTGTTTGTGACATAAGACTGTTACCTGTTTCTCTACAGACAGTGAGATCTTTCCAAGGAAATTATTGTGTCTTATTCATCTGTGTCTCCAGATTATCAAACCCTGAGCCTGGCAGGTAGTTGATGTCCTTTCAGTGACTGAGAGAATGAATAAATGAATAAGTGACCAGTTTCAGCGAATTTGCTCAATCTGCTCAATGAATGTAGTTCAGCCTTCCTCATAAACACCATGAGCAGTATGACCCTCCTCATAGAACTTAGTATAATGTGATGTAAAAGGTATATTTAGGAAGAGCATGTATATCAGTGCTTCTCATCTGCTAAGACTTAAATTTGATGATCCACAGTGATTTACTTACTTTTTTTCACATTTGTGATCCAGTCTGAGGACTTCAAATTATAAGAAATCCCCGAAGTTAAACTTTTTACGCTTATGATAAATATGTTGTATAAGTTTATATATATGTGTGTGTGTGGGTGTGTATGTGTGTATGGCATATATATCTCTCATATATGTATATATGGCATATATATCTCATATATATATCTCATTTTCTTTGTTAAATGAGATTAACAAAGAAATAAAAGAAAGGGACAAAACAAGGTAGGAAGACTGATGATAACATTTTCCTATAATTTTGTGTAGGGTTTGGCTTTCAAGAAGTTTAGCTTCTTGAAAATTACAGCTTTAAATCTCTTAATATTGCCTTGAAATCCTTTTCTGGTTCCAGTTACTGAAGAAAACAAACCAAAAAGAAATGAAGTCTTGAAGTGACACCTTAGAGTCAAACAAGTTATCTGACATAAAATTATTCTAATCGCATTACAGATTCAAATGTAGTAATCCTGCATAATGTCACTGAATTAATGCATGGGGCACTCCCTGTGTGAGAACTCAGGAAGGGAAACTGTGTAGCTGTGTCTCTGTGTTGTTTTCAACTTCACTATCTGGTGATATCTCAGAAGGTCTCATTAATTTTCAAAGCCTTATTGACTTAGATGCTCTTTTTGGTTTCCTAAATGTCAATTTATCTGGATGCCCAGGCAGAAGTGCTCTAATATTTCAAGAATTTACATCACAGAAAGCTGGTTAGACTTCTAGTGCTGTTATTTATTTTATTATTTAAAGAAAACAAGGATTCTCAATTTAAAATTTTACCTCCTTGGGTTTCATGTTTTAGGAAATTGAAATGTTTCCATATTCTTGACCAGAGTTCTCACATATTTTAATTTTTTTAAATGTAGAGAAATTAGAGTCTTTATATTTCAATAAAGACCAGGTGTGCTGTTTAAAAAATGCCTTAGAACTGCAGCATTTTCTCTGCCGCGCTCAATTTTATTTGGGTAATTTGCATTTTATCTTTGGACAATCAGTATGGAAATGCTTCCATTTACAAGTGGTCTAGACGACGAAAATCACAGCAACATATGCGACTTCGAAGATGTGCGTGTTTTAGTGACTATTTGATATAATGTTCCTTATGTTTCATCAAGCAAAACCCACCAGAGAAAGGAGAGCACCCTCCCTTGTGTCTTTAAGTACGGAATTCACACTGGCAGTACTTGGGACCCACATTCGTTATTTACAGTCACTGCAGCTGTTTGTGCTTTGAAAAAGTTATCTACTTTAAATGGAAAAAAAGAAAAAAGAAACCTTAACTGGTTTTTGGTTTTTCTTTCTCACTTGAACAGTGAAACAAAAATCAAACTGTATGAGGATGGGAGGAATCAGTGCTGAAAGAGCAGGTGAAACATAATACAATTACCTCTTTTTAAATTTTATAACCATATTTGTTCTCATTTATTCCTTAATCCTTTCTCCAAGGGATAGTATAGCTCTGTTAAAGCCATAGATTTAACATTGCTGTAACCTTTGCTATTTTCAAGTCAGCCGAACATGACTGTGGAGAGTGGATCTGTGGCACTTTCTCTTTTAGCACAAATTTGAGTCTCAGTGTGAGACTGTGTTCTCTTCCTTCCAGTCTGTTCAGATTTGAATCCATTTACCCCCAGCCAACCTCGAAAAGAATGAGCACTTTCTTTCTGGTGCTTCTTTAGTTTTTGCAGCAGCAAATGCTTGTAAAATGAATACATCCCTATGGCCAGGCCCACTCATCACTGCGAATAGACACATTGCCTCTTTGCCATCCCTTTCTTTTTTGTTTTTTATTTTTTAAAAATATTTTTATTTTATTTCTAGGAGAGAGAGAGACAGGGTGAGCAGGGGAGGGTCAGAGAGAGAGGGAGATACAGACTCTGAAATATGCTCCAGGCTCTGAGCTGGCAGTCAGCACAGAGCCCGACGCGGGGCTCGAACCCACAAACCGCGAGATCATGACCCAAGCGAAAGCCGGAGGCTTAACCGACTAAGCCACCCAGGAGCCCCTGCCATCCCTTTCTTTTGAAGTCTTCTCTATTAGGATCTGTGGGTCTCTGGGATTCACATCCTGCCCCTGATAATTCAGGACTCCCCAGTACAATGCTCATATCTTAGGATCTTATAAACTCTCCCCTTTCACTAAAAGTATTTGTCTAATGATATTCTGATCCAAATGGTCCTGGTGAAAGCTAATTGAGGAGAGATGTTGTAATATTGTCTAAATAGTTCATGCTTCTACATTCAAAACATGTGATTTTGAAAACTTTCTAAAAGAGAACATTCATTGAACTTCAGGACACTAGGACAATATGCCTGTGGAATACCCGTGAGGGTTTTGAGTGTCCTCAAAATATGCTACATTGGCAGAGGTACCACATTCCATTCTCATCAATATTTTTCCTGTATAAATTAATTCAGACTTATAGATTAAAAAATGTGTGGGTGAGCCTATGCAGAAAAGGGTCAGGTTGCTTTTGTTTCTACATTTTTAAGATGCTGTTACTTTGTTTGTGATGTTATTCTTCTATCCAGAATTTTCCTGTATTTTTGGTTTTCATCAGTCTTTTTGTTCTATGTCTTGACATAACTCTTCTAGTATATAGTCTGCTCAGAGGCTATTGAGATTCTTAAATCTGCAAATTTACATCTTTCAACAGATTTTGGAAACTTTCATTATTTCTTCAAAACCTCTTTCTGCATTATATACACCTCTCTCATTTTGAGACTAATTGTATTCATGTTAGATATTTTAAACTGTGTTATAATGATTGTTTTAATAGAGATGTACAAAGGTATAAAACACAATAAATAGTAAAACCCGTGATTCCGATTTTCTTTTTTTAGCTGTTTTCTACAACTTTATTTGTTTTTTTTTTTTTTTTACAAATAGTTTATTGTCAAATTAGTTTCCACATAACACCCAGTGCTCATCCCCACAAGTGCCCTCCTCCATGCCCACCCCTCCTCCCCCCACATCCATCAGTCCTCAGTTTTTGTCAGCATTCAAGAGTCTCTCATGGTTTGCCTCTCTCCCTTTCCCCCACCATTTCCGCCCTTCTTCTCCCCCTTGGTCCTCTGTTAAGCTTCTCCTAATCCTCCTATACGTGCACACATATGATATTTGTCCTTCTCTGCCTGACTTATTTCGCTCAGCATAACACCCTCAAGGTCCATCCATGTTGCTACACATGGCCAGATTTCATTGTTTCTCATTGCCATGTAGTATTCCATGGTATAGATAAACCACATCTTCTTGATCCATTCCTCTGTTGATGGACACTTAGGCTCTTTCCAGGTTTTAGCTATTGTGGAGAGTGCTACTATGAACATTGGGGTACATGTGCTCCTATGCATCAACATTTCTGTATCCCTTGGGTAAATTCCTAGCAGTGCTATTGCTGGGTCCTCGGGGAGTTCTATTGTTAGTTTCCTTAGGAACCTCCACACTGTTTTCCAGAGGGGCTGTACCAGTTTACATTCCCACCAACAGTGTAGGAGGGTGCCCGTTTCTCCACATCCTCACCAGCATCTAGAGTTCTCTGATTGGCTCATTTTAGCCACTCTGACTGGCGTGAGGTGGTATCTCAGTGTGGTTTTGATTTGTATTTCCCTGATGAGGAGCGATGCTGAGCATCGTTTCATGTGTCTGTTGGCCATGTGGATGTCCTCTTTGGAGAAGTGTCTGTTCATATCTTCTGCCCATTTCTTCACTGGGCTGTTTGTTTTTAGGCGTGTAGTTTGGTGAGTTCCTTGTAGATTCTGGATATCAACCCTTTATCTGATATGTCATTTGCAACTATCTTTTCCCATTCCGTTGGTTGCCTATTAATTTTCTGGGTTGTTTCCTTGGCTGTGCAGAAGCTTTTAATCTTGATGAGGTCCCAACAGTTTATTTTTGCTCTTGATTCCCTTGCTTTTGGGGATGTGTCAAGTAAGAAGTTGCTGTGGTGGAGGTCAAGGAGGTTGTTTCCTGCTTTCTCCTCTAGGGTGTTGATAGTTTCCTGTCTCACGTTCAGGTCCTTTATCCATTTTGAGTTTATTTTTGTGCATGGTGTGAGAAAATGATCTAGTTTCATTCTTCTGCATGTTGCTGTCCAGTTCTCCCAACACCATCTGTTAAAAAGGCTGTCTTTTTCCATCGGATATTCTTTCCTGCTTTGTCAAAGATTAGTTGGCTGTATACTTTTGGGTCCACTTCTGAGTTCTCAATTCTGTTCCATTGGTCTATGTGTCTGTTTTTGTGCCAATACCATACTGTCTTGATGATGACAGCTTTGTAGTAGAGGCTAAAGTCTGGGATGGTGATCCCTCCCGTTTTGGTTCTTTTTCAGGATTACTTTGGCTATTCGGGGTCTTTTGTGGTTCCATACAAATTTTTGGATAGTTTGTTCTAGTTTTGAGAAGTATGCTGGTGCAATTTTGATTGGAATTGCATTGAATGTGTAGAGTGCCTTAGGTAGTAATGACATCTTAACTATATTTATTCTTCCTATCCATGAGCATGGGATGTTTTTCCATTTCTTTGTGTCTTCTTCAATTTCCTTCATAAGTTTTCTATAGTTTTCATCATACAGATCTCTTGTATCCTTGGTTAGGTTTATTCCGAGGTATTTTATGGTTGTTTGTGCAATTGTGAATGGGATCAGTTTCTTGATTTCTCTTTCTGTTGCTTCATTGTTGGTGTATAAAAATTCAACTGATTTCTGTACGTTGATTTTGTACCCTGCAACTTGGCTGAATTCTTGGATCAGTTCTAGTAGGCTTCTGGTGGAGTCTGTCGCGTTTTCTATGTAGAGTATCATGTCATCTGCGAAGAGTGAAAGTTTGACTTCCTCTTTGCCAATTCTGATGCCTTTGATTTCCTTTTGGTGTCTGATGGCTGATGCTAGCACTTCCAGCACTATGTTAAACAGCAGTGGTGAGAGTGGGCATCCCTGTCGTGTTTCTGATCTCAGGGGGAAAGCTCTGAGTTTTTCCCCGTTGAGGATGCTGTTAGCTGAAGGCTTCTCATAGATGGCTTTGATGATGTTTAAGTAGGTTCCTTCTATCCCAACTTTCTCGAGAGTCTTTATTAAGAAGGGATGCTGTATTTTGTCAAATGCTTTTTCTGCATCTATTGACAGGATCATATAGTTTTTATCTTTTCTTTTATTGATATGATGTATCACATTGATTGATTTGCGAATGTTGAACCAGCCCTGTAACCCAGGAATGAATCCCACTTGATCTTGGTGGATGATTCTTTTTATATGCTGCTGGATTCGATTTGCAAGGATCTTCTTGAGAATTTTTGCATCCGTATTCATCAACGATATTGGCCTGTAGTTCTCTTTTTTTGCTGGATCTCTGTCTGGCTTGGGAATCAGTGTGATGCTAGCTTCATAAAATGAGTCTGGGAGTTTTCCTTCGCTTTCTATTTTTTGGAATAGCTTGAGAAGAATTGGGATTAATTCTGTTTTAAATGTCTGGTAGAATTCCCCAGGGAAGCCATCAGGTCCAGGGCTCTTATTTGTTGAGAGATTTTTGATCACTGATTCGATTTCTTCACTCGTTATGGGTCTGTTCAGGTTTTCTATTTCTTCCCGTGTGAATTTTGGTAGTGAGTGTGTGTTTAGGAATTTGTCCATTTCTTCTAAGTTGTCCAATTTGTTGGCATATAATTTTTCATAGTATTCCCTGATAATTGCTTGTATTTCTGAGGGGTTGGTTGTAATAAGTCCATTTTCATTCACAATTTTGTCTATTTGGGTGCTCTCTCTTTTCTTTTGGATAAGTCTGGCTAGAGGTTTGTCAATTTTGTTTACCTTTTCAAAAAACCAACTCTTGGTTTCATTGATCTCTTCAATTGTTTCTTTGGTCTCTATGTTGTTTATTTCTGCTCTAATTTTTACTGTTTCTCTTCTTCTACTGGGTTTAGGGCATTCCTGTTGCTCTGCCTCTAGTTCCTTTAGGTGAGCTGTTAGATTTTGGACTTGCACTTTTCTAATCTTTTGAAATAGGCCTGGAGAGCAATGTACTTTCCTCTTAGGACTGCCTTTGCCGCATCCCATAGATTTTGAATTGTTGTGTTTTCATTTTCATTTGTTTCCATATATTTTTAATTTCATCTCTAATTGCCTGATTGGCCCATTCATTCTTTAGAAGGGTGTTCTTTAACCTCCATGTTTTTGGAAGTTTTCCAGACTTCTTCCTGTAATTGATTTCAAGTTTCAAAGCATTGTGATCTGACAGTGTGCATGGTATGATCTCTATTCTTTTATATTTATTGAGGGCTGCTTTATGTCCCAGTTTGTGATCTATCTTGGAGAATGTGCCATGCGCACTTGAGAAGAAAGTAAATTCCCTGGCCTCAGGATGTAAAGTTCTAAATATATCCGTCAGGTCCATCTGGTCCAATGTATCTTTCAAGTCCATTGTTTCTTTAGTGATTTTCTGTCTGGTTGACCTATCCATTGCTGTAAGCGGAGTATTAAAGTCCCCTGCTATTAGCACATTCTTATCTATAAGCTTGTTTCTGTTGTGATTAATTGTTTTAGATATTTAGGTGCTCCCATATTCAGTGCGTAGACATTTATGATTGTTAGTTCTTCCTGATGGATGGACCCTGTAATTATTATGTAGTGCCCTTCTTCATCTCTTGTGATTGTCTTTAATTTAAAGTCCAGTTTGTCTGATATAAGGATCGCTACTCCGGCTTTCTTTTGATTTCCTGTAGCATGATATATTTCTCCATCCCCTTACTTTTAATCTGAAGGTATCTTCCCGTCTAAAATGAGTTTCTTGTAGACAGCATATAGATGGATTTTGTTTCTTAATCCATTCTGCTACCCTATGTCTTTTGATTGGAGCATTCAGCCCATTTACATTCAGTGTTATTATTGAAATATGTGGGTTTAGAGTCTTTGTATCTTTTGTAGGGTTCATGTTTGTGGTGGTGTCTCCGGACTCTTTGTTCCTTGCAACCTTTCCTTCAGAGCATCCCCCTCAGGATTTCTTGTAGGGCTGGTTTCGTGGTGACAAATTCTTTCAATTTCTGTTTGTTTGGAAAGGTTTTTATCTCTCCTTCTATTTTGAATGACAGGCTTGCTGGATAGAGGATTCTTGGCTGCATATTTTTACTGTTCATCACATTGAAGATCTCTTGCCATTCCTTTCTAGCCTGCCACGTTTCAGTAGCTAGGTCTGTCACCACTCTGATGGGTTTCCCTTTGTATGTGAGGGCCCTTTTCTCCCTAGCTGCTTTCAAAATTCTCTTTGTCCTTGTATTTTGCCATTTTTACGATGATATGTCGTGCAGAAGATCGATTCAAGTTACGTCTGAGAGGAGTCCTCTGAGCCTCTTGTATTTCCACATTGACTTCCTTTCCCAGGTCGGGGAAGTTCTCTGCTATAATTTGTTCCAGGACTCCTTCAGCACCTTTCCCTCTCTCTTCCTCTTCTGGGATTCCTATGATACGGATATTGTTGCGTTTGACTGTGTCGCTGAGCTCTCGAATTCTTCTTTCCTATTCCTGGATCAGTTTGTCTCTTTTTTTGTCAGCTTCTTGTTTTTCTAGAATGGTGTCTTCTAAATCACTTATTCTCCTTTCTGCCTCTTCAAGCCGTGCACTGGAGGCCTCTAATTTATTATGGATCTCATTTATCGCATTTTTTAATTCTTCATGCCTATTTTTATTTTCCATTCTGTCTGTAGCCATAGTTTCTTTGATGTCCCCTATGTTTTTTTCAAGCCCTGCTATTAATTTCACCATTATTCTAAAATCTTGTTCACTTATGCTGCTGATATCTGTTTTGAGCAGTTCATTAGCTGTCATTTCTTCTTGGAGTTTCTTTGGAGGAGAGGTCTTTCGTTTCGTCATTTTAGTTTGCTTTCCAGCTCTTGTTGGTTTTAAAGACCTGTTATGCTCTCTGTTTCTATGAGCACTGCTATATCCAAGAAACTCTTTGACTTTCCAGGGCCTATCCTTTCAGAGATTGTTTTTTGAATGGTATCCCTCGGTCACTCTTGTTGGGACCTTAGTTATTTTATTTTCCTATTGGTAGTGATATTTGGGACTCTTCACCTTGTGTACTCTAGCTTGTTTCTTGAGGTAGCCCTGGAAAAGAAAACAGACAGACAAACACACAGGGAGCAGGAGCACACAAACGCACAGGCTGATTCAACTAACATGCAAAGTGAGAGGGAAAACGAAAAAGCTAATAGAAAAGACGGAGGAGGAACGGCGAATAGGGAGCATAAAATACATAAAAAGGGTCAAAAAGGGGAAAAGAAAAGGAAAAAAGAAGAAAACTGATGGACAAAGAACGGTTTAAATCATATACCTGGATTTCCCAGTTACAGTTAAATAGCCGTGTGTATGCAGTGCTGGTTGAAGAGTATAGAGAAAAAGAGAGAAGGCAGGGCGAGACAAGGCAGATTTGGAAATAGAATGAACAGGCAGAAGGGGTAAGAAACTTTTTTCAAAGAGGTAAAAGGTAGAATATGGTTGGATAGGTGAGAGAAGGATGCTTTAATTATCCAGAGAAACTATATAGTCTAATTACTCCTGAGAGAAAGAGCTGAAAATGTCGGTAGGTGTAGAATTTGCATTTACAGAATGGACTCGTTGTGATTGTTTAAGCAAGCTGGAGACCAGAGTTAGTCAGGTCAGTGTTCTGGGGAAAAAAGAGAGAAAAGAGAAAGAAGAAGAAAAAAAGAAAGAGAAAAAAAAGGGACAAAATGAAAGAAAAAGAAAAAAGGAAAAAAACAAAAAAAAGGAGAAAAAAAAGGAAAAAGAAAAAGAAAAAAAAAGGGAGGAGGGCACCTCTCAGGCAGGGATGGGCGTGGCGTGATCCGATGCCTCAGGCGGGGGTTCTGCCTTGGCGATTGTGGCGAGGAGAGTGCCGGTGCTCCAGTCCCTTCTTGAACCCCGCGCTGCAGCTCGCTTTTTTTTTTTTTGGCGTGTCAACTCCCCGTTCCGGGGACGCAGCCGAAGTTGGTTGCAGTCTTCAACCCAGGCCAGTTCCAATCTCCAAATCCCAGTCCGCGCCCCGCTGAAGTTGCCTTAGACACAGCTTCCCAGGCAACCCCTTCGGGCTACTCCAGGCTCCCTGCTGAGCTCTGGGGGCGGAGTCAGGATCGCTGCTTCCTTCTCTGGGTCGGGCTTGCGCGCATGCGCGGGGGCTTGCCTGCTGGGTCTGCGTAGCCTGAGCCCGCTGGAGTGAGGAAAACCGGGTCTCTCTATGGCTCGTCACCCGAAGTACGAACTCACAGGCAAATGTCCCAGTTTTTAGCTCTTTCCCTTCCCTCTCGAGTTCCAGCCAGCCAGGAGCGCGGACGCCCGGTGTCTGCGCGTCTCTTTCAGGGATCCCAGCCGCCCTGGAGCTACAATGGCGGCAGGCGCACCCGCGCCGCTTTAAAACCCCACCTCCAGGAGCGGCACAAAGAAGCAGTTTGTGTGCTCAGCCTCCCCCAGGACCAGTTGTCGCGAGGGGACCTGGTGTGCAGATATTTGGCAAGTACGGTCTTTCTATGCACCGAGCGGAGATTTTTCTGTCTCGGACTCTCCTTTTCCCCTCTCACTCCCCGTAGAGGGTAGAGGGGGATCGCCTCCCACCCTGGAGGCTCCGATCCCGGCCCGATTTTGCCTTCCCCGGTTCGCACTCACGTTAGAAGGCTTTCTCAGTGGATTCTGCGTCCTTTTTCTCCCAGTCTCTCAGGTTTTGTATGGTTTCCAATGGCTTCAGATCTTTTCTGTGTGATGTATGGGCGCGAGTGCAAGTACGGAGCTCCTTCCTTCTCCGCCATCTTGCCCCCCCCTCTCGATTCCGATTTTCTAAGTATGATACTAAAAGAGCTCTTGCCTTTTAGTATCAAAAATCTTTAGAGTAACTACCAATCTTTATAGTAATTAAAACTAGTCGTGATTCAAAGACATAAGGAGTTACTATGAAGATATCTTTGATTTACCCTTTCGTACTCCAAATCCTCCAAAACTTTTGAATTAGTATATGAGTGTGTGTGTGTGTGTGTGTGTGTGTGTGTGTGTGTGTGTCTGCACACACATGTGCTTACCCTACTTTCATTTGCTTTATGGTGTTTTAATAAGTTGTTTTTGTAGTTTGCTTCTTTTTACCTCGCTCTTCGGTGGCAATGTACCTGGAATGTTGAGATGTTAGACTTAAGCAAAGTTGAAGAAGTCTTTTCCTTGATGGAAAACAGAACAGAGAAGTGCTGTTGGAGTTGTCGTGGCCCTGTCTGTAAATGTGAAGGGTGTGCAGTTGGGAAATGATAAACACAGAAGAGACATGGTAGCAATTGCTTTCTACACTAACGAGTGTGGGATTACAGGTGAACGATTATCATGAATCAGTTCGCGCAGATAGATACCATTTTTAACGTCTGTGTCTGGATAATAGGATTGGCTCTAAACTCTAATATACTCAATCAGTTGACTTGATGTCACTACTCAGAGCTTCTTTATAGTTAATGGCAAGATTTTCTTCAGAAAAGTATGGAAAATGCTAGCAGTTCAATATCACTCTTTCTGAACTGTCCATTCTTACGAGTGTAGTAAAAGCCCTTCACTCTGGACTCTGACCGTAGGTTGGTTAAGTGGTTCAGAGCTTGATTTGGCCTTGTTTTGTTTCGTTTTGTTTGGCCTTCTTGATATCGAGCAACATTCACTACTTTAAAGGAATTTTGCTTATAATTTGACAGATTTCCCCCCGAGACTATTTTTATATTGTAAAACAACTCTAGATGATAACATCACCTTGGGTCACTGTATTACCTTTCGGGGGCGGCTGTAACAAAGTCACAAAATGAGTGGCTTAAACAAGAGAAAATTTTTGTTACATAATTTGGAGGCTAGAAGTTTAGGATCAAAGTGTGGGTAGAGCCACTCTACTCTGAAGGCTCTGGGTAAAGATCTGTTTCCTTCCTAACTTCTGCTTGTCAATGGGCATTCTGTGACATTCGTTAGTTTATGGAACCGTAACTCCAATTTGCACATGATATTTTTTCCTTGTGTGTCTGTGTCCAGATTTCCCTTTTGTAAGAACACCAGTCATATTGGGTTCTGCTCCACTTCACTCTGATATCATCTTAGTGTAACTAATTACATCTGCAACTACCTATATACAAATAAGGCCACATTCTGAGGCGCGGGGAATTAGTACTTTAACAAAAATCCTTTGGGAGAGATAGTTCAAACCATAACAATCATCAGTACATTAATTTTCATTTGAAACTCGCTTGTGATGGGACTTACCCATTATTTTCAAAGCTAAGAATTGTGAAAAGCAGAAAAGTCTGACGCAAGAAAATTTTATTGTCTATCTAAACGAGAGAAGAGATAATAGGAAGTGGTGCAAGATGAGAAACAATGTGTCAGATCAAAAGTTAGAATATGTAGGGGCACCTGGGTGGCTGAGTCAGTTAAGTGCCCAACTCCTGATTTCAGCTCAGGTGATGATCTTACAGTTTATGAGATCGAGCCCCTTGTCAGTCTCTGCACTGACAGTGTGGAGCCTGCTAGAGATTCTCTCTCTCCCTCTTTCTCTGCTCCTTCCCAGCTCACACTCTCTCTCAAAATAAATAAATAAACATTTTTTAAAAAGTTACAATCTGTAGATTTTTTTAATGCATGCTCTTTACTGAATGAATAAAATGAAAATAGCAAAGTCTCTCTTTGCCAAGAAAACATATTATGAAGGAGCTTGGATTTTAGATTATTTAAATCCTTTTTAAGAATTCTTGTTTTTAAGCTAAAACAAGTTTGTACTTTAAAAATAATTCTTTTACTCCTTTGTTTTGAAGTACAATTATCGTTCTTGTTCTACACAGACCTCTGTGTTGAAGAGATATGTGTTATATTCTCTTCCTCTGGGTTCAAAAAATATCCACAGCTTTTCAGTGTTGACACAATACTGTGAATAGCATATGAAAATAATAAAAAGAAGCATGGAGTTAATTTAAAAGGAAAACATAAGAGTTTCATTCAACAATACTTCTATTATGCACTGCTAAGGATTCGAAGAAAATAAGGAATGGTGTAAGAAAATGGAAATTCTCTTTTTGAGTAAAAATTATGCCAAAAGTAACATGAATTTTACCTTGTATCTCTTGGTTTCCAACACAAGTATTATTCAGTGGGAAGAAAAGAGATATCTTTTGTATAAAGTGTTTCTACCTTTTTGAATACCAGGTTTTTAAAAGTTAAATTGATACATCTTTTTTCTTTTTTGTTGTTGTAATGTTGATCAATGACAAAAAATTCAAGAACAACAAAACAGCAAAAGACATTTTGGATAGGTGAAATAAAACCAAATTCGTTCTTACATAATAAACATCACCAATTTTTGAGTACAAGTCATTGTGTTGAAATCTGGGATCTTTGCCATGAATTGTGGAATATAATCTGGAAGGGCATCTTCAAAACTCATACACAAGAAATTTTAATACAAAGCTGAATTTCAAAAATATAAGGAGAAGATTAATAACTTTCATGAGTTCAGGAATACCAAGAATTCTTCTATCTGAAGAGATTAGGGGAAAAAAAGGAGGGGGGCACCTGGGTGGCTCAGCCAATTGAGGGTCTGACTTTGGCTCAGGTCATGATCTCACAGCTCGTGAGCTCGAGCCCCACGTTGGGCTCTGTGCTGACAGCTCAGAGCCCGGAGCCTGCTTTTGATTCTATGTCTCCTTCTTTCTCTGCCCCTCCCCAACTCACACTCTGTCTCTCAAAAATGAATAAACGTTAACAAAATCTTAAATAAAAGAGATCAGGGAAATCCTCACAGCCATTGTCAATGTTGGGATTTAGGTGATGATCAATGTTGAGATCAGGTGCAATTTTAACAAATGATGAGGACAAAACGTTTTGAAGAACTGAAAAGCATTAACCAAAGTCTAGAAAGTAAAAATTAAAAGTGGTAAGAACAACAGAGAATGTCATGTTCACTAATAGAAATTGCTGATAAGCCTCAGATGGGTCTGGGGCAGAGAATAAGGATTATGAAAGAGAGACCGGGATGCTTATTGACTCTATTTATTGGAAAACAATATGACCACAAGTATTCTTTAATAGTGGGGCAATGTATTAACAGCAGTTTTAAGGATGATTGCACTAGCACTTTATGGAGCCCACTTGGTTGGAGGGATGGGCATAGAGAGACTTAATATTTGCCTCACTCTCCAACCCTGTAAAAGAAAATAAGAATCTTATAGGTTAGGGAAAGTAAAAAATAAATTAGGGACAATGTGTCTTTCTTTTGTATGTAGGTTTTTTTTTTTAATTTGATCATTCATTCTCTCACTTATTTATGCAAATGAATTGTTTAGATTTTGCTAGATAAGGTATCATATGTGTCTGTATGACCAGTATTCCTGAATTCTAGACCTTAAGGAATGTGTGGAGATTTGTTATTCAGGTAACTAGTTTATGCTCCTGGCTGTGGAAGACCTGAGAACATTCCTCACAAGTCTCTGACTACAGGGAGTGTCACTGACCAAGCGCCCCGGCTGCTGTGATCTCAGCATCTGTGGCTGCATTTGTGACAAGGCTGTGCTTCCTTTGGCTGCTCCCAGCACTGACTCTGTGCTATGTGTATTCCTGAGGCAGACCTGTCCCTGGTAGACTGGAGAGCCCTCTGGTGATCCGCTGTGGCTCCAGGATCCCCCCACAGTTTTGGTGAACCTTCCAGCAGCCTAGAGTACTTCCATCTCACCTTCTCATCCCCTCCTTTTCTCTCCGGGTTAGACATGACCCATGATCTGACAGATCTCCCAGCCTTACCCAGTGCTCTCCCTATATAATCACACAGAGACATTTTTCTCTATAAAATAATTGTGTATTTAATCTTGTTTTGATATTGACTCCTCGGGGGGCCCAATCTACGGTGAGTCGTACTAGGAGTGTTCAGCAAAAATGAGGCGAAATGGGATTGCGGGCTGACTCTTACGCCATGTTGTAGGCAAACGGGACACTCATGGTTGCTGGTGGGGCAAACACAGTTTCCGGCAGCATGGACACCCCAAGTGCCATTCATGTCATTGGAGTTGACTTGAGAAAATGTCCTGGTGTAGGGAATGCAATGGCAGATATGATAACGTGGACATTTGAAAACTTTGAGAAAACAATGTCTACACAGACAGTGTGGGTGCTGGTGACTGCTAAGTTGTACTGATACCATGGAGATGATGACAGACTGAGGGCTGTTATGTACGAGAGCCAGAGAGCCTCTGGGAACAGATAAAGAGGTCCTTCTTCTCTGTATTGGAAGGGGAGACACAGTTAAATGGAAAGTTGAAGGCCTAATTATGAAAACTGTGTAGCACCAGAGACTTCTGACTAAGAAGCTAAAATAGATGAGTTATTAAAAAGGTCAGGGTTCTGGCAGAACAATGACAACTCTGACAATGAAAGAGAGCCTCTTTCATCCATTCATGCGGAGAGCCTCTAGATGGATGCTCTCAGTGACGTTAACTCTATAGCCTCAACTGCCTTGGAATTGGCAAAGTTGTGGTAATTTATTACAGAAGCCTTAGGAAATGAACACACGTCCAACTACCGTACCCCAAATTCCATGGGCAGTTTTGCTTCTAGTTAATAATTAATGTGACCCAAATACTAAGTCAGCTCATACCTCGGAGGCGGAGGCTGGAACTCACCTGGTGGCCAATTGGGGCTTGAACTTTCTCTGATCACATTACTGACTTCTGTCTTCCAGGTAGCAACTCCCTTTTCACTTCCTCAGGGATGACTTTCCTGTTTTACTCTCTCTGGACAAATTTCCTGTTACATGGTCCCTTTTTCAGCATGTTGTCATAATTTTAATTTTATATTTTGTTTAGTTATATGATTAGTGCCAGTCTCATCTGCTGGACATTTTCTACTTAATGTGCGGCCCATGCATATAGCATCATCAACATCACCTGGGATCTTGTTAAAAAAGCAGAATACTATGTTCAGTATTAGATCTACTGAATCAATCTACATTTTAACAATACCCCCATGATTCACCTACTTATTAAAATTTAAGAAGCCAGCACTAGATTATAAACTTCATGAGGCCCTGATTTGTCAAAGCCCCAGTTCTGAACACTGTATGAGGAATTTATTTATTGAATAAATACATATGAAATATACCAGAAATATGTGGGCTCATTGAAAAAGAATCTTAAAAAAAGTCCAGCTAAACATGAGTCTTTGAAATTTTCCCATTTGTTTGTTTGGCATAAATTTAATTAATACAAATCACAGGCCAGGAATAGTAATATTCATATGTAACTGCAGTGACTTTATTAAATTAGCATCTAGCTTTGGCTAACACATAACTGCTAACATGTGCCGAAGTTTTAAGAAAAATATGTAAGAGAACTATTTTTGTTTGGGCAAGCAACTTAATTTTCACGTGAAAAGACTGTCATAATGTATTTTTAGTAATGAAACACCTCAACTGATTTTATGGAACTAGATGAACTGAGAACAGGGTTTATGGACCACCTTTGTAAACTGTTCAGTAAGGCAGGAGCCATGATGAATGCTTTCATTCTGATGTCTTTAGTCTGATGCATGGGGCCGAGGGATGGGGTTACGGCACGAGTTACAGAAAAGGAGGCTAAGTGAAATAATTGGGAAAAAAATCCTCTAAAGTGAAGTTAAGAGGGGCGCTTCGGTGGCTCGGTTGGCCAAGTGTCTGACTTCAGCTCAGGTCATGATCTCACAGCTCGTGGGTTCAAGCCCCGTGTTGGGCTCTGTGCTGACAGCCCAGAGTCTGGAGCATCCTTTAGATTCTGTGTGTGTGTGTGTGTGTGTGTGTGTGTCTGCCTGCCCTTCTCCCACTCATGATCTCTTTCTCAAAAATAAATAAACATAACAATTTTTTAAAATAAATTGAAGTTAAGATATAAATTATTTAATTTAGCTTATAATTCATTAAAAAAAACACGTATTAAACTGCCATTCATATGCTCTAGGGAACAATACCGGGTCTGTAACTTCTTTGAACTAAGTAGGTCTTTTAAATTCTGAATTTTGAGTAGGTCTCAAAGGTCACGACATAGGAAAAGGACTAAGTGAGAATGTGTGTGATGGGAGCTAATACATGTCTCTTGGTTTCATTGCAGCTTATAAAATATAATGAGGTCAGTATGCAGAATATACCACAAACTCCAGGCTTCATGGAGCTAGCAATATTTGGCTCTAATTAAGCCTAAATATAGCAAACTTTTCTAAACTTATGCTATATACATAAGTTATTAGATCTTCTCTTCATAGAAAAGTTATGCATGTGGTACAGCTTCAAAACTCTATGTACAAACCATTTACATTTATCATCGCTAGAAATGTAAACTTTTCTCAAAGGGTCTCATTAAAGTTCCGGACATATATCCTCTTGATATAGTACATACTTTGAGATTACAGTGGGTACACACATGACTGGTAAAGTTTCTAAAAATATTTCAACAGTTTGATATCATTTTGATGGTTTTTAAATTAGCTCAAAAGGAAAATCATAAAATTACTTGAAATAAAATATAGGATGATTATTACATTATCATGTGCTCACATTTTTAATTCCTTGTTAAATTTTAACAATGAAATCTTGATTTGTTCCTTTGGAGGTAAGTAAATGGAGAAAAAATCTCATAAAATATTAAGGTGAAATATTATGCATTTTAACAGGAATAACTTTTTTGGAGAAAACACTATCAGACTCAGTTGTTATTTGAACTAAAGTCAATTTTAAAATATTAAACATATTCTAATTTTTACATATGTAATTTAAAAAGAAGGAAAGTTTAGAGATCAACTGGATAATGTTTTCACATCTTGACTCCAATTGGAGCATCGTCCACTGTCTGTCTCTCTTCATTTGCCCTGCAATCCCAATTAAAGCTCCAGTTTTCAATGCTTTGCTAAGGCTAATTTTCTAAACTAAAATCCTATCTTCACTGTCTCTGTCAGTTTACACTGCATGTTTCATTCAAATGTGGACTCTAAAAAGCAAAACCAAAAACAAATGAATAAGCAAACAGAAAGAATGAAATCTAAATACAGAGAACAAACTAGCAGTTTCCAGAGGGAAGAAGGGTTGGGGGATGGGAGAAACAGGTGAAGGAGAGTGGGAGATTTACGCTCCCAGTTATGCAATAAGCAAGTCACAAGAATAACAGGTACAGTGTAGGGAACATAGTCAATGATACTGTTATTATGTTGTATGGTGACAGATGGTAGTTACATGGTGAGCATAGCATAATGCATACAGACCGGAATCAGTATGTGTACACCTGAAACTAATGTAACATTGTGTGTCAACTGTACCCAAGTACATTTTAAGTTTAATAAATTAGTAAACAAATAAAATTTTTAAAAGGGGTGCATTTACACGGGAAGATGGTAGAGTAGAAGGACCCTAAGCCCACCTTGTCTCATGGATCCACCTAGATAAAACCCACATCTGTGTAAATAACCCAGAAGATGACCTGAAGACTGGCAGAACAGACTCTTCATAGCTAAATGTGGAGAAGAGGCCACACTGAAGAGGGCAGGAAGAGCAGAGACGTGGGTGGGTTGGGAGCCAAACTGACCCCCCTGACTGTCCCAGGGAGGGAGGGATGCTTCAGGGCAGAGAGGAGTGAGGGGCAGAAGCCCACACCAGATACTTCAGGTATGAGGGACCCACACTGGGAATATGAATCCACATAACATTTGGATTTGAAAACCAGAGGGGCCTAATTTCACAAACTCTTACAATCATTGGAGCTTAACACTCAGAACTGTAAAACCTAGCAGGGTTCCACTCTAGGGGAGCTGGAGGGAAATAGGAAGCTGAGTCCCCAATCTTAAAGAGGAAGCACAACAAACGTCCCTGCTGACAGACAGCATAGAAGCAGCAGTTTGAAAAACACTGGGGACATACAGGAGGGAGATTTGTTTGCTAGTCTCCAAGCCTGTGCTGGAGGGGCAGGGATCTTTTTGGAGATTTCTCCAAAAGAAAAAGAGCTGGTGGGCACCGTCTCCCTCCCCTGACCTCAGCCTAGAAACGTAGACACCTGCCTCAGCGGGAAGACTCTCCCCTGCCTACTAAGAGCAGAACTTGCCCCATGCCCTTCTGTGACTCTGTCCCTTCCCACCCAGTTCACCTCAGCAGGAGTATCCAGGGAGACTGCAGCTTCCTTCCCGCAGTGGACCTGCACAGACGTTGCTGGCACCGCATGCCCATCCCTTTATTCTGCAGACTCACCTCCCTCCACCCCAGCCTGGTTAGTTTTCCCAGGAAGCTGCAGGCCCCCTTCTGCACTGTCCTGCAGACCGGCTCCCTCAGGCAGAGCCCCCTCCCCCCCACAGCAGACTGCACACGTTTTACCAATACCTTGTGTCCTGACCCCATTCTCCTGTGGCCCTGCCCTCGGCAGGACTCCATCCAAAACAGCTCCACAGTCACGGAAGTGTGCAAACAGCCCTGATGGGGGCCAACTCCACTCCAAAGTGATTCCTGTCCTGGAGGGAGGGGCAGATAGCACTCCTCGCACCAATCCCACTGTGGCCCCAACAGCCGACTGGGGGCATAAAGCTGGTCTGATGCAGGCTCTGCCCCCCAGTGAAAGCTTCTCAGCAACACTGGAGTGCCCTGCAGACTGGTGCTACGGCAGTCGTCCTTCATATCCTACTTGCTTGGTGATACCCTCTTCAATTTATTGATTTCTTCTCTCCTACTTGCTAACGTTATCTTGGCTTTGCATTCCTAGTTTCAATAAACCATGATGAGGCGAATTTTATTATTTGTGATTCTTGTGAAATTGGAAAAGTGTTTTGAGAACCTTGCGTGTCTAAGTTCTGTTTAAGAAGAGCATCCTTGGGAAGACTGTGGAGGCCTAGCAAGATACTGACTGGTAATTTTTAGCATATTAAAAATGCTGAAAACTAACAGTCCTTTAATAATTACAGAGAATACCCATTTGACAAACTAGTCTTACAGTTGTCTCCCTCCACTCTAGAAAAGATAACTGGGAAGCATCAACTAATCTCCAAGATCATATCCTGGACCCTGTGACATAGTGAATCACTTCAAAGATATGTAGTTTCCAATGCATATGATATAATTTTTGAGAAAAGCTGCAACATTTTTCAAGAAAAGCATTATAAAATTTTACTGTCTTCTTGCTCATTTTCTTTTTTTCTGAAACCTATTGTATCCAAATAACCATCTTTGAGTTTTTTTTTGTGTGTGTGTCTCTCTGTGCATACACGTGTGTTTGCATACATACTGTGTGTGTGTGTGTGTGTGTGTGTGTGTGTGTGTACTGTGTTCACAAAGCTATCCTGTTAGCAATCAGAAGAGAAAATAGCTGCTTGAAAGCCCTATGCTTATGGGAATCTTACCAGATAACAGTCAAACTCAATCTTTTTTCAATCATTTAATGGAAATAGTTAAGAAATTAATCTAATCCAGTTACTTTCAGTGACCAGAATTGGTAGAATGGAGAAGAAATGATATGACTTTCATCTTTTATATGTTTTACCCCTTTTATCGCATGAAATACATATTACGAAATGCCACATTATTGTTTGTGTTGCATTGAAAAATTGGTGGATTGAAAAACACAATCACAAACATTTTTAATGTCTTACCCAACATCCCAGAACTCATGTAAAACTCCATTTCCTTTTTCTTTCCTTTTCAACAGCTTTTGTCTCTGACAGCTAATTCATGCATTGATTTCTTGCTCCACATATAACACATATGCTGTTTGAGAAGTAAAATAATTAGATCATTTAAATAGATAGGAGATATCTGCTTTCAGACAGAATCTCAAGCTACCAAACTTTTACATCATTACTCTTTCATTGCATTTTCCAGCTCTTCTTATTCATTCATTCAACTGGTACCAATTTTGTTCAGCATAAGTTACTTGCTGCCACGAAGAAAGTAGGAATTTTAATACCTTTGGAACCATTGTTAAGCCTTGTTGTTACATTTTTTAGCCCATTAGGAAAAAACATGGACAGACTAACATTAATATTAGGTAGTTTTTCTTTCCTAGTCTTGTCCTCCTCTGGTTTGTCTGTCTTTCCCTCATCATTATATATTCATCTGTTCAAAAATGATCATACATTTACCAGGCAGCAGGCATTTCCTTAGGCACCAGAGCTAGATTTCCTCATACGGCTCCTGCTGTTGTGAAGTATACAGGACCAGACTACCCCATCATCCCATTACCAGCACCACCATAGTGTGTGCACATTCAGTGAGATACGTCAGTGTCCCAGGTGACATCAGAACTACCTTTAGTAGGTGATGTACTATCAGTTTTTCATCAACATTGGTCTACTGACCAGCTACACTAACATCACCCAGGTTTCTTAAATAAAAGTGCATTCTGGAACTCTACCCAGATTTACTAAATGAGAGTCTCTGGAAATGAAACCTGAAAACTTCTATTTTTAACAAGATTTCAAGAAATTATGGTGCATACCTAGATCTGGTAAACCACTCTTATACTGGCTGTAATAACTCACTATTTTTACTACACATGTCAGAACTCACTTGCCCTCTTCCTGAGACAATAAGTGTATCATAAGAAATACTAATGGTTCAGTGTTGCTGTAAGGAGAATTTTCATTTGAGAAAGAGATACTCAAGGATAAATGTACTACATGTGCCTAGTATTTCTTCCATAAGCATCTTTGCTACAAGATTTTTTGTATAACTAATTGGCTATAAGGCAATTTTACCATCATACCCAAAAGAAACAAAAACAAAAACAAAAACGAAAAGCAAGCTGGTTGAGTTTGGTTTGACAGTTTGTTGGTTTCATCAACTGGATGACAGTTTGGTTTCATTTTTCCATTGACACAGTACTTCCATTTTTAAAAAAAAATTAAGTTTATTTATTATTTTGAGAGAGAGAAGAAGAAGAAGAAGAAGAAGAAGAAGAAGAAAAAGAAGAGGAGGAGGAGGAGGAGGAGCAAAGAGAAGGAGAAACAGAATCTTAAGCAGACTCTGCACCATCAGCATTGGGCCCAGTGTGGGGCTTGAACTCATGAACTGTGAGATCATGACTTGAGCCATGATCAAGAGTCAAATGCTTAACTGACTGTGCCACCCTCACACCCCATCCATTTTTATATTATATAAATCTTAGTTTCATACTGGTCTATACAGTGGTACATAATTTTGAACCCATATATCCCAAAGAACTATGAAATGTCTATCAAGAGACAGTATGCCCAGAACAAACAACAACATATAAGGCTTTCACAACGCAGTCTAAAGTTCAGTTACAAATATGCATCCTAGTACTTGGAAACTAATACCTCCATTAATGAAGGAAAAAATGTCAGCAAAAAATTGAAAAGTGTGATGATTAATAATAAGAAGAATCAACAAGCAAAAAGAAAAAAGAAAGAAAAAGAAAAAAATGAAAAAAGTATATAGAAAACTATAAATGGAAGACTTGGAAGACAAGTGCTTAGTACAATCCACAAAATAAATTGGCTATTTGTGTAATATTGCCCTGAATCTAAACACGTTTTAAATGTATTCACATTTTTTAATTTCACAAGAAATTCTTTTTAAAGTTTTGTATTAATTTTTTGTTTCATTATGTCATTTTAAATGAATGTTCTTTTTAAAATTTATCACGATTTTGTCTTTTAGGGCAAAACTTGCCTTATGGCCAGTATTAGTTATGTGGCAAAAATGATTATGGCAAAGATGCTTACAGTGAAATTACCTAGAACTTGGAGGAATAAGTATACAATGTGGATTTTTTTTAGGAACTGTAGTGGGCTAATAAATAACGGTATTTTGGGGAATCCAGCATTGCTGGCATGTCTCAAAATTCACCATCGAATGAGGATGGCTTCCTACATATGAGGGAGAACTGTATAGTAAAGGAGAAAAGTAAAACTTGTACGTGTATTCTAATCAATCATTTTTATTACTGAAGTTGTGGTGTGTAATGGAAGGAGGAAAATATTTGAACAAGCCCATCAGGATGAAGTGTTTGAGTCACTGTTTGCAGAAATACATTAAAATGAGGTTGATGACTCATGTACTGTTTCACTTTTCTGGCGAGAGGCAGCTGCTCACCATTAATGACCAACAACAGTGAGGAGTGATACATCTGCCCCATTCTGGCCCAGGGGAGTACACCACCTGTTCAATTTAGAGCTACAGCTTCTGTGAATCAACATGAAAATGGAGCCTTTAGATTCTTTAAAAAAATGGTTGGGGTTGCTGAACCAGAATGGCAATAATGTGTAGCTTTTATGTAAAAACATCAAGAAATTCAAAAGCCTTTGTTTGCTCTCCCCACTTAGTGTTTGGAATTACTTGGAAGAAACAGCACTGTCACTGTGAGATGAAAATCTTTGACACAATGCAAATTGTCAACTCAAGTGTTCCATATTAATAAAATGGTTTCAGATTCATTGGAGTCTAAATTCCTCTGGATCTATGCTAACAAATGCCAGTGGGAAAAGCAGTGCATACTGAGTGTGAATATAGTATAGCCTTATTAGTCCTAGAGAATTAATAGAGTTCAGTAAATACAAATGAGGAAATTATTCAATAATTCTGAGATAATAATTTTCACTGAATATTAAAGTTTATGCCATACAGAACAATTGATTTCATTTTGTTTTCTCTTGCTCACTCCAACTAAGGTTGTCTTTTTGGTCTCATTTTTTTGTTCAAAGATTTATTTTTCCATAACTTTGCTTATAATATCCTCCCAGCTAGATTTACCTCACATCATAATCCATGTTATCAAAGTCAGACACTCCTCAATACCTTGGTTAGACTGCTGTCTCTTCTGATAGTCTCAAAGCAACATAACTCAAGGATATCTCTAGCTTTTCTAAATATAAATATTTAGATATTCAATTTTCCTGCATCAGCTTGAATTCTTAAATGAAAAATATAGAAACTCAGAAAATAACTAAAGTATTTTTCACATGCTTTTTAGTATTCTATATAACGGAAAAACTGAATTTATTATTCTCAAATAACTAAAATTTAGTAAAACTAATGTACAATGTACAAATTTTTGTGTGCTCAAAATATTATATTGTAATACTAAAATTAACTCTGTACTGGATGTCTAGCAAGTATTGTAAAGATTTTGCTCTACTTGTAAGCTAACGAGTCTGTCTCACAGTTTTATGGATCCTGGAAAAGGACATGAGACTCTTGGGTCAGAGATAAAGGAATTTATTACTCACAGCATAGCGAGGAGAAGGAGCATCTGCACATTTGCATCAGTTTCCCTTATCTCCAAGTCCCATGGGATATGGAGATGTGCTCAGATAGATGGCTGCACACATACTGCCTGCAAGGGGTTATGGTCTTTCCATTCCATTTAAAGAGTCCTCTTTAACATTTCTTAAAGGGGTGGTTTGATGGCCATTAATTTCTTTAATTTTTTTCTGGGAAACTCTTAATCTCTCCCTCTATTCTGAATAATAGCTTTGCTGTATAGAATATTCCTGGTTGCAGGTTGTTTTTCCTATAGCATTTTGAATCTATCTTGGCATTCCTTCCGTCCTGCAAAGTTTCTGCTGAAAAATCAGTTGATAGCCTTATTGGGTTTCCCTTGTATGTAACTATTTTCTATTCTCTTGCTGCTTTTAAAATTCTCTCCTCATCACTACTTTTTGCCATTTGTGTCTTGTTGTGGATTTCCTAGGAACTGTTTCTATATTAACTTCTGAAGACTTTTCTTATAACTACACTACTATATCAACCATTGCTAATTATGACCAATAGAAACTGAGAGAACACCTGTTCAATTAATCTCAAATAGCCTTTATTTAGGACTATAATCAACATGATCTCAAATATCAGGATAAGTCCAACTTGCAGGATTGACCTCAATTGTCCCTGTGTCTCTGAGGAGCCTAGATCTAACTGAACAAATCCTATTGACATCTTTCTCCTTATATAACTGACATTTCTACTTGGATTGAGACATTAATCCAGGCACAGTAGAAGTTTTAGAGTATTGCACAGATTCCACCTTGGACAGCTATAAAGAAGTCTAGAGCAATTCCATCATCCATAACCATCCTGACCATTGCATTGTCAAGGTCCATCCTTGACCTTCCAAGGTCAAGATAGTGTGATTCAGCATGTCACATAACATCAGAAACAAATGTAGCTTGTCTAACTGGAAAACTCCTATTATAAGTGTAAGTGCCCATAGGCTAAACATAAATCATAGTAATATATGAGTAAGTTATGCTTTTGGGAATCTTTCTTCAGTAACAAGTTAACCTCATTTTTTATAGACTTTCACAGTAACCTAAATCTTACATGATCTACTGGTGGTGTTTCTATGACCACCCCTATAGTGCAAGCTGCCATATTTTGGGGAAGAAGGGAAGATAATGACGGTCTTCCACACAAGATGTAGCCTTAGGGATGCACATGGTATCCCTGGAAACAGTGTTGTTCACAATTGTTTACACCCCATAGGAAGACCCACATCAGTCGGGGAGGAGCAGGTTAACTGTCTCTAACATGCATTCTATCCACTTGGTAGGCTTTAGAGTTTAGAGTGTGGATAATTGAGCCTAGCCTTTGATTTTTGGAATGATGCCTGAAAATAATAAGTCCAACTTTGACTGAATATGCTATCTTCTTGGTGGCATTAATCTAGACAGTTGATGAATAGCTTTGGGATTAGAGCTAAGGGGAGACAACCGGAAGATGCTATAGAAAGTCATTTTTGTCTTGCCCCTGCTCTAAATGGGAAGACTTTACATTTTATCATCTATCTATCTATCTATCTATCTATCTATATCTATCTATCTATCTATCTATCATCTATCATCTATCTATCTTCATCATCATCATCATTATCAATCATCTACCTGTATTTAAAAGACATTATCAGACATGAGAAGCCTCTAGAGGGAATGGAAGAATGGGAAGTTGAGGTGCCTACCTCACTTCAAACCTAGTGAGAAATGTTTAGCGGGAACAATAAGAGCTTAATATTGTCCCCTGGTGGCAACGCTGGTATTGACGGCAATCTAGGATTTGTTATGGCAAAGAATGTGTATTTTATATGGAGCAGATAGATGATGAGCCACTTGCTAAAGAGTACTTATGTGAAATTGTATTGGGATCTGTTCAGTAAATTCACAGGGAGAGGTGAGACTTATTTAAGGTATCATCATATTTCCAGAGGTTGATGAACTATTAGTTGATCAGGTAGAACTGGAATACAATTTCCTACAATAAAGACATTATAGATTAGAGTACTGGTGATGGGGGAACGTCTTCTAATGACCCAAGATGAGATGACTTTGGACTGAACATATTTAATTCCTGAAGTGAGACTGTGTCCATTATTTTGAATGACTATAAGATTTTCTAGTTTATAAGACTGACCAGAGAATTTTACATCTTGAGTTCAGTTTGTACAGAGGTACAAAGGAAAAATAAGCCCCAATGTACAAATTTAAAGGAGCAAAATAATGTTATTTTCTGATCATATCCATAGAGTCATATTTTTATAACACTCTGGTTACATGATACACTGTGCAATCTACTTAGGATAAGTAGGAATTATATATGTTAATAATATACAATTATCATATGTTGGTGTTGAGATACATTCCAATTACTCCCCATTAAAAATTAATGAAAAACCTCTAACCAGGGGTGCCTGTGTGGCTCAGCCTAAGCATTTGATTTTGGCTCAGGCCATGATCTCGGGGTCCGTGACTTTGAGCTACAAGGCGTCTTCTGTGCTGACAGCTCAGAGCCTGGAGCCTGCTTTGGATTCTGTGTCTCCCTCTCTATCTATCCCTCCCTCGCTTGCACTCTGTTTATCTCTCTCTCTCAAAAATAAATAAACATTAAAAATTATTTTTAAAAACCTGTGATCAGATATAGTGAAGAACATTTGCTCTATTATCATTCAGTTTATATGCTGTTTTCTTCTTTAGACTACTGGGTTTGTTTGTTTGTTTTTTGTTCACATCCTCAAATTTATTGGAGCTTTTCATAGTAACTGGAGAGAAATCAGTCTTATAATAGTTTTTACTTCAGTAATATTTAAACATCAATGTAAATGAATAACCAAATGTGTTGTCTGATTTAAAGGTGTTTTTTTTTTCCTTTTTCTTTTCTTTGGTTCACAGTGAAAGATTTCTACTGCTAGCTACGTGTTACCCTCAAATGAATTTTATTTTCTTTCATGTGGTTCAATCTCAGTAATAGTTTATTTTCTCCGTTTGGAATCATTTGAGTTATGTGTCTGTGCCCTCATTTCAGCTTCTTCTGAAAGAGGCTGTGTTCTGCATCATGAAGCAGATTTTATGGCCCCACTCATTTGGCAGAAAGAGTAAGACTGGAGTTTGAGCTTCTAATAGCACTTGATTGACAGTTGAGGTCACCTTGGAAATTCCTGTGTGACTCTATTAAATGTCCCTTAAACTGTAGTATGTTGAAATTTCATTGTTTAATGAAAAATCAATCAACTTTTCTCCTCCAATATGTCGAATTTGTCATGATCACATATTAGTTCTCATACTTCCCAGAATGAATACTTCCTGCTTTCTACACTAACTCCATATACAGTAATACTAGAAAACATAACTTTCATTTGTTTTTAAAATATAAAGGTGCTTTTAGAGACCTGGGTGGCTCGGTCGATTAAGCGTCTGACTTCGATTCAGGTTATGATCCCACGGTTTGTGGGTTTGAGCCCCGTGCTGGGCTCTGTGCTGACAGCTAGCTCAGAGGCTGGAGCCTGCTTCAGATTCTGTGTCTCTCTCTCTCTCTGATCCTCCCCTGCTCGTGCTGCCTTTCTCTCTCTCTCTCTCTCTCTCTCAGAAATAAATAAAAACCATTAAAAAGATAAATAAAAGGTGCTTTTGAAACAGATAAGTTACAAAAAATAAATAAAAATTTTAAAAATTAGGGGCACCTGGGTGGCTCAGTCAGTTAAGTGTCTGACTTCGGCTCAGGTCATAATCTCATGGTTAGTGGGTTCGAGCCCCGTGTCAGGCTCTGTGCTGACAGCTCAGAGCCTGGAGCCTGCTTCTGATTCTGTGTCTCCCTCTCTCTCTGCCCCTCCCCTGCTCATACTCTCTCTCTCTCTCTCTCAGAAATAAATAAAACATTTAAAAAAAATTAAAAATTAAAAGAAAAGGAACAGATAAGTTACTTGAGAAAGAATGATCATTGTGTATGCCTTAAGAAACCCTCAACCTAAGACTTAATTTATGAAATAGTTGTAGTGGGGAACTGCTGCTCATATATTTATATTAAAAGACATTTCTCTTATATAATTTCCTGGAAGTCTTTAAGTTTAGTTCAATTTTATATGAGATCTGTCTAGCAGGAGTTCAGGCTGCTAAACCAAAGCTGAAATCGTAATGGAATATCAGTGTGCGAATACTGTCAAAGTCCTTTTTCATCCTGCCTCCTGGTCGTCCCTGGAGCTCAGTCCTGGAGAGCAGTAAGACGTGTGTGATAATTCAGGGATCCCATTTTGCCTGATACTGTGCAGCTGAGTGCTGCCTCTAATCTCAGAGCCAGTCTGCTCACTCACATAGAACTCTGTTCGGTCTATTTTCTGAACCTGGATATGAATCAATCACTTGCAGTTTATTTGACCTTGCTTACGTCTAATCATGTTTTGGAGAGTTCTGAAAATAGACAATGAGAAATTAAATTAGGAAAATAATACATTATCTAAAGCCCAATCTACATTTAGATTGGTTTTATTAGTCATGGTGTCCTTCATTGTAACTTATTGTTTATAGACTGTATTTATGAAATTCTCCATTTAATCCAGATATCCCCTTGGACATCAATGCCTCCAAACTGCAGGGCTATATTTAAGACATGTCAGAACATCTTCAAATATTTTTGCCATCTCATGAGATCAACCTGTGATCTTCCTGCCATTTGAAAGTAGACTGACATTTCCAAGAAAATATAACAGACATGTTCTCCATATATTCAATATGTGTTTTTATTTATTTATTTTAATGTATTCTCCAGATCCGTTTGGTCATTGGAAACTTATTAGGATATTAGAATGGGAAAGTTTTAATCCTGCACAGCAATTGCTATGCCTTCTGCACTGAATAGTGCCTTACTCTTGCTAGTCAGGAAAATGTAGTGTTGCTAAATATACAGGAGTGAGAGATCTGAATTCCCTGTAGCTTTTGGGAAATTTATAAGAATATGTGTATATGTTTATTGTTATTTAGACATTTGTTTCAAAGTATCAGTAAAAATTTGGAGGCACATATTATTTATCGTAGGTCTCCCAGTTAAGAATACTCTACCAGAATTATTAAGCTGTCTTTATTATGTATGGGGAGAGAAAGGGACAGAGAGAGATTATGTATAACTCAAATGTCTGAAACTGGAAAAATGGCTAGAATTGGACAATGATCACCTGCAAAGTCTATGCTGTGCTGTGTTCACTGCATCATTCTTAGGGTTAAAAAAGGCAGAAGACTGTTCTTGAAAAGGAAAGACATCTGACTTTTGTCTAGCAACACTGATTTGAGCAGCATCAGGTGTTACACACCTGTTTTCGTGGGTACATGTTGCCTGTATGTTGGACCAAGCCCAGACGCTCGGGTACAACAGCCCACTATTTGTTTTTCTAGGATTTTATCTGAATATATTATTGTCATTGTTGTAATCTGTATTTAACATTGAACTTCTTTTACAATATCCTGAAAATATATTCCTAGTAATTGAGATTCTGTGCCCCAGAGAATAGACATTTTGCTTTTTAGTATGAACGTTTGAAATGCCAGTTTTTCAAGTACATTTTTATGTGTATTTTAAAATACTTTAGTTTATATTGTAAAAAAAAAAAGCACAAGGAGAAGAGTATAAAATACATGTATATCCTTTTAAAACAATACAAATAAAACAAACACCTATGTCACCATTATACAGGTTAAAAAATAAACTACTGTCAGTATCTTAGGTAAGCAGTCAATCAGCCTTCCTTCCTTTCTTCCTTCCTTCTTTTTCTTTCTCTTTGTCCTTCTATGTCTCTCTTATACTTTATTTCTCACACACTTGAAATTTTGTATTCCATAAGAACATAGATGCTAGAGTTAGACTGGTTATGTGCAGAAGATGTCTTGACTATGTGCTTGCTGTGTGAACTTGGGTACAATATTCAACTTCTCTGTGCTTTGTTTTATGATTTACAGGAAAGATAGTAATAGCTAACTCATAGATGTTACATGAGCAATACTGTCATATCCTTACAGACTCCACAACTGCCCATTTTAAAATTTCTCTTTGCATATTATGTTGTCTGTCATTACATTGGCAATAGATTTTGAAACAAATCTATTTTACAGGTATGTTGATATGAAAAAGATACAGCATTTTGTTTATATTGGTTTGAAGAGGTTTTTGAAACAAGTGCCTTGATTAACATGCAACAGAAAATGATTAATAATAGAAATACAAAATATGTGGACTACCTCAAATATGGTTTTAAGTGAAAATGCAAACTACAGAAGAGTAGGTATAGAAAAAGTAAAATCGTCAGCACTTAGACTCTCTTGGTAAATTCTGTTTTTACTTCTATGTATTTTGATTCCACTTATGTAGTAATACATCACTTATGCTTAAAATATGTTAAAATAAGAGATTCATATTTTTGTTGCATCCTTAACAAGAATACCTACAGAAATTGTACTGGGTTTGAGAAAGTAAATTTCACTCCCACTTAAACTACTTTAAATTTTCATCTCAGAATAACAACACTTACATCTTAGTTGAAAATCAATTTTATTTGATTATGGCAATTTAATTGTGTAGTAGCACAATTCAATTACAAACAGATCCTATTCTTTCTGAAAAATACATATAGAAGTTTATCATTTTTTCAGACTTTTATCTTTCTGATCATAATTTGTCTTGATTTGGATACTCCAGTTTCCTGATACATTTGAGAGCTTTTTCACTAAGTATGTCTCATTGAAAGGCATTATATTAACGATAATGTTATGGGAAATATTGGCATCATTTACAAATCTACATTGTCCATTGGCTAAAATAATCCATGTAAAGCGATTTAGGATAATTCACACACTGTAAGCACTCTGTTCATAATGTTACTATTTTTTAAGACATGGGGGAAAAATAGCCTAACACACAAATAACTGGTATATACATAATAAAGAGAGCCAAAGGAATTTACCCCAGTGTATATTATTCCACTTACGTAGAATGGCCCTGATGTCTAACAACAGGCAATCCTAACCAAATGTGTTCGCCATCTTATGATTAAAGAGAGTGAAGGCACCATGACTTACTCAGGACAAAAGATGGAGGACAAACAAGGTGACATGATGTCAACCACTAGAGGCAAAGTCAGTTTCTAGCTGGGCTGCCAACTTCTCATATGACCAGCTCTGTCTGAGACTTTCTAAATTGCCTTTAAAAAAAATCTCCCTTTAATATATTTTTTCCCTGGTTATCTCCAGTCCCTTAGGTGTCGGTCAGCATAATGAATTATTTCACTTTGCCCAGAGATGCTACCAGCAGATTGAAAAAATAGATAAAGGCTTCTGAAGCCGGAAAAGTATACAGTTGACCCTTGAACAATGGTGCAGGTCCACTTCTTCGTGGATTTGTTTTAAGTTTCTTCTATGTGTATTTAGTTTTGAGAGAGACAGAGTGCGAGCAGGGAAGGGCACAGAGAGAAACACACACAGAACCCAAAGCAGGCTCCAGGTTCTGAGCTGTCAGCACAGAACCCATGAGGGGCTCAAACTCACAAGCTGTGAGATCATGATCTGAGCTGAAGAAGGCCACCAAACCAACTAGACCACCCAGGTGCCCCCTATGTGGATTTTTTATCATACGCCACAGTAAATGTCTTTTCCTTGTGACTTTCTTAAGAATATTTCCTTTTCTCTACCTTACTTTCTTGTAAGCTATACAGTATATAATACGTATAACATACAAAATATGTCTTATTGACTGTGTATGTTATCAGGAAGGCTTCCATCTACAGCAGAGTATTAGTAGTTAAGAGTTCGGGGAGTCATAAGTTTTATGCCAATTTTCAACAGCACAAGGGATTGACACCCCTCACCCCCACATTGTTCAAAGGTCAATCGTACTAAATCCCATGTGCTTACACTAAATGATAGGCCATCATCACTGTTCACACCAATTCTTGCCCATTCCTAACATTTTTTTAAAAAGAGATTATAGGTGCTAGTGGTCAACATCGCTCCTTTAGGGAAGAAGGATGTTGTGAAAAGAAGGCAATTGTTTTCTCCAGGACTTAAACATCACATAAGAATGAGAACTAGTGCACATACTTCTGTGTCGACAAATTGGGGGTCTAACCTGGGTAATTGTGTCAGTATCTTTTTTTTTAATGTTTTATATATTTATGAGAGAAAGAGACAGTGTGGACAGGGGAGGGTCAGAGAGAGAGGTAGACATAGAATCCGAAACAGGCTCCAGGCTCTGAGCTAGATGGCAGCACAGAGCCCGATGCGGGGCTCAAACCCACAAACCATGAGATCATGACCTGAGCCGAAGTCGGATGCTTAACCAACTGAGCCCCCCAGGATCCCCTAATTGTGTCAGTATCTTAAATAACAACAGGAGCAACAATAAAGCCCAAGTGACTAAATGTGTAGAAATGCAACAATTCAAACCATAATCATCAATATTGGCTTTCTGCACACAGCCTTTAATGCGGGGTAGAAAATCTAAGGTAACTAAGTGTGAGTTCTCCTGTAAGCAATGCCTCTAAAGGCAAAGGTTGCAGATAGAACAGACTGTTAATACATGCACATCTCAGCACATCATCCCCCAGATCACCTTCTTATTGACATGCAGCAACTGTGTGAGTCTTGTCAACTGAAGAACTTAATGGTGGCAATTTTCTTTTGTAAAGAATTGTGATTCACCTTGGATTAAAAAATCATATACATCTTTTTGGCAAAAGTACTGAGATGCTTTGGATTTTTAAGTATTGCTGCGGTGCCTGGGTGGCTCAGTCAGTTACGTGGCCGACTTCAGCTCAGGTCATGATTTTGCGGTCTGTGGGTTCGAGCCCCGCATCAGGCTGTGTGCTGGCACCTCGGAGCCTAGAGTCTGGTTCTGATTCTGTGTCTCCCTCTCTCTCTGCTCCTCCCCTTCTTGCTCTCTGTCTCTCTCTGTCTCAAAAATAATAAACATCAAAAATAAAAAAGTATTGCTTCTAATATGGGTGTATTTAAGATGCAAACTATTTGAAGATGGTGGGATGTAAGTATGACTTAGTGGAAGAGATGGACAAGCAAACAACACTTAATTACCATGTGGCAGGTGGCAAAACAGGTATTTGGAGGGAATACGGTTTCGCTTGTGACATGGGAAGAGGAGACGGCCGTGCTGAGTTCTCCAGAGGAGGTGTATGATGAAGGGTAGGAGCCACGGATGTGAGAGCAGGGAAGGGCTGTTCAGAGAACCGCACCTTTGACGTTGAGAACCAGGCAGAGGCATGTCCAGGGAAGTTTCTAGAAAAATAACCAAGGGTCAGGTAGTAGGGGAAAAGAGGATACTTTACATGCCACATTGCTCTTGTTTTGTGTCACACGTTTAAATTTCTTTGTTTCCAAGAACCGTAGGAAATCATCCGCACTCCCTGTGTCCCTCAGTCCTAGCCCCTGGACCAACTCCTCAACCGCGTGTAGTTCACTAAAATAGTCACTTAGTCGTTGTTTTTCTAGGCTTTAACTCCTGATATTTAATGGCAGGTGCTAAAAGCCGCCTGCGAGCATGATTTGTTTGAAAAAGGCGAAAACAGTATTAGTTGCCTGAATACAAGGGCTGTTTGAAGTCCCGAAGCACTTTATGTTTTGAATTTTCACAGATGTGGGTGAGGATGTTTGAGCTTTAGGTGAGAAGGAGAATCATTCTGGAAAAAGAAAAAAAAAAGGAAGGTGCTCATTTTCAGAGAATGACGGTGCATCAGGATTTAGGAAGGCAGTTTTTCTTTTAGGTGATGACAGCTTAAAATTAAAGCTATTATTTTTCTACTAGATGCATATCTGGTCTATTAATTATGCATTCAATATGCCATGTGCAAAATGAGTTACGTGATAAGGATTAATGGGTCAAGAAAATCACAGCTGTAAATAATAAAAATATCTTCTTAAATTGTTTCATAATTTTATGCCGATTTTAATGTAACATTTTTATTAAACACATTTTTATCCAGAGAAAACCTGCAGCTTAAAAGTAAGTAAAGATCGATGTATTGTGATCGTAGACATAAGTACTGACTCAAAATACATTCTGGTATTGAGGGAGCACATTTCTGGAGCCAGAGTTTCTTTTTACGAGACCTGCTGGACGTTCAATAGAGGCCAACCCCACTTTATTTGGGGACCCTCACACACACCATCTGCTACTAATTTACTGTGGCACATTAGACACGGTCAGGCCAATCACTGGTAGGTTGGGATTATCTAGAGCTGCACTCTACCAATATGAAAACCACTACCACATGCTGCAGCTGAGCTCTTGAAATGTAGCCAGTCCACACTGAAATTTAAGTGTAAAATGCACAGCAGATTGCAGATAGTTCATAAAAAACAAATGTTAAAGACCTTATTAATGGTAACTTCTATATCAATTACTTTTTAAAATAATAATGTTTTAGATATATAATATTTGGAAGTATATAATACTGAACATACATAATATTTGGGATATAATATTAAAATTAATTTATTCACCTGTTTTCTTTTTACTTCAAAAAAATTTTTAACGTCTTTATTTATTTCTGAGAGAGAGAGATAAAGAGCGTGAGAAGGGGAGGGTCAGAGAGAGAGGGAGAGGGAGACACAGAATCTGAAAGAGGCTCCCGTCTCTGAGCTGTCAGCACAGAGCCCGACATGGGGCTCAAACCCATGAACCATGAGATCTTGACCTGAGCCAAAGTCAGACGCTTAACCTACTGAGCGACACAGGTGCCCCTCTTTTTACTTTTTAAATAGGACTACTAGAAAACTTGAAATTCTTACGTAGCTCACATCTACAGCTCACATTACAGTTCTACTGGGCAGTACCAATCTAGAATGTTTTTATTGGGTTCCTACATGTTACACCTTGTGTTTTGTTTTTCTGATTTTTAAGACGTTATAATTTACAAAATTATTTTATTCCCTCTGTTTGTTTTCCAGTTAGCATATGACAGCTTCATGAATTTTTTTCTTTCCTACCCAAGTTAATTTTCTTAAGTGAGATTTCTAAGAAAGCCTATTATAGACTTTTGAAAATTTTATGATTGAAATATTCTTATTTTACCCTTTCATTAAAAAAAACATTTGGCTGTAAAATTTTATATTCAAAGTTCTTTCCTTTACACTTTCAAGCTATGTTTGTTCTTCTTTTTAACAACCTGATTTGCCATATAAATGTCTGACTTGCAAGTTCATTCTCACCTGTGTGTGTGTGTGTGTGTGTGTGTGTGTGTTTTGGGGGTTGTGATGGTTAATTGTATACATCAGTTGGTTCATCAACTTGGGTTCTCATGCCCAGATATGTGGTCAAACATTATTCTGGATGTGTCTGTGAGGGTGATTTTGGATGAGATTAACATTAACCCTTAAATTGGTGGACTTAGAATAAAGCAGATCACCCTCCATAAAATGGGTGGGTTTCATCTAATCAGCTGAAAGCCCATGTAGAACAAGAGACTGATGCCCCCTTTAGCAAGAGGGAATTCTGCAGTGGAATGCCTTTGGATTCGAACTACATCAGCTGTTTCCTGGGTCTTTAGTGCTTGCCAGCCTCCAAAATTGTGTAAGCCAATTTCTTACAATGAATTTCTCTCTCTTTCTCCCTCTCTGTCTCTCTCTCCCTCCCCCCCCTCTCTCTCTCACTCTCTATCTCTATCTATCTCTATCTGTATCTCTATCTATCTCTATCGTCTCTATCTCTGTCTCTATCATCTCTATCTCATCTATCTATCACATTCTAGTGATTCTGTTTCTCTGGAGAACCTTGACTAATTCCTAGGAACTACTTCAGAAACTTCTTGAATTGACGTCCTTATAATTCTCAAACGCTTTCTAGGATTTTGTTTTTTGTTTTTGCTTTTTTGTTTTTTTAATTGTGCTCTGTGTCTCATGACCAGCCTTTTCAATTCTCCTTTATTCAGAATAATTATTGGTTAACCTTTCTTCAAATATTTCCTTCATTTGTTTTTCTCTCCCTTGACCAGATGTTAACAATTCATTTTTGTTTTGCATTTCCAGTTTTTCTTTTGTGTCTTCTATTTCTTTTCCTTGACCTGAACTTCTAGCTTACTAATTCATTCTTGGGTTATTTCCATTATGCTATTTAGCATACCTGTTGTATTCCTTATTCAGACTATTATAATGTTCATACACAATATTTCTATGTGGTCATTTATGAGTTCTTATACTTGCTTCATATTACATATATCCTTCCTTGTGTTTTTGAATTGATGATTTTAAATCCTCTTTTTTATATTGCATTCTTTCTGCTTTGCCTGGCAAAAGTCTATATAGGTTGCTCAGTTTGTTTCTTAAGTTTCCTAAATATATGTTATGCCTTTTACATGGGTTCTTATTGCTCTAGGAAGTATCCATTGTCTTAACTGGTGACATGGCTGTATTGAGTTCTTAAGCCCAGAAGAACTTGTGCACTTTCTACCAAATTTAGATGACTGTGTATTACAAGGAAGGAGCCATCTCAGGCATTATGGTCTAGTGTCTGACCACTCTCAATGTGCAGCCTCCTCCCTACCAGCCTCCTTTGCACTCATGGGACATCCACAGAGCTCAGTCACAGGACAGCTAACAGCTAAATAATTTAGAGTTTGTTAGTTTGCCATGTGTGATACTTCTTCAACAATTCCTTATTTTTCTCCTCTGGTTTGACTTTATAAAAAGCTTCTCCCCCAATATCTCAAGAGACCATAGAACTAGGGTCCTTTGGAGTATATACAAAAACATGCATTTGGAAACGGGCACTAGATTAAAGCTGAATCATCTCAACAGAGTGCTTGAAGATTGATATTAATATGCTCCCACAAATCCCTCAATGGTACTTACTGGAAAAATGCGTTTATTCCATTTCTGAGTCCAGTAAACGGAAGCATCTTACTGTTAGCTCTGCCCTTGGTGTAAGAGCCAAGCTTCTTGTTTGTTCTCCTCTGCTGCTTTGTTCTCTATTCCCTAATGTGATTGTGTTACTGCACATCTTTCTTGAACTGTCAGATAAAATGGATTGGGCCAAGGTCCCTGATTCAGACAAGTTCTTTGCCTGAACTTGCAACTTCAGCTCAAGATGTTCCAGTTGGCTCTTTCCTGCCTTTTGAGCCTCCACTCAGGCGATTAATTTTTATCTTTTTATCCATTGAGCAGAGAAGAACATTGTCAGTGGTCAGGAATTTTCATATTGACCCTGAAATCTCCCTTTGATTTTACTTCTGCTCTTAAATCTTTCATTTCCTAGTATGTATATTTCCAATCTGGTTTTATTAGAATTCTCAGTAAGGCCAGTTATATGCAGGTCATGCGCTCCAGAAATTGTAGCCAAATATTCTCCTAATCTCCTCGATAGTAATGTCTAAGAAGACCTGCAAATTGTGCTAAAAAGAGAGAAGAGAGGAGATTGTCAGTAGCCTATCAGGAAATGCTAGTCAGAAAAATATCCTCTAAGACAAACATTTTGGTAAAAGTTGAAAACAAAATACAATTTAAGTTCTTATCTAGACCCTAGGACACTACTGTCTAGGCTATATATTTACTAGTTCTTCCTTTGCCATGATATTTTTTCCAAAATATAAATGTGTTGTCAGATTTTTTTTTTCAAAAAAATTTTCTGAGGTGTATTTGTCTCTGGAGACATGAGTTTATAGAGATGACTATTTTGTTTATGCAATTTCTGTAGAAACACTTTGCAAATCCTTTCTATAACCACGCTCAGAATTTTAAGTGAACAAAGAAAACTCCCTGAACCCCCACTTCTTTGTTACAACTGGTTTAACTCACATATTTTGCTCATCACCAGGAGTGCCACTCAAGTCATTGTTCAAAGGGTCTTTTCCTATGTTGGGCAAAATTTTAACATGCATGGGTATTTATGTTAGAAAGATTTAGATACAGAAATTTGTAAGGTTGTAGAAGGGGATTCTCAATCAATCATACTGGTGACAATGAAAAGTTAACAACTTAGTAGAAAGAAAAAGAGAGTAAATGGAGACAAAGACACATGCATTCCCCACACACGGCAACACATACACTTCAACATAGACACGTATATGTCCACAGTGCACATATAACTCTCACTTATAAATATCCATCTCAGTGCATCCCTGCTTTTACACACACACACACACACACACACACACACACACACACACACACACACCAATCCTTGTATATACATAATACCTCATCTTAATGTACATACTATCCTAAATTCCAACATACATGCAGATACTACACCCATTCCATATGTACACACAGACCACAGCCAATATCAGCACACAAATATTATTCACAATTCCAACATATACACTTTTTAACATGTGCATATCAAGATTTACATGCATCAGCATACTTTCTCTCCTCTCCCCCACTGTCTTTGAAATTAAACTTTTCTTCTACATTCCCTGCTCTATTCCCACTCTTGTACATATTCCACTCTTCTACATCCCCTCTGCTATATCTTCTCTGCTACATCAGTCACCCACAGGGACTCCCTCCCATTATTCACATACAAGTATAACTGAATACATACACGTAACATTTAGTGAGTGACTGATATCCCTACCAACTTCAAGGGTATTCCTTCAAGAGCATTATAGTATACATCAGCATGTTCTCATAAGCTAATGATCCAGAAAGATTAAGATACATTCATTCTACTTCATTTTAGAAGATAAAAGAACATTCCACATGTTTCAAGAAGATTCCTATTAAATATATGGCATAACAGAACACTGTAATGCTTAAAATATCTATGGGGAAAGTTTCAGTGATCCAGAAAGGCATATGTCTTAAATTTGCCATCTGCTAGTGTATTATTTCTTGGGTAATCATAGATCTTAACCTGTCACTCTAATAATCAGACTACTTATATCTCAACCCCCTACCTCCCATCACAAAGTGACCATACAATGTGAACATTTTTGAGTTCAATAGGGATCCTATTTAAATGCCTAAACAACAAATGTAACTCAGGACTCTTTAGGGAAAACTGTATTCATTCTTCTACACAAACTATAGACACTCACTTCATTACTTTATATTCACAGGTGAGTCCACCCAAAACTGGTCTTGCCCCTTTTACTCTATGAGAATTATGTGTGGGATGCTCACTAAAGATCTTAATATGGCAAATTTTTAATGAATACATTGCCCAACTTCTTGACCTCACAGTAGAATACTTTATCCATGAAATACTCCTTTTGTTTGGTTTCATGACACCACACTTCTGCCTCTCTAGTTCCTTTCTAAATCATTTTGTACAGGATATTTCCTTTCTACTTTAATGATCCATACTGGAGTATCCTCAGACCCTGTTCTTAGATTACATTTTTGTTTTCTCCATGTGTTTGTTCCCATGGTTACCTAATCCACATTTTTAAAATATATTTTTTATTTATTTCTAGGAGAGAGAGAGAGAGAGAGAGACAGTGTGAGCAGGGGAGGGTCAGAGAGAGAGGGAGTCACAGACTCTGAAATAGGCTCCAGGGTCCGAGTGGCAGTCAGCACAGAGGCCGACACAGGGCTCGAACCCACGAACTACAAGATCATGACCTCAGCAAAAGTCGGATGCTTAACCGACTAAGCCACCCAGGCGCCCCTCCTAATCCACATTTTGAAGTTAAATATGACCCCTCTAATGCCAATGACCACCAAATTTATATCTGTATCTCAGAAAGTTACCAAAGTCCAACTGTGCACATCCATCCTCATTTGGATATCTTGTAGTCATCTCAAGTTTAAAATGGTGAAACTAAATTCTACTTCTTTCCCCACACCTCAACTCCAAACCTTCTCTTCCCCCAAGGTTCTCCATTTCAAAAACATGTCTTTGATGCACCCACACCGAAAGCCCCCATAAATCTTTTTCCCTATATGTTGTCTCATTAAATCTTGCCTATTTTATGGCAACAATGTCTCTTGAATACATTCATTTTTCTTCTTGACTGCCACTCTCCCTGTGTAAGCTATGATGATTTCTATTGCAAATAACTAAATGAAACTCTTTTATTATGACTATCCTTTTCCATTTCCTAGTAATTAGCGATGTTGCAGCTCAAGTAGTTATCATGTCTTTACCATAGGAAAAAAGCCTATATACAAGTACAGGTTAGCCATGAAGGAATATAGATAATGTAGAAATACATCGGGGGGATAATCAAGCTGTAGGGGCATGCTATAGGAAAGGATCAAGGACACAAGTATAAGGATGCACTTAAAATAGAAGGAACATTTTTTTTATTTGACATTATATTTATTTGATATAATTTTGAGGACAGATAATTATAGCTTTATAGATAAGTGAAGAGTCGGGGGTAATGAAATGGCTTTTACTCTTGACAACTTCATTTTATTCTCTTGGAATTTGGAGGCAATATCATCAGTTGATAGAGTGTGTGGGTTATGGGTTGTTAGAGCAAAATTTCTTAGAAAAATTGATCTTGAGCACATGTCAAAGTATATTAACGTGTTAATGAAGGAACTCACAAGAAGATAATAATGTGTCAGGTCAAAGCAGTATTGGGGAGAAGGAGTTTGTATGTCATAAATGAGAAAATGTTTATATAAATAGCTAGGTTGCTAAGGGCAGATGCTCATTTACTTCATGCGGGTATAAATCTGTTCTAGCTGGAAAATTACCTTACTTTATCGGTTGGCATGGGTTAAACTTGATAGCTTGGCAATTAGAGCCAAGGTCCCAGTGTTATCAGGCATGAATCATTATCCAAAAATAACAAGTCATACATCTGAGAAGCAGACAATATGCAATTGACCTGTGCTTGTTAATCAGACACATAAGTTAGAAGTTTCCGTTCCCATTCAAGGATATCCTTAATACAGAATGGCAGCCATCACTAAATTTCTTCAGCACACATCCAATATTACCATGACACCATTTGCTTGTTTTCAGGTTTGTAATAATTTTTTTGTGTCTTGGCCCCCTCTTTGGAGCTAGACAGCCAGAGATGTATCTTGACCATGAATATAAAAGTCCTCATTAAAATTTTGTACTAAAGCCCTTAAAGTAGTTTCCTCCCTATTAAACACACTGTGAAATTCTTGAATGCAATGGAAAATCAAAACATGCTCACCTAATACGATAGGATTACAATTATGATTACCAGACATATTTTTACAAATTTGTTATTATTCCTTTAACTCAATTTAACCCAGTATTGGGGAGATGGATTTCCAGTTAATGTGCAAACATTTAATATGAAACTGAAAGAAAGGAGGAAAATATGGAAAAGGGGATTTATAAGCAATGGGAAGGTGGGAGTAAATCCTTCAAAAGTCACTTCTCAACCTTTATTTATTTTTTTTCCATGGGTTTGGAGACAATATCACAAGCTGTTGGGATTTGGGAGTTGTGGGATAATGGCACTAAAGAGAATAAGATTGAATTTGTTCTCAAGAAGTATTACTCTTTTGCCTATTCTTACTTGACAATTGTAATTTTCCACTGCGTGCCTGCTGATCATATATTTCTGCTCCTAATTTTTTTAATCCCTACTTCCTGACAGGAACAAGTACAGGGGAAGTTCAAACAAGTTTCCTTTTGAATATTTACTAGTTTTAACAAATATCACTAAAAACAATAGACTGAGATTCCCACTAAATCCATTCCCACAAACCTCAAATAGTTCTGAATTGGTCAAGATGAGCCAGGTCACACACTAATAAAAGAAAGCCCGTAATTCTCAAAGATTTTAACAAATGTTTGTTTCTTCCTTATGCTATGTGTCCTTTACTGGTTCAGTGCAGGGTCTATTATCATCCTCCAGGACCCAGGGTGCTTTATTATTTTCAGTCTCATAGGGTCACACACCTCTAATCCAATTTTTGATCTCTTTGTCAGTATGATTTTTGAAAGATTCAGGTAGGCTTTCTGACTATTTGAATAGTGACTTTCTGTCAATAGCCATATTTCAGACATACTTCATAGATTCACTCTATTTCTCTGTGCATTAACCAGGTGTTCCTGAGAAATAGAACCAGTGAGATGTATAGAATTGGCCCATGAGATCATTGGGCTGACAAGAGCAAACTAGGATTGCTGGAAGACATGGCTGTGCAGCCTTGTGTCTGAGATCAGCAGGTTGGGAACTCCAGCGTGGCTTCTATGTTGTAGGCATGAGATAGAATTGCTTCTTCTTTGGGAAGCCTGCCTTTACTTTTAAGGCCTTCAAGTGACTGGATGAGCCCCATCCACATTACAGAGGTTAATCTATTTGACTCAAAGTCTATTGATCTAAATATTAGTCACATTACAAAAATGCCTTCCTAGAAACATCTGAACTGGTGTTTGTCCGCACAATGGAGTGCTGTAGCTTAGCCAAGGGGACCCTTAAAATTAGCTATCACAATTTGCATCCTTGCTCTATGCTTCTCTCTACTTATTTGTGGCTGCATTGGCGTTGTGGAGGTGTGGCTCCTTTATTCTTTTATCCTTGATCCATTCTGTCCAGTTGAAAGGATTTACTGGGCACCACCTAGATGGAGCACATCATTTTTACCATAAAGGTGAAAGTAATATTGAAATAATCCTATAGGATTTTAATATACTTGGTCAGTAAATTTTTTAATGTCTATTTATTGTGAGAGAGACAGTGAGCAAAGGAGAGGCAGAGAGAGAGGGAGACACAGAATCTGAAGCAGGCTCCAGGCTCTGAGCTGTCAGCACAGAGCCCAATGCCAGGCTCAACTGATGAACCATGAGATCATGACGTGAGCCAGAGTCTGAGGCTTAACCAGTTGAGCCACCCAGGTGCCCCACTTTGTCATTAAATATTTATTGTTTACTATTTGGAGGTGAGAAGCAATTACCTGCTCCAAATATTCTATAAATGTATGACTTTTTCTTTATGTCTTATCATTTTTGCTTACACATAAGCCAGTTCATTTCTGTGGATATCTTTTTCACACTACCTTGCCAAGTATACCCAGTGGCATTCACCCTGGGCTAATAATCTACAGTCCTTAGGGACACAAAATTATTACATACATGATCTGTGATTGACAAATGCTTTTTCAAATCATCTACATAGACGGCGTTTGCTCTAGCCACCCTAATAACTATATCTTTGTTGCCTGTGTCACATAAATTATGTATAAAGTTTTTGTTGTTCTATTGGCACCCACTTTTTGTCAATTTTTGTATAGGCCAGGATAGGTTAAATGTTGCCACATGATATACATGATGCACTTGGATCTCTGTCATCACTGTATAGAAAGTTGCTTGTGGATATGGCAGAGAAATAGCATTTTGGAGAAGGTATATACCAATAATTCTATGCTCTGGCCCAGAAATGGCAGTCACAATTTCTGTTATCCACTTATTGGATAGAACTAATCACCTGGTCTCTCCCAACTACAGTGGTCCTAAGATGCACCATGCTATTTTATACCAAGAATGGACAGAGACAAGAATATTAGTAAACAGTAATGATCAACACTAAAAGTCTTATCATCCTGCACTCATGCACTATTGTACAGTCCTAAAGGAAGTAAATGAAACTTCAAAGAATGATTTCAATCTTTTAATGTAATTATTTGGTAAATGTTATTTACTCAATTGTGTCCCCCCCAACAAAAAAAAATTATAAGTTGAAGCTTTAACCCCCAATGTGACTATATTTGGAGATGAAACCTTTAAAGATATAATTAAGAATAGATAAAGTCATAGAAATAAGGTCTTAACCCAGTAGGACTGGTGTCTTTATAAAGAGAGGGAGGGAAAACAAGAGTGTGAGCACACAGAGAAAAGGCCACATGAGGAGACAGGGAGAAGGTGGCAGTCTAGAAGCCAAAGAGAAAGACCTTAGGAGACCCAAACCTGCTGGCATTTCCAACCCCCAAAAGTGTGAGAAAATAGTTTTTTGTCGTGTAAGATACCCTGTCTATAGTGTTTTGTTATAGCCGTCCAAGTTGACTAATACAGTAAACATGGTAATTTTAATAAATAATTTGGTAAATACATTTAAAATTCATTCCCTCTTTCTCTCTCATAGGCTTTCCAAAGGTGTTTGTTATTTTATACTTTTTTTCTAGGGAAATCTGTAATCAAGTTTGAAATATGCAATCTCATTTGCATTGTGTAACTGATTTGCCCAAAGGACTGCAGAGAAATTTATCTGGCAGTATTTATGTGAGTTGGGTGGGATCATGAAATCAGTGTAATGGAATATACATTTCAATAATTACAGAAATTCTCTACTTTAAAATCTTATTTTTGTAAAGAAGCTTGGCAAGATATGTACATTTATATATACTGAACTGATAGTTAGTGAGAGAAATACATTGACATATGTTTATTAAATCCGTATGTTTTTGAAAACACATTAGCTCAGGGGTTGCATTCTTAAACATATAAGTTTATGTTGCCACTAATTTTTGAGATTTTATTATGGCAAAAATGTTTTCTATAAATTCATTTTTTAAATAAATTCAATGAATTCTATTCTGTAAAAGGATATTTTCAACACAGCATAGTGGATATGGAGCATTTTCTATTTTGGCATTATATTTAAAATTTTTTCTCATTACAAACTATCTTTAAAGTCAGTATCATGAGATGAAACAATGTAATTATTGCATTTTCCATGGGAATTGTTCTTCCAAAAATATCTTTTTATAGCTGCTATACAGTAAGTCATGAGCATGAGTAAATGATACATTTGAAACATTTAAATGCACTAATTACAGGCCTTGCTTTTATGCTATACATTTATTTTCAACTGTCAAGAACCCGGACTCTTTTTTAAAAATGTTTTATTTATTTCTGAGAGAGAGAGAGAGACAGAGAGAGAGAGAGAGAGAGAGAGTGAGCAGGGGAGGGTCAGAGAGAGAGGGAGATACAGAATCTGAAGCAGACTCCAGGCTCTGAGCTAGCTGTCAGCACAGAGCCCCACGCAGGGCTCAAACCCACAAACCATGTGATCATGACCTGAATCGAAGCTGGATGCTTAACCGACTGAGTCACTGAGGAGCCCCAAGAGCCTGGACTCTTAAATGAACCCTTAGTAGAATGCTTTCTTTTGCACTTTCCTTATCTACAACTAGTTCTGAGTAACAACAATAGTAGAAGTAATATTTTTAATTCTGATAAAGCAGTTAACATTTACTGAAGACTTTGTATGAGCTAGAGCTTGTGCTAAGTACTTTATATTGTTTCACTCAATCTTCTCAAAAACTATGTAATTTAGATATAATTACCAACATCTTATTATATAAGATAAAATGGAACCTGACAGAATCAACGTGAATTTCCTGAGGTGACACATCTAGTGAGTGGAGTCTAGATTGGAAGTGAAAGAGCCCATTTCATGATCCCTGTTAAGAGCTGCGCATTCATCTCCCAGTGTAGTATGCCCACATAGCCCTGGGGGGTTTGATTCAATGTTCATTTCCAGACTCTTAACTATGGAGATTCTGATTCAGAAGGTTTTGACTCACATACTACCATCCTTGATACTACAGTTTAACAACTACCACAAAGTGGTATCTGTCTTTCCAAAATGGTAAACTGTTACTTCCAACCAACTGAAGTTCAAAAATTCTGTATAGGTTTATCGCAGTGGTTTGAATAATGGCCCCTGAAGATGTCCATATCCTAATTCCTGGAACCTGTGAATATTAGTTTATTTGGCAAATACTTTGACTGGAAATACTGTCCTGGATTTTCTGGCTAAGCTCTAAATGTAACCCTCAAAAGAAGGAGGTAGAGGGAGATTTCAGATGGAAAAGAAGGTAACGTGATCACAGAGACAGAGATTGGAATGATGAGGTCACAAACCAAGGAAGACTGGGAGCCACAGACCCATGAGAGAATATAATCCTCTGGTTTTAAGCCCCCATGCTTGTGGTAATTTGATACAGCAGTCCTACGACCCCAGTAAACAAACCAAATGATGGCTTCATATATTTGCTTACTGCTCTTCAAGTCAATATTTAACATGTATTGAAGTTTATGCTTAGAATATTTGTGAAGAAGAACTTTGCTGATCATACTAGTATTCTAGATTCTCTGCTTGTCAAATGAGTTCTAGCTCACTGCATGTGGTTGAGTTGCCAGTTTTAACAAAATAAAAAAAAATACAGACTATTCAGTTAAATTTGAGTTTCAGAAAAACAACAAAGAATTTTTAATATCATTATGTTCCACAGAATATTTGGGAAACACACAGAGTAAAAACGTTCTTGTTATTTATCTAAAATTTAAATTTAACTGGGTGTTCTATGCTCTGTTGGTATACGAAGAGATAAGTTACAGAAGGAGCAGATATTCTTGACTTATTTCAGAGCTGATGTGCAGAGGACATATCCATGCTACTGAGTTCATAGCCCAGGAAAAACCTCACCAGAATAAACATTTTAGAAGGATGGAGCAGATATGGTCTGATTAAATAAAATCTGTGTTTCCTGGCTCTGATGGGAAAAAAACATCCAGAGGGAGGAGATAAGGGCAGAGCCTTGACCCAGGTTAGGTCAAGGCTGAGGCTGAAATGTTCTGTTCTCACTTGGAGAAATCCAAGAACTTCTTCAGAGAGATAACAACAAAGCTACAAGGTGGCCCCATATAGAACTGTTGGAGAGTCAAAGAAAATGACATTCTCTGTGAATATCAGTTTCCAGAGTACTAATTAATAAAAATTAATTAGTTACTTCCTTTAAACTCAAGACACACACACACACACACACACACACACACACACACACACACACACACACACACACACACACACACACACACTGATAGAAAAGCATACATTACTTCCTTGGCCACACTCAGGGCCAAGGAGGAAACTAGGTGCCTGATAGTCATGTTTAGATTTTAGCAAATTATTTAACACTATTGAGAAGTTAACTGTTGAGAAGTTATTGCTCAACCCTCAACAGATTTAAGTTGTTCCTCGTACCCATCCATTGCTCAAGAAAGTGACTTTTTCTTCTAAATGGTGCAAGTGCAACAGACCAAATGTGTCTGGAATTTACTCCTGAAACTGTGATGTGAAATCTAACCATCCTACAAACCCAAAACTGCTATCACACCTGTGAAAAGTCAAGTGTGATAATGATTGTTGAATTTATTTTTGGTGAGACACAGCTACTATTATAACCTTGTTCTACTTTGAATGTCAGTGAAACATTTTTAAATGTTTGATTCTTCACGTTAATTTGCTTAATTTGCATGTAACATCAACTAAAAAGTGAAAGCAGTCTATGCACTGAGTTAGAAAATATCTTGTATCTATTCAATCATTTTTAAAGATTAAGAGTTGATATCAGCTCTGCCTATGCTCAAGGGTAAATGGGGACAGGAGTGCCCATGAACAGGAAAGGTTACGAGAGGATTCTGAAGAGTACTCAAGGCTGTGTTTGACTCACAGCTGTGTTTACTCTGTCATTGCTGTTGTTTACTTTTCTTGGGTTTTCATTGGATCCAGACTGTTTTATGTTTAGGGATTCTTTGATGTTCCTTTGGAGAAAAGTTTATTTTTAGTTTTGAAAGGATAGTTGGATATTTGTTTTTGGATTGTAGTGCCAAATGATGGCAGGAACGACACTTTGGACCTGCGTATTTGGGAAAATGTCCCTGATGCATGAGCAGATAGTCAGCTAAGAGACAGAAAGAAAGAAAGAAAGAAAGAAAGAAAGAAAGAAAGAAAGAAAGAAAGGAAGGAAGGAAGGAAGGAAGGAAGGAAGGAAGGAAGGAAGGAAGAAAGAAAGAAAGAAAGAAAAGAAAGGAAGAAAGAAAAGAAAGGAAGAAAGAAAGAAAAGAAAGGAAGAAAGAAAGAAAAGAAACAGAAAAGAAACAAAGAAAGAAAAGAAAAGAGAAGAGAAATGAAAAGAGGAAAAGATACTTCTAAACTCAAATTTAAAAATATTTTTGGCATCTTAACATGCAACAGGGTACACTAAAGTTAATGAAATGAGAGAAAAAAGTTAATTAATGAAGCCTTATAAAGAAATAAAAGGAACTTAAAATACCAACTTGAATGTACAATCAATTAACAAAATTTTAATTATTCTGCTTAGCCCCTGAACTATAGTATAATGCATATACAGTAAAATGCACAAATCTTTTTGTAATATCTTAGGGTAGCTTTACAGACATATATAGATATGTATAATTATGTAAGCCCTTCTGAATAATACAGTTAATTGAAACTCCTATGGCAATCTCCTATATTATCCCATGTACTTATTAAAATTAGACAAATTTATTCTCTATTACTATTTTCTGCTTAAGGAATGAAGAGTCCTTGGAAAATTAGTAGATTGATATCTTAGGTCAAAAATAAAAACAAAATAAAATAAATTCTCTTGGAGTAGGAAGTATGCTTTCAGAGGTGCTCCAAGATGGTGAAACAGTATAAAGGGGCCTGCCTAGAGAGAGCTATCTAGATCCACATGGGAACAACTTCAGGATCAATAAGAAAATATTGATGACAGCTCTTTGGAGCCAAGTGAGCATGGACATGCTTAGGTGTTGTTCAAAATAATGTTTGCTAGTGCAAAGCCATAATCCTAATATGAATGAATAAAGATGTCTATAGCCTCCTATAAAGGGAGAATATTGGAAGGCCATGGGATTGCTTTTTTGTTTGTTTGGCTGATGCTCTGCCTTTCCCTCTGGAATTCAAGCAGCTATTATAGTAATACGGCTGGCTCTGTATTCCGATCTCTACTTGAAATGTGAAATACATGTGAAAAAGGAAGTGTGAAGCCAATGCTGCTGTGGAATCAAAGGAAGTGTTAAGCCAATGCTGCTGTGGGGTCACTGAGTCTTGCCCCTACTAGAAATATGGAGACTGTAAAGCTTAGTCCCATTTAGGATTGTCACATCCCAGTTTGTATGATGACTTTGTGGTTCATCTCTGCCTGCTGTATTTGCCAAGAGTGTGCTGGAGCTGGCCCACATTAATTACCCAATGTTAAGAGAATTAGCTAAATACAACCAAGGCAGGAATTCTGGTATTCTGGCAGTTATTTTAAAGAATGGAAAATGATGCAAGGGCATAGAAATCCTTTCTTGAGAAGGGCCAAGGTTAGGCTTATGTTCCTTGTTGTGGCTTTCCATGCAGACATAGGATACCCTTCAGTAAGTGGCTGCCTTGCTGGGAACGGACACACCAAGGAGAAATCTACCCTCTGATGGGGAAAATGCTTTGTGTGGACACCTTCGTTTGTCTACGTCTGTGTTCTCTATACTAACTGTAAAGGGACTGTAATCTTTACTCCTGTTTAATTGCTGTCTTCCAATCAACCACATTTCACATGCCTCAACCGCGTAGCAAGTCATGGTAATTTGAGAGAAGTTCTCAAATTTTTCTCACAGGTGACTTTCAATCTAAGAAGAGAAGAGGGACTGGGACTTAGCAGTAGGTTTCAACCATGTGAAGGGATACATTATTCTTCTGGAAAAGGCTAAGTAACTATGGTCGATTTACTTTGAAATTGCTTTGGAATCCTGTTTTTCATTTTTTTCCGTCAGAGACACAATTCAATTAAAAATATGTTGGATCTAAAGGTGTGTGCCTCATGATTCCTCCTCTATAAAGAGGTAAAATAATATATGGGTCACTGTGTTAATACAGTTAATGGGAAAGTGAGGGATGTGATAGGAGCATCTACATACTTTATGCACATCAAGGATACTGTCTTCTTGTCCGTATGACCTACGACATAAGTGTTAATTTCTGCACACTATTCTAAGATGCCCTTTCACTTTCATATTTCGAAGTGAAATGTCTTTGCTATCTGGATGTCGATCACAATCCTGACATCTCATGATTTTTGCTAGGTGACACCTCTGGTGTGGATGTCATTACCTCTGCATGCGTGAATGTCAAAACTGCCGGTATAAAACTTCAGGTTCTACATCAGAGCTTTGAGGGGAACCTTCAGAAGCAGTGGTGCAGCACTGTCTAAAGTCCCAGGAATCAAATGGTGATGAATGAGAAACTTTCCACAACTTTCCTGGAACAGGAATCAATAGCAGATTGGCTATCTATAATACTTAAGCCAACATAAGAACTGAGCAGCGATGACTTTCAGCTCCTTTATGAATTATGTTAAGAAACACTGAATTGCCAACTTCTTTGATGACCCAGAGAACTAGATTGTGTGAAAGAATACATATGAGCACGAATTCTGAATCAAAAAGGGGATTCAGAAAAATCAGATGCTGCAAATTTCTCAGATGCTTTGACCAATATGTCTATCTTTTTTTTTTTTTAAGTTTATTTATTTATTTTGAGAGAGTGAGCGAGAGTATGAGAAAGCATGCATGAGCAGGGATGTGGCAGAGAGAGTGAGTGAGTGAGAGAGAATCTCAGGCAGGCTCTGAGCTGTCAGCATGAACTCTGAGATCATGTTCCAAGCCAAGATCAAGAGCTGGATGCTTAACTAGGCGAGGCACCCTGGTGCCCTGACCAATGTATCTATCGTAAATTCTCTTTTTAGTCATACCTAAAATTCATATTTGATAAAAGTTTACATCTAATTATATCCAAAAACCTAGTCCAGTAAATAGAAAATTATTCTAATAATAGCACATTAACTCATATTTTAGCTGGCATCACTTTTTAGTTTTTTGTGGCACAAAATATACTGGTGTGTCTCAATTATGTGTCTGTATTTTAGAGATGAGAAAGTTGAAACTTGGGGTAGCCTCATTTTAAACAAAACCACCCAGCTAGTAAATAGTGACACAGCTTTACTTTCAGATTCTGACCACCTGACCACGAACTGTTTCACTCCATGTTGTTTCACAGCCATAAAGAAAGGGTTACAAGCTTTTAAAAGAGAGAAAAGGGATACATTATTAGAGAACAAAGCATTCATGTTTTCCTTTCCGCCGAGCCTTAAGTTAATCAAAAGGCATCCTTTAGATGGCTTTTCCTCTTCACATCATCTAGCAGCAAGGATGTGGTAATGGGAAGACGGAATAACGGATTCCAGAATCAAAGTAGTGAAAAGTCAAGGACTGAACACATAATGCACAAAACAGAAGCTTCTGACCAGAACCAAGATGTTTATGTTCCCGCCACTGCTGTAGTGTCTTCAGGGGGTAATTACTGATGATGTAGTCATCAGTGATAGATATGCAAATAGGAATAAAAGCATGTCAGTCTCAAATTGGTCAGCGATCGCTAGATTCAGATGCGTAGATGCCAGCCTCGAACATATTCACTAGTATCTGCCTCTAGAAAAGGGCTCTGGCGTTGGATTGCCAATATGAGATCAGTGAAGTGTACATGCCCACTGCTGCAAACAAGCATTGTACTCTGGGCACACATCTGTAGTGGGGATCACTTTGACCTATTTCAACAACCATGGTAACTCCATGACATTTTACTGTATAATAAATTAGAGTCCATATTCAAAGGCAAATTGATTATAATTTTTCATCTAAGTTCAATTCCCAGTTACATATGCAAAAAAATTGAAATAAGATACAGAGAGGGATATTAATCATCTAACAATTAGATTAGACCTATATCAATTTGAATTACTAACGTATAGATGTGTATTTAGTCTCCATGACAATTAATTAAAAACCATTCTCATAAGGGAGATTGGTTAGCTGTTATACTACATCTTTTAAAGTTATCTAAGAAAAATATCTGATGTCTGTATGTTCCACAAATATTAGCTAATAACATTACTATTTTGTATTATTTGATAAAACCCACAAGTAACTACATTTGCATAGTAACAGGTAGTTTTGCTTTCGGTCTCTGATTACATTTTCCATGTCTGTTTCACCTGCCAAAATTTATAATCAGATTAAAAATTAGATCGATTCCACGTAGGTGTTTCTGAGTCAACTCCCCTGAACAACCATGAATGAAAATTACCAATTTAAAACAAATAGATAAAGACTCTATTTTAAATTCAGTGCCATTCCACCTGATTGAAGCCCAGGCTGAACTGAATGGTTGAATAAATTGCTTATCTCTAAGAGCTACAGGACTATGATTAGTTATGATGAAGGAGGAAAGCTAAGATGTGACTCATCAGTACTTTCAAGTATAATGAGAAGCTGCTATACAGAGAATTTGAGTCCCCATTTCTTTCTGGAGAAAATCAACTAACTTTAGACTGCAATGTGATGGATTATGTCCTGCAATTTGTGGGGAAATGTTACAAGAAGTCAAAAATGATGGCAGAATGTGTCAGATTTTATCTAATTTCATTCACTAGAATTTGGGAGTTTTAAGATAAATTATAATATTTTATATAATTTTATGGGATAAAACAGAGTATGAGGAACTTTCTGCTAATGTGGGATGTAAAGAAAAATATGTGTTTCTTTTTACATTTTTTAAATGTTTATTTATTTTTGCGAGAGAAAGAGACAGAGGAGCAGAGAGAGAGGGAGACACAGAATCCGAAGCAGGCTCTAGGCTCTGAGCTGTTAGCACAGAGCCTGATGTGGGGCTCAAACTCACAGAATGTGAGATCATGACCTGAACCCAAGTCTGATGCTTAACTAAATGAAGCACTCAGGTGCTCCAGCAAAATATGTTCTTATCCAACTCCGTATGTGTCTTTGATCCCCAGTTTCCATGATTTGAGGGTTATATTTAGGATATTACATTTTTTGTTTGTTTGTTTGTTTCCAGGATCCCCAGCTAATGTCAAATACTGTTGCAAGGTTTTAAATCTTTGCCAAAGCCTTATCAGTTAACATATCAGAAAAGGGCATATTTTCTTATTTCTGATTATTCTTTGTAGGCCAGGTTAATAGGGAATAGGACTCAGATGAAGAGTAAAAATGCTAAGCATGGACCAGTGGAACATCCTATAGTAGTGGTCAGTATACATTCTCAATTATTAAATTGTTTAATAGTTATTAAATGGGAAGTTATGTATATATGAATAAATGTACATATATACCCACATATGTGGTATATTTAATATATAAGGTATAATAAAGGAGAAAATATTTTTACCAGAAGACAAGTCATTATTAGGTACGGCTTAGGAATTTGTTGTCTGGATTTAGGTAAACCTGGGTTTGAAATCTGTTCTCCTTAATTTTTAGCTTTCTCATATATATAATGAAGATAGTAATACTCACCTGATTATATTTTCTCAAGGGTAAATAAATTATTATTTATTTTATAAGATTTCTGTAAAGATTAGATAGCATAATGTTTATAAATACTTAGTACTTATCTGACTCAGAAAAATTGCTCAATAACTATTGTTTTAATTACTATCTACCTCCAAATTGCCAGGACTGATCCTTAGCAATGTGAATTGATGCAATGAGTAGAGATAAGAGGAGATTTGGACAGCACTCTATGGAAACACAGCAGGGACTCTCAAGCAAAAGCCACTTAGGAGAACAGAGAAAGGAGGCTGATTAAGGGAGCCAGGAAACATTTCCCAACAACTAATGACATTCAAGAAAATTTAAAAAGAAGAGAATAATTCTTCAGATGTATGATACAGGTAAGAGCATTCCATGAAGTAAGATTCAGAGGCATAAAACAAAGAACTGTAAAGATTGAGGTACCTTTAGGGAGCTATAAATTATTCTGCATGGAGATAGCATTAGAGAGGGGGTAGGGTAGCTTATTAGGAGATGGATCTACAGACGTGGGCAAGAGCTATGCCCTGAAGGATTTTTTTCATAGAACAAATACCACTGGGCTTGGCAATGCAAAAGAAAGAAACTCTAAAATATTTTAAGAGAGAGATTGGTGTGATTGGATTTGGAACCATTCTAGAAGTAGTGAGAACAATGAATTAAATATAACAGCACCAGCCACAAGATAATCCACTAGTGATTGAACGTCCAGGTGTGGGAGTGTGCTACCGTCCTTATGGAGCTGAAGAGAAAGCAATACTGTATAAAAGTATGTATGAGGCAAATCAGGATGGAATGAATAATCGAGGAGGTGAGGAGATGCCTTTCACCAAGGTAACAATTAAAATTAAAATAATCACTTCAAGGAAGACAGAGCTTTTGTAAGGAGCTGAAGACCACCTCTTTGTTTCTTCTACTTTTCAATTCTTGAATACGGACAAGAATTTTTAGGGGCACCTGGGTGGCTCAGTTGGTTAAGCTTCCAACTTCAGCTCAGGTAGTGATTTCACAGTCCCTGAGTTCGAGCCCCGCGTTGGGATCTGTGTTGACAGTTCAGAGCCTGGAGTCTCTTTTGAATTCTGTACCTCCCTCTCTCTCTGCCCCTACCCTGCACACATTGTCTGTCTCTCAAAAATAAATAAAGATTTAAAAAATTTTTTTAAGTGATCTGTCATTATACTACTCCTAAGCATAGTGATTGGTATCTTAAAAAATGTGAATACAAAAAAGTTCGATATTGCTGCTAACTTTTAATTGCCTTGCTTTATTTTATTTTATATTTATTCCCTGGCTATATTTTAAAGTTTCCTTCTTTTCTACAAAAAGAAAGGTCATTTTAAAGATCTTCTTCAGCTCAACACTTGTCACATTACTAAGATTCTCACAAAAATTCCTTTTGAAAATCTTAACAAGGAACAAATTATCTCAATGAAGAAGGTCAGCACAGGAGCAGCTCAGACAAATTTGGAAACTTAACGAACTCTTCTCACACTCAGTTACTTAGATTAGAGCATAAAACACTTAAATGACAATCTCTTGAAATCGTGAAACTCTAATTTTTAGCCTCAAATTTATTGGTAGAAGTAGGTCCATGTGTCCATATATACACGCTGATCATTTGGTCTACACTGAACTATGAAAGCTGAAGTTCTGATCATGTTCCTAGGGTCTTATTTTGTAGCTGATGGATTTTGCTAGGTGTTGTAGGCAAGGGTAGTGGCAACTTGTAGCTGCAGTAGTTATAGGTACAGTCTAATACCGGCCAACAAAAGCTTAACATTCATTCTATAGGAAAAGTGTCCTCATGGATATTCAGCATGTTTTTACATTGTTGAGTCACCTTAAACTTGTACCCCAGAACAGGAGTCAGCAAACTTTACCTGTAAATGGGCAGATAGTGAATATTTTCATCTTTGTAAGCTTACAAAGCTCTGTGTTTCAATTCTCAATACTGCCTTTTATTGCAAAAGTGACCACATATAATATGTGAACAGATGAGGGTGTTTGTGTTCAATAAAACTTTATTCACACAGATAGGCAGTGGCCTGATTTGGCTCATGCAACAGAGGTTCCAAACCCCTACCCCGGTGCCTAGTCAATAGTCCATAAACAAGTGAAATGCCCCTGCAGGACTTTGATTCAAACTGCACTCAAGGATTGCTTCTTTGTCAGTCACCATCAGCAGAAGTTTCTTCCCTCCTAAGAAGTCAGAGTTAGTATAATAGGGACAACTTTTATTGATTCACAGGAAATAGAGCTTGTAAATCAGTTGCTGTAGCAAGAATCAGTTGAGTTGCGTCTCATTAGCCCTTTTTTTTTTTTTACAAATAGTTTATTGTCAAATTAGTTTCCACATAACACCCAGTGCTCATCCCCGCAAGTGTCCTCCTCCATGCCCACCCCTCCTCCCCCCCACATCCACCAGTCCTCAGTTTTTGTCAGCATTCAAGAGTCTCTCATGGTTTGCCTCCCTCCCTTTCCCCCACCATTTCCGCCCTTCTTCTCCCCCTTGGTCCTCTGTTAAGTTCCTCCTAATCCTCCTATACGTGCAAACATAAGATATTTGTCCTTCTCTGCCTGACTTATTTCGCTCAGCATAACACCCTCAAGGCCCATCCATGTTGCTACACATGGCCAGATTTCATTGTTTCTCATTGCCATGTAGTATTCCATGGTATAGATAAACCACATCTTCTTGATCCATTCATCTGTTGATGGACACTTAGGCTCTTTCCATGTTTTAGCTATTGTGGAGAGTGCTGCTATGAACATTGGGGTCCATGTGCCCTATGCCTCAGCATTTCTGTATCCCTTGGGTAAATTCCTAGCAGTGCTATTGCTGGGTCATAGGGGAGTTCTATTGTTAGTTTCCTGAGGAACCTCCACACTGTTTTCCAGAGGTCATTAGCCCTTTTCTGTACCCCTCTCTCTAATTCCAGTTCCTCTCCTGATTCCATTTCTGTGGTATCATGTATAGTCACTATACATACAGAACATTTTCCTCCCTACAAGGAACCTTTATGTTGTCTTCCAGCCACCCTGAACTCCCTCCCACTATGCACCAAACCTACCCTGAAAATCTAGAATTCATTTCCCCAACCCAGACATATTGAATGCTCTGAAGTTTATGTAGAGTGTCTTTCTCTATTTTTTTATGTATTTTTTAAATGTTCATTTAAACACAAACACACAAGCAGGGAAGAGACACAGAGAGAGGGAGACACAGAATCCGAAGCAGGATCCAGGCTCCGAGCTGTCAGCACAGGGCCTGACGCAGGGATTAAACCCAAGAACCTGCAAGATCATGACCTGAGCCAAAGTCTGACACTTAACTGACTGAGCCACTCAGGCACCCCTCCGCCCCCAGGCAGAGGTATATTTAACTTAAGTCTACTCTTAGTCATTCTGTCTTACTGACATCTCCTTAAAGTCTCTTGAATCATCCAGAGGTTTATATTGATGAAAATATGGGATACAGTCTGGACTGCCCAACTTTCTCCCAGGGCTTTTGTCTAATGGCAATATCTTGTAATTACATTTTTCTTTTTCACCTGGTTATTACATGTGACTTCTCTTGTTAGTCATTTCTAATCTTGGTTTAATTGCTATTTTCCTAGAATCTTCTGTCTTTTCTTCACACTTTCCTGAACTTACTAAAAAGACCACATGCTTAATGGAAGCAGAACATCTGTAACACATTATAGAGATGATACACATAACTGCACAGCTATGATCACATTTATTAAGAACGTACCAAATAAAACTAATTTTAACTTATTAATCAACAAATCATACTTACAAGTTAAACCTTTGTGATGAGACAAAAGTTTATGTGAATTTGTAGATTCATATACAGTTGTAAGAAATGATGGATTTGGTGCATTCCTTACCCGATGTCTCTGAATGGTAGTATCTTGAAATCTGATGGTGCAATGTCACAACCAGGATACTGCCACTGGTCCAGCCAAGACCAGAACATTCTCACCACTGCAAGGGTTTCTCATGTTGCCCTTTTACAGTTACATCCACCTCCAACCTTGTCCCTAAACCCTAGCAACCGCCAATCTGTTCTCTAGTTTTATAGATTCGTGACTTCAAGAGTGTTAGATACGTGGAATCAAGCAATATGTAACAATTGGGAATGGCTATTTTTTTTCCACTCAGCAAAATCTGGAAATTCATCCAAGTTTTTGCATGTGTCTATTGTATCCAATTTTTTCTTTTCTTTAGATGAGTGATATTTTCTTTTTTTTAACATATATTTAGTTTTGAGAGACAGAGAACGGGTGGAGGAGGGACAGAGAGAGGGTGAGGGGTGCCAGGATCCATTGTGGGTTCTGCGGAGACAGCAGAGAGCTCGATGTGGGGCTCGAACTCATGAGCCGAGCTGTGAGATCATGACCTGAGGCGAAGTCAGACGCCCAACTGACTGAGCCACCTGGGCGCCCATGATGAGTTATGTTTTCTGAAAGTGTAAAGTTATTTGTAGTATCTCCTTATCTTTCCCAGGGCTTCAGGATCTGTGGGATGTACCTATTTAATTCCTCTTACTGGTGACTTGGGTCTTCTCTTTTCATCTGTCAGTACTGCTAGAGGCTTGTAAGGTTTTTAACTTATTTCAAAGGATCAGCATTTTGATCTATTGATTTTATCTATCATTTTCCTGTTTTAATTTCTGCTTTTTATTGGTTTCTTAATTTTTCTCTCTTTAGCTATATTGCTCTTTTACTTCTAGTTTCTTAAGATAGGAACTTAGATCATTGATTTAAGCACTTTTTTTCTGAATAATCCTTTACTATTATAAATTCCCCTCTCAGCACATACATTGTGGTATGTTGCTCTAAATGTTTTGACATATTGTGTTTTATTCAGTTCCGCATATATATAATTTTCTAATGTTTTATTTATTTTTGAGAGAGAGAGAGAGACAGCGTGAGCAAGGGAAGGTCAGAGAGAGAGGGAGACAGAATCTGAAGACAGGCTCCAAGCTCTGAGCTGTCAGCACAGAGCCAGACGTGGGACTCAAACCCACAAACCATGAGATCATGACCTGAGCTGAAATCGGACACTTAACAGACTGAGCCACCCAGGAACCCCAGTTCCGTATATTTAAAAAAAATGTTTTAAAACTTCCTCTTTGACTTAAGGATTACTTAGAACTGGATAGTGAAATTTCCACATATTTAGAAACTTTCCTTTTTCTTTAAAAAAAATTTTAGTGTTTATTTATTTCTGAGAGAGAGAGAGAGAGAGAGTCAGTGGGGGAGGGGCATAGAGAGAGGGAGACACAGAATATGAAACAGGCTCCAGGCTCTGAGCTGTCAGCACAGAGCATGACATGGGGCTTGAACCCACAAACCATGAGATCATGACCTGAGCCGAAGTCGGACGCTTAACCAACTGAGTCACCCAGGCGCCCCTGGTGAATTTTTTATAGATGCTTGAAATAATTGTGTATTCTTCTATTGTTTGCTGTTGTGTTCCAAAAATAATCAATTAGATCCTGTTGGTTAATTTTGTTGTTCAGATCTTCTGTATACTTGCCTGGGAGTTATAGCAATTTCTGAGAGAGGGCGGTAAATTCCCAAGTGTAATTGTAGATTTGGTTATTTTCCTTTCAGCTCCATCAATTTTCACTTCAAGTATTTTTGAGGCTGATGTTTTGTGCATACTCATTTATAGTAATTATCTTCTGGTGATCAGCCCAGCATTATTGAATGTTCCTCTTTTTCTCAGATTGTTTTCTTTGCTCTCAAGTCTACTTTCCTTGCTATAAATTTGGTAACTTGCACTTTAAAAAAAATAATGTTTGCGTGTTATAACTCTCTTCCGTCATTTTCCTCCAACCTACCTGTAAAGTTAAATTGAAATGAGTTTCATGTAAACCGCATGCAATTGAATCATGACTTTTTATCTACTCTTCTAATCTCTGGCTTTTTTGGAATATTTAGGCAACCTACATTTAAAGTAATTATTGATATGTTCAAGTTGACATCTGCCAAATTATTTGTTTTCTATTTGTTTTTTTTCTGTTTCTCATTCTTATTATTTTTTCCTCTTCTCATATCTTTGTGGATCACTTGAACATTTATTTTTAAGGATGTCATCTTGATTCATTGACAATAATTTTTAGCATACATTGCTTTGTAGAATTTTTCTAGTCACTGGCCTGGGTATTACAAACTGCAATATACATGTGACTTACAATTTACCTGTGCCACGTTTTATCTATTTGAGTGACATGTGAAGGGTGGAAAACATACCGTTCTTTGGGTCCCTTTGGTGTCTTCACTTCTCAGATATAATTGTCTTGAATCAGAATGGTTTTATAACTCTTGGGGTGCCTGGGTGGCTTAGTCGGTTAAGCGTCCGACTTTTGCTTAGGTCATGATCTCGCGGTTAGTGGGTTCGAGCCCCGCGTCGGGGTCTGTGCTGACTGCCAGCTCAGAGCCTGGAGCCTGTTTCAGTCTGTGACTCCCTCTCTCTCTGACCCTCCCCTGCTCACGCTGTCTCTCTCTCCTAGAAATAAATAAAAAACATTTAAAAAAAAAAGAATAGTTTTATAACTCTTATTGTAGTCATCATAGATGATTCAGAAAACACATGAGGTCAAGTGAGTCTTTTTTTATTTCTCCACATTTCTAACCTTTTCCATGTTCTTTCTTTTTCCCAGTATCTCAAGATTCCTTCTTTTTACCATCTCCATTTTATTTGAAACTTTCTATTTCTATTCTGTTTCCTTCAATTCTTGGTATTTCTTCCTTTTTGTTGGAGACAGTTGGGTTCCTTTCTTCTGTTGGCTGGTGGGTGGGAAATGGGGGAAAGAATTGTAAGACACCCTGCCAGCATGTTGTTGCACCGGTCCTGGGGTCCCCAACCCACTGGACTTCCTCTTCCCACCCTTCAGAGTTCTTTGATTGTCCTTTACGTTATTTTCAGGGGGTATAGTTGTGCTTAGTGGAGAGGAACAAGGAGGTACATGCATCCGCTATTTTCTCAGTATTTGAGTTCCCAAATTTATGAAGTTGTACAGACAAGGAGCACTCGTATCTAATCATACAGTTATAAAACATTTCCCAGTCTTCTCTGTACTCCCCTCCCCCTCAGTCATATAAAAATACTAGCAACTCAAGCATTTGTATTTCTTGCTCTCACGAGGACTTTGCTAAATCCAACTCACATGATATACAAAACTAAGTTACAGTGAAAAGAAAGAGCACGTGAGGAGCAAATCATGAAACCAAGGAAGGTCATAGTGAAAATCCTTTTGCAGCACAAGCAAAGTCCATGTTGCAAGAAGTTACAGAGTTGCTTCAAATGTAAAGAAAAGAATTCTCTACAACACAATAGCACTGAGATCAACATACTAAAGGAAATAGTTGACCATTGAAGTTTGAAGCTGAAATCCGTCTGAAAATGGAATTCTCAAATACTTTTGCAAAGATTTTACTTTTTATGGGCACCTTGGTGGCTCAGTCGGTTGAGCGTGTAACTTCAGCTTGGGTCTCACAGTTCATGAGTTCAGGCCCTGTGTTGGGCTCTGTGCTGAGAACTCAGAGCCTGGAGCCTGCTTCAGATCCTATATCTGCCTCTCTCTCTGCCCCTTCCCCACTCATGCTCTGTCTCTCTCTTTCTCTCTCTCTCTCTTTCTCTGTCAAAATTAAACATTTTTTAAAAAATTATAATTTTTAGGATTATGTCATGACACCTAAACATGAAGTATAGAATTATGAATTATGCTTTCCATAATTTTATTAGAAAATTTAGACTATCTCCCTAGAACTTATTTAATTTTTTCATTCTGATAACTCAGAGAGCCCCTAATATAAATTAATTTTTGAAAATGATAAAAAATAAACCTTGCATTAGTTAGCACTGGGTAGATTATGGTGTGGTAACAAACATATTGTTAAATCTCCATGGGTGTACACAATAAACATGTACTTCTCATTCAAGATTCCGTTTGCTGGGATCAGACCCCCCACCCCCCCCACAGGTTGAATTGTAGCACACACGGTTCCAAGATTGCTGTAGCAGGGATCAAGAGGGCCATGTCATTTCACAGGAATGGTCTAGGGACCAGGCCTGTAAGAGGTTTATATGTCTTTGGTCTACAAGGCATCGACTTATTGCCAGTCACATGACCTCAATCCATGTGCAGAAGGCTGCAAAAAAAGTTTTCTTTTGCTTTTGCATGTACAAACACAGAACACATTTTCTGTCACCATTATTTGTTTTTTATTTTACAAGTTTTAATGAAAAGTGAACCTTTTCACCATAACCCTGACCTTCAAGACGCAGTTTTAATTTCACATTTAGGAAAGCTTTACATGCCAATTTTTGTGAGTTAATTAATAAAGTCTCCTGTATGCATGAGTCTTTTTGCTTAAAAAACAAAAACAACCCCTCTATTTACACTCTGCTTGTTCTGCAAGATTTCTTAAACATTAAATTTCAACCAACAATGTCCATGTAATTTGCTGGGGAAATTTAACTAAGTTAATTAACTTTATATGAAGCCTCTTCAGAAAGGTATCATAGAAATAGTCTATTCTTAAGCCAATATTCAGTTTTCTTCTAGAGACAATCGTATCAGAATCCTTTACTAAAATGTGAAAACTGACTCAGCATAAAAAAAAGTATCTGCTATCAATTGCATTGCCAGCTACACAGGCAACCTCTTTTTTTTTTTTTTTTTTTTTTGGTCTGTTCCCAGGAAATTAATGAACAGTGTTGATTCTGCTTAGCTTGGAGAACTGATAAAATCTCACTCCAAGGTAATGTGAAGAGAGATATAACCTTTCATTTTCTATTCTTTTAAGACTAATTAAAAGACTTAATTTAAAAAATCCCTACACCATTCAAAGTTCTTCTTCATTCCAAATTATAATAACGCTGATTTATCAGATAAACCCAACTATCTATACCCTAAGCTATAATGATCTATTCTCTGGATTCTGACTTTGTAAAAGGTTGATTTTTTTTTTTTTGGTAAAGTGATTTTTCTTACTTCTATTTTACCTAGTATTTCTAATTCATTATAAGACCACTTTTCTCCCCATGGAGGAGGAAGATTACAGAACTCTATCTTCTGACACTACATACAAAGCAAATTAGGAAAAACTAATTTTCCAGAACTAAATTATATTTAAGTGTCTTATTTTAAAATTACTTCCATTCCTAAGAATATACAGATGAGGGCCAATTATTTTCACAAGGAAAGGAAATGTCAAAAAATGTAGAGAAACTGTAAAATTGTTACCAGTTTTTGAAAATTGAATATGAGAATGCTAAGTAAGTAAAAACAAAAGACATTTGATGATAAAGGCATCAAAGACATAAACTGTGTCTAATTTATTGTAAGAATATGGGGAATATGAAAGATGTACCTCGAGATAAGACTAGAAAACCAATATTCCAGAAATGTCTCAATATAATTAAAATGTTTTTGAGTCCTTTCCTAGTGAACAACTACACTTATATAATCAAAAATGTTCAATTGTAAATCAGTTTTCCAGAAATGAATGAGAACATATCAGGCATTTCTATTCCTTATTTTGATACAGTGGCTTTGGTATCATCATTTAGTTTCTATGACAAAGTTTGACATCTGTTTTTAGGGTAATTTCCAAACTGAATGTCAGAGGTCTCTCTGATTTATTCATGTCAGTGCTTAGAATATTGCAGAAAGGCACCAGAATGTGAAATGTATGTTGGTGGTGTCAAGATGTAGTCAGTAACCTAAGTAAACCGCGTGAAATCCATTGACACCAGCACCCCACGGTCATCATGCGGCTATTGGTTAGATTACTGATGAAGAATTGACAGTCGTTTTGCAGGGATTTATCATTCAAGAAGGAATCAAATGTGGACGTGGCTCAAATTACTTGTTCTAAATGAAGGAATTAGTGGTCAACACATGATAATGCCCTCTTCTAAAATCATTGTAATAGATCTGCATGTATAATTCATTTATTCATTCATTCACCTGTTTCCTCATCCATCAATTCATCCATCTTCACACATACACTCACACATAGACTATTAAGTATGTTTAAGGCGTTATACAATGTAAAGATGATTATGATGAATTTGCCCTTAAGGAACTAATAATCTATTATTGTGAGAGAAACGTAGCTACACAGCAAAACCTTTATGTAAAGAAAAATAAAGACCTCTGGGAGAGAGTGGAGAAGGATTAATTTAATTTAGACCTCAAAGAATAGGAGAAATGCTGACAGAGATGTTGAAAAGGTATCCTAGACAGTAGTGAAAGAAAGTAAGAGGGAAATTCCAAACAAGCAGTAGACTGGAGTTAAGTTCAGGGATAGATTAGGCTGCCTGGTAGTGTTGTAGCTATTGTCAAAGCCACAGACAAATTAGAAAAATGTATGTTGTATGGCTGAAGTTCTTTCTGTTCCCAAAGTATTGTAAATTTAGAAAGAATCAAAGAGATTTCAGATCCGAGGAATATTTTATGTTTCATTATTGATATGGACTAAATACACATACATATTATACGTGAAAGGATGCAAAAATGTTGCACTTCAAGATTTTTCTAATTCGTGCCTAGAGACTATTTGCTTTTCATGTGTTGGGATTCAGCTGTTACTTATCCATTTAATTTTATAAGCGTGACTTCACTACTTTGATTTCCACTAAATGCGTGAAGGTGATGTGTAACTTAAATCCTTTCTATTCACAGAAGCTTTCAGAAGATTTGATTTTGATTATCCTAATAATCACTATCCACTGATGGTTATGTCTGACACATTATCAGAATCACTGAGTGACTGGATTTTCTGCTGATAGTCTCCAAGGCAATTTAAAGCTATTTTGTTTTCTTCAAAATGGACACTTTAAAATGAGTCAGAAAAATCTGTTTCCGTGCCTATTTTATGATTGAAACTAAACTGATAATTTAGTGGCTCAAAGATGTCTCAAAAGCTTATCTTGAGAAATGAGAACATAATTTGACACGAATAGAGCCCTCGTTCACAACTTCCAGGTTTTTATTTTTCTGTTATCTTCTGTAGACTGGATTTTCAATTGCTAAATAGAGTTTAGTATTTTGTTTTTTGTTTTCAAATTTTTGACATTTCACAGGAAGAAATATTTTTTCCCTAGTGATACAGTACACACGTACATACATACTTCCACACAACTAAGACAAAGGTCTCATGAAACAATATTAGGATGTTCCATTTTCTTTTACTTCATTTTGTTTTATTTCTTTTGTGAAAAACATTCTAGTAGAGACCCATTAAATTTATTTCAGCCCTCACTAGTGGGCTAAAGTTTATAGTTTGGAAAGTTTTAAGACAAGATAATCTGATTTTCTTCTCTTTTCTCTCAATTAAAAAAAAGTCAATACTTTATTCTTTAACCACTTGCTTTTCTACTTTAAAAAGTCCCCTTACTATAATGTATTTAACTGACTTTTTTGTCTTTTGTTAAAATGAAAGTGATTTTATCTTGACTTGAGGCTATATATGTTTACAAAAAAATGAAGAAATTTTATATTAAGAACCAATTGTAATATTTTGCTCCTTGTCAGAGCAACAATGAGTTACTTTAATTATTTTGATACTGAGAATTATTTTGGCATTGAAAGATATGACATTGAAGAATAACATGGTTGGTTAGCTTGTGTGGGAAATCGATTCACTGTGCTAAATCAAAATGCCAGAGAGAGCTTGAGGTAACCATGAGTTTTGTTCTTGTGTATTTTCACATTAATGAAAACTGCTGTTATGTGGAACAAAAACAAGTCACATTTTGTGCCTATAGGAAAAATTACATTCTGAAAACTTTTGATCATTGAACTAAAAGAGTCTCTTTTTATAATTTGTTTTACCTGTTGAGCTAGATATTGATCTGGCTTCTTAAAACTTTGAAACCCCAAAACAATAGCAAATATAGATTTTTAGGCAACTACAAAGCATTTCTGTGCTACGAATGAAAATATTTTGTGTTGATTCTCACATAGGCCTATATCCCTTTAAAAATCTGAAGTGAAAAATTAAGGGATTACAATTTATACGTGTTTCAAAACACTAGATGTTAGGCAATGTGCTAAGCACTTACACAAAATATCTTATCAATCCTCACAAACACCTTTAAGGAAGACATTATGTTTACATTCTTTGAAGGTGATACATCTTTAAAGGCAATAGGAAGGCACCATCTTGAACTCAGTCACACCTGAGCTCTTAATCATTATGCTGTACTGGTACCATTATCACCACATTTAATTATAATCATAGATTCAGACAATTATGGTGCTAGCAACTCAACAACCTTCAGGATGAAAAATATGTATCCACTCCACTGTGACATTTTTACTTCTGTGTGTTACTCACTTCACCAAAATATACAGAAAACCCTGTTTTCCCTTCTCACATTGAGACCCAATAGTATGACCTCATCAAAGGAACAAAAGTGATGGAGTCAAAAGAACAGGAATCAAAAAGCTACTAGAACATCTTAATACTGCTAATGCACAAGGGAAGTCAAGAAATTAGTAAACATCTATCATGCAAATGTATGCAAATGTGTTCACCTTCATAAAACTCAAGAGGAGCATATAAACTAATGTTCATATTCCTGAAACATTCTTTGAGTAAATACACAATTCAAGATTATTTTGCTAATATCATTAATTTGATTCAGTCATTACAGTCATTTCTTTAATGTAGATTACATACTAATATGTTATTACAAGTGAAGTTTTAGAAAGAAAGAAATGAGGGGGCGCCTGGGTGTCTCAGTCTGACTTCTGCTCAGGTCATGATCTCAAGGTCCGTGAGTTCTAGCCCACATGGGGCTCTCTGCTGTCAGTGCAAAGCCTGCTTCAGGTATTCTATCCCCCTCTCTCTGACCCTCTCACGTGTGCTCTCTCTCTCAAAAATAAACAAAATATTTTTAAAAAGAAGGAAATCAGGATGATTAAGTATTGCCATGTATTAGAAGAAAGCATGGTGTAACAAACCAGCCTCTCAAATGACCATTTCTTTATCTGATTTTTTCACCACTCACCAGCCTTCCTAAATATGTATAATTTAAAACTTTATTGAATGCACACTGGATTTATGACCTTTTAAAAATGTTTATTGATAAGTCATTCACTGAGTCCTTTTCCGCCTTAGCATATATTACAACTTTTACCAATGACCAAAAAACCATTTTGAATTATTTTAAGACCATAAACTTGTAATATATTTTATTTATGTTAAGACATTCTATTATTTCATTTTTCATGAAGATGGTGAAGTTACATAAATGCAATTTCAATAAATTATCAGAAGGGGGCAACTGTTAGTTCTGTTTATTACCATATAATGATAAGAATTTGCATTTTTAGAATACAAAGGACATGTGGTGCCTGGGTGGCTCAGTCGGTTAAGCATCTGACTTCGGCTCAGGTCATGATCTCGTGGTTCATGGGTTCGAGCCCCCTGTCGGGCTCTGTGCTGACAGCTAGCTTAGAGCTTGGAGACTGTTTCAGATTCTATATCTCCCTCTCTCTCTGACCCTCCCCTGTTCATGCTGTCTTTCTCTCTCTCAGAAATAAATAAAACATAAAAAATTAAAAAAAAAAAAGAATACAGAGGACACATTATGCAGATACATCAGGTACTACATACATTTAACTAAAAACTTTATTCCTAGCCAATACACTCTCTGATTCACACAGCTACACTTACATTTTGTGTGAATTATTATTAAGAGTATGCAGTTAATTTGATTTCTATAGTTAGTATGGAAAGCATGTGGTATTTTAAAAATAAGCTCTAGTAAAAATTGTTTTAATAAAAATATATAATAATTAGGAAGAGATTCTATACCTAAGTATTCTTAGTTTTTCAGTTGCAGTGGTTGAGGAAAAAAAAGCATTTCTTGATCTTTCTGTGCCAGAAACTGTCATTCTCTAGGGGAACAGCTTGGGAAACAGATTGCTTATATCAACATACTTTTTATAGCAAAATACCTTACAAAAGATTTATAGTACAATATACCATATGAGTGTAAAGACTTTATTTATTTTATCATGCATTTATTTACCTGTTTCTAGTAATTCACAAAGATGCATATTATATTTCATCTTTCATCCTTCTTGAGTGAGATGTTTTAAGTACATGTTACTGTTTCCATAGGGTTGTCTTAGCCAGACAGCTATCTGGGCAGCAAAACAGTGGCACTCGGTGACTGGGGCGGACATTCCAAAGTCCGCACCGAGGAGTTACCCACAGCTCTTCTATTTAACAAGCGCAGAAGTAGCCTTGTGTAAGTCACTACCAAAGATGAGGTTGCATAAGATCTATTAGACTGAGTTATGAACTCAGCTTTTATTAAGGCATGTGACTCAGAAGATATAATTTTTTTTTTTTTACAAATAGTTTATTGTCAAATTAGTTGCCACATAACACCCAGTGCTCATCCCCACAAGTGTCCTCCTCCATGCCCATCCCTCCTCCCCCCCCACATCCATCAGTCCTCAGTTTTTGTCAGCATTCAAGAGTCTCTCATGGTTTGCCTCTCTCCCTTTCCCCCACCATTTCCGCCCTTCTTCTCCCCCTTGTTCCTTCGTCAAGTTCCTCCTAATCCTCCTATACGTGCACACATATGATATTTGTCCTTCTTTGCCTGACTTATTTCACTCAGCATAACACCCTCAAGGTCCATCCATGTTGCTACACATGGCCAGATTTCACTGTTTCTCATTGCCATGTAGTATTCCATGGTATAGATAAACCACATCTTCTTGATCCATTCCTCTGTTGATGGACACTTAGGCTCTTTCCAGGTTTTAGCTATTGTGGAGAGTGCTGCTATGAACATTGGGGTACATGTGCTCCTATGCATCAGCATTTCTGTATCCCTTGGGTAGATTCCTAGCAGTGCTATTGCTGGGTCATAGGGGAGTTCTATTGTTAGTTTCCTGAGGAACCTCCACACTGTTTTCCAGAGGGGCTGTACCAGTTTACATTCCCACCAACAGTGTAGGAGGGTGCCCGTTTCTCCACATCCTCGCCAGCATCTAGAGTTCTCTGATTGGATCATTTTAGCCACTCTGACTGGTGTGAGGTGGTATCTCAGTGTGGTTTTGATTTGTATTTCCCTGATGAGGAGGGATGCTGAGCATCGTTTCATGTGTCTGTTGGCCATCTGGATTCAGAAGATATAATTTTTAAATACAACTGTTTGCTACCAGAAGGTATGATTTTAGGGTAGACTTACAAGCAACTTTAAGAAATAAATGATTGTTTCTCCTAAATGGGCTAACTCTTAAAATTGGCTACTCATTATCCAGAAAAGACAACCAACAGAGTGATTTTATTTATATTTACTTATTGCCTCCTAGCCCATATATTTTAAGTGTCTGAGTATAATTCTTTGGTCTCAGAATATTGTCATAGAATAATTATTGAATTGGATCACAAGTGGGAGCTTCTTTAAATTATGTAAAAGATAGTCAATACCAAAGCTTAAACATGTAAAGGGAAAGAAAAGGGAGAAAGCCTGGGAAAAATATGATGCTTGCTTCTTTTTATGCTTTAAAGGGAGATAGAAACATTATCATTACTTAAATTTATTTAACTTGCTTCCAATGTTGTGTAGAAACTTAAGTTAATCTCCTTCCAAACGTATCCTCCTATATTAAAGTGTCTGAAACAAATGTGGAATATACAAATCAGCTTGGGGAGAAAGCATTTCAGGAGTGTTTCATCAGTAAAACAGCTCCCACGTAAACAGTTCCAGATCGCCTTAGGAGAGCCTTAAAAAGTTCTGAATTCAGTCTCTTCTTTGCCTTAAGCACTGTGGTAGCCCTTTTTCTCAGGATATTTGTCTCTTTATTCCTTCATATTGAAATTTCTTCCACACAATTATCTCTTTCGTTGATGAAAGGTTCACGTTAATCAGCAGATCACTCAGCATCTTTAGTTGGCTTGTGAATATAGGGAAATTAATGATTTAGAGGAGGAGGAGCTTCACTCCCTTTCCCTCCTCCTCATCTGCTAAGCCAGCTCCAGACTCAGGGCGTTCAATGAGGCATCTGCATGGCCAGAGATGAGAACCTATGAAAATTAAAACAACAACAACAACAACAACAAAATGAAACTGAAAACCAAAACATGAAAACCACTGTAAATAGGGCCAAAGAAGAGCAACCTGCTTTTTCTTTCCTTCTTTCCTTTCCCCTTTCCTTCTCTCTCCCTCACCACATTCTTCCTTTCACCCTTCCTTCCCTCTTTCTCTCTTTCTAAGATGTATTTGTGCTCAGCATTTGTTACAACATTTAGCCATACCTGCCTTCAGTATCACAATTCTATATTCTTTTATTTCTCTCAATGCTTTCACAATCCTCCAGAAGGTCAAGTCCTTATTTTAACTTATACTTGAACCTTGTTTGCTATATTCTCTCACACTCTTCTGACCTAAATACCTGATATACTTACTAGGCCTTATCATATGTATAATCTAATTCCTGTGAGGGCAAACTATTCCGCAGTTAGTTCTGTGTCTGCCGTTGACACCGTTTAATATCTAACCAGGCATGTATATATGCTAAAAACACGTATACGTGTGCACATTTATAATCTTATGTAGATTTTTCATCCACAGTGCAATGTTGGAAATACCTATCAATATGAAGTATCTAAATAAAGAAATCTCTATGAAAGAATATGAGAAGGATGGTACCAATGAGGTTACATTTCTTTAATGACCCTTAAAAAAATCAAATTTAAAGTGTACTTTAGAAAAAGGTCTCTTTCCAGTTTCTTGGGCTTTCTAAATGAAAATCCTTTCTAAAGTAGCTTCTTTTTTTTTCCTACATGAGACTTGCAATTGAGCACCATAAATATATGATTGCTGATAAGCTAATGTGTCATAAATGCATTGGTGTTCTGTAGCCAAGTGTATTCAACAGTGGATTTCAGTACAAAATCACAAAAGGGAGGAAGTTAAAAGAGATGCATTAGTCAGCAATCTTCTGCACACTTAGCAACTTGAAGCCGTTGCTGTATCCTCACAGGGTTAAAGGCAATTCAGCTTTTTTCTGCTTTTGCCTTTCGTGAAAAAAATTGATTTTCTATTCTTGACCCCTACTTTCTGCTTCAAATGTTTCTTTTCTCTTGGCTTCCTTGATTCTCTCCAGCTTTTGTTCTACTTTACCTTCCTAGAAGTTTCTTTTGAGTATAATTTTTCTCTCTGCCCTTTAGATACTAGTTTTGGGCAGTAGTCTTAACACCTGGATCATATCAAAATTATCAGACAATTTTTTAAAAGGAAGTGTGTGGGCCCCTGCACTGGAAATCCACGTTAGCAGATCTGAGATGGAGACAATCTTAGTTTTGCTAGGGCTCTGCAACCTCGTACCATAGACTAGATGGCTAAATAACAGAACTTTATTTTCTCCCAGTTCTGGAAGCCAGAAGGTCAAAATCAAGGCATCAGCAAGAGTGGTTCCTTATGAGGCTGTTGGTGAACAGTGAGCTCCCAGGTGTCCCTGGGTTTGTAAATGACCATCTTCACCCCGTGTCGCTTCACATTGTTTTCCTTGTATGTGTACATCTGTATCCAAATTTCCCTTTTTTATAAGGGTACCGGTCATAGTAGTTAGTTCCCACCCTCGTGACCCATTTTAATTGATTTTGGGAAGATCTAGTTCTAAATAAGATCACATTCGAAGGTTTGAAGACTAGGGACTTCAACATATGAATTTGGGGGACACAATTCAATTTATAGCAGAGTTTTAAGATCAGTATCTTGTAATTATATTAGGCCTAACAGACAAATTTGGGGAATGCCCTGAGGCTCCATCTTTGGTCTTTCCCCTATTTATTTGGTGCATCTTGGGAGCTCATGTGACCTGGGCCACTCCTTCGGTGAGCACACATTTCCCCAGAGCTCCTCTGCCGGCATCCTTGACACATGAAGCAGGTGGGGGAAAGGAGCGAGCAGAGTGCAGAAAGTACCCACCGCTCCTCCTGCAGGCATGGCCCGGCCATGGGGCACAGGTCTGCTAGAATGTTTCCATAGAAGGGCTTTGAATTCTACCTCTGCTGAGACTGTAATTACATCTAAAATATGCGACTTTATCATACAAATTATTAGATGAGCTGAAAAACTCTTAGCTGGTACCTTCCCATCCTTTGAATCCTGTCCCTCTCCCCACTAAAATTCAGGTAATGGAGTCTTACAAGAAGACCTACTATCAGTCATTAGAAAAAATAAAAACACTGCATGCTTGTACCTTGCTGTGTTGAGGCTGATCAAAATAAACCTTTCTAATTAGTTTTCAATATAATTTTCCTTTTAGCTGTCTTGCCATGCTTTGGGTACATAATCAAACAATTTGTAACTAGTTCATTATTTTTTTTTCCTTATGCTAATCACACTTCTAAATCTCCTTTCAGTTTTCAGTGTGTGTCTGTGTATGTGTCTGTGTGTGTGTGAGAGAGAAAGAGAGAGAGAGAGAGGGAGCGCTATATTCAGAAATTTTCTCTGGGACATGGAATTCACAGATACAAAATCAGATGAATTTTATTCCACTAAGACCTTCCACGAATTGAGTCAGAAATTATGGTAACTGCGGCTCTCATTCAATAATCACAATAATCTCCTGGGTTAGATAGTATGTCAATGTTTTATAGATATAAAAAATGAGATTCCGAGAGTCTGAGTAAGTGCTCTCTCAAGGGAACAGAGTTTTGAGGTCAGAACTACAGGCAGTTACCATAACTCCAACGACCATGATTTCAGCCACCGAATATTTTGCTGACTTAAGAAGAACATTTTCTCAGTCCCAAACACTATGCCATCAGATCATAAGAAACTCTCATGTGGTCAGAACAGATGTTTCTGCTGCTTTAGAGAGAGACAAGGAAACTGAGTTTTAGGCAATTAAATGACCGACACCCAAGCTATTCCATCATTGGATGGCAAGAACCAACATAGGTACCCGGTCTCAGACTATTCTTGCTTCACATTTATCTTATTTGATCTGTTTTACAAATGATCTTAATTTAAAACTTTAGATTTCTTCTGGTGAAATTTTAGGAAGATTTGATTCCACATTTTTTTTCTTCCCTTGGTTTAGGAAGGAATGCTTTCCCCAACAAACTTACTGAAAAATTATCTACATGAATCTTACTAAAGTGCCTTTGTTTCTGAGAATTATGTAAATCACTACTTCTCTTCATCAATTTAACATGTAATATACACTAATATATGAGCAGTTTATAAAAATGAAGATGAAAAGAACAGACTTTGGACATGTAAATTTTAAAAGTGAAAGGTATTTAAAACTATGAAACATATATGTGGAAGATATTTTGAAAAAAGTGATACCTGCAATATAAGAAAACTTGATTCTACTTTCTAAGTAGTTCTCAAATATTTCCCCTGATTACTAAGTGAATGCCTTTGTTATATGAAAATGAACATTTTTATTATCCATTCATCTGTGCTCCTCTGATGTACATATAATGGTTTCTGAATTTTATGGGCTTAGGAAACTTAAGGGAGGCCTGTTGTGTATCTAAGAGTCAGTGGAGCTGAGCAATTTAGTCATAATTGCCGTAATTAGAGAACCTGAAACTTATCTCTCCATTCAACTCTAGTTATTTATCTTTTTTTTAGTGATTCCCAAGATCTGCTTGGATAGAAATCTTGTAGTTTCTTAGTGAAACTTGGAAATAATATATACTCTTCATAGAGACCCTGTCGACTGCCCAGAGAAAGAAAAATTTATAACAATTGATTATAATCATGGATCCAGATGCTCTTTCAAATATTTATAAAGATATAAAATAGCCCTGTGATTGCTTTTGTCTTTTTAAAATTTAAGCATCTTTCCAGGTTTCAGAAAATGATCACACAAAATACACTGCTGTAATTAGCTATTATTTTCTTCCTTATACCTGTTATACTGCTAAATTCCCTTTTTGTATTCTGCTCTGGAATGAATATGTTAGTGATAATTGGAAAACTATTTGTTTGCACTATAACCACAGTTATTTATTAAGTTTGTCAATTAAAAACAGGTGAGAAAGGCAGAGGTAAAATGAATGTGTTGATGTTAAGAGAAACTAACGAAGAAAATGGAACTAGAAATGTCTTTTTATTTATTTTTATTTTTATTATTTTTTTAATTTTTTAAAGTTTACTTATGTATTTTGAGAGAGAGAGAGAAAGCGCAAGTGGGGTAGAGGCAAAGAGAGAGAGAGAGAATTCCAAGAGAATTCCAAGAATTTCAGAATCTCCCCCTGTCAGTGCAGAGCCTGATGCAGGGCTCAAACTCATGGTGAGATCATGACCTTAGCAGACATCAAGAGCCAGATGCTCAACCAACTGAGCCACCCAGGGGCCCCTAGAAATGTCTTTTTGGTTGAGTAGGAGGATGCTGTTTTCCCTTTAGAATATGTAGGAGAAAACTTGAAGGAGTCTTAGTGATCATTTGGATAACTCCTCATTTCAGCGGGTGATGAAGCTGATGGCTAATCATAGAAAATGGAATTCCTGCTGTGTGTCTTCTCCTGGCCTGGACAGAGGAATTTGCTTAAGGTCATATTATAGAGACTGATTTTAGAATACTTTTTATTGTTCATAACCAATGTAAAGGAAGTTGACACAGGCTAGATTTTTCTTAGTCTTAAACCATGTTTAATTGTGACTAAATGTCATTCTTTTGTGCATCAGATTTATGCTGTCTTCTCAGTCTTCTTAAAGTTATTTTTTATAAGAAGTGCTGACCAAGTCCTCTTCCTCCTGGAAGTGCTCTCCTTGTATGATTTCATCTGTATTTTTTCTACTTCACAGGTCATTTTTTCTTCCAACAGCTAGTTCACAGTCTTCCCTGAAACCTTTATATTTTGGAAACTGTAGGGCGAATCCTGCTACTTTTCTTCCCTTCTGAACTTTTAGGTTTACATTCTCATTGTTTTCATACTCATGGCTTTCTCATGGCTTTAATATCTGCTCTCTGTTTATAATGCACAAAATCTCAGTCCAGACTTTCTACTGAACTTCTTCCTTATATATACGACCACCTACTGGGGTTATCTGCTGGGTGTCTTATCGACTTCAAAAGTATATGTCCTCAGTGTCTATTCCCTTCGTACATACATCTTCTACTTCTGTCTAACTATCCATCCAGTACCATCCATTCTTCTTGGTACCTTTCTTCAACCAGTGATGCCTTCCTTCAATCAGTTACATCAAATTGCCCAATGCAGAAAGCAAAAATCATCTTTTATTTTCTTGCTCTTTTTCTTTCACATCTATTGAGAATGTCACCAAACCTATATGTAACCTGTATATAAAGCCTGCAAAATGTATCTTAAATCTGCTATTCACTCATTCAGCCAATATTTTTTAGCTTTATGTACCACGTGACTGGATTATGCACCGAAGTATACAACTGTGAACAAAACTAACAGCATCCCTGCTCTCATGGACCGTGTACTATTAGAAGGGAAAAAGCAGAAAATGCTAAAGTAAACAAACGAATACAATAATTTCAGAGTATGTTGTCATACAGGAAATACATTATGTATAAGAGTGAATCGCTTCAAATATCTTGGTTAAGAAAGGACTCTTGTGAACTAAGAACCGAATGATTAAACCAAATTAACCTTAAAAAATGTCCTGAGAAAGGACATGTGTCACATTCATATTGTAGACTTCATTGTTTCCTTATTGTAAACTTTAGTTTCCTTACAATGACTCATGAATGCCTGCGTGAATTGGGATCTGCCGAGTGTGTATACAGTAAATGTGTCCGATGGTATCTAAACTGTAGTGGTATCACTGTAAATAAGACAGAAAAGTTGGGCCATTACAGTACTTATATTCTATTAGGGAGTTAGCAATAAACTAAGAATGTAAAAGAAAAATGTCAGACAGTGAAAGACTCCGTGGAATCACTCACTGGAAGGTCAAGGGAGGCCTTCAGAGACATGACATTTAAGAGCGAGATTTGAATGAAAGAAGAGGCGAGTCATACAAAGGGAAATGCCTAAGTATGAGTGTTGAGACCCACAAAAGCTTAGTGTATTTCTATCCAGAATGAGGCAATTTGGCTGGAGGGTGGGGAAAAGCTCAGGAGAGGGTGCAAGAAGCTGTAACATAGTCAGTACAGAATCATGGTGGGATGTGGATTTGATTTTAAGTATATTAGTAAGATATTGCATATAAAACATCATAGAAATGATGATATGTATGTAACTTAATTAATTGGAATGATTTGCAATCATGTCACGTGCCTTATCTTATTTATCTGTTTTTTTAACCAAAATAAATTATCCTATGTGCAACTCCAATTAATTAGTTTAACAAGGAAACTTGCTTATCCTCATAGAATTTTAAAACTCTTATGTTATTAATTACTTAGCAAATACATAGCTTCCATAATTGAGCTGTGTTTTGGGTTTTTCCATAAAAATGGCCAGTTTTCCTCTACTTCTCTTACCTAACAACAATGCAACTATTGTGAGACAATGTTACATTTTTGCAATTTCATCTAGAATTTGACATTTGGATTTGTTGACCTCATTAAAGAGTGCTGCTATAGTCACAGAAAAAGGAGATATCAAGTGAGTTATTCCACACCTGGATGTTCAGAAGAGCAGATGTTAGCTCAATTATAAGAGATGGCAATGTTAAGCAGCATGAAATAAATTCACCACAGCTATATTGGTGTTTACTTTCTCTAAAATGGATTCATATTCAAACAATTGGAAGCGAGCCATGCCAGAAATATTTTAGAAATTAAGGAAAACCTTAATGTGGTTTGCATACACCTAAATATTTTCAAAACCGCATTTTGCCTCTTTAAATGTTACTTATATTTTAACGTAAAATGCACACAAAGTGATGAAGCAGTTAAGCACAGCTCGCAAATGTCATTTATGAAGTCAACTTTGACTCATTTATTTTTCATTTCTCAGAATTTACTGATTTCTGAATATACCTCTGTTCTCTGAATTGTAGGAGTTGTAAAATGTAATAAACGAACACAGCAGGGCACCCCTGTTCTTTATAAATATGTGCACCGAGAAAGAAAGTGTCTTCAATTTTCCAGGCAGTTCTCTCAATTATCAGATAAGTTAAAAATACATCTTGGAGTCAAAATTAAAACAGAACAGGCCCTTTACTAATGAGAACTCCTAAAGCAACAAAGACGCATCTCACCTGCTAGGTATAAATTGTAACCAATGCACCTACTATAATAACATGGGACTCATTGTGCTCATTTTTTCTAGGCCTTCAGGTTTAGTAACATATGGAAAAGAAAAATTTTATAAGTGGATCAATGTCCAGAACCTTGAATGGATACTTTGTTTGAAAGCAAACAATTCTAAACATTATTTAGGGAAGAGTTAAGCTAAATAAAAGTATTGAAATAATTATCGTAAGGATGGTCCTATCCTCTCCATCTATTTCTAAAGTTTTTCCTCCTTTACAGTTATGAGGCCATTATGAGATACAGCTAAGACTCTTTATAGTTGGGCAAGTGTGTTCATGTTACAAAGCTATCTCACATTTTAAATGAAAATTTAAGAGGAATCGGCTATTATTTGATCTTTGAAATTAATGCAAACACAAAAGTAAGATGTTGCTTAATTCTAAACAACAATTTGGTGGCTCTATGAAAAGGGAGAGGCCCTTTCATAGTGGAACTTTAATTATGGGTTATTTATTTTGAGACAATTTGTTAAATTTCCAATAAACAGCTAGAGATGGAGGAATGATACCTAAGTGAGAAGACATAAATGTCTCCAAATGAGAAAAATGCAGGTTTGTAACTCATTTGGCATCAGTGCAGATTGAAATACTGGGACTAGAGGAATTTCCTGGGAATAGAGGCCAAAAAAGATAATGCCTTTGGAGACCCTAAATGTTAGGAAACAGAAGAAGACAGAGATGCTGAGAAAGGGGATAGGAAGGGGAGATGGAGAAATGTTAGCAATGTATAGAATACACTACTTTCAAAAAAATGAGAACATTGGGTAATAGAAACTGTCATCAAAATATTGTGGGGAAGCTAGATTCAAAATCCTTTCCTGTTCTACTTTGTTGAATGTTTATATCATTAAAAAGGTGTTGAATTTTGTCAAATGTTTTTTCTGCTTCATTGAAATAATCATGTGGGTTTTGTTTCTTATTTTATTAATATGGTATTTACACTGATTGGTTTTCATACACTGTCTATTCCTAGGAGAACTTTCTATCATCGTCTATAATCCTTTATATATATTGCTGGATTCTGTATTTCAGTATTGAGAACTTTTGCATCAGTGTTCTTTAGGAATTCTTTTCTCATGATGTCCTTGTTTAATTTTAGTATCAAAGTAATACTGACCCAATAGTATGATTTGAGGAGGGTTTCCTAATCTTCAATTTTGGGGATGGTTTCTTTGGAAGAGTATATTTTATCTAGTTTTCTAATTGTTTGGCACAAAATGGTTCCTAGTATTCTCTTGTAATTTTTTTCCCTGCTGCGATATCTGTCTGTATCAATGGTGCTTCTTTCATTCCTGTCTTTAGTAATTAGAGTTGTCTCTCTTTTTTTGTGGTAAAAAATTTTTTTTTCCAAACTAATATGGACAAATAAGAAAAGTCACAATGAAATAACCACTTCAGAATACTGGTCTTGTCTTCTCTTCAATTTTCTTTTCTCTTCAATTTTCTTATGTTTATTTTTGTGAGAGAGAGAGAGAGAGAAAGAGAAAGACAGAGCCCAAGCAGGGGAGGGGCAGAGAGAGAGGGAGACACAGAACCTAAAGCAGGCTCCAGGCTCTGAGCTGTCAGCACAGAGCTGGATGCAGGGCCTGAACCCACAAACTGGGAGATTGTGCCCTGAGCTTAACCGATTGAGCCACCCCAGCGCCTCTGGTATTTTCTAATAAGGGTAAAACATACTATTACTTATGATACAGTCTCTTCTTAATCTTTACCTAAAGTAATTTTTTTTTAAATGCCCAAACAACTTATGCAGCAGTATATATAGGATTTTAACTCATAATATACAAACCTTGAATTAATCAGTAGTTTATTAACAAAAGAATAACTTTTTCAAATGGAGTATATTCATTTAATGAATTTCTGTGCAGCAACACAAAAAAATGAGTAACTGATAAAGACAGCATTCTATATTCAAAAATATGTTGAACAAAAAAAAGCCAATCTCAATAGTTAAATATGCTTAAGATTTTATTTACATGAAGCTCAAGAAAAGGAAAAGTCTATATTCATGGAAACAGAAAAAGCAGGTGTCTATTGGGTTGAAGGTTGATTGGATAATGGCAATAGGAGACATTTTGGCACAATAGAAATGCTTTATATTTGATTAGGGTGGCAGTTCATTAATGTGTATATTTTTCAAAATTCATCAACATATAATAAAACATGTGTCTTTCACTGTATATAAGTTTGCTTTCTTTAATATTGTATTTAGTGTAATAAATCCCATCCATGTTATATTTTACTACAATTTATATATTCATCTAAACAATATGCATAGCATTATTTTGCATATTTAAATACTTATATGATCGACAGCATAATGCATGTATTCTTCTGTACCTTGATTTATTATATGCTCTTTTTATGACATGCATTGTGAATTGTGTAACTATAGCTAATATATGTATTAAATCCTCTCCATAATTAAAATAACATTTATTTATTTTTCTTCTGTTTATAGATAGTTGCATTGTTGATGTTTTTAATTAAAGGAAACACTCCTATTAATTAAGACTAATATTTCTTACATGTGTTGAGTAATTTGGAAATTTTCCTGGACTTTGAGAATATTACATTGTAGTGACTCTATATTCAGTTATATCCCTTCAAATATTATTGTCTTGTTTTTAATTTAGGTGACAATTAACTTGGTTAGATTCAACCTTGAAACTCCATCTTATCAGTACCAGCTCAAATTTCACTTCAATTATTTTAATCTTTAGTTGCATTTCTTTCAATTTGTCCTTTGTATCCATGTTTAAAGAGTTGGCCAGAGGTGTGGGCAGAATTTACACACAGATCCATAGACAATTCTCAGCTTCTGTCTCCTCTCTGAAAGTAACCCCATTCTGTGATAGTGGCTGTGATTACTCCAAACATTTGCTCTCTGTTTCTTCTGGCCAGTGGCTTGGCAGATTCTGCTTTCGTTTTTAGCACCCGCCTCAGGTGCCACCTGTAGCCAGTCTTCATGCAAAAAGCTGTGAAAATGGTAAACTCGGGGCGCCTGGGTGGCTCAGTCGGTTAAGCGCCCGACTTCGGTTCAGGTCATGATCTCGCTGTTCGTGGGTTCGAGTCCCGCGTCGGGTTTTGTGAAGGCAGCTCAGCGTCTGGAGCCTGTTTCTGATGCCATGTCTCCCTCTCTCTCTGCCCTTCCTCCTCTCATGCTCTTTCTCTGTCTCAAAAATAAATAAACTGTAAAAATTTAAAAAAAAAAAGAAAGAAAACGGTAAACTCACTCTGTGCCCTTTATATCTTCCAACTATTATAGAATGAGTCTGCTTCTGTTCATTCTTCAAGTGCTTTATTTATTTTACTAAGGGTTAATAATTTTTATGTATGCAATCGTAATTCTGGCAGGAACTTAGCCCCACAAAAAGTAGACGGACACTTTTTACCTTGTAATGTGTTGCTAATTGTGCCTTCCTTCCATTATATTGTCATCTTCTAGTGTCGAAATTTAAACAACTGTTTGATATTTACCTTTGTAGTTACATTAAAATATTTTACCTTGAGTTAAATCCTTTATTTGATAATTTTACATGAAAGATATTTGATAAAATATGACTTTGCTTTTCTAAGTACAGTAGGATTGTAAGGTGACATGATGAAAATAACAATGTTGAAGAGCAATTTGCAATTTTAATTGTCCCAGGATAATGAGAAAATGCAGACATGAGTTCAAAATGTGAATTACAAGTTTCTGCCAAATGAAAGGGAAACCTTGTCATAGCATGCTTATAAATGAGAATTTTTCATCAGGCCAAATTTTGAAATTTGAAGATAAAACAGAAATGAAAATTTACATTCAAGTGATTTCCAAAATGCTTTAGAATAGTTATAGCCGGCTTTGCTGATTTTCTTCAACCAAGTAACTTCTGTGTCTAACTATTTGTCTCTAGTTCAGCAATTATAAAAATTAAATTTAAACATTAATCCTGAATCCTACTTATTAAAGGAGAAGGATTGTTAGTAAAGAAATAATACTAAAGTTCAAGTAAATAAGACACTATACAGAGTTATGTGAAACCTACTTACAACTGAATTTTGCGTATTGCTCAATTTGAATTGAATTATTGAATTATTGCAATTAAATATGAGGCCCAATTATTTTGAATCAGATGTTAATTTGAAACAGAACTTTGATGTTAGTAATTTCATTCTGACACCAGAATGTGAATTCTCTATATTTATGTTACTGATTTCAAAAGGTATAGAATATTAAATATGATACAAGTTTTGTCCTACTATCTTTTTTTCTCTAAAGCCCGTTCAGTGTATCACATGAAATTAAATGCTATTGATTTTAATGTTATTGAGTTTTAGATTTTGTTTATAGCTAACTTTCAAATTAATTTTTGTAGGAGCCAAAAGAGTAAGAAATTTCTATCCAATTCAGATTTGTACCCATTTATATTACCTTTTATTAATAATAGTAAATATAATTCACCACTAAGATTCTTCATACATCACTTTGCATCAATAACTGACACTTGTGTTTATTGGCTGCTTTTTCCCTAAACTACAGGGAAATAGTATAGTCTGAAGCCCACCTTCAAATCTCGGCCTTATTATCTACTAGCTGTATGATACTTGGTAATTACATAAAGACCCTGCGCTTTATCTACCTCACTTAGAAAATGGTAAATAATGGCAGTACTGTCCTTGTAAGGTGTTAGGAAGATTAAATGAGTGACATTTGTAAAACCCTTAGACCAGTGCCTGACATGTGGCACATGCCTTGTACATAAATCAGTCTTACTACTTGTCAAGTAGGAGAAACGAGCCCCCTTGTAGATAATGTCTGTGAAGAGGAGATCCAAGAGTATGGACACGCAGCGTGACAGAGTTCGGAGAGAAAATCTGAGATAGAAGCTTTTTATAGAAATTAAAGAGTTATCAGGCCATACAGAAGATGTTAGAAGAGAAAACACAGAAAAATCAAACAGTAATTAACGTCCTTAACCAGAGACTTTGCTGTTGCCCCCACTGCCTTCCAAATCATGGGGTATTATTAACAATGAGTGCCACGCCAAGGTTTGCCAAGGTTGCTTGTTTGAAATCTCAGAACATACTAACACGTGCTTTGGAAGGGAGACACCACATCCACAAACAAGGTCATAGGACATGAGGGAAGGTAGATGCACTAACTCCAACTCTTCCGGCCTCCATGTTTTCTCTACAGGATATCCGGGTTGATGCGATTGCCGCCATGAGCTGAGACTAGGAAGCAGCTGGCCCTTTCCCCTAAAGGTACATTCGTACTGTGTGGGCATAGGAAGGGAAACAAGAGAACTTCACCTCTCTAAGTGTATACATAGAAATGAAGATTTTAGTCTCTGTAGATTAAATAATAGCTGCAAATGGTGGGGGGAAAATGGCACTGTTGGTTAGTTTTAGCAAAATATCTTCGTTAAAATTTCACAATTATCTTATTGAAATAGATTAGAAAAGGTACTTTCTAGTTAACCACACTTTGAGGATGTCTGCAGCTATGGAAAAATTCACATTAATAGAGAAAAGGTGCTGATCAATAAGAACTGTCAACCTCAGCAGAGTGGAGTCAAATGAAATACTTTAAACCTGGAAATTCTCAAACAAGACATAGAGAATGTATTAAACCTTCTGGATTTGGAAGTACTTGTTACTGACTTTTTATCAGTATTCTCTATCCCTGTCCCTGTGACATAGCATGAGTATAATTTTTATAATAACACATAATAGAAAAAATGATATCATTATGATTTCATAAAAGGGACAGATATCCATAACTTATATTTAATACTTAATATATTGGTCCAAAATTGATCCTTGCATCAAGGAGTAGGAATATAGTCAAGAACTCCCAAATCATTGCCCCTCTTTACAATAAATGAGCGCTGGAATTTTTAGAGATGTCATGTGGGGCACACCAATCCATTTATTTCTACTTTTCTCCCAGAGGTGACTTTATGTCACACCCAAATGAAAGCAATCACTCCATTCCAAATTTGCCGCATTTGATTTCCTCAATCTGAATGAATAGTTCTTCTTTAATCCAAATAGAATTTTCTATTTTAACTGAATTACATTTGTAATTACACTGAAGTTACTATTTGTTTATAATTGGGCCATAATACATGATGCAAACTAAGAAGAAATAACTAGCTGTGTTACAAACCATTAATTTTCATGGACAAAGTTGACACTCTACAGATGTAATTTGCAAGTCAAATATATGCTTTTTCCCTCTTGGATCCTTTTTTATTTACAGGAAGTCTTGGTAGAATTAATAAATAAACAGTAGCTGAAATACTTCACTTTAATTAGTATGAGGTGGCATTTGAGGAGGAATGTTTAACCAAGAGATGTGAGATGCTGTCAGACAAGGGATTAACACTAGAACAAAGATCTGAATAAATATGTGGTTCTTCAAGCTAAATTCAGTAAACACACAGGGGACCACACTTTCGATAAGACTCTCACGTTTAATATGAGATGGTATATCCATGCTCTTTGAACTGTGATAAATTTCTCAGCAGGTGTCTTTTGGGACATGTGACAACAAAATATTATTCTTACCCCTGAAACTGTCAAAACCTATTATTTTCTAAAAGGCTAGACAGTTTGGGAGGTGAAACAAAAAGACGGTTGGTTGGAATCATAACATTCTACAGGTATTTTGTTTTTCAGTTCTAACACAAAATTAGCATCAAGGTCAGTCTTTTAAAGAATGCACAGCAGTGGTAAAATGGAAAAGCATTGATCTCTTCTAAGCAAACTTTTACGCTTTTGATCTTGGTTTTTACTTTTTGAATTATATTCCAAATTTATTTTTTAAATTCCAAATGTCATAGTGACCGGTCACATCATATATTAGAGAATTTGTTCTTATCTGTCGTTTTCCCTATATCCTTTCTATCCATGCTGAAACAAAGGTACAAGTGCCTCATTCTTACATTTTTCCTACCACCTATTGGAGTGTGTTGATTCATAGGTCAGCTGTGCCTAGAGTCACATCTTTGCTCAAAGATTTTCTAGGTGCTATCTTCAAAGATGGGTGGGATGTGCTTTCTATCTTCCATGAATTTCCTATATATTTGGGGTAGTAACACAGGTACTCAATATTGGGTTAGAAGTATTATAAAGGCATTACAAATAATGCTACAAGAGTTCACCAGAGGCAGATTAAAATTCCAGTTGAAACAATCAACGAAAGGAAATTTATTTACCAGTTTGGGGGTGGAGGGTATACAGCTGTTTATGCCTTCATGCCTCCAACATCCTTATCCATTGCATGAATGTTTAATTTCAGGTGGAACCCTACATAAATTAACAAAGAAAATATCCCAAAGTATCATAAGTTCCACTTTAGAATTCAAGTAACTTGATACTCAAACCAAAATTTCCTTCTTTCAAATCTTACACAGCTGTGAGTTGTAAATATAAATCATCTACTATAGGGGCGCCTGGGTGGCTTAGTCGGTTAAGCGTCCGACTTTCGCTTAGGTCATGATCTCGCGGTTCGTGGGTTCGAGCCCCGCGTCGGGCTCTGTGCTGACTGCCAGCTCAGAGCCTGGAGCCTGTTTCAGTCTGTGTCTCCCTCTCTCTCTGACCCTCCCCTCCTCACGCTGTCTCTCTCCTAGAAATAAATAAAAATATTTAAAAAAAGAAAAAATCATCTACTATAGTTTTTCATTGATTTCCTTTGTTTCTGGCAAGGTCTCACGACTCAATTTTTTATTGATATTGTAACCAGTATTTTGACCATATTTGGTGGGTCGTTTTCGAGCAGCAAATCTTCACAATTAGCCAGAACACCTCCTCAGCCTGATTTTCCAGTTCTGGACAATGCAGAAAACCACATTTTGACAATTTTATGTACAAAATTTCAGCTTCTGACATGGATAGGAAAAACAACCTCACATGTGAAACTTACTCATTAAATAAGACGTGAAGTTTATTTAAACTCTCAATAAAAAGTGTACTTTTATAACTGTTTACTCTTAAGAAGATGCAATAGTTTGGATTCATTTTTCAAGAACTTAAAGAAAATGTGTGGATAAGCAAAAATAGTTATTGACCATCAAATTCTGTTGGTTTGCATTTGACAATTCCTCAACATTTTATTGTAGTTCTTATTGGAGAAGATAGACATTTGCAGAAGTCATATTTTATTTGAATATAATTCAGATAATTTTATATTTATAGTTCAGTACAAAACCTGAAATCTTCATTATATATCTTTTGTTTATATTAAATTATAGTTTGGTTTTTCAATGTGCATATTTTTAACATTTTGCTTTTTAAGTAGTTTTATATCCTGCAGGGGAAAAACAAGCATGAAAAAAATATCTACAGGTAGACATTTTTAACATGAAAGGAAAGAAAAAATGCTAAAGTTCCCTTAATAAAGACCATGAAAGTCCTGTCAAAATATTGTGGGATCAAGGAGACACGAGCGATTTCAAAAGTGCAGTTCCAAAGATCCTTTATATTCATGATGCAAGTTGTTCCTTTTAATCGTTCATAAAAGAGCCTTTATAGACTCAAGTCACAGAAAAACAAAACTCTGAACAAAAGATTATATGAAGTTACCTAGAACTTTGTTAGTTCGTTCTTTTGAAACTTTCTTAGTTGCCTCAGAAGGTGTATAAAACCGGAAACCTAAGGAACCCAATGGTGTTTTATACAGATTTGTATTCTGTCGCATGCATTTATTCTCAGATTGAGATAATTTCCAAACCAATAACCTCTTTTTAATAACAGATGTGCATTTGTTCCACAGCTTTAAACAAACAATTCCTCTTTTATGAGCTCCCCTACCTCATTGGGCCCTCTCGTTTCTCACTATTTTCCCTTATTTGAAGCACACATTTGCTTAGAGCACCAACAAACAGTAAGTTCAAAGCATAGCTACATAGAACCAATATTGGCTTTGAAATATTTGTTTATATCATTTCATGTCATCTTACTACATTTATACCACCCAGGAACTATCATACCACATGGCTTTGGGAATCTGTTGTATATGCTGTAACAGGATACTTTTAGTTATAAGTAAAAGAAAAGAGAATCACACTTGCCCAGGCGATAGGAATATTTATTATCTCTCGCATCAGGAAGTTTACTCATAAGGTAGACTCTGGGTATAGGAAGTGCCTGCGAACAAGAGGCTGTCTGCTTAATAACACTGATTTTTTAATAAATAATCAATGATTGATGATACTGGTGATACATTTGTAAAAAGAAGGTTAAAAAATGAGTTCTAAATTTGAAATGACTCTCCAGTGAGGTAACAGTTATATAAACTGAAATTAGAGGTTATTTCACAAAATCAGGCTTAGTGGCAGAAATGATGCATGCGTATTTGTGTGGACATGTGTGTGTGTGGGCACATGTGTGTATGGGCATGTGTGTGTGTCCATGTGTTTTTTATATACACTGATTCATCAACGTAGGCTCTGTAGTCTTTTGCTATATAGGTATATGGGCAACATCTCGATACAAATATTTTCATTAATTGGTTACTACAAAATGAGCAAATCTATCTTTATGAAATGTTTTGATCTTCACCTGATATGAGAATATGTGCTTTCTTTTATGTTTATTTATTTATTTTGATAGAGAGAGAGAGTGCATGTGTAAGCAGGGAAGAAGCAGAGAGAATCGCAAGCAGGCTCTGCACTGTCAGGGTGGAGCCTGACCAGGAGTTCAATTCCATGAAACATAAGATCATGATCTGAACCAAAATCAAGAGTTAGTCACTTAACTGACTGAGCCACACAGGAGCCCCAAGAATATGTGTCACTAATTCCTCCTGGATTAATAAAACACCAGGGAAGAATTTATATGACTATTATTTTCAAAGACATGCATACATTTCATTGTAATGTAGGCCTCCCAAGTAATAAACACCACTATTTTTTTTAATCAGAAAGGAAAGTAAGTTTCAAAATTTTATGTGGATTACGTTTAGGGTACCTTATTTATTACTGTGTTCTCCATATGACTGTGCCTCAGCAGCTAAAATATAATTTAGGATTTTTTCTTTTGTTTGTGTTTTTTTTTTAAAATTTTTAATGCTTATTTATTTTTGAGAGACAGAGAGAGAGTGTCTGTGAGCAGGGGTGATGCAGAAAGAGAGGGAGACACAGAATCTGAAGCAGGCTCCAGACTGAGCTGTCAGCACAAAGCCTGCCGCAGGGCTTGAACTCACAGAACTCACAAACAGTGCGATCATGACCTGAGCCGAAGTTGGACGTCTAACCGATTGTGCCATCCAGGTGCCCCTCTTTCGTGTTTTGAACTTGCCTGTCAGATTGTTAGTACCAGGAGCACTGGTGGGATGTCAGTGAAAACAATCTGAAGTTTCAGTTAAGCACTTCCAAAGTAAAGATCATGTTATACAAAGTAGGCGCTAAGAACCGTGGGGGTGAATGATTCTTGCCAAGGAATTTAGAACCATTACAGGAGCGTTCCAACATGACACTGGTGTAGCATCTGACAAAGGAGTTCAACTGTAGAGTCAGCGTGCAAGTTGTAAAGAATACGTAGGCAGAAGCACTCCCGAAAATCCCTAAGAAAAATATAAAAATTCAAAGCAATGCTTCAGCGTTGGAACACATAGCTGTTTCTCTGGTTGAATCACTCTCACAATGATGAGCTTCTGCTATGATAAGCACTCTAGAAATAAAAACATTCTGAAAAGCAGAGACTTGCTGTCCCTCTCATATACTAGTTGGGCCCGTACTCACTCATTGGCCTATTTAAAGAGTTCTCTGTTTCTCCATTTCTCTGTATTTTATTTTCTTAAAATTTGTTTGTTTGTGTCTATATCTGACTTTCTATTTTGCTCACTGTTATGCTCCTGTCTCTTTCCAGATGCCAATATTTGAATACTTAGTGGATAGTTCATATGGTCACACAGCAAAGAAATGACCATTCACTCTTGGTTTTTGTTGTTGTTTATTTATTTATGTTGAGAGAGAGAGAGAGAGAGAGTGAGAAAGGGGCAGAGAGAGAAGGAAAGAGAGAATCCCAAGCACCTGCAGTGCAGAGCACCATGTGGGTCTTGAAATCATGAACTGTGAGGGGTGCCTGGGTGGCTTAGTCGGTTAAGCATCCGACTTTCGCTTAGGTCATGATCTCGCGGTTTGTGGGTTCGAGCCCCGCGTCGGGCTCTGTGCTGACTGCCAGCTCGGAGCCTGGAGCCTGTTTCAGCCTGTGACTCCCTCTCTCTGACCCTCCCCTGCTCGTGCTGTCTCTCTGTCTCCTAGATATAAATTAAAAAAAAATTTTTTTTTTAAATATCATGAACTGTGAGACCATGACCCAAGCTGAAGTGAGAGTCAGACGTTTAACCAACTGAGTCACTCAGATGCCCATGACCATTCACTCTTTACAAGATGGCTTCAGGGGAGTATACCTGTGTTCTACAATGTCACATGAAGTTAGAAGAAAAACAGGTAACCTCCAGTTAGGTAGGAAGTAGGAGGAACTTGCATGGCAAAATGGCATTGAGATTAGCTTCTTAGCCATCGGTAGGCATCTATGTGAACAGGTGAAGACGGATACAACATTTCAGATGGTGGAATTTCCCAAAGACACCGGGTAGAAGAGTAGGGCATATCTCTGGTATAAAATCAAATTAGAAAGACATTTGGAAGCATATTAAGGATGCATTTTAATGCCAGAATAGAGACCACACTAAAGTAAAGCTCAGTGGAAACTGAAAAAATATCTTTTTTTAAAAACTGTATCCTGATATAACCAGCACTCTGTTTCAAAAAGAATAATCTCAGCCATTTATGGAATGTGCAGCTATAGAAATAGAGATAATACAATGAACATGGTAACAGGAGAGAGAAAAAATGATCAAAGATGACTTTGAACTTTTTGAGTTTATCTTACACAGAGAATGATTGTGCTGTTTAAAGAGTTAGGATATTCGGGAAACTTTCAATGCTCTAAATCAGAAAATAGTCACTATTTTTGATTATAGTGTTTCTTTCCTTTAGTTTTATTTTTTCCCATTTATTTTTTTTAAAAAAATTTAAATGTTTTATTTATTTCTGAGAGAGAGAGAGAGAGAGAGAGTGTGAGCAGGGTAGGGTCAGAGAGAGAGAGGGAGACACAGAATCTGAAGTAGCCTCCAGGTTCTGAGCTGGCTGTCAGCACAGAGCCCGATGCGGGGCTCAAGCCCATGAACCATGAGATCATGACCTGAGCCGAAGTCGGACCCTTAACTGACTGAGTCACACATGCACCCCTATTTTTTCCCATTTAATTTTTTTCCAACTCAGTTCTGTTGGATTGTGATACGAGATCTAATTTGATATGTATTTTTATTAGTCAATTTTTCTTGTAATATTATTGAGAAGTTAACCTCTCTTTTAGTGGTTGGAGTCATGTTGCTTTATCATATATTATACATCGACTATGATATATGTTGTAGAATTAGTGCTTATTATTATACATAATATTGACCATTATACATGACATTTAATACCATACTCTGTCTCTCTACCTGACCCTAAAAGTGAATGTATCTTTTTCAGAGCTCCTCTCTTTGTTATATTTGCTTATTTTTAGTTTTTAAAGTTTATTTATTTGGAGGGAGGGAGAGAGACTTGAGGAAGGGCAGAAAGAGGAAGAGAGACAATCACAAGCAGCCTCCATGCTGTCAGTGCAGAGCCTGACGTGGGGCTCAATCCCATGCCTGTGAAATCATGACCTGAGCCATATCAAGAGTTAGACACTCAACCAACTGAACCACCCAGATGCCCCTATATTTGTTTATTTTTAAATAAAACATTTGATTTTTCATTATTTTCTCTTCACTAAAAACCTTTCAGGCTACACTATGAAATGATACTTGTCATCCTCTTTTCCACATTATTAGGCTCAACCTCTTCAAAGAACTAGAAGTGTCTGTGAAGAAAAGAAGGGGTGGGGATAAGAAACTGAGAAAAGCCCATCTATTCAAAGAAAAGTTAGAAATGGTGAGGTATTTAAAGAAGTAACTTCAATACCAGTTATAAATTGGCCCTACGTTGGGTGCCCAAGCTATCATCCATACACTTATTTTTATGGGTATAAATAAGAAAAAAAATATGAAAGTGTGGTTAGTTTGGGGAAATTTCACCATATCACTCAATGTAGTGTGATAGTCTGATAGTGAAAGACTATACAAGTTCCTTGTACAGAGGTGGAGAGACATGATCATCCGGAAATGGTGTTAGACATCGTGCTGGAAGAACACAAAATATCGGGCATCTTCAAAGCTCTAAAAAAAATTAAGAGAGATAGGAGATTGTTAATGAAGCTAAGTTATGTATCAACTCTATGTTGTATAAAACTGAATAAATAATTTATGTTCAGGATTGGTGGAGTCCGTGAGACTAAAGCCCCGTGCAAGTTTATATAATTAGAAATTACTAGTGAAACAACTACTGATTGATTTTCCTTCTCTCCCCATCAATACCTTCAGGCAACTGCTATGGGCTGAAATCTCATATCCCCCCAAATTCACATGTTGGAATGTAATCTCTGATACAATGGTGCTTGGAGATGAGGTCTTTGAGAGGTAATTAGGTCATGGTGGTGGGGTCTCATAATGGGATTAGTACACTTATAAGAAAAGATATGAAAGTGTGTGTTCTGTTTCTCTTTCTATTCTCTGCTTTGTGAGGATACAACATGATGATGCCCATTGGTAAATCAGGAAAAAGGCTCTCACCAGACCCCAGATCTGCCAGCACCTTGATCTTGTACTTCCAGTCTCCGAAATTGTGATAAATAAATATTTGTTGTTTAAGCAGCTGGTCCATAGTATTTGACAAAGTGTCCTGAACAGACTAGGACAAGCAACTCCTCATTTGTTGAGTCATTACATTGTTTAATTGTTTTATTTTACTTTATTAAGTGTTATATACATTTTTTAAAGTAGGCTTCACACCCAGTGTGGAGCCCAACACAGGGCTTGAACTCCTGACCCAGAGATCAAGAGCTGAGCTGGACTCCTAACCAACTGAGCCACCCAGGTGCCCCATGTAGTAAGTATATTTTTTTTTAATAATTTTTTTTAATGTTTTATTTATTTCTAGGAGAGTGAGAGAGAGAGACAGCGTGAGCAGGGGAGGGTCAGAGAGAGAGGGAGTCACAGACTGAAACAGGCTCCAGGCTCTGAGCTGGCAGTCAGCACAGAGCCCGACGCGGGGCTCGAACCCACGAACCGCGAGATCATGACCTAAGCGAAAGTCGGACGTTTAACCAACTAAGCCACCCAGGCGCCCCATAGTAAGTATATTTTTAAATATATTTTTAACTTACCACTTTCTTATTTATCTTATAGTATATTTTTGCTGCGGTGTAGAATAAAAGTGCATTTGATTAACGTCCTTATTTCTATTTTAAATGCTGCAAACAAACATACTTACTAACTTAAGTATTTTAGTGATATTGGAAGATTTTGGTGAAATTAAAGGTAGCCTGGGAATGTGTTATTTTCTCACTTAAAGTAATGGAACATAGGCTCCACTACACAAAAATCCACTAACATGGTTTTTTGGATGTATTATACTCAGATAATAAAGTGTTCCTATACTGTTACTACTATTACAACTACTACTCTTAGTACTATCACTATTCCTCTGAAATTTCTCTTTCCACTCCTTTTCCTTTTCTTACTACTTCTATTACTGATAAAATTACTACTACCCTATTCGAAGCAAGTAAAGTAGTAATCTCCCCTGGAGACAATTAGAAATGAACAGTGATTGGTTGACAAGTGAAAATATAGATTTGAGTATGTTACATACATCTGCATATATAATTTAAGAAATATATTTTATTTTTATTTCCTAACTGGGTGCACAACTTATTTTTAAACTATACTATTTTTCAAGAATGTTAATGTGTAACAAGGTTTTTTAAACAAGTACAAAATTGCTGGCTTGTATTTCTCCCTAAACATGTCTTATTCTTTCCTATGATCTTCACACATTAAAACGGGAAAATAATATAAGTTTATTAAGTTTTTCTCTTTAACACCTTTCATAAAAGATAGTGGGTCATAATGACATACTTGTAGGTTTCTGAAATTTTGACATTTATGTCTATTTGTCTATTCTTTCTTTTGTGATGTCATTTAGCTTTATTGAAAAGAAGTTTTATGTTTGGGAGAACAAGAGAGAAAAAATGTCACTTTTCCTGTGATAGAAGAGTGATATTCACATGAGTATTTACTTTCCAGTAAGGGTTTAGGGCTTTGCCCGTGGTTTTAGGCCAAGGTGAAGGAAGGGGAGCAGACTATTGGGTTTCTAGTTACAGCTTATCTTTAGTACAGCAATAAAGAGAAAATGAAGAAAAATGTCAAACTCGTGTAACTTCGGGTCTTAAATATACAGTAATAACCCCCTCATTCTTTTGTTTTACTTTAGTGAAGAGCAGACAGCTTGGAATCGTTTTCTTTTCTTGGAATCGTTTTCTTTTCTACTGTAGGAATGTTAAAAAAGAGTATAGTTTACTTAATCTATATGGACAATATGTTTGCTTTTAAATGCAGAAAAACTTAAGATTTTGTCTTCATTTACTCCTTAAAATAAATGTATAAAATGTATGAATAAATACAATATACTTTACTGAGATGAATAATTTGGAAAAAAAAGAAAGACAAAAACAGTTTTGAAAGAGAACGTTTTTTGGACAAAACATTCCTGAAGGCTGTGTAAGTGCTCTCAGAGGAATGCAGAAACATGGTTCCCTATTGAGATGTATAGAGTTAGTTATAACCTCTAAATTATCTACAAACTCTCAAATGATACTAAAGCCGCTATATTTTTATCTTGAAAATGCAAGTCTCTTTATAATGGGTTTTCCCTGTCTAACCATTGCCTATCAAGAATTGTGTTTGTTTTCTAAAAGAGTGAGCATGCCTGCAAAGAATAGATTATTATTTTGCCTCATGAAAATCAATTAAGGATTTTGTCTGAAGCTTTATCAAACACAGCAGAATTTATATACCCTGGAGAGTGTATACATATCAGGATGGTTCCTGGGGCACGATTTGCATATACAGCCCATACTATCTGGAGATATGGAGGAAATGTAACAGAATTTGGGCTACTGCTAAGCCCTTAGGATTCATAGAGCAGGCTTCACAAAGAAGGCATGTGGACTCCATCCTGCAGAAATGTGGCTACGCTCTCCTGAGAAGCGTGGAGTTTCATTCCGGGGCCAGGGACCCATAATGGACTGCTTCTGCATCTCAGGACAGAGCAGAAAGCTTATGGGCAGCACTTAGGAGTGTAGGGAATTACACAGGTCTGTGATTTTGCTCTACAATGAAATTCTAGAAGAAAACACTTGCTGGCCTCTGAATATCTTATGCTTTTCTTACTAACAGGTTTGTAAATGCGGTTCCTTTGCTTGGGATGCATATTAAACCTCTCCTCACTTGACACTTTTCAGAACTTGACTTAGACATTATCTCTTATAGAGGATCTACATAATTTGTCTTTTGTTTTATAAACAGTACTTTTTATAAAACTTAATATTGTCCGAAAGGCATAGAACATGTAGATCCATCTATAATATGGATCAACAGCTGCTTTTTCTGCTGCATCTCCCTCCACTCCCCTCTGCTCTGATTCCCTAAGCAGCAAACTCTTACCCCATCACTCAGTGTAGTCTTACCATTCTCCGTGCTCCTGTGAAGCCGTTTGCTTGATCTGTTCTTCTCTGGGACACTGTATTTTTTTTTTTAATCTAAAATAATGTTTATAATGATGGCCCAAAGAACCCTTTTGAGAGGTTGGAGTTCTAACTGATTTTTCCTAAATAATGTGAAATTAGAATCAGCTATCATTTGAAGGATGTTTTACTCTTTTCTTGATTTAGAAACATAGCCTAACATTGTTGGTGCAGAGGACCAAGTAGGTATTTATATATGTTAGGTGCATTTGCATATATAATTTAAGACATGTATTAGTAGATGCTGTTGTCTTGCCCAACATCCTGATGACTCTGTAATTTCCGGTTAAGAATTTGGCTCTTATTATGTAAATAACACAAAACCAGATTTATATTCTCTCCATATATTAAAAAAGACACGATGTTAAACTGTGGGAAAACCAAAGTTGAAAGGAAAATATCTTAGGCTCATTGGTTTATTCTTTGATGTTATTTAAAACAACGTATTTAGCCAAATTAAAACTCTTTGATTTTATGAACTACAACATCTTTTTGGTATGTGACCCATTTGTTATACGTGATGTAAGGGCTAAAATTGTAATTTTCTTCTTCCTATTTTATTTTGGTTTCATAACATTATTTTTAATATCTTCTTATTTTACCTCGATGTGAGAAAGGAGAGTCATAGCTTAGCATTCAGAATAAATTTATGAACCAAACAGGCATGCTCCTGCACGCACAGAGTTTAAGATCTAGGGCCACAGTAGAGGAGTAAACATATTTCAATCGTACCTGGCTCTGTGATGCAGGAGGAAGGGGACATAGCACTTTTCTTTATTTTAGAGTGTAAAAAAAAATCAGGTCCAAATTATTTGAGAGATCTCTTTTTCTTCCCACCCCCTCCTGTCTCTATCCCTTTCATTCGATTGTACATTCATTACAGTGTCAATTTAAGGAATTTCTGGTCCTTATCCCATGGTGGGTTCCATTTCTCCCTCTGTTAGAAATGCTGAGAAGAAGGCCCTCACCTTCTGCTGGCAGTAACGATACAGGGGAGACCGTCCTCTGCTGACTGGTCTAAACCTCTTCCATTACTTCTGCTAAGACTCTGGCAGGAGGCCTGGGTTAGCCACCAGGTTGTGCATGGGGGTGGGGTCCCAGCCTGTGCTGCTGAAGACATGCACATCCTCTTCTCCCACTGTCTCCTTACCTACCTTTTATCCTCAAAGTCCAATGGTTTGAATTTTTTTCTCCCTGCTGAGACAATCCCATTGCATCTCTCGTTAAGAACCATCAATTTCACCCCAACCCCACTCATGGCCAACAGATGCCATGGTGTGGGTCGTCTTTAGGGAGGTTATTGCAAGGCATGGAAAGGCCTATGGATTTCTTGTAGCAGGAAGCCCTCCACTCAAGAATGCAAAGGGGAGGGGACACCTGGGTGGCTCAGTCAGTGAAGCATCCTACTTCAGCTCAGGTCATGATCTCAAGGTTCTTGAGATCAAGCCTGGTGTGAAGCTTTGTGCTCACAGCTGGGAGTCTGGAGCCTGATTTGAATTCTGCGTCTCCCTCTCTCTCTGCCCTTCCTTTGTTCATTCTCCTTCTCTCTCTCTCTCTCTCTTCCTCCTTCTCTTTCAAAAATATATAAACATTAGAAAAAAAAAGAATGCTTAGAAGAAAATTATGTTTTCGATACTTTCACTGTTGAGCTTGTTCCCACCAAATGATAAAGCATAGGGTAATTTCCACGTTACGTCAATGGGCGATGAAAACAGTGCAACCTGTCATGGAGTTCACAGAAGTCCAGGTACAGCTAGGAGCTCAGGGGCTTCAGCGAACTTGGCTTTTCAGAAATGGCAGCTTTCTTAGAGATTTGAAAGATGAGTTGTTTTTAATGTAGATTAAAGAATGAGCATTTTATAACACATTTAATGTCCTGATTTGTAGAATGAGGTGGGAAAAAAAGTGAAATGAATATATTAATCTTGTATTGTCTACCCTATTGGTAGTTATAAACATAAAACACTTGAACTCTGAAGTGAGAAGAAGGTGTAAAATTTCCGAAATGGGACTGCATCTTATTTACATATGTACTTCGTATGCATTACGTCCTTTCTAATAGCTAAAGTCTTTGAAGCCAGCCAGGGTAGACGTTCAGGTGCCTGCTCACCTTTTGGCGATAAGGGTGAGAGAGGCTATGTTTTTCCACTGTTGTGTTTGACTTGAGTAGGGAAGTTATTGTGAAATAAGCTGTTTTCCTAGACCATCCTTTCCCCATCCTTTGGTTCAAGAAAGTAGTCTTCTCTCAGGCTGTGGCTCTATCAGTTGCTGGCTTCTCCAGCACCGTGCCCAGGATATAAAAGAGGCTAAAATAAAACTTGAGAACTCATGATTGTGTTGTTCCCTGGATCTGGACGCACCTAGCCAACCTGTCTTCCTTCTACCTTTTTGAATCTTTCATGTCAGTTCCAGAGTTTTTAGCTGTACCTGGTGGGAGGAAAGAGAAAAATCGTGTATAGATTATCTTCTCTGGATCAAAATATCCTTTTTTATGCTTTGCATCTGTATTAATTAAAATATATTTTTTATTGCCACTTTGTGAGAACTATGTCAACTTAAATCCACCACATCGTAGTCAGCTCTGCATCGGGTATTGTTGGGGTGACCAGTTGACGCTCATTGATTTTTCATCTATGTCCTATGTTCTTTCTACAGCTTGTGCTACATTCTTTCCCACTGCTGTAGGAGTTAAATGGTTTGTTATGAGACTCAAAGCAATGGTAGGATATGTGCACTTATCTTTTCTTGACATTTTCACTGTCAATCAGGAGCTCTGGGGAAAAACCTCATGAGTGAAATTTATTTGATTTTCTTTATCATGCAGTAATACTGGAGATAAAAAACTTAATCTGAGCAATGGTATGAAATCACTGCTTTAGACTTTTAATGTGCATTTCTTCCAGGCAGCGTTTTCATGGATTATTCTCTAAGGTTTACTGTTATAGAGAAATGCCTTGTGTGAATCAATGAAGAAGAAAACTAATCTATAGATATATTGGTAAATGTTGAATGAAACCACACTAGCTATGTTTCCCTACAGTTTTGAAGATTATACCCATGGGTTTTATTGGCTTTAAAATTCATCTTTACGGCTGTAGAGGTTAGTTCATTTTGTGCCTTCTTTTTCTGCAGAAGAAATAAAATCATGTGTGTCTACACTAAATTTTTGTACTGTTATCTGGTAAGTTTCTTTCGTAATTCAACAGAGAAAGACTTATCAGTTTATCATTTAGAATGTCTCAGTTTTTGTAGTTTCATCTATTTTGAAACGTTTCTATGTATAATTCACTGTGGGTAATTTGAAGTACATATTCTGTAAGTAGAAAAAAAACCCTGCTTTTCTTTTCTAAAGATGCCATTTAAAATACAAAGATTCTTCTTTTTATTTTAATCAGATTGCTTTTTCATATCATCTACATCATCTTGGAACAAAGAATCGCAAATGACAGAAAACTGTTTATCACCACGATACACAAGAATAAGAAAAAAGCACTGAACGTGATTTTCTTGTCAAACTCATTTAGTCCCTTTCTGGGATTTAACAACAACAACAATAAACCCATTTTAGAGAGTAAAAGTCACGTTTTTATGTTTGACTCATACGAACGCTTTAATGATCCCTCTGCTTTTAATAAAATGTTCTAAGTGTCATTTATAACATCCATCTGGAAACAATTTAATTCAATCACTGACGATTTTAACATTTAAATATTAATCTGGGTTTATCTCTGGAGGTAAATCATTATTTTATATAGTTATGTAACATTAGGGAGCGTAAGGTCTTTGCATGCATTATTTATATTACACAATTCTGAGGTAAATCCATAAAGCTGAATTTGAGCTCAATGCTCTTTGCCTGAAAGCAGTGATTCTCAAGTTGAAGGTGGGCTAATTACTTTCTCTCCAGGAACATTTGGCAATGAGTATTAAGTAAATGTGCAAAGACTTTTTTGATTGCCACCACAAGGCGTGCTACAGCCATCTAGAAGGTAGAGACTAGGAATACCAGTAAACATACTCGCATATTCATAGGACGAAAGGATTATCTGGTGCAAAATGTCAGTGGCGCTGTTGTTAGAAATCATGGCCTCAAAGGAGTAATTCGAGAGTCTGGTAATTTATGGATTTTTGGAGCCTGAATGAATAAATAAGATCTATGCCAAGAGTTTTATTTTCTTTGTTAATAAATGGATCATATAATATATTTCATGTTATAGAGGTTCTTAAACATTGCAGCAGCAATTATTTCTCTCCGATGGACTTTCTAATTGTTTACTTTGTTTCTCCATGCTTTTGAGCAAATACGCTCTGTAAAAAAAAAAAAAAAAGTGGGGGGGTGCCTGGGTGGCTTAGTCGGTTAAGCGTCCGACTTTCACTTGGGTCATGATCTCACGGTCCGTGGGTTCGAGCCCCGCATCGGGCTCTGTGCTGACTGCCAGCTCAGAGCCTGGAGCCTGTTTCAGAGTCTGTATCTCCCTCTCTATCTGACCCTCCCTTGCTCGTGCTGTCTCTCTCTCTCTCTCTCCCCTAGAAATAAATAAAAAAATATATTAAAAAAAAAACAAAAAAAACGAAAACAAAAAAAAAAACCCTCTCCTGCTTTTACTCTTGATGAGATAGACAGAAATGAAGATAATCTTCCATTTGTGGCTTTGCAAATCATTGTGTGTCCCTCATGTCTGGGTGGCAGATAAACTAGAGGTAAGATTTAGGTCACATTCATTGTAATCTGCATTGCGCTGGATGAAAAGCCTCACCTTTTTATTCAGGCGTGTGCCTGTCTATAGTTTCTCCTCGCCCCCCCACCCCCAACCCACACCCTTCTGGAAACCTCCTTAGTATATGGTGGGGAGTTCCCATAGACAGCTTGCTCTGTGGCCACACTGCTTCTCAGGTCCTTCCCAGGTGCAGGGAAGGTCAACATACCCTGGTTGCTCCACACATCCTTGCCTCTACCAAGGGGCAAATTCTTGCCAGTTTCCCCAAGGGGTATTTCCTGCCCATTTCAATCTCTTTGTTGCTGTGATTATTTCTTGCCAAGGAAGAATCCCCACAATTCTTGCCCCTAGGTAGTTGCTCTGAGGAGGTTTCCCAGGATGAGGTTTTTGCCTCTTGCCTTTGTCTTTCACACAGACATTTCCCCCCAGAGAATATGGCTGTCCTCCAATATCCTGAGGACTGGATCAAAGCTCAGGGGTGGGGAAGCGCCCGACAACCCCTCTCCTCCAGCACTTAAGCTCTGTTCCTGAGTCTGGTTTTCCTGGCAACACTTTTCTCCTGTGAATTCTCAGGGGCTCTGACATCCTACTCTGTGAGAACATGCCCACCGTCATTCCTCTCTGCTACCCTACACACTCTTCCATATATGTTTAAATCCGAGCATGGGAAAGGTCATTGCCCCCACCCCCCAGGAGGCTCCTAAGCAAAGGCAAAATATACCTTAGGGTTTGCCTTCTTATAAAGCACTGTGACAAATTTGATCCAATCTTATCCTAACCCAGTCAAGACCCCAATACGTCTTTAATCAACAAAATAAATAAAAATGAAAAAATAACCATTACAACACCACCCCCCCCCCACAGTTTTTTGTTTTGTTTTGTTTTGTTTTTTACCCAAGTCAAAATTGGCAATAACAGGACAGGGTTTAACAGAGTAATAAGTGATTATGGTAGTTAATTTTATGGGTCAACTGAACTGGAGTAGGGGATGCCCAGATATCTGTTGGAATGGTGTTTCTGGGTGTGTCTGTGAGGTGTTTCCTGAGAGGTTAGCATTTGGATTGGTGGATTCAGTGGGTTGTTTCTCCCCAGTGGGAATGGGTATCATTCAATCCGTTGAAGGTCTGAATGGAACAAAAAGATAGAAGATGGATGAAGTCTTTTCCTCTCTCTCTGCCTTACTCAGGAACTGGAGCATTCGGTCTCATCTTCTCAAAATCCCTCAAACTGGGGTTTACATCATTGGCTTCCATGGCTCTCAGGCCTTCAGACTGACTGAATCACTCCACTGACATTCCTGGGTCTCTGGTTTGCAAACACTGGACTGTGGAAATTTCCAGTCTCCATAATCACGTGAGCCAATTTTTCATAATATATTTCCTTTTATATCTTGCTGGTTCTGTTTCTCTGAAGAACCCTGACTAGTAGAATGAGGAAGAGCTCAAAGGCTTTATGACTAGTCAACCAATATATTTTTAGGACTTGAAATGGTCTGATACCTCAGGAGAGGGACATGGCAGTCTCAAAAATATTGGTCCAATTAGTTATTATTTTTAGGTCTATCTCCTATTTAATTATCTGTCTATCTAAGCATTTATTCTTTGTATTAATGAATACTTCTCTTAAAAACAGTGAGCCTGGCCACCAGATACAACTGGCAGGTTCTCGAGAGAAATCCTATATCTAATTCCTTAGGGAACCCAGATCTTGTGGAAATTGAATCAGTGAAAAGAAACAGATTCATTCCTTAGAGTTTATGATAAAGAAGATGCAAAAAAGACTTTGAGTAGTCTATAATATATTCTGACCAGAAGTTATAGATAAGCATTATTACAAGCCCTCAAATAGTTATTGTTACATTACAGCAATGCTACATGAATGGGTGATGTTTCATAATCGCCAAGAAATCTCAGGAGAATGTTGTCCTTGAAGTCTAGTAGGAAGTTAAATCTGGATACAGTTTAAATGACATGATTGGGGATTTAAAAGGTTTAGTACCTTCTGACAGGCTGAAGAGCAGTCCCGTAAAGATTCCTCATGTTATGATCTCTGGAACCTGTTAATGATACTTTATATGGCAAAACAGACTCTGCAGAAGTGATGACGTTGAGGATCTTGAGATCAGGAGGTCTTCCTGGATTGTCCCAGTGGGGTGGGTATGAGGCAATCAAAAGAGCCTTTACAAAGAGGAAGCTGGAGGTCAGAGTCAGTGTAGAGCAAAATTATGAAGGAAGCAAGATGTTGGAGTGATGTGAGAAAGGGGCCATGAGCCCAGGGAGGCAGGCACCTCTAGAAGATACAAAAGGCAAGGAAAAGGATTTTCCCCTCGAACTTCCTGAAGGAATACCTCTACCCACTCCTTTACTTTAAACCCAGTGATATGGATTTTAAGCTTTCAATGTCTATAACTGCAAAAAAATAATTTGGATTTTTTAAGCTAATAAGTCTGTGATATTTTATCACAGCAGTGATAAGAAGGTACAGTAATACCTTGGTTTGCAAACGTAATTTTCTCTGGAAACACGCATGTAATCCAAAGCAATTGCCTATCAAAGGGAATTTCCCCATAAGAAATAACAGAGACTCAAATGATTCATTCCACAACCCCAAAATATTCAGATAAAATGATTACAGTAGTGTAATATAATACAAAATAATAAAGAAAATACAAAATATAACAAAAAAATAAAATAACCTGCACTTCCCTTTGAAAATCTCCATGGCTGGTGTGAGGGAGACAAGAGAAAGGAAGGTTATTGTGTAGGATGACTTTTACTATTACTAAAGGAATCAATGCTATCTATTGGCTCAATGGAATCTTTTTCTGCATGGAGACCATTGTATACACTCACATGAATGTTGACTATACTATAGTATTAATAAACTCTTGTCATAGATTGTGTTTGATGCAACCGACAATAAGGCAGCAGAGGAAAGGGTCTATATCTACAGGCAGCCTGACCTAGAAGGAAACAAAGCCTTCCTAAGCTTACTCTTGTCTGGAATAGCAAAGGACTATTACCCCACCGGGGTGCTTTGAAGTGACCAAAAATACACTAGTGCCAGTTGTGGGCACCTTCCAACGTTCTGAAAAAACACTGATTTCTGCCAAACACCATGGTCCTGACACTGAACATCTGAGCATGGGATACGATCACCCACAATCCTGTAGCGAGAGAGAAAGAGAGAGAAGAACCGTTGGATCAGTTGTGATCCTGTGATGTTTGGTGTCAGGTCCTATTCATATTGCAAGACATCACTTGTTTATCAAGTTAAAATTTATTAGAAAAGTTTGCTTCTCTTGTGGAACACTCACGGAATAAGTTGCTCACAATCCAAGGTGTACTGTAATACATATCCCATTTGAGTCTCCCACAATTTGCCTAACCTTACCCTTTGGAGAACAAATCTTCCAGCCTCCCACCTAGCTTATCTCTTATGATAAACTGGGCGACAGGAAAACTATGGGTGCTCAATAACCTTTTGGTTTCACCTGTGCGTTGGGGTTGCTCTGTGGAAAAAGTATTCTTTGGACATTTCACAGCTAATTTCAAATTCTCACGTATAGGATTACGTATCTTGAGGCCATTTCACCAATTTTTTTGGTGACCATTTCTGCAAAGACACCGTTCTTTCCTCTTGGTCCTTAAGAAACATTCACGGGACCAGATACTCATGATTTTAAATTCCGTACCTGCCGTTGATCTTGGATGGCTGAGTGAACATCACTGACCCTCAGTTTTCCTATGCATTAGATAACCAACTTCATAGCTGTCTCTTCTAGTTATGCTTTAGGGATTGAGTGAGGGATCTGGGCTCCAGCGGCAAGCTCACTGCTTTCAGATCCAATCTCTTCTTCCTTCCTACCTCAAAAGGTGGTTGCAAAGATATTGTGGACTGATGCACTCAGATTTGCTGACATGTCGCTAGTAGTAGAGTAAATACTAGCCACTACCATTTCTACAGCTACATTAAGAGCATTTTTTGGGTCAAAAGTAGAAAGATAAAGGCAAAAAAATCTTAAAAGTGATCCTATTCAGACAACTTGGAATGTCAATTCAAAGGCCTTTATACACATAAGTGAAGTAGACACCTTTAGGACATACATGCGCAGAACTTTGAATTGACAGTTCTGTAGGTAGAATCTGTAAGAGTCTTTAAAGTCTGAAGGATTGGGGCACCTGGGTGGCTCAGTCAATTGAGCTTCTGACTTTGGCTAAGGTTGTGATCTTATGGCGGGTGGGTTTGAGCCCTACATCGGGCTCTGTGCTGACAGTTCAGAGCATGGGGCCTGCTTTGGATTCTGTGTCTCCCTCTCTGTCTCTCTGTCTCTCTGTCTCTCTCTCTCTCCTTCTTCTTCTTGGCCCTTCCCTGCTTGTGCTCTGTCTCTGTCCCTTTCTCTTTGGAAAATAAATAAACATTTAAAAAAATTAAAGTCTGAAAGATAGGAAGGTGTTGAAATGTACAATTCTACATTTTTGCTGGTTCTACCTATTTGCTTATTATATGTTTCATTATGAATGTGCTTTATTCATCAAATCACTCTATGATAGTTTTAGGCAATGGTTTTATTTCCTCTATTTGTGCTTCTTAGTTTAATTTTTTATTATTTAAACTTCTTTTAATGTGGTAACATTTCTAACTGACTACTGATCTTCAATGTTGGGTAACTTGTCTTTTCTGACACCTTAGGTAAAGTTTGGCCCCCATTTCATTTGTTCTCATGACAGGATAGCACCATTTATCACAGCTAGGAATTTGCATTTACTTGTGTGGTTGTGAAATAATACAGGGTTCCTCTCGGAACTGGAAGCTATCGCTGCAGTGACTGGGTATATCTTCAATACTGAGTCCCAGCACTGAGCCCAGAGCTGACATGTGGCAGATGATAAATGAATGGAAAGTACATGCCTTCTATTGCACGTTAATATTACATTTACTCTCAATGCACGCAGGACAATGTAGCCAAATATTATTTTATTTTCTCTTACTAATATAAAATAGATGCTATGGGGCTCCTGGGTGGCTCAGTTGGGTAAGCGTCCGACTTTGGGTCGGGTCATGATCTCACGGTTCGTGGGTTCGAGCCCAGTGTCAGGCTCTGTGCTGACAACTAGCTCAGAGCCTGGAGCCTGTTAGCCTGTTTCAGATTCTGTGTCTCCCTCTCTCTCTGACCCTCTCTTGTTCATCTCTCTCTCTCTCTCTCTCTCTCTCTCTCAGAAATAAATAAAACATTAAAAAATTTTTTTAAAAAGAATAAAATAGATGCTACTTCATCCTACATTTTTTTGCATCCCATAAATCCTTTTGCTATATGGTTTAGATTTGGCAGATCTTATCTGCCAATAAGATGCATTTTCAGAAAATTTGTAGAAATGGAAGCAGAAGGCACGATTTAGTGTTGCAGGATCTCTGTTGCTCTAGGGAGCTAACAGTCATCGGGGCCCAATCTGACATTTTCTCCTGAGCCTTCAGTGGTTTTATAAGGCTCTAATTCCTGTATAAAAGTCCTTTTTGCAGGAATATCCAGAATGGCTTCTGTTTTTCGGACATAAACGTAATACAGTTAGTTGAGGAAATCTCTATTTCAGAAGGAAAGACATTGCACATACAATATTTTATAAGGAAGGTTAAAGCTTAAAATTCAGATTATCTTGTCTGATGTTTTCTCGAACCCCAAAGAGTGTCATCCAAACTGTAAGCTGTTTAGTTTCAGGATTGATATTCCATTATTTACTTTTAGATATTGCATTATTTTGAATATTACTTTAGTATTGTATTTTATATCCTTTTAACTTTGAGATTATATGTTATGAGTTTATTAAAATGTAACTATCAATACGCAGTTTAGAAATTTAAAATAGTTTCCTCACCAAGTGCCTGGGTGGCTCAGTCAGTTAAGCGCCTGACTTCAGTTAAGGTCAGGATCTCACAGTTTGTGAGTTCAAGCCCCACGCTGGGCTCTACGCTAAGAGCTCAGAGCCTGGAGCCTGCTTCAGATTATCTGTCTCCCTCTGTCTCTGCCCCACTCTGACTAGTGCTCTGTCTCTCTCTCTCTCAAAAATAAAGAATCATTAAATAATAATAATAAAATAAGACAAAACTTTCCTTAGCAAAATGTGATGTTTGTCAGATTTTTTTCTCCAAATGATAACATTTGTTTTTCACTCATTCTCATATTTAGATCCATTCAGACAATTTGATCCTATAAAAAGAAAAGACCCATGAGAAATGAGTCATTTTGTCTTAGAATATTGAGACTTTTGTCACTCTCCTTGTTTTTGGTTTTGGTAGTAGAAATCTGCTAGGCATTAAGATGTGAATTTGTAGTTTGTTCCCAAAGTCATTTTGCATGGAGTCACTTAGAGTGTGAGATATAAGCGCTATTAGTTTCTGTTTTAAATCTGTTTGTCATTTGTCATTACTATTCTTAACAATTTTTTTAAGTTTATTTATTTATTTTGACAGAGACTGAGAGAGGACAAGCAGGGAGGAAGGGTAGAGAGAGAGAGAAAGAGAGAGAGAGAGACAGAGAGAGAGAGAGAGACAGAAGATCCAAAGCAGGGCTTGAACTCACAAACTGTGAGGTCATGACCTGAGCTGAAGTCAGACGCTTACCTGACTGAGCCACCCAGGCACCCACTATTACTATTCTTGTCTGCTACAAATCTATCACAGACAGTGCAGACAATGCAGATAATGTTTCAGAGTTCCAGTCATTTATTTTGAGAGGTTGGTTGATTTAGGAAAGGAAAAAAGGAATTTTTTGCACCTCCGTAAATATAATGCACGCAAATCTAACGGAAGGTGCTCTATGCCGTGAAAGTTCATTTTCACTCCCTTCTGAATCCCATCCCTGTGCTTTGTGATGTGACTGTGTACTTATATTCACAAGTTACATCCTCAGGTAGAGATATCAGGAGATTACCATGTTCAGTCGTGATCCTTATTAACCTTTTGAAGAAAGAATGGGCTTATTTTATTTCCTGTTATTATCCAAACAAAATTCAAAAACAAAACCAAACATTGAAAACTGTTTTTGTAAACTGTGGTTGGCGATCTGAATGGAAAATGCAAATCACGTAAGAAGTCAAAGCTGAGGGCACAGTAGATTTGAGGTCAGTTGAGCAGACAGTGGTAAATATGGGCTCATTGAAGTTTGGTGGATAGTGAAGGGAGACCTCATGGAAAGTACATTGTGAATACGTTAATGCTTGAAATTATAATTTGGAGACTATGAAAAAGCTAGAAATAAACAATTAGAAGGTGGAAATCTGTGGGAAGTCTCATTGGGCAAGAGGAGTCTGCCTTAAAGCCACACTCTGAAAATAAATGAATAAGGGAAAGAATTTACTAGTATTTAGAAATAAAAAGATGCCCACTGCTGATGCATGTGCTTCATGGATGAATCTCCAAACAGAATATTGAGGGAAGTAGCCAGCGAAAAGGCACTGCCTATCACATGATTCCATTTATATGAGGCTCTGGAAGAGAGAGACCAATATGTTACGTTAAAATCAGTAGCTGTTTCTGAGATGAGAGAATTGACTGGGAAAGGGCTGAAAAATCCTTTCTGCTTTCTTTAAGCACTTAAAATTTTTTTAATGTTTTATTTATATCTGAGAGAGAGAGAGAGAGAGAGAGAGAGAGAGAGACAGCGTGAGCAGGGGAGAGTCAGAGAGAGAGGGAGGTACAGAATCTGAAACAGGCTCCAGGCTCTGAGCTAACTGTCAGCACAGAGCCCGACGTGGGGCTTGAACCCACGAACTGTGAGATCACAACCTGAGCTGAAGTGAAGTCAGGTGCTTAACCAACTGAGCCACCCAGGCACCCCTCTTTAAGCATTTATTAAAAAGCCTGTTTATTTGTTTATCTTGAGGAAGAGAGAGAGGAAGAGAGCACTCAAGTGGGAGCAGGGCAGAGAGAGAGGAGAGAGGGTGAGAAAGAATCTCAAGCAGACTCTGTGCTGTCAGCGCAGAGCCCAACATGAAGTTGGATTTCATGAACCTTGAGATCATGACCTGAGCTGAAATCAAGAGTCAGAAGGCTTACTGACTAAGCCACCCAGGTGATCCTAGTAATGCTTTCTTATACCTGAATTGTTTATGAATTTGCATGGGTTTATTGTCTTTGTAAAAACAAATGAAATACTACATCTAAAATCTAAAATCTGTCCATTTTTGTATATGTAATCTATACTGCTAATAAAAAATAAGTTGGATTTGCACACTTAACAGTATTTTAGATGTTTCAATGTCAGCACATATGGATCCATAATTCCTTTTAATGGCCACACCATATTCATTTCTAAAGGTTATATCATAAGTTACACAGCCATCCACCTATGGATCTGCATTTGCATTTTTAAAAATTTCCTTCTCTCATTTTTTTTTAGTTCTTTAGTTTATTTACTTTGAGAGAGAGAGAGAGAGAGTGAAACAGTGTGCACGAGCAAGGAAGGGGCAGAAAGAGATGGAGAGAAAGAGAATCTTAAGCTGGAAGCACAGAGCCTGACTCAGGGCTTGAACTCATGTACTGTGAGATTACGACCTGAGCTGAAATCAAAAGTCAGATGCTCAACCCACTGAGCCAGCCAGGTGCCCCTTTTCTTTTCTTTTTTTAAAGCTATTTATTTGCAATTTGAAATAATGCAATGATCATACTTTTTCAAATTTTTGAAAATTTATATTTTCATACTTTGGAAGTCATTCTATGAGATAGAATACCTTTTACTCGTTGTTACAATTTAAATGCCCACAACTCTTTAGAAAAGTGATCATTTTTTTCCCCAGTAGACTTACAAACTGTAAATATCTCATTCGTTTATCATTAAGGATCTAATAATAAATTCTGAGACCGGAAATCTACTAACTGAAAAGGAAACTGAGTTCCTAAAAGTGATAACTCAGCAACATTTTGGCAGTTTAATATGGTAATGAACCCCCCAACCCTTCCCCAAATGGTTCCGTGCTATTTACTTACATGACAGTATACTGGAGAAAGAGAATATCAGGGGATCTATACAGAGGTCAAGTTGGTACTTGGGGACCCAAAGCTTTACTGAGGTCTTGTGGTTAAAGTAGGGCATATTGGTGGCAGGAACCAAATGGAATCCTAGCCTGGGGGCAAAACACAGTTGTAATTTCCCAGGTGCTTGAGTATCTAATTAGAATAGGCATACCAGGGAATTGGATTTATAGTTATTGTAGTGGGAAATGTTTGATGGAAGGCTCAAACTCCTTACGCCAATCTATAATTGAGAATCAGCCAGAAGCCATATTACAGCCTGGAGTGAGTGGCCACAATTAGTGTCACACTTCAAGACCAAATGCAGGGATTGACCCATCACATCCTCTTAAGACAACAGTCTTGGCCCTGGAAAAACAAACAAACAAACAAAACAGACAGACGAACTAGTGCAAATTTATCCCAGTTTCAGCTGTGCTCCCAGATGTGATATCTCTTCTACAGCTGATTAATACAGCCTTAAGTACATAGTATTAGATCATGCATCTGGTGAATATGTTTATTTTTTCCATCCTTATTAGAAAGGAGGAGAGGAAACAATTCTCTTTCACATGAGATGAACATGGACAGTAGTATACATTTATAGTCAAGCCCAAAGGCTATATAACTCTCCTGGCTGGTAATAAGATAGTCCAAAGAGACATAGATCATCTATACACTCCAGAAAGTATCACAATGCCCACTGTATGGATGGCATCATGTTTACAGGACCAGCTGAACATGAAGTGGCAAGTAAATTGCTGGTTTTGCTTAGAAACATGCTATTCAGACAGTAGAAGATTAACCCAATAAAGACTCAGGAGTCTTCAATCTTAGTGAAGCCCATTGGTCCTGGTTACGGAAGAACGTTTCCCTTGAAGTAAAAATGAATTATTATAACTTTAGCCTCCCACAGCTAAACAAGAACACCATGTCTTTCAGTCCCTTCAGTAACTAGGAGCATCATATTGTAGACTTTGGCTACAACCCATTTAATGGAAGACAAAGGTATCTCAGAGCAGGAAAAGTCTCTGCTGTAGTTCCAGGAAGTGGTTACATGGCCCGCTGCTGCCTCGCATAACCTAGCTTATGGATGTAGACTGTCTGGCATTAGAGTTATGTGTGGTGGGAAAATTTGCTGTGTGAAGTTAGGTAATTCCCTCAAAGGACAGTCATAACCCAACCATAACCTGGTTTTAGAGCAAGGCAACAAATACCATGTGCAACAGGGAATGCTATTCACGGCTGACGCACTACTTAGGCCCATTAGAAATGAACAGCTGACCATGGGTCACGTGGTGAGAGGTTCTTGTGAATTTATCAAGCTCACAATGTCTTAAAGTTTGATGGGTTCAGCAACAGTTGTTGTAAGATGGAAGCGTTCCATGAGGCGTTAGGTGTGAGCAGAGCTCATACCAATGGAGAATACATGCTGCTTTGACTGGAGAAAAACATCACATGAAGGAGCCATCTTCCATGAGGCTGAAATGGGTATGGAGACATGTGGCTCTCCAATGGGATGTGGTCACAGATCTCTGATGAAGACACATAACAGATGGACCCGGAAGGTCCCACCTGTGCACTTGGAAGGGGTTCCAACTGGTTCTACACATTTGGAGTTTGAGGCTGTTCCTCAGAGTTTCGTTCCAGTTCCGTTCTCGAGTCAGTGCACTGCTGTGCCAGCTACTTGATGTCCCTTAGTAAAATCCCTCTGCTCTTAAATTAACTAGAGTGGACTCAGTTGTCTACAACCAGTACAACATGAAAATATTAGACCCCAGGTTTTTCTTTCGAGTTTTGCTGAATGACCTCTACTTATTTGTTCATTTACTCATTCAACACAATAACTAAACCTCTATTGAATACTTCTATGGTTAGAGCCTGGAGACAGCAGTTATAAGGCCCTTTATGGACTGTCCAGGTACAACTGCAAGAAGGTGTTAATACATACTGACACACGCAATTTATTGATTGTAACTATGCTAAGTGTTATGAGGGAAATTACAGAGTAGGAGACACTGCATATTACTGAGCCCGAATTTGGTCTGTGAACCCAGGGAGCTGGCCCCAATGTCTGACGTTCAAGTGGAGTCCTGAGATGCATAGAGTATAACCAAGGGAAGAGGTGGAGAGGAGCATCCCAGGCAAATACAGAGGCCCATTCCAAGATGATACTGATGAGGACAAAGCTATTTATCATGTGCTACTCTGTGTTAGATGCCACATGAAACAGTGGAAACATACACAAGAAAATAAGACACTGTGCTCAAAGCAAATAATACACAGTGGGATTATTTCAAAGGGTAGATAGAGGATTTTTATCTCACTAAGCGCTTTGGTATGTATGTCATGACATTCAAGTGCAAACATTTGATGATGTGTTTAGGGATTATTATCATTTTAGAAGTAAATGCATTGAGTTTTACTGAAGGAGAGAGATTGAATTCCTGAAAATTATAAGACGTGTAAGTTTTCGTTAAAAAGTATTTGTAAGCTATCTCTTTTTGCAAGAAACATATGCTTTTTCCAGAATTTCACACATTAAGATTTATATGTATGTAGCAGCATAAAACACAAGGAAAAGTCTAGACCACCTGTAGAAGCAGTCTTCTCTAGTTTTATTTTTTGGCATGAAGGGGAGGGGAACACATAAAACATTAAATACAAGGTTACTTAAAAAATTTTTTTAATGTTTATTTTTGAGAAAGAGAGAAACAGACTGAAAGCAGGGGAGGGGCAGAGAAGGGGAGGCACAGAATCCGAAGCAGGCTCCAGACTCTGAGCTGTCAGCACAGAGTCCGATGTAGGGCTTGAACCTAAGATCCATGAGATCATGGCTTGAACTGAAGTCAGACAGTTAACCGACTAAGCCACCCAGGAGCTCCTTAAATACAAAATTATTAAGGATAGACTGAAAGTAAGAATTAAAAGACCTGCCTGCATGTTCTTAAGGCTGATGAAAGAAATTTTTTTGTAGTTAATTGATTGCTAAAAACACAAAGCTGAGGTAGGAAAAATCAAACATCAGGTAGGCTAGAATAAGAATAAAAAAAATTATGAAACATTGCTTCCAAAATTGTCTAAAATGGGATTTTTGTCATGCACAATTAGCTGAAATTGGAACACTAATAGAAAGCAATGAAAAGCGACAACCAGCACTTGTAGGTAATATTTTAATAGGGTGTTAAGAGTAGTACAGAATAAATGCAGTTTCTTTGAACTTCTAGCATTTTATAAATAGATGATTTCTTTATTTTTCCTGCTCTTTAACAATCTTAATACTTTTAGATAGACAATATTCATTCTTTATTTTTTTTTATTTATTTTTATTTTTTTTATTTTTATTTATTTCTAGGAGAGAGAGAGAGAGAGACAGTGTGAGCAGGGGAGGGTCAGAGAGAGAGGGAGTCACAGACTGAAACAGGCTCCAGGCTCTGAGCTGGCAGTCAGCACAGAGCCCTACGCACGGCTCCAACCCACGAACTGCGAGATCATGACCCAAGTGAAAGTCGGACTCTTAACCGACTAAGCCACCCAGGCGCCCCGAGACAATATTCATTCTTTAGATGCCTCTGAGGTATTATTCCATACTTGGTATTGTAACAAACTTTCACATCATCCAGATTCAAGTAGTCTTAGATGAAGGAAATAAAATCTTCTATTTCTCTAACTGAACCAGGAAAAATCACCTCCATTTTCTGTCTCCCTGAAATATATTCAACGAGGTTAAATGGTAGATGGAGATAACAATTCTAAGCAAATGTATTTGCTTAAGGAGCATGTTCTATGTCTCAGACATGCGCCCTACCAACAGCATGGGCTGGAATGGACATTGTGCCGTAACCCCTGAGGGTTCATAACCCAATTCTGAACTTTTTCTGTAATGTATTCTGATAACTTTAAAAGTGGTACCCACTTTTCTGCTTGTCTTACCAGGTAAAACATCTTGTTACTGGAAACATTTAGCAATCCTAAAGAAAAGCAGATTATTTCATAGTTTCATATTATGTAGTGATTTTCTTGTGAAAGACTTTGAAGTTAAATGAGGAAATAGTATAAGAAATCTTGGAAAGAATTTATCCAAAATCATCATTCACCTTCCAGAAAAGAACTCAGAATTATTCCTATATATACTATCAATTTGTTTTGTGATCTGGTGCACCATTCATTTTTTTCTGAACATCAATGTTTGGCATTTGTAAAGCCAAACTAATCAAACATCTTTACTTCATAAGACTTTCATAAGAATTACACTGGGAATGTGTTTGTAAGCCTAGAAATGCTGTCTTTCTCCTGATGGCTCCTTCTCATCCCTCAGTTTAAATCCCATCTCCAAGGGCGCCTGAATGGCTCAGTCAGCTTAGCGACTGACTCTTGATATCAGCTCAAGTCATGGGATTGATTCATTCTGTGCTGGCAGTGCAGAGCCTGCTTGGGATTCTCTATCTCCCTCTCCCTTTCTGCTCCTCCCTTCCTCGCTTTCTCTCTCAAAATAATAATTAAAAAATTAAACAAATAACAAAAATAAATAAATAAATTCCATCTCCTCTGTTTGCTCTGCGGCATCCCTGCCTTCATCATGAGGGGACCTCTTCCCGATAGGCGTGGCTTCAATTCCATGCAAAAGAAGATCCCCAAACTAAATTTCACAGGCAACAGGGGACATGAGATTAAGTATATATGATATATACTTATCACACATGAATTTAGTAATATGAAGGTTAATACTAGAAAAATTCTAATTCTGGAGAACAACTCAATTGGCACAAATCCTAAGGTAATACCCAGGCTCAAGTATCTGAACTTGCAAAGGAACATTAATATTATACATCTTAGTCTCTGATTCTACAATCATTTCTTGTCTTCTTAACACACACACACACACACACACTCTCTCTCTCTCTCTCTCTCTCTCTTTCTCACACTCATACACACACTCGCATTTTCGTGAAACTGAAATGTCCTCTGTACTTAAAACCAAATACTGCAATTTTATCATACTCCAGTTTTATCCATGCATAGAGAAATAGAAATTTAAGTGTTGTATTAATATTGCAGCTTCCGCACCCCCACCCCCACCCCGCCCCATGGACCAGTGTCAAGGTCATAGTAAGACTTAAATGAGGAAGGGAGGAAATAGTTAACATTCCAGGAGGCCATTTGACCCAACGGATGAGTCATGATGGTGCACTAACTCCTCATCATTAATGGAGAATAGGAGAGGCAAGAGACGGCAGCACTTGGTAATTGGGAACACAGCCCAGTTACTTGAACAGAGAAGTTGTTTAAAATTTCATAATGTTGTTGTGTTTTTTTTAAGAGGAAATAAATGTATACAGGGATTGTTAGCAGACATAACATAAAGAATATAGACATCGAGGTAACATAGCTAAATACATCAAGAAGGTCGGAGTTGTGTGTAAATACCAGGCCTATTAGATGGCCCCCCTCTGGGAAATGGTGAGAAAAACTGAAATAAGCCATAAAGCCAAGTACATGTGCTCCTTCCGTGACAAAACCCAGATGATATGAGCTGCCAGGACCTGGCATTGTGGTCCTCAGGGGAACACAGCGGCCGACCTACACACCACTTCTCCTGCCTCATAGTGAGGTCAGCCACCAGAAGATGGGCGGGACAGCCACCATTTGAAACATTGCTCGCTTACAATAAATGGGTTAATTTATGTAACAGCAACACCAACGAAAGAACAAAAATGTCAAAAAGACAGTGTATTCAGAACATGTAATTTGTATTGATTCTTCACATTATTCTAATACTGTATTATCCTTTTTACTAGTGGTAATAAAATAGTATCAAATTATTATTTGATAAAATTGCATATTGGTTGAATATTTATTATTTTATTTTCCTGTTGATGGGTGCTGAAGTAGAGACATTTATTATAAAATTTGACATTGCTTACATTAATGTTGCTAAACTTTCTTATAGTCTTATAGATTTTTCATGTGATTTTCTTGATTTCTCTTTTTTTATACATAGGAGAGTAAAAAGATTAATTTACCTTTCTCATTTGAGTATTTTTTTCCAGGCCTTATCCTATTGGGAAAGATCTCTGGGTCTATATTAAGTAGCTATAGTGATTAAAACAGGTATTATGACTTTTATAATCAAAGGGAATATATCTAAAGTTTAAAAAATTATGGACAAGGTTTATCAAGTTTAGGAAGTGCACTCATCCTAGTTTTCTGAGTTTTAATAAAAAAGTAGGCAACATAGGGACACCTGGGTGGCTCAGTCTGTTAAGCGTCCGAATCTCGGTTTCTGCTCTGGTCATGATCTCACAGTGGGTGAGTTTGAGCCCTGTAGCAGCCTCCACACTGATACAATTGAGCCTGCTTGGGATTCTCTCTCTCATCTCTCTCTGTCTTTCTACGCTTGTGATCTCTCTTTCTCAAATAAATAAACTTTGAAAAATAGGCAATATAAATTTAACACTCTCTCTTGATAAGCTTTTTCTCTAGCTTGCCAATGTGGTCATTACACTCACAGATTCTTCTAGCTGAACTATTCTTTCAATCATTTGAGAAATCCTACTTGTTCATAATGAATTACATATTTTGAATGCATTGCTGTTTCCATTTATAATATAAAATAAAATAATTATTATTAAAGAATTTTTAACACTTATTCATTTTAGAGAAAGAGACTGTGAGCAGGAGAGGGGCAGAGAGAGAAGGAGAGAGAGGATCCAAAGCAGGCTGTGCACTGACAGCACAGAGCCCAATGTGGGGCTTGAGCCCATGGACTGTGAGATTATGGCCTGAGCCAAAGTCAGGCACTTAACTGGCTGAACTACCCAGGTTACCCTAAATTATTATTTTTTTTATATATTTTTCTTTTGGAGAGAGAGAAACAGAGATTGTGAGCGGTAGAGACAAAGAGACAGAGAGATTAGAGAGAGAGAGAGGGAGAGAGAGAGAGGGAGGGAGAGAGAGAATCTTAAGCAGGCTCCACACCCAGCCAGAACCTGACATGGGACTCGACCTCATAACCTTAAGATCATGACATGAGCCAAAATCAAGTCAGATGCTTAACCAACAAAGCCATCCAGGAGCTCCTAAAACAAAATTATTTTAAGTTAGATACTTTAATTCACCTAATTAAATTGCATTTCAACTATAGGTCTCAAGCTAAAAGAACTGAGAAAAGTTGCTAGTGCAAGTAGCTTTTAAACCCTTGTTTAGCTTTTAATTTGGTTTGAAAATGTAAAGGAGACTATTATGCAGTAGATACCATAAAATGTAAGTTAAGTCTATATATATTCTTGTCTCTGGGTCCTAAAAATGAGTTTTTAATCTTTAGTGTATTTACAAAGTTAAATACACAGTACTTCAATATTTAGAGGAATAATACCATCCAAGACTCTCAGTTTTTATAACATTTTGACTAGTAAGTTAGTAAAGGGAATGTTTGCTGAATATAATTTTGGGTCTGTTTACATAATATTTAAAACATAGAATAAGTTCACTGAATGGATTATGTAAACATGTTAATGTATCCAAAAGAATATATATATAACATTTTATAATATATTACATTATATGGTACATAATATATAATAATAATTATTTATTATATAATATATAAATATTTTTCTTACAAAATAATATATATATTTATATATATTATTTTCTTACACAAGTAATATATAATATCAGTGTATTTTTTTAAGGTTGTTAAGATAGAACAGATTCTATTATTATTGAAAATTAATGTCTCCCCAATAAATAAATATGTGTTAATAAATAAATACAAAAATAATAATTACCAAATAATTTTAAATATAATAAAATCTCTGTTTTCAAGGACTTTCATCAAATATTTTTTATACTCTGGCTAATTATTTTATTATCAATGTTCTTTCTGACAAATAATATCTCTTACCACTTTGGGAATAATCATGATTCTTTAAAATTTTTATTTTGCTGTTTCATTAATTCAGATTCATCTTTTGCTTTGTATTAGATTATTACATTTATTTGGGTCCTCTTTCCTTCCTTCCTCTTCCTCTCTCTCTCTCTCTTTCTTTGGTACTTTTTCTCTCTTATTTCTTTCTTCCTCCCTCCCTCCCTCCCTCCCTCCCTCCCTCCCTTCCTTCTTTCCTTCCTTCTTGCTACTCCTTAGATATCTACTTGTTTCCTTGAGGTTACTTGATGACGTAATTGGTCTTGGTGTGTTTTGGGAGAGGAGACCACGAAAGAGCCCCAGAGGGACGCAGTGGCCTGATCAGCAATGGAGAAACGTTTCTCCGCAGGGGAGCGCGCCAAAGGCTCTGGTTGAGCTGGACCTGGCAATGCCTGGGCCTCCACCACACGTTTCGTCCGGGGTGGAGCCTTCCTTTTTACCAGCACTGCGCTGGTCTCTGCAGCTGACTCTTCCTCTGACTGTACCCCCTGGTGGGTATTTGTGAGGAAGGCTTGTGGAGAAAGGACCGCTCTGAGCTTGGCTGGTGAGTCAGTTCCAGGCTCGTGTGGTTGGCACCGATGTTATCTTTCCGGACCTGCCTAGTGCTGCCCTTCTGATGCTTTGCAACCCTGACGGTGCAGGCAGTGGCTTTGCCAAGGGAAAGCGAGGAAGAAAAAGGTTACAAATCAAAATCTACAGTGCAACCTGTCTCCTGAGTGAGACTGCATCTTGTTCATCCGGGATGTTATTGGCATCCATCTCCCAAACACCAAATACTAGTGTTTGCTGTCTCCCTGGGATTCTTTCAGAGCATCTGCTAGACTATGAAACTGCAAAGTGTCAGGGTGACAGCAGCCAGTCACCCATTCTCTACTTTACCATCTTCCCGGCTGTGCACACGTGAGAGAACGGCTTACAACGGTAACGTCTTCCTGGGCGGAATATGCCCGAAAGTTCCAGACAGTTAAAAATTGTTGGAAATATTGTTTCTTTTCTTATCGCTATTGGGCTATAGCTATCAGTCAAAAGATGGTGACTTGAGGAGAGGTGAAGAAACTCCCCTGCTAAAACCTCCAAACAGGCTCTCAGGGTCCATTAGTGGAGGAACATGAGCTACTCAAGCTCTCAAGGCTCCAGACACATCTAAGTGGGGCTCATGCATGTGGCAACTTTTTTTCTTTCTTTTTATACATAAGATGCAAAAAAAAAAAAAAAAACGGTATAGGACTCTCTTAGTATTCACCTCATCCGATCATTACAGATCCATTTGAAAGTCGACCACTTTGTTTTGTGAATTACTGTTAACTTGAATGCTATGTGTTTTAATAATTACGTCCCTTTGTGGAATTACTTTCACCATTATTAGGCTAAATTTACCTTTCATCTCCTGGCTCAATATTACTGTTCTTAAAAATTACACCAATAAGCAGTTTTCTGATTTTTCACCCAGGTCCTCGGGTCATGATTTTTTTTTCATTAGTCCCTGCTTTTACCCATTTCATAGCACCGTCTGCTCTTACACCCTGCGGTGCAGGAAAGCACAGAAGGATCCAGAAGGATAGTCGCTTTATGAAAAAGCACATGCATGATTAGTAGGCTCCATTCTAATGCTTATGTTGATTTTAAGCCAAAAAAAAGAGGCTATGCTTTTACTTTTAAATTGTATTCACCTTGCTTCATCTGCTGAAGGTTAAGCATTATATTAAATCATATCTTTTTTTCCCATTTCACCTCCTTGTAAACTAATTGCTAATTTGAAACAGAAGCAAGTACAGTAACATCACGTTAAAGAGGGAAAAAACTTGTATCTCGAAGCGAGTCTTCTAGCTTCTAGCTTTTATAACAAGCATAGTTCATTGAAATGACAGGTCTTTGCCAGGCCTCTTGCTTTTCGTCTCTGTTCATTCACTCATAAAATTCCCACTCTACATATGGGGGGCCCAAAACTAGACCGATGGACTGCTATAATTCACACCATCAACTGAAATGACTGTCATGTGTACACACTGATTTATGGGGCACAAGTTCTGTCCTTCACACTGGCCTCTGGCTTCCTTCTGGTTAGATTCAGAGGTTGTGACTTTTGGATGTAAACACCATAAATAATCTTAGTAATGACACTGTGTGCTGACAGAGAACACAACATTTCTCTTAGAAGGAATAGCTATGTACTCATCTTGCGCCCTCCTGACCACCATGTCGTAAATTGGAAAGTTCTAGGAGCACAAGAAACAACATTGCAGCTGATTCTCCCCTTATTTTATTTGGGTTTGATACTGTTTCAAAATATCAATGTTCTAAATGTTTACTTTTAAGAGGCAAATGAAATATGCTTACTAAAAAGTCATGAAACTATTCCATAACTATTTTATATACAATGTCTACATATTTTTGAAATTAAAATTCAACATAGGCAGCTACTATCAATATGTTAATTGTGTAGATCCACCAACATGATCCGTCTGATCCTTGAGGGTAAATTGTATGAGGTGGATCTGTTAATGTGTGGAGGGGGGAGGAGAGGAGGGGGTAGGGAGATGGATGAATTTTTAAATGTTCAGAGGAAAGATTGCATTTTGCATAGAAACACACTATATGGAAGACTTAAGTCACTTGGGTAATGAGTAATTTGGGCACTTTATTTCAGTCATGATCCATGAATATATTTGCTTGTGACAGTAGAAAACTACTATTTTTGATAGGAAAATGTTGCAAAGTAAATGATCACTAACTCTAAAAGAGAAGGTAAAATTATTTTTACTAAAGGTGCTTCTTTTTATCAGTCAAAAGAGAAAAAGATGTCTAAGTGCAATTTTGCTGGCAATTTGTTTCCAGAAATATTAATTTTTAAATCAGCCCTTCCCCCCTTTCCCTTTATGCTAGATTCTTCTTTACTTTTTTCATATATCATCATTAATGCATATATATCATGCATTTTTCATCACTTTAATTAAAGTTTGATTCTATTTTTATTTTATAGGAGGAGAAGTTTTTGAAAGGAGAGGAGCTAAGGAGAATAAATAAGTGTTCTAATGTTCTGAATCTACTTTTTAAAGAACAGTGTTAACATCATCAGTTTTCAAGTGTACTTGCTTACATGTTTCTCACCATGAAGAGAACCAGGACATGGGACAATTACACTTCTTTTTTTCATTGAAGCTGAAGAAAAACTGGCAAAATTGCTCAAACTCAGCACAGAACACTAAGACACATCACTGGGTTTTTTGATAGCATCCTCTTGGCCTTAACTTTCCATCCCCGGAGCCCTTTCGTCCAAATCCTTCCAAAAGCAGCCATCGAGAAAGGGAAAACCAAACAAAACATATGAATGAAGTGCAAATAGCTCATCCCACGTGGACATATTACAAGGCTCTTCTCCGCAAAGTAGATTTGTAAGAAATGGAGAGCACTGTAGGCGGCGATCGGAGCCAAAGAAATGACCAGTTTTGCAGACAGGGTGGTAAGAAAGTCACAAGCTGAACTGCCACATGTCTCCGGGATGAGCCAACGGTGAAATCCAAGCTCCAGTGTGACTATCCCCGAGCAGGACAGCGTGTTCACAAATGGGGCTCGCTCCCTTTTGGGGGGTAACGTCCATAGCCTTTTCTGCTTTTGCTTGAGCGAATAGCATGTTTGCAGCAGCCCGCATCCTGACCAGGATTGAGGTGGACTCTGGGGCGAGTCCTGTTACGCGTGAGAACGCTCGCCGTCCAGCATCCTACACACAGGGGGGCACCTGTCGATTGACGCGGAACAGTCAGGTGTTACGGATCGGTCCAGCTCTTCCCTGGCGCCTCTCGGCAAGAACGAATCAGCGCTTGGCTGCAGTCGGCCTGACACTCAGGGCCGCTTCGGTGACCTGGTCCCTGCTCCGATTTGTCACAACCACGCCCCGGGGATCCCCAGTGGGTTCTGCGCAGTCCGCCCAGCTCGCGCGTGTCTTCCGACTCCCACCGGCTCCCGAGAACACTCAGCTTGGGGAAACGTGTAAAGACGGAGGTAGGTAGCTGCTACGTCTGCAGCTGGTTCCTGGTCTCTTACGTCTCTCCTGGGACAAACCTGCAGCGGCTCTAAGCTGCGACAGCTTCCGTGAGCGACAGGGAATAGTAAACAGCATCGCAGCAAACTGGACATGGTCCCGTCCAACCCCCTGCCCTCGCACCCCCACCTGCAGCAATATGAATTTATTTAAATTGTGTATGATCACAAATTACACGTTTGTTTAGAATAAGCACTTCCACAGTTATCTTTTAGTACTTGGGTACCTTAAATCAAACCAGAGGGCACGCGGGTATTTATTAAACCCCTAAGGTGCGGGTGTGGCTTTGCAATAAAATGCTCAAGTCATTTCCAGTGTGCTTCACTCCCTTCTCTATTAAATCGCTGCAAAGGTGCCAAAAAATGCATTTCAAACAATGTGAAGCATCGATCTTTGTGCTTTACTGAACAATTATTGAGTATAACTGACTTAGATGAAAAATAAATCACGGGGCATATCTGAACGTAGAGCTTTAATTTTTTGTAGAAAACCCAGGTGTGCCTTTCTACCTGAATGGAGTCTTTAACCTCTAAATAGATTGCGTTCATGATTGCAGGACATATATTTCAAATATCAGTATTTTGCAAAACAAAAATAAAAACAAAATCCTGGGCACTATTTTGAGAAAGACAGAACAGATCAGGCTTCCTCTTCGGATTACATTATGCATTTCCTTCTCCCTACCCGGCAAGGTATATGTATGTGTGTGTGTTGCTCTGTAGTTTACAACAAGATTTTCACCTATATTGTTTGATACAATGATACCAACAAACTCCCAAGTTAGGTATTTTCACCCTTCCAGAAGGGATCGTGGAAATAATTGCTTTCATCTAAGAGGAAACAGCCAGTAGGAGCCAAAGTCACACCAGACTGCTTGCTCGTCTTTTTCCCTCAGTTTTGAATGGCTTCTGGTTTTCCTTACATACCACTTAGCCGTCCCCATTTTTAGGAAGGTTCATGCTCCGTGACTACACTTGCATCTCAGACTCAAGATCCGCACTGTCTGATCACCAAGAAAAATGAGTTATATTAATTTGTTTTCTTCTTCCTGAGAGAAATGCTTTAAGACCTATATTTAAATTATGAATAGGGACATCTGGGTGGCTCAGTGTCCAACTTTGCCTCGGACCCTGATCTCACAGTTGGTGAGTTCCAGCCCTGCATCCCGTTCTGTGCTGACAGCTCAGAGCCCAGGGCCTGGTTCCGATTCTGTGCCTCCCTCTCTCTCTGCCCCTCCCCAGCTCATGCTCTGTCTCTCTCTCTCTCTCTCAAAAATAAATAAACATTTTAAAAAATTTAGACAAATAATACATTATGAATAATGAATCTATCAATGTTGCATAAATGATGGGGGTAGTTTAGTGGGGGGTAGATTTAGAGGGGCAGGTTTAGAGGTTTAGAGCATGAAAATGTTTCCTGAGATATAGAAATTTTTATTTAATTTAAGATCTATCCTACGATGCATGCAGTCATGCCCGGGGTATACAGAATGCTTTGATAAGGTGATCTAAGATGCCAGAATCAGGGGCATGCTCAGTGGCATTGCCACCTAATGCTTGCAACTGAGAATGTATCTCTCAATGAGAACAGAGAGATACAATTTTATATGGTGCAAAATATTTAGCTTTGCTACTAGAAAGACATATTTTTAACCTAAAAGACAAAAACGTATCTTGTAGGCTCAATCCCCAAAATGTTATCTATCAAGTGAATGGAATTTTATTAGATTGTAAAGTGAGATGCCTAAGAGAAAAGTCTAAAACGTTAATCCAATTTTTTATTAGATTATAAATGAAATGTTCTTATCTACAACTGTAGCAAGTATGCATCTAGAGACTTTCACCGTGGTCCCTCCTGGTCTATAATCCATACAGAGAGAAGTTAATGTATGGAAGTGCAACATGCATACACTTTAGCAAGGAAAGGAGAAAAAGGTAAGCTATAAAACAAGCATAATAAAAAGAGCTCTCCCCCACCACCAGAAAATTTATGGTCAAGACTAAATTAGTTTCTTATAAATTATGCACAAGCTCTTATGATGTTAGCAAATATGTGGTTCAGACTAATGCGAGTTTGTTTCTAGTGAAAATTCTATAGCATCTTTGAAAATTATTATTTTATATTCATTTTTATAAAAAATATAAAAGATAATGTCACTGATTTTTGTTAAGCAATATTTTTATTCATAAGTTTATGTTAGCTTACTAACTAAACCACTTTGGAAGTTAAATCTGGGTTGTTTATGTTAGCTTTAAATATTTGTCACAGGTAATTCTGAGGTTCAAAGGTCGTAACATAAAAAGTGGTCAGTGGTGGTTGCCTGACCTTTAACAACAAAGGTGATGAGCAGAGGGAGATGTGGAGAGTATACTTTGTAATTTGGAGCAAGACAAAAAGCTATAGACCATGCGAGTTTGGCTTGTGCGTTTTCCCCATCTGAAAATGCTCATAGGGACAAAATTCTTGTGTAGATTTATGGTGTTCAGAGTTTCTGATTGGGACCACTTGATGGCCTGAATCTTCATGATGTTCTCATCTGATTGGGACATTTGAAATACACCAGCTTATGAGCAAACCTGCATTCTCAAATATTGCTCTTAGAAAAGCATACTGGCACAGTCTTTCCAAAATGCAATTTAAGACCATTTAATATCAGTCCATAAAGTATTTATAACATTTAGCCCAGTAATCTTACTTTTAAGGTGAAAAATCTTACTGATTGTATGTACATATATATATTTCATATACAAACATGTATATGTGTACTAGCATATATACATATATACATAGCATATACTAGCATACACTCCTATACTCCAAGAAATTAAACATACCATTCATTAAAAAACAGAAGTAAAAAAAAAACTACAATTCTAACAGAGGAGAATTGAATTAACTGTATTAAATCCATATTATAAAATATTATACAGTTGTTAAAAATAGTGCTCTTGAGTGATATTTAGAGATTCTGGAAAATATTAAAGATACAATCTTAGATTGATTTTATTTATCTATTTATTTACTTATTTATTATTTTAGAGACAGAGAGTGAGCAGGGGAGAGAGGCAGAGAGAGAGAGAGAGAACCTTAAGCTCAGCATGGAGCCCAATGTGGGTCTTGATTTCATGACTCTGGGATCATGACCTGAGCAAAAATCAAGAGTCAGATGCCCAACAAACGGAGCCACCCAGATGCCACTATAATGTTAGATTTTAAAATCAGAGTGAAAAAATATATATTGAAGAAAATCTTGTTTTTTAAAAACATTAAACGAATAAAATGTTATTGTCACTTATTGGCAAAATGTCGGGGTTTTTTCTTCTATTGTCTCTTGTAATTCTCTAGCAGACAGATACACTTCCTTCAATAACCCAGACCCAGAATCTTCTTTTAAATGTGATCCATGCAAGTCTCACAGTAAACTTTGAAAACATGTTGCCAAGGCATGTTCAAAATGGCGAGCCAGGGGCTTATTAAAAGATTCCCCACTGATTTTTAACTACAACTTCTCAATGGTGCTCAACTACTCTTACTTCATTTGCAAAAAGAACAATCGTGAGATACTACCTTCATTTTTTAAAATTTGTTAAAAATTTTAAAAAGTTTTTATTTATTTTTGAGACAGAGAGACAGAGAGAGAGACAGAGAGACAGAGCATGAGTGGGGGAGGTGCAGAGAAAGAGGGAGACTCAGAATCCAAAGCAGGGTCCAGGCTCTGATCTGTCACCATAGAGCTCCATGTGGCACTTGAACTCATGAACCATGAGATCATGACCTGAGCTGAAGTCAGATGCTTAACTGACTGAACCACCCATGTGCTACATACCTTCATTTTTTTATATTAAATGTATTTTACTTTTAAATTCAAACATGTCACATACTTTGATTTTCCTCATTTATTTGTACAAAATCTAGGTTTGTATACTACTTCTCTTTATTCTCTTATTAGAAAACCAATCCTAAAACCTAAGGAGAAAAGTTAAGGGACACATGTTATAAGTACAAATCCCCTCCCGATCCTGAACATTGGTTCTCTCTAGGGCATGCTCGTGTGTCACAAAACTTACAGTTCATTCTTTTTTCTTTCTTACCCACCAGACTCTTTGCTTTTCTTTCAAGGCCAACATTGTCCTTGTTCAGATAACTTACCCTACTAACCATTTCCTAGGTACAGAGGGGGAGAAACATCTGGTGCTTTCAGGAGGACACTGGTTGCTTAACAGAAATGATGGATCCGGGTTCTAAGCCAGGCAAGGTCAAGCCAGAGCCCCACATTACCCTACACCAACGTTTCATTGTGCACACTTCTAAGCAGAGGGTTACATTTACCACACTGAAAATAATCAACAAGTGTTTATTGGATGACATAATGGACAACGTTTTAATGAAATGTGTAAGAACACAAAAAGGTCCTAAGGTATTTTACTTACGGACTCCACTCATCAGCAAATCTTGAAATATAGTGATCATGCCACGTTTTCTGTAACTATTTTTGAGACACACGTTTTATATTGGAAATGGTTTTTTGTGACATCAATGAGACCTAATGGAAGGTTAACAGATTATATGTATACAATCATATACATAAAATATACATAGAATATAATATTATCATAAAAAGCAGGTGTTTAACCACTGAAGGTAAACCGACCTCCATTAGAACTTCATAATTTGTAGAGATTTGCATAACTTAGCATAACATTCAATAAGGGTGAGAGGAGGGGATGAGAATCAGCAGTCTAACAGTGGTGGAATGCCTACTCTGTGCTATGTTGTTTTAATATTATGTTTACTTTAATTATTTTACATATACGAGATTAGAAAGCTGTCATGTGGTACTAAGTTATTAGATTGTGTACCAGTCTCATTAATGCCGCGGTGGTTTGGACATCTCTTGGCACCACAACCTGACAATTATCTCTTACAACAGCAATATAATATGACTCATTATTCAAAATGACTTTTTGGGTAAGGCGTGAGTGTCAGTTTGCACTGTTACTTTTTATCTCCCCCTCCTTTTTTTATCCATAATGTGTTCAGATAGACGCATATTTTACTATGAAGATGTAGATGCTTTTGCATAAAGGTTAATCAATACCACATTGGCACACATGTATATATCAGACTTTGTTCTCATAGTTAATAATCATTATTGAGCTCAAGTGCCAAAACAATGCCAGTAAAATGACCGAGGACTCTTCAGAAGTGAAATGATACATGACTCATATAGAATGAATGCTTCAGGATGACCACAAACACATCCAGGGTAAAACATTGTTTTAGGATAAAATTTCAGTAATTTCTTTCAAAATGAAAAGAAAAAGAAAAAACTTTGTGTTTGTTGACTTATATGTTTCTTATATTAGACAATTTGGGAAAAATAAATTGCTTCCTCAAAGTCCCCCAGATTCCGCCCCCGTTAAAATACATAGAGTGCAATAACACTCTACTACCACACCTGTGCTCATGTCACAATGGCTCAGGGCAATTTAATGACTGTTTTTGGAAATTTTATATGATGTTGTCCACTGGACCAAGGCTCCTTTGAATCAGTTTTGAAACATATTGGTTTAGTATCAACGAGGTCTGGAAATTCAAGCTGTCATCTTGATGAGTGAATGGAAACTTTATTCATTGCATCTGCTATTTACATGGACATATTCACATGTGCACATTACTGTTGCTAAGAAACTCAGAACCAGACTCTGCCATCAGGCAGGAGAAATGCATAAATAAATGTCACCGGATCATCCAGTTATCACAGCACATGGTTTTCTCTATTGCTCATGTTACTGCTGCTGAATTATACTTCAAATCCCCAGCCTGTTTAAATTAGGCTGTCGAATGTCTGCAAGTATCTTAAACTAAAATTAAACACACCACAGGTAGTCATTGTGCATTGACCCATCTATAATTGATTTGGTGGTGTACATTCATACGTCTTTCCTACATCAAAGAAAGTATAGCCTATCTCTCTTACTCTATCAATATCTCTGTCTACCTATATCCATTGCATCTTCTCTTAATTCCTACAGCCCAGATATTATGGTTTTTTTCAAGAGGTTATTTTTTCTTCATCCATACAGTGTATTTTCATATTACTGTAATGACTGAACTACTGAGTCCTCAACAGTTTGGAAAATAATACGATGAGTTAGACTTGGCTTTTGCACAGAAGGAATTTGCAGCCCCATAAGCAAAGTCAGTCATATATACAATTAAATGCTAATGGCACAGAAGAGTGGAAAGCATTTGAATAGTCAGACTAGTGGCTATTTCCTGTAAGACATATCAAAGAAGACAACTTGGAATGTGTGGCCCTTGGCTTTAGACTGCACATTGGATAAAATGAAGACCCGTGGGAGAAGAGCAGTATAGTAGGAAGAGATATTGGTAGCAAGTTTGTTGTGAAATCAGAAGTGAAAGAGGTGCGGGTTACTCTGTGAATGGAAACACAAAGGTAAAGGAGGTGAACTGTCACTAGAGTGCGTGGACTGAGCCACGTGACCAAGAGTGTCCATAAATGAGAAAATGGAAGATGGAAAGGGCTCAGTTAGAATAATAAGTGTCTTCACTCTAGGGTAATTTCACTGGTCTTATTAAATCTGTGGGAAGTTGTTACTGAAACTTGTGTATATTTCCTTCCAGGTGCATGCTTATAAGCTTTTAAATTATTTTACTTTTAATTTAATGAAATTAATTAATGAGTTAATTAAATTTTATTTATTTAGAGAAAACACCCGTGCGTGCAAGCAGGGGAGGGGCAGGGGCAGAGCGAGAGAATCTTAAGCAGGCTCTGTGTCCAGCATGGAGCCCAATGTGAGGCCCTTATAGATTTGGTGGGGGGAGTCTGATAAATGTCTAAGAGAACTTCTAGAAGCATGTTCCGTGAATGAGATTGTGCCTTAAAAAATACAATTTTCTTCTCAGAGTTTTTAGAATCATGCATAAGAAAATACCAAATATATTTAAATAGCTGAGTTTGTTTTTGTTTTTGTGGGGGCAATGTTTACTTGGGAAGTGATGTGCCTCACACAAGAATACTAATTCTTAGCATTAAAGTTTAATACTTCTTTAAATGATATGTGGTCTACATATTCTTGCATATGACAATTAAACGTCACATAGGTGAGTACTCCTATTTGAGCAACGGCAAAAGTTGCTATTGACCTTAGTTCAACACACTGATATTCATCAGAAATATCTGTGTTATTTGAGGTCAACTATTACTGAGGTATTGGGATCCACCCTTAGGAGTAATTTCATGAGTGTGGCACAAAAAATGGGGATCTCACAGGAAATGTCTTTGAAAGCATAGAGCTGACAACTCTTGAGATAAGAATATAAGTTCCCTGGGCTCCAGGTAATAGTTTCAAGAATCAGTAATACAGGTTAGAAACCTTAAGAAACTCAAACTGTGCCCTAGCATTCTAAGACCCGGCAAAGCCATGAGAGACTGGTGAATGGATGGGATTGCCATTACTGGACAGGACTCTCAGAAAGGCAGACAGGCTTTGAACATCCTTGGTAGGATTGGGCTGAAACCAAGATTAAATATTTCTTCCACTTGAATATGAATGCAAAATGCAAAATCAAAATAGGTTGGTCCACTCTCACTTGAAAACAAAGCCAATGGTCAATAGCATTATCTTTCATGATGTAAACCAAAAAAATGGCAGGAAATCGTAGTTAAATATCTAGGCTCAACAAGCAAGTTCTAGAAGGGGAATTAAGTTGAAAGCCAACACTGCTAAGCCCAGACACATAGGCTAAAGGGAATAGACTAGATGAAGAACATTTACCATTTATGGAAAAGTCTGTGGGGTGGGCACATTCTAAATAAAATATTAATAAAGAATCTAATATGTTGACAATTGCCCCACCTTATGCCCCTCAAAGCCCCCTTCTCTTCCAGCCTTCCCTCTACTTCCAGATACTCTGCATCTAAGTTGGACTCAGCTTTCTTTCCATTTCTCCTTAGACCAATTTCAATTCTTTTTTTTTTTTTTTTTAATTTTTATTTATTTCTAAGAGAGAGAGAGAGAGACAGCGTGAGCAGGGGAGGGTCAGAGAGAGAGGGAGATACAGACTCTGAAATAGGCTCCAGGCTCTGAGCTGGCAGTCAGCACAGAGTCTGAAGCAGGGCTCGAACCCACGAACCGTGAGATCATGACCTACGCGAAAATCGGAAGCTTAACCGACTAAGCCACCCAGGCGCCCCCTAGACCAACCTCAATTCTTAAAAAAAATTTTTTTTAATGTTTTATTTATTTTTGAGAGAGAGAGAGATAGAGACAGCATGAGCAGGAGAGGGTCAGAGAGAGAGGGAGACACAGAATCTGAAGCAAGCTCCAGGCTTTGAGCTGGCTGTGAGCGCAGAGCCTGAGGTGGGGCTTGAACCCACGAACCGTGAGATCATGACCTGAGCTGAAGTCAAACACTTAACTGACTGAGCCACCCAGGCACCCTGACCAACCTCTATTCCTTTAGGATCTTTCTTTTGATTGAAAGATCAACCAATGCTAACATGAGCATGACTCAAATAAGCTTACCAGGGAACTCCAAATTAACGACTTTATACTATAGAAGGGACTTTACTAGAGCTCAAATGTACTGGATACAATCGAGAAGTAATCATGAAGAACAGATTTTTTTCTATTTTCAGAGATTTCAAAGGATTTCTCCAATACTTTAAAAACACACCAAGTATAATGACACTTGCAGAGATCCACCAGGACATATGGCTCTTTTGATCTCTCAGTGGTATGTCATAATGTGAACAGCCTTCCAATTATTGTGGATGTTCATTACATAGAGAAATTCCAATAACATAAGAAGAAACTCTTCTAAAATAATAATGTATATTTTGTGGATGCAAATCTGCTTGCAGGTCTTCATTACAGGCTAAATCCTGAAGGTCTACATATTGTCTGGTTTTTTGAAGAAAAGAGGAGTGATAAGCAGCCTTCAGTTTCCATGTTCTTCTCTGGCCCAATGAAACATTCTGTCTGGATGGCAGGTTAAGTGTCAAAGAGGCCTTGTTCTTATCTGTATGATTTTTATCCTGTGCTGAAGGGGAACTCAGAGGGTGTCAGGGCTTGGCAAAAGCGTTCTTCTTCTCTTCCCTTTCCTTTCCTTCTCTTCTCTTCCCTTCCCTTTCCTCTCCTCCCCTCCCCTCCCCTTCCCTTCTCTTCCCTTTCTTTTCTTTTTTCCCTTTCTCTCTTTTCCTTGTTTCTTCTACTAAAATACTCCTTTTCTTCTAAAAATTTAAAATACAATTATTAAAAATATCTGTTTCTTATCCCTTCTTTCTTGTTTTCTTCTTTCTTCCCTTTTGGATCTGTTTTATTTTCCCTGTACATCAAGAAATGTATGACTATACAGTTTTAGAAAATCACAATAATATTAAGATAGCTGTCAGATCAATATAGTGTGTTCTTTTTTTTCTTTCTGGCCACAGTTACCTTGTGTTGAATTAATATTTCCTAAATATTCATTATGTTCACATAGTATAGACAGCACACTAAACAAAGTATTTCTTTTTTTTTTTTTTTTTAGATTTTTATTTATTTCTAGGAGAGAGAGAGAAAGACAGCGTGTGCAGGGGTAGGTCAGAGAGAGAGGGAGTCACAGACTGAAACAGGCTCCAGGCTCTGAGCTGGCAGTCAGCACAGAGCCCGATGCGGGGCTCGAACCCACGAAACGCGAGATCATGACCTAAGCGAAAGTCGGACGCTTAACCGACTAAGCCACCCAGGCGCCCCTAAACAAAGTATTTCTTTTTTTAATTAGTTAATTTATTTTGAGATAGAGAACACAAATGGGGGAGGTGCAGAGAGAGAAGGAGAGACAGAATCCCAAGCAGGCTACATGCTGTCAGCACAGAGCCTGATGCAGAGCTTCAACTCATGAACGGTGAGATCATGACTTGAGCTAAAATCAAGAGTTGGACACTTAACCAACTGAGTCACCCAGGGGCCCCATAAACAAAGTATTTTCACCACAATGAATCCCTTTCAACTGTTTTGGGATACTGACCATGTTGATCATCACCAATAGGTCATTGATAACACTTTTTAAAGGTTGGCAACTGAATATAAGTTTTATGCCTTTGTCTCACTGGAACTTACTAGGGAGATAATGGGGGAATTGTTAGTTCTTGCTGTGCCCCACCCTTTCTTCTAAGAGGTCTTGAAGGCTCTTGTCTGCTTAACCTACACTTCATCTGGTAATGCCAATTTCTTAGGATTATAGAGATGAAAGATGTATTAGCATTCATTGTTACTTTCATTTTTTTATAAATAACAAGAAGAAGCCGAGAAACTTTGGGGATCATGTTTCCAGCATTGTCTGGACAATTCATAAAGTAGGCAGGTCTAGAGCTCCCGTTGGCTGTTCTATCATAACGTGCTATGTTTCTGACAAGTCTGCCATTGCTGATGAAAATCCTTCCACCAAAGACCAAAAACCGTGTATTATGTGTGTACATTATGTCTGTGTTCTGGGGAGCTACAGCAAAATAAAGTTATTTCCTTGGTGCAAACAAATTACCTAGGAGAGTCACTAATAGTATCTGCTGGATACAACATGTGTTCCAGGAGGTGTTTCTGAGCAAAAATATGCTCTTAAAGAAAATTACCTTCTAAAATGTCAGTGTGATTACTCTCTCTTTCTCTTTCTCTGTATGGATCCATACACCTAAAACTGAATGCACACATTTATTTCTAAATTATTTCCTTCTTCTGATGTCCCCAGCTGTTTTTTTAACTCAAAATTAAAATTCAAAATTACCTATAACTCTTTTCTGTCTGCTCTTCTTCCCATCAACTGGTGTTACTTCAGTCTTTGTGTTTCTACCTCAGAAATCTGGCTCATTTTAATCCTTTTTTTCCTTTCCACAGCTATATTCATCGTTCTAGCCTTCAGTGTTTACAGGTTATTTCTCTTCTGGAAAGAGCTTCCTATTACACAGAATATGTGTACAAATTCAGGTTGATTTTCATGATTGAATGGAAGCTAATACACCATCTTTATAATTGTTCTATATTCTCTCTTAAGAGAAAGAACAAGGGACTCTCTGTGCAAATGGAAAAAATAGTACAAAATGCAATAAAGTGTTCTGAATTGAGTAAATACAATCAAACCAATATGAATGGGAAGAAAGTAAAATATGACCCTGAAAAACACAGAAAGAAAAGAAAAGGAAGGATAAAAATATGAATCGGTGACCAGGTCATATATATAATATAGTACTGGATTCTCTGAAACCTTCTTTTTTATCATGGAAAGATAGGAAAGATCTTCGGGAAAAGAATACAGGAACTCTTCATTAGCATGCTAAGGAAGGAATGTGTCTGGATGCTAGATGACTCCTTGCCAATATGTATTCACTTGGGGAAAATGTATATCTGACTTAGCCAATGAGGATTAATTGTCTTTTCTCTTCTGACACCTTATAATGAAGAAAAATCTTTGTCTCACCAAGCCCGGTAACTGATATGCCCTACTTATAACTGTGATTAGTACCCTTAGAAAATGCCTAGGCAGGGAGTCAAATAATGACTCTTTTTCATTTGTTTTGAATAAAAATTGAGGACTTAAAAAAAAATGAGAGTCTGAAAATCGGCTTGAAGGATGAACAGATCACGACCATCAGAACCATTTCCTTTTCTTCTAGAATATACAGTTAGACAGCATTCCTTATTCTCCTTGGCAACTTGGTGTTGACAACAGAATGGAGCTGATGAATGGATGACTTCCATCCATCACATCAATACCGGCAGTCAGGACTTTCCCACCATGTTTTCCCACGCTCCACCTTGGGTTCCTAGTTGGATGTACAATGTAGATGTTTTAGGCAACCTTCGAAATCACATGCATGAGACGGCAGAACGTCGATTAGTTTCAATCAGTTAATGCCTAGAGGAGCCTTGAACTGCCTTGAATTGTTTCAGACAGTTTCACATGAGTGAACATTAAATAATCTGTGTGTTTAAACCATTATCCTATAGGTTTCAGCATATAGATCTTTCGCATCTTTGGTTAGGTTTATTCCTAGGTATTTTAGGGTTCCTGAGGCGATTGTAAATGAGATCGATTTCTTGATTTCTCCTTCTGTTGCTTCATCATTCTTCATTTGGAGTTTTACTTGTTAAAACATCTGGCATTGTGGCAAATAATACAAATGAAATCTAGAAACATATCTTTGTAACTAATATGGATGGTATATAAAAGTATTGAACATATTTCTGATTTATGGCTTTAAATGAACTTCAGTTATTTTAAATTTTTAAATTTTTAAAATATTTATCTTGAGAGAGAGAGAGAGAGAAAGAGCATCTGTGTGCACATGTTGGGGAGGGGCAGAGAAAGAGGGAGAGAGAATCCCAAGCAGCTTCCTCGTGGTCAGTGCAGAGCCTGACAAGGGGCTCAGTCTCATGAACCATGAGATCATGACCTGAACCCAAACCAAGATTCAGATGCTCAACTGACTGAGACACCCAGGAGTCCCTACATAATTTTTAAAAATTTATTTTGGCTAATCAAACAACATAATTTGCAAAACAGATTAAAGATGCATTTTGGCTAGAGAATCACTGACATGAATAGCAGAGAGTATGAGTAAAAGTAGAATATAGAGTGTAAAAAAATTTTATGGGAAATTAAAAATTATTTTATAGCAGTTAATAAAGACAATATAGAAGAAAAACAGAAAAGGCGATGATGAATAATTCATGCGAGAAATAATTCATAAATTTGTACATTCCTTATGCTTTCATAAGTTTATACACCAAAGAATAATAATGATGTGGTCTTTATATACAGAGGTAAATAAAACCTCACAGATTTCTTATGGTTGAATATGGCTGCTACAGTTGTATTCTAAAATGATAAAATTTGGCAGAAATAGATCAAGAATCGGATCTATTCGTAAAATGTTTTCTGGTGTTAAGATTTTGTCTTGTTGATCTTGGTTTTGGAGGGGAATCAATAATGTTTTAAAAGCATTGTTTTAGTAAGGATACCTGACTGGTGGATTGGAAAACCCACAAAGCTCAGTATTTGCCGTAATAAAAGTTTGTTTCTCACTCACACAGATGTCAGTCCAGAACTGGTGGACCTCAAACTGGAAATGAGTTGAGAAGTAAGAACTTATTTTACGTTTTCCCAGAGGGGATGAAAAATGAGGTGATAGTAAGTTCAATTTGGCTGTGAGTGTTTGGAAAAGAAAGGGTCAGAAGACTAACTCATTCTTTCTCTCTTCCTGAGAAACCTGGAAATCTTGTTATGATCGTTTTAGTAAGCTGATCTTCCAATAAACTCACAAATGGTATTTACCAGTGGAAAAATAACTGAGTCATTTTACATGAAATAGTTTTATCTGAATATATCAGGTCTGTTTAGGTTATTTACTATAAAGGAATCTGGGATTTATGAATTTATATGACTGGCCCGGAAATGGGGGTATAGTCGCATAAGCCACGTAATTAATGTGACAAAACATGATGTTCCTTGACGTCTCAGAAACCACTGAGCATTCATTGCTCAGAGCAACTCTCACAGGAAGAAGCCAGGCCACAATGCACCTTGAAGCCAGAGATAAATGACCATTCTGGGTGGCTGTCTCAGACAGTCTGAATGTCTCCGAAAGAATAATGCTTTATGTCTAATGATTGCTTGTATCCTTTGATTCACTGCTAAAGTGAATGAAAACTTAGTTATGGACTAAAGTCTATGATTCTTGTTAGCCTAACTTGACAATTCAATACTCTGTGTCATCTCAGTGTTATACCAAGAATATGTGGAAGAGAACAGGTAGGCTAAGAAATCCCTAAATTATTTTCTCTTATTTATGGAAAAAAAGCCATAACTCAAAAGTGGATAAAAAGTTGAGACTGTTATGTCTAAGTTTAGTCACAAAGTTGCAAGTGAGTATTTAGATTTTCAACATGAATTTCAGTCTTTCGGTCAGCGTAAGGATATCAGTTAAGGTTGCATTTGGCCGCAAGTAACATGGTTAATCTAGGTAAAGTTTTTGTATTAACCGCACACGAGAAGAAATCAGAAAGCAGACATTTCCAGATGTGCTTCAGAATTCTCAAGGACCCAGCTTCCCTTTAGGTGCCATTATCTAAGCAACTCTCAGCAGGTGGTTTCAGTATCATGGCCACAAGATGGCTCCCTCTCTCAGGATTACCTTTACCCACTTTCTTTGGAGAAAGATGAAGAGGGAGAGAGGAAGAAGATGTAGTGAGGAAAATATGTACAGAAATTGCTAGCAGACTTTCACTTATGCCTCATTGACTTTGTCATGTGACTATCCCTAGGTGAAAGTGTCCGTAAAGTTAATTAGTTCTAGCTATGCATATGGCCACATCAATAAAATTACGGCTCACTTAGTAAGAAAAGAAGGAGAGTAGAACTTGGAGGAGCAATCATCAGTGTCTACACTGCCAAAATTTTTTTTATGTATTTCTAAAAGAGACCATGGAGTCACAGTAAATAAATTTGGATTGTTATCACAAGTAGTTTTTGAAAGTAGTTAAAGATAGATTGCAGAGTAGATGATTCTGGATGTTTGGATCTAGAGGGTGGCTTTCAAAATCACCAATCTATCTTCCAACTGTGAGATTTAATGAGTCTATTGTTTTCTTTTTGTGCATCTCTCCATTATTACGGTTTCACTCCAAAATGAAATCAAATTTCCTTTTAGACACAACGCACGCTAATTCATTTCGATATTCAAATACCCTCACGGACTTCTAACCAGCGAGCATAGACGTACTGCATCAGAATTTATGAAGGCTATGAACCTGAAGATTTTGGAAGTTATCTCTGATTAAAATAGGCACTTAAGACTGGGAACTGGGGTCGACCCTATTATGTTGTAAGAGGCTTTTCCAACCCTGTCTCTTTGCACTTTTTCTCACCTCTCCAGTCTGTTAGGTTACTCGGTGTTCATCAGTCTACCTCTTATTTTCCTACCTTTGAAAATTTATTTTTTCTGTTTTTAGTACAATGACCCATGATAACTGGCCAACCAGTTTTAACTGTGTATTTTAATATTTTAATTTTTTATGCCTGTATTTGATTTTGAGAGAGAGACACAGAGAGTGAACAGGGGGATAGAGAGAGAGGGAGACACAGAATCTGAAGCAGGCTCCAGGCTCTGAGCTGTCAACACAGAACCCTGACGTGGGGCTCGAACCCACAGACTGTGAGATCATGACCTGAGCTGAAGTCGGACGCTTAACCAACTGAGCCACCCAGGTGCCCCATTAACTGTGTTTTTTATTTCAAAGTTTCCTTAGTGGTCATCACATACAGGAATCTTTCTTATTTCTTCCAAGTGGTAATATCTCCTCTGCACATAAACCAGTGTTTTGTGTGTCTATTTATTTTCTTTTACAATACTGCATCTTTAACAACATTTTGAAATATCAGAATTTTATCTCTTTTTTTTTTTTGTCTCTTTGGATATGTTAGGAAAAGAACTCTCATACTGAACGTGATATAAATCGATAAATGTTTGCTATTGTTTTGAGAAAAAAGAACATGAAAGATATTCAGAGAAGAAAAGGAAGTGGAAATTTAAAGGCCATATAAAAAACAAGTTTATTCAATATTAAGCTATGCCTATTACTTGTTATAAGACACAGCCCATTGAGATGAATGCATGATATATAATTTGTACCAAAGTATGTTTATATTTTCTTATGAATAAAAGCATACAATTAAAAGCTAAACAGTATGATTTTTAATGGGCTTGTATATATGAAAATCTTTTTGTGACCTTTGATGCGGGATTTGGCAAGCCCCCAAGTCAGTATGTATGAGTGTGTGTGTATGTGTATACATACATATGTGTGTGTATGTATGTATTTTGTGCATATGTGTATAAATGGCTAGATATGTAGATAGATGTACACATACACAATATATAATGCCTACGTGTCTTGCATTGCGTTACAAATTATATAATATTTCATATGATACATGTTGTAAGCTGTTAAATAAAAATATTTCCCTTTTGATTTCGGTTTTGTCATTAGGGCAATAGACGTGAAAGATTTCAATGTCAAAAGGAACATTTACAGTTGTAACAACCGTGTTGAGCAGGAACGAGAGCCTAGGAAATTAAAACTATTGTCAGCTTTCACATTTTTTCCATTCGTATCTTTTCTGTGTCTGGGGTCTGAGATAAGTATATATTAAGAAATCTGAAATGACGTGAAGCTTGATGATTAACTGCTGGGATATGAAGTAATCAGTATGCAAAAATCAACTAGGCTGAGTGAAATCTATTTGCAAACTTCAAGGGTATTGTTTCGTTATCATGACCCTAGCAAAATGAAAATGTGCAGTATAAAAAGGATTTGTACTGGATAATTAACGGAAACTTGGATACCAATTATAGAAATAAAATGACAAAACTCTTATGAGTGAATCGAAATAGTTAGAGAGATCCTCTCCATCTGGTCCTTAAGAGAAAGCAGAAGACAATGCAAAATTGTCTATTTTAACAGCGCCATTGCTGCGGTCCCCACTGGACTTATTTTACTAGCATATTTTCTTAGGTAAATTTTATTTTTTCTTGTGCAGTTTTCTACAAAGATACTGAAAAATCCCTGCATCTTTGATCGTCTCCTTTACCGCCTACCCCCTTTTAAATCAGTTCTCAACAGAAATACATAGGAATGAGTCTGAAATTCAAGACATTAAGCCTTTTCTCTGGGGCACCTGGGTGACTCAGTCAGATAAGCATCCAATTCTTGATTTCAGCTCAGGTCATGATCTCAGTGTTCTTGGGATGGAGCCTCGTGTGGGGCTCTGCACATTCAGCACAGAGCTTACTTGGGATTCCCTCTCTTCCCCTCCTTCTGCCTCTCCCCGCCCTCACACTCTAAAAATAAGTAAATAGGGCGCCTGGGTGGCTCAGTCAGTTAAGCGTCCAACTTTGGCTCAGGTCAGGATCTCACGGTTTGTGAGTTCGAGCCCCACGTCGGGCTCTGTGCTGAGCTCAGGCTCAGAGCCTGGAGCCTGCTCTGGATTCTGTGTCCCCCTCTCTCTGTGTCTCTCCCTTGCTCACCCTCTGTCTCTCAATAATAAATAAATATTAAAAAAATCAAAAAAATCAGTAAACAGACATTTAACAAAGAAGACTTTTCTCAAGTCTTTATTGGCTTCTAAAACCTGAAGTCCTTGGCATGGTATAAAAAGACCCTCTGTAATTTGCCCCTATCTCTCCTCCAGCGTCATCTCCTCAAGCTGTTAACTGCAAGTCTTTTCCAACACCTGGCTGGAAACTACCTCTTGCTCTTTCCATGCAGTCTTGTCTCCTAAAGGCACTTTCCCGCATGCCAGGTGTATGCAGCTACCCCCACTCTTGAAAACTCTTTTCAGGCATTACTGTCTCCAGGAAACTTTTTTGGCTACCAAAGCTCAGCCAGGGATCCTTTTTCTGTGCCCTCAAGGTACCACATTTAGAAGCGATCTTCTTATTGAAGTATGACATACAGAGAAAGGCAAGCACTGTTCAGTGCAGATCTTGACCACACGAATCCATGTAACCAGCACTCCGGATAAGGAGCAGGACATTGCCTGCATCCTCAAAGCTGACTTCATAGAACCTTCCAGTCACAGCTCTGGCAAAGACAATCACTCATCATTTCTAGCACCATAGGTTAGTTCCATCTGTTTCTGAGTGATATCATGCATGTGCTTCTGTGTATTGAGCAAAAATTATCTTTAAATAAGGATCTTGTCTTTGTATGGATTAGTTAAGTGATAAGAATGTGATAGATGAATGAACGTATCCAATTTTCTTCCCAAAGGCAGATATGTTTTCTCCGTTTGGAATAAATTGAAATAGCAAAGCATCCTATGAAATCTTTTAATGTTTAGAAATAGGAAAACTCACAACTGTGTGCAATTCTTAATAATTGTTTGTTACTTATGCTACCTTCTTTATGTTTCTAAAAATATTTGCATGGCAAATCCTCTAGTTTCAGGTTACTTTGTTGTACATTTCCATGAAGCATGTTTTTGTAGGGAAAAAAACAGGTAATAAAGACAAAGAAAGTATTGAATAACTCTAAATGATTATATGGTATTTGAAAGTAGTGCATAAAAGGACAGGATTAACATCGTCTTTTTATGTGAAATGTGAAAAGACATTTAAATAGAAAGCCCGCATTATGTTTGGACCTGGTTGCAAAAAGTGTACTTGTCAAGAACTATCGTTGAGTATGAAATTTAACCTTAATTACAAACCAAGAAGTTAACCTGTCATGGTTTCATGGGTGCTGACAGAAGACATGAGACTCTTGATCAGAGACAAAGGACTTCATTACTCACATAACACTAGAGTATCAGCACTTCCTCAGGTTGGTTCCCTGAGCTCCAATTACCACAGTGTTACAGGAGAGGGCAAGTTGAAATCCACACACACAGTTTGGAATCTGGGGATTAACAAACCCAAATCTGTAATGAGGGACCGTCCACATGCCTGGTCTAAAGAAAGATATGGTCTCAACATCCGTGACTTTCAGCAAATCTGTATTTTATTTGGAGGGAAACACTCTCTCTGTCTTTTAAGTATTATGTATTTCAACGTCCTAGAAAAGATAGTCTGGAACAAAGAACATCTGTGTGTGCTTCTGCTTACAAGACAAGCAGAGATGTGAGAGCACCGTGGACAATTGTGTCCCTAAATATAGACCTTATTTGTACAGTGTTTTGTATACTGGTGAATTCCCCTTGAAGGTACTGCTCTGGCTGCTACTCTGATTAATCTGAAAGTGGCCAGAACCAGATCTGTTCATTGTGTTTCATACAAAACTTAATTAAGGCTATTATCAACACAATGCTGAACAGCAGAATGTGGTCAACCTATGGTATTGATTTCAACCATGACCCCCAGGGTCCTGGACACTGCCAATTGAACAAATCCCATTAAGCACTAGGGTCTATCTTAGAAAGTCAGATAGCTTTGTCAGCCTTCTGAACTGACCTTTCTACTTGATCCGAGGAATTAACCAGGTATAGCCAGGGAATATTAGTGCCTGCAGAACTCCACTTTGTCCCATAAGGAGGAAGTCTAGGCCATTCTATCATCTATAATGATACTAGCCAGTGATTTAAGGCTGGTCCCTTTCCCTTTCAGAGATGAGGTCACTGATCACTGCAGATAAAATCAGAGACATAATTCATACCACGTTTTATAATCAATGACTCCATCGTAGGGGTCAGTACACACACGATAGCTCTTCACATAACCGAGAGCAGTTTCACTCTGGGGAGATCTCTGCAGTCATCTGAAGGCTACATGATGCACCAGTGGAATTTCCTCAGCACTTAAAAGTATCTTAAAGTCTTACATAAGCTGCAATTCACTGTGTTTTGGGAAGGGAGGGAAGCTAATACCTGACTTTTACCTTTAACGTATTGTTTGGATTCCCTGGAAAGTGTTCATAAGGTTTTTAATTGGTGTGTGTTTGTGTGTTCATGGGGTTGGGCTCCTATAAATTCACAGGTTGACGGGGCCTCTCAGCAGGCTAATAAGCTTCGGAGTTCCCAGGTCAGCTTCAGTAATTAGTTGGTTTTGTGTTTTGAGAGAGGTTTCCTGAAGACAATTAATCCAATCCATCCCGTCTGTCCACACCACCAGCCAGGCAGCCTTTGTTCACCCCAATGAATGACTGAATGAATATGGTGATGGGGTGGGGGAGACATCTGTCAGGATGGCCAGGATTTGCAGACACGTGCAGGAACCAGAGCCATCCTTGACTGTTTCTGACAGACAGAGCTCCATGGGTGGAACTGATGGTCATCAAACTGTGGTCCAAGCCTGAGATTTGGCCAGGATGGCAGATCCAGTATTCCATTAAATTTAAGGCTTCGGCAACTGTTTGGGAAAGCTGCACCAGGGTGTTTTCCTTGTCAAGGCTGCACAGGGAGGCCTTGAAAGAGAAAACATTTTTCACGTTCTCTTCTCCCCCGCACCCCCCAGGATGGGTGTGGGGAGTATTCTTCCTCCTCTACCACCATAAAATCAGGGAGCACATTCTAATGGGAATACCTTTCCCTCAGTCCTGTTACTTCCTAACTCCCAGCCACACCTTTCAATCAGAAGATCCGCTGCAAGAAGGACATGGGGCACATCTATAAAATGTAACCAGAAGGTGGGATGGATTTCCTGTGTCCGTTTTGGCCAGGCTGCCACCTGGAGGGTGTGTCTTCCGTTTGCAACAGCGTGACCCTGATTTATCTAGTGTGGTTATCCTTTGTATGTCCTCCTTGAGGTTTATTGTTCATCTCTTATCAATCAGTAATTTTGTTGTCCCCCAAATGGAAGGGTTTGGACCATATTTCTTCAAATATTTCCTCTGCCCTTTTTCTCTCTCCTCTTCTGTGATTCCATTTACATGGTGGTTGGATGGCCTGGTATAGTCACACAAGTCTGTGAGGCTTTGTTCATTAAAAAAAAATTTTTTTAATGTTTTATTTATTTCTGAGAGAGAGAGAGAGAGAGAGAGAGAGTGAGCAGGGGAAGGTCAGAGAGAGAGGGAGACACAGAATATGAAACAGGCTCCAGGCTCTGAGCTGTCAGCACAGAGCTGGACACAAGGCTCGAACCCACAAATCGCGAGACCATGACCTGAGCCGAAGTCAGACGCTTAACTGACTGAGCCACCCAGGCCTCCCTCATTTTTTTTAAAACAAATTCTTCAATGAACTATTTATTTTTTAAAAATAAATGTTTGGGTTTTCTGGTTAATAGCTTCATTGCAGTATAATTCAATTGCAAAATTTACAATAAAGAAATTTTGTAAATTATTTTGGAAGTACCCCGCTTGATGAATTTTAATTTTGGGATACGGCCATGTGAGTTTTACCATACATTAGAGTGTTACCGTGCATTGGCTCCTTATGCTCTCTTATGCTCCTCTGGGGCTTCCAGGTGGCTCGGTTGGTTGACGAGTAGGACATCTGCTCAAGTTGTGATCTCATGGTTTGTGAGTTCAAGCCCCCGTTGGGCTCTGTGCTGACAGCTCGGACCCTGGAGCCTGCTTCGGATTCAGTGTTCTCCCTCTCTCTCCACCCCTCTGCCATTCGTGCTCTGTCTCTCTCAAAAATAAATTAACATTAAAAAATTTTTTTATAATTTTTTTATAATGGCCCCAAAGAAGTTGAAATTCTTTCTTATGCAGATTTTATTCTCCATGCAAAACAAACTGCTTGGTTGACTTCTCATTTCTCTGCTTCACGCCTCACACTACTCACTCTCTTTTCCTCTCAGCACTTACTGCCTGCGGTAATTCCTTCCTCCCTTCAGAGTATTCTGAGGGCTCAAGTATTTTCCTGAAACCATTTTTTGGTGGATGAAATAAAAATGTTTGCTCTCTTCTCTTATTGGGTACTTTCCAAGGTGAAGTGATTATACGAACTAATGAATATCAGCTAAAAAAAAATTATTTCCTGTGCCCCCAATCAAATAAAGTTTGAGTTTATATATCATCAAGTACAATCCCCTTGTCCATTATTTCAGCATTTATCTAGAATCAGGGCCACTAGAAAAGATGTATGTGTCTAAGTGTAGTTTTGCAGCTGATGGTTTTAAATATAAATATGAGGAGATTAAGAATATTGAACTGGTTATGTTACAGTATGCCAACATTTTTATGGGGTAAGGGTTTGGCCAGGTGATAGAAATAGCTTCTAGTCATTTCTATCAGTTAAACACGAAAACTAATCTAATACAATCCTTACTATATTAGAGCTTGAAAATATACTTAAAATATACATATATAAAAAGCTCAGAGTTTTTATTGCCATATCTTTATTTTTTTTCAGATAGATTTTGATGTGGGTTTACACTGATGTACAAGACATATTCCTTTAAAATGTTTCATGGCCTTTCTATTTTACCATCTGAAAACACATTGATATTTCTATGGTTCCCTTAAGTCTTATCTTTAGATTTTCATTACTGCTTATTTTTTTCTTACTGCTTGCCTCTTCTTTGAGAGCATTTATGTTATCATTTGGTGTATTCCTTACATAAACTGTCTTTGGCTATGAAAGTGTAATTTGGAAATGAAAATTGAATTTGAAACATAAGTGCTAAAAGCTTACAATGGTCAAGTTCGTAATTACTAGCACTTTTGTCTTTTGTGCCAAAAAATCTGTTTTCCATTTTATTTAAATATTCTTTTCTTGTTTGTGCCCTGGATTCTTCTTGTCAGATAGTCATAATTAAAATAATTGATTCTGTGAAAAGATCCTGCAGTGTAATGCTTAACAGTCCATATCGAAAAGGTCAGACAGCAATTACTGTAATTTTGCATAAAATGAAATAAAAAAGCTGCTCCCTTCACTTCAAGTTAAAAATGTTAGGGTAATCAGAATTCTCACGAGGCTTTCTCAATCAATACATGCTTCAGTGAATGATTGCAGCCCCAAAATCGAAAGAACATTCTATTCAGGCCTACAATTATGGTCATACACAATATAAGTCCTTTTGAAAGACTTTTTTTTTTCCTGCTTGAAAAGATTGATTTTGGTTGTCCATAACGCCTGTGTTTTCTCTGACACTGTATTTTGTATATTTCCGGCAGTTAGTCCCTTTTGTAAGAGTTTGCATTCACAGGATTGACTCCTTCCAGAAACGTCTGTGACTCTTTGTAACAAGGATGCTTTTTTTACTTGGACTCTCTGGGCTTTAACAATGAAACCTAAAAAAATTTAGGGAAATGTAATACTGTAACCTTGAGGGGTCCTTTAAACTCAGCATATGGAAAATATCGTTCACATTAAATCAGTCTTTTGAGTCTGCTTAATTAATTTTTTCCCAGTAAAATATCATCTTTTTCTGTTAGAGCCAACTACAGATAAAGTACATTAGGAAAAAGGGTAAGTTTTTAGGTGAAGGGTGAGAAATTTCAAGAAACACATAATATACATGAATAAACAAGTTTTAGTGGAGGGCATTTTGGAAGATGCTTAAGGAACAAGACCTGCCTCTCTGTCACTCATCAAGACTCTCCTGTTGGAAATGATACGACACAAAGTTAAGTTTGAATAAGATACTTATTTAATCTATGGAGTGAGAAGGTATGGAGTATAAAGGCACAGAATAAGAAGAAATGTATTTAAGACATGACAAAATAGTTTATTGCATTTCACCCTGCTGACATTTTCTTTTCAAATTTCAATTTCACTTCGGTCTTGAACAACAAGGTGTAAATTGGTAGGGAACCGCACTGTGTGTAGGGAAAAGAAGGAAGTAATTTGCTAAAAGTGTGGGTTGTGCAGAATCATTTCAGATGGGCTCCAATTAAAAAGAAAGTTACCCTACACAGAAATCAGTGTCTACAGGATTTGTTCCTTGTAGAGGCTGTGAGGGCGAATCCGTTCCCTGCCCCTTCCAGCTTCTGATGGTTGTCTGTAATCCCTGGCACTCCCTCGCTTCCATTTGTATCACTCCAATCTCTGCCTCTGCTGTCGCTGGGCCCTTACCATGCATATCTGCACCTCTTCTCCTCTTCATATGAAGATACCAGTTTTATTGGATTTTGGCTCCATGTTAATCCAGCAGAATGTCCGAGAATTCACTTATCTACCTGGAGGTGGTTTCAGATTCTACAGGTTCAGGGTTCGGTCCTGTAAGACTATCCTCAGCCCCCACTTCAGATGCCAGTCACAAGTTATTACCTGTCCTTCTTTCCTACTGACTGTAGATGGGAGGTTCCCACAACTCCTTTCTCTGACTTCACAACACAGAGTACTAACCACTATACGATCAAGGCACACCACCTGCCAGGCCTTTCCCGGACTTCAGATGCCAGTTACAACTCTGGCTGTTGTTACCTGTGCTTTGGACCAACTGGCTATACATCCCAGATTCCCCTTTTTTGGATCACTTACTTTGCTAGAGTGGCTCACAGAACATGGGAAAATATTTTACTTATGAGATCAATGACTTACTGTAACAGAATATAACTCAGAAGCAGCCAGATGTAAGAGATACTTAGGCAAGATCTGCAGAGGCAAAAAACAGTAAGAGCTTTCATGTCCTCCCTGAGGGCGTGACTCTCCTCATATATCCATATGTTTACCAACTAAAAAGTTCTCCAGTTCCCAACCTATGGGTTTTTAAAAAAGTTTTCTTATTTATTTTGAGGGGGGGAGCACACGTTGGGGAGAGGCAGAGAGAGAGAGACACAGAGAGAGAGAGAGAGAGAGAGAGAGAGAATCCCAAGCAGGATCTGTGCTATCAGTGCAGAGCCTGATGCACAACTTGAACTCATAAACCATGAGATCATGACTGAGCCAAAACCAAGAGTCAGACACTCAACCGGCTCAGCCACCCAGGCACCCCTTCTGGGTTTTTATGAAGGTTTCATTACATGAACACGACAATGTCCTCTAGCACTAGAGGTCCGGGGGTGAGACTGAAAGTTCCAGCCCTCTAATCACATGGTTGGCTCCATTGGTAACCAGTCCTGATTCTTAGATGCTTTCCAAAGGCCACTTTATTAACAATAAGATACAATCGGGAAATTACAAAGGTTTTGGGAATTGTGAGCCAAGAACCATAAACAAAACTCAAATATATATTTCCCATAAATCACAACATCACACATAAATATGATCTCATCTTAACTTGATTATATTTGCAAAGGCTCTAAGTGAATGTGAAATTGGGAGCACACTATTCAATCCTATACACTATAAATTGAAAAATTGTAAATGTAATTATCATCTGCTTTCACCTTGGTAGTAGATATGTATTTTACATGTTATGAAGAGCTCAAGGCCACTCAAAGCTGTTTTTTCCCAACACCAAAGGCCTAACGGAGACACACAGACATCTTCACTCTGATTTCCATGCAAAGTATTTTGATATGCATAGAGCACATCAAAATAGTGTGCTTGACATTTTTGAAGCACAGGAAAGGAATACAGAGTATGTCTTTTGGCTGCCTGCCCGTGCGTCAGAAGGCCATAGGACACATTCTCCGTTTCTCTCTGCTTTCAGTTGAATAGGATGTGACAAGATCCGGAGAGACGATTCCATAACGGGCCCTAAGAAACTTGTTCCCTAAGTCTGGTCCCTGGACCATGAGCATCCCCTAGAACATTAGTAGGAAGGCAAATTCTCATGCCCAGAATTCTGTCTTTTCAACTACTACTCTAGAAAGAACTAGCTTTTCCTCTACTTTTGGACATTTGTTCAAAGAGCAAGAGAAGCCCTCAGTATCTCACCTGGTCCAATCATATTCACCATGGTCACGAAGCAGAAAGGAATTTATCCTCAAGGGTTAGCCAGTAATACTAAAGTTCACGTTCTTGCTTGGTCCCTTCTCCTTACCTTCTGCAACCCCCACCCCTACCCCCACAGACTGTGGTGTCACTGTGAGGAATACTTACCTTGTGGGATCACAAAGGACTTTGTGTATTCAATACAAAATAGACCTTATTTTCAATTTCCACCTCATACTGCAGATACTTAGGGGCACATTTTATCTCTTCTATGGATATAAACTCTTCTGGGACAGGGTCATATACTGCAATGCATCCATTCTTCCACAGTGCCTACAAATAATAAATTTGCTATGGACATACTGACCACTCAATACTTTTTTTGGCAGGAGAGGATGTTGAATTAAACCTATAATTTTCAAGAAAATAATTCACTAAAGCCAATTTTTCTGCTCCAGATTGTTAATCATATTGACATTTCATAGTATTTATCTGTACATTTCAAAGCTAATGCCTTTCATTGGAAAGAAAATGGAATTATCTACTCAATCCGTTTCTACAGTGAGGGGAAAAATGTTTAGAACAACATGAATCAAAATGTCCTTTTGAATATAAAGTACAGTGACAGTAATAATTGAAGTTTCTAGCAGCAATGTAACTATAATGAGCCTTGCCATAGCTGTCATATATCCATTAAGCATAGAAGAGATGTTTGCTGCTCTGGATAAAAAGAGCTAGACTCCTTGATCATTTGCTTCACTCCACTTTAGATAAAGTCTTTAGAAAATAAGCTTCCATTAAGGAGAATTTCTAAAGACCATTTAATGGGTCCCTACCTTCTATTTAATGTTTAAGATGTCAAATGACTTTTCTTTAGGAATTTGTACTGTTAATTCATTTCTATAGAATATGATATTCCTCCTCTACATTATGAAAGAAGCGAGAGCTGTTCTAAACTATCATATAACTGAAAATGATTCTTCATTCCCCTAAATGAAAGTTCATTCATACACATAAGTTTCTGATTTCATTATATTTTAATCTAAATTCATCCTTTAAAAATAACCATTTTGTCAAAGCTAGCTATGATTTTTGTTTAAATATTAGCACATTTTGGAAATTATTTAGAATATAACATCCAATAAGGCAGAATTTAGAATTTGCTACATTTATCATTGATCAGCAGACTAAAACAGTGGCATTCAATAGGTATTTGAAAAAGTGAATGAATTAATTTCACTACGAGAGTACATTTCCATTTGAAAGAATCCGTCGAAGGAATAATATAGTCTAGGAGTGTGCAGTGGGGAACATTATAGCACTTACAACTTGATTAAGTCTGAACATCAAACACAAAATATGTGGAAAGCTACCCAGTATTGTATGGAGTATCCCAAAGTAGGTGGATATGGTTGAAGTTGTACCAATATTTTATTATAAATATAGTCACTTTTGACTTGATAATTTGAAAATTATCATAGCATTATGGAATTTTAAAGAGCCATTATAAACAATAACAGGCAATGTCAGTATGTGATGATAGAAAAAAAGATCGCTACTGGCTTTCTAGAGACTAATTTTCATCCCGAAAAGCAGAGTAAGCAATTTTGAATGATAATTCATGCATAACTTACATGTAGGTAAAGTTTCCTCCCTATTAGAATTCATCCAAGTCTTCAGGTTACCAATGCCAAAAAGCAGGTATAATGTACTTTATCTACTGCTGAACTGCAGATAATCGTCTTAAAGAAATGAAAACAACTTCTTAGCATAAAAAGATGCTTATCCTCTGCTATGCCTGCTAAATATAGGTTCAGCGAGAGTTAAGAACACCCAGATTAAAAATATCTGATGCATAAAAATTAGCCTGTTTGCCTCCCCTTTCTTGGCCCAACCAGGCTGATGATTTGATTCTATCTACATTCCTCTCTCCAGTCTATCTTCTACTCTGCAGGTGAATTGACAAGAATTCAACAGCTCTTAACAGGTAAGGCACACCCTTGTCTGAACTAATATTTACTCACCACTTCTTTTCTTCATTTTCAGGTGATCTGTTAGCCCTCATTCCCCTCTCCATCTTACCTTGATTCTTTTTCAAACTTTCACTTATAAAAATTATGTTCAAATTTCACCCTTTTTACCAAACTTATCCAATTTCACAAAACTATGTCATGTTTACTTTCTATCTTCAAGTTATGTATGGGAAAAGTTTACCAAATTATGACTAATTAAAAAAATTGCTAAAGACATACTTGGATTTACAAAAAATTATATATTAAGTGAAATTAGATTTAGTAAAAGTATTATTACCACCAACTAGTAAAGTCCTTGATGGATCAGAGACCTCCACTTCAAACTTAGCTTACTTTTTATTTCTAACCTAAATCACTTTGGCTTCTTTAAGCTATAACTTGTAATACTAAAAACATAATTTCTAAATACTATTAAATAATCTGCATTTTTATTATAACACTCTTTTTCATTATATTTCATTGAAAAATGTGTATTATTTAATACTGGTGAAGAACATTCTGGTGATCTCTTTTCAGAGGCATACCATTCTTTACAGTTTTCACAGGAAAACACATCCTCCATTTAAGCAAATGAATGACAAATGAAATAAAGACACATCAGCAAGTGACTACTATTCAAGGAGTATTTGCTGTTTCAGAATCTGATACTTAGAAAATTTCTAATGCAGAAATGTTTTTATTGTGACCCACAAGGTTTCTTACGTATATTTGTAAGCAGTGTAGGTAGGAAGAAGGAGAAATGGAAATTGTGGCACCGGAATAAAGCCGAGCTACCTAGTCGCCCAGAAGAAGACAGTGGATCCAATGTTACTATATATCAGAATGACCAAAAGGTGTGTTAGTATACTGGTTGCTGAGTTTCACTCCCAGAGCTTATTGTCAATGGTCAAGTTTTTTCATATGTATTATGTGGAAGTTTGTGGCAACGTATAAAATATAGACATTCATGATTCCATTGTCTCATAACGTGTTTTCAGAAGGACACACCCACTTTGTTGGAGTAATATGCCTTTCCACCTCTGTGTGGCTAAGTATTTTTCTCTAAATGTCTGATTTTTAACTTAGTATTAGAAGTCCTTTGTCAAAATTATTTTGTCTTTTACTCCCAAAGATAAATACTCTATTGGAAAATAGAGAGCAAGGGGCGGAATTTTTATAGATGGAATAGACAGTTCATGTTGATTGTTAACTTCATCCCCTAAGTCAAAGAAGACTGCCTGGAGAGAAGTTATACAAGGTCTCAGGTAGAGTGCTTTATTATGGCACTGATTTGGGAAGTCAAACTATTTTCTTACGCCTACAGAGGGCAGACCTCCCATCAAGATGAGACAAATTTCAAAGATTAAATTGTACCCCCTTTCTTCTCTGGGCAGGCACAAAAGGTTAACAAGACAATGGGGACGTTTCTGGAATGGCTCTATACTTATGTTCCTTCAGTGATTACCTAGTCCATCTACCTGTACTTTCATGTCCTGCTCCCTACTTACATATTTCCTTGTTCATCACGGTTCCACCACTCCCTCATGTATCTTCAACTGTTTGTGCTGGACTCAGCTTCACATAACTTTCAGGGAAGTATCTCTAACCTTCAACCAAAGTGGGTTCACCTATCACATTTCCAGTAGCACATCATATATGCGCTTCACAATATTTCTACTCTGATAGTAATTAACTTTTTGTTTATCATTCTGTCTTTCATGAGCTCTGTGAGGGCATCGTATCTAATTTGGTCAGTGTTGTGTCTTTCATATTTACTGAATTCAAATGTAGTAGGTATGAAATAAATCTCTTGATAGATTGAAAATTAATTTTCCACTAAGCACCAAATTGTAACTAAATGTAAACATATGAACTGCATTTGTTGAAGAATATTTCGTGGTGAAATAAATTAAAGCAGCCAATCAGTTTATCCATTAAAGACCCAATAGTAGTGCTATGGAATGGCTCATTTAATGGAGATCAGTAGCATTATTAATGACCAAATATATTCTACATTCAGAATCATAATGTTTTCAAGCCAAAAGAGGACATAGTGGTATGAACAGGTTTTGGAGTCAGGTAAGTTTTTGTTTCAATACCAGCTTTTCCAGGTAAGTATATTTGGCAAATTATCTGAATTTCATAAGCCTTGATTTTCTCATATATAAAGTGTGGTTACTGTTATCAACCTTCAAAAATTATGAATATTGGAAAAGTTCCATGAAAAATTAAGATATTTGTTACCTAATAAATATTACTTATTGTACGCATACTAATTCAGATCATGAAGAATAAAACCATGTCATCAAAAAGAACATATTAATTTATTCCCTAATTAACTTAACAAAAATATTTATTCAGTTCTTTCTATATGCCAAACAATAAATACCTGATTTGTCTAACAATTGTCTCTAGCTTTTAGTATTTACAATACATTGTCACTTAAACTTTACCTGTGTCATGAGATACTTTCTTCTAATTTCTGTCTTCTCATTATTCAAATTTTCTTTAAAGAAACATTGAATAACACCATGAAATTATATTAACCTAATGAATAATGTAAATCATTTTACCATGCAAACTACTATGCAAATTCCTTAAATCAATATATTATTTAATTACATGGCACTAGGAAATAATTAATATGAGAACTGTGGCAAATACATTGTAGGCAAAGGTGAATTTTAGATCTTAAAAGTGGCTTCATCATTTCACTAGCCTTCACACTACTGAAGAAGAAATAGTAGAAATGACCATTCCAATTCTCAGTTAAGGTATGGATTGAATGCACCCATCTAATTTCACTCTTTCCAGAATTTCAGTAAATGCTATTTTTGTTTTTATTATTGTTGTTGTTGCTCTTCTAAGAGATGGGTTTATCAAGGCAGAGAAAGTCAGAGAGGAAAAAACAGCAACAGAGTTTTGGGAATAAGTAAAAAGTGGATACTGGTAAGTTACTTAGCTCAGTCTAAGACATGTAGTAAAGAGAGATGGAGAACCGAGAACCTAATATATTTCATGGCAAACAAAAACAAAAACAAAAACAAAAAAACCCACAAGGATTGGTGGCAACTATGACCTTTACAAAAGGGAGGTAAAGAGGGCCACCTGGGTGGCTCAGTCATTTAAGTGTCTGACTTAGGCTCAGGTCAAGATCTCGTGGTTCATGAGTTCAAGCCACGTGTTGGGCTCTGTGCTGACAGCTCAGAGCCTGGAGCCTGCTTCAGATTCTGGGTCTGCCCCTCCCCTGCTCTCTCTCCTCTTCCTCCTCTTTCTCTCTCTCTCTCTCAAGAATAAATAAACTTTTTTATGTTTTATTTATTTCTGAGAGAGAGAAAGAGAGACAGCATGAACAAGGGAGGGTCAGAGAGAGAGCGAGAGATACAGAATCTGAAACAGGCTCCAGGCTCTGAGCTGTCAGCACAGAGCCTGACGCGGGGCTCAAACCTATGAACCATGAGATCATGACCTGAGCCGAAGTTGGACACTTAACTGACTGAGCCACCCAGGCACCCCTAACATTTAAAAAAGTTTTTTTTTTTTAAAGGGAGGTAAAGAGATATGGCTCAAATAAGGAGGAAGAGAAAATCATTTGTGAACAGTTAGATCCTGGAATGCTTTTCCTTATTATACCAAACTTCTGGGAAACTGCCTGCCCAGCCATGCTCTGGAAATCTATAGATTTATTCTCTGGAGGCAATAAAAAAAGGAGGTCTCTAACCTTGGGGGCACCAGTCATAATTGGAGATGTGGCAAGATAAAGAACCATGATCTTTAATTTAATTTTATTATTTTAATGTTTTATTTATTTCTGAGAGAGAGAGAGACACCATGAGCAGGGGAGGGTCAGAGAGAGAGGGAGACACAGAATCCAAAACAGGCTCCAGGCTCCGAGCTAGATGTCAGCACAGAGCCCAATGAGGGACTTGAACCCATGAACCATGAGATCATGACCTGAGCAGAGGTCGGATGCTTAACCGACTGAGCCACCCAGGTGCCCCCACAATCTTTTAATCCCAAGACCCTTATCATTCTGTCCAAGTCACTTCCAATAGCCAGGTGCAGAATTTCCCACATCACAGTGGAGACTCCCCAAGTTAGGTGTGAGGTGATTTTTTGACATCCAGGTAGATATGGAATGTTCTCATCTGGACATTAGCGAGCGATAGGTCTAGAAAGGATATATACATTTAAGAGTCACTAGTGCATAGGCAGCAAAAAAGACAATTGATGCAGAGTGTTTAGTAAATGCCATTCATTGGAAACCCAAATAAAAAAATATTCAAGGGGCCCATGGGGGCTCACTTGGTTAAGCATCTGACTTTGGCTCAGGTCATGACCTCACGTTTCGTGAGTTCGAGCCCCACATTGGGGTCTATGCAGACAGCTCAGAGCCTGGAGCCTGCTTTGGATTCTGTGTCTCCCTCTCTCTCTGCCCCTCACCCACTCACACTCTGTCTCTTTCTCTCTTAAAAATAAATAAACATTAAAATTTTCTTTAAAAAACTATTCAAGGGGCACCTGGGTGGCTGAGAAGGTTGAACCTCCATTTCTTGATTTTGGCTCAGGTCTTGATACCAGGGTTATGGGATTGAGCCTTGTGTTAGGCTCTGTGCTGAGCATGGAGCTTGCATTGGACTCTCTCTCTCTCTCTCTCCTTCACTGTCTCCCTCACTTATGTGTACTCTCTCTCTAAATAGAGAAATGAATAATTAATTAATTAAAAATATATTCAAAAGAAAAAATGTGATCAATTATTTCATCAGTTGCTGAAAGATCAAGTAAATGAAAACTGAAGGTTGACCTTTGGATTTAATGACATGGAGATGAGAAGATATGGGAGATAATTTGGAGACAGTGAATGAAAATAATTTTTGAGCAGTTATTCTGCAAAGGGGAACTGAGCAATAGATTGTTGTAAGGGAAAGAGGAGACTGAAGTTATTTTTGTATGGGGAGACAAAAGATGTGTGTTGCCTTAAGGGAAAAATTTTTAAAGATGAAAAATGGGATGATAATTACTAAGAATTATCCCTAATAGTAATAAGAAAAAAAAAACCCAGAATACATACATGGAAGGGTAGGTTTTTAAAGGAGTGCTCGCAGTTCATTAACAGTAATAGGAGAAAAGCAAATACATGCACACCAACACTGGATGTGATTTTTTTTTTTCAAATAGTTTATTGTCAAATTAGTTTCCACATAACACCCAGTGCTCATCCCCACAAGTGTCCTCCTCCATGCCCATCCTCCCTCCCCTCACATTCATCAGTCCTCAGTTTTTGTCAGCATTCAAGAGTCTCTCATGGTTTGCCTCTCTCCCTTTCCCCCACCATTCTCCCCTCTTCTCCCCCTTGTTCCTCCGTCAAGTTCCTCCTAATCCTCCTATACGTGCAAACATATGATATTTGTCCTTCTCTACCTGACTTATTTCGCTCAGCATAACACCCTCAAGGTCCATCCATGTTGCTACACATGGCCAGATTTCATTGTTTCTCATTGCCATGTAGTATTCCATGGTATAGATAAACCACATCTTCTTGATCCATTAGTCCGTTGATGGACACTTAGGCTCTTTCCATGTTTTAGCTATTGTGGAGAGTGCTGCTATGAACATTGGGGTACATGTGCTCCTATGCATCAGCATTCCTGTGTCCCTTGGGCAAATTCCTAGCAGTGCTATTGCTGGGTCATAGGGGAGTTCTATTGTTAGTTTCCTGAGGAACCTCCACACTGTTTTCCAGAGGGGCTGTACCAGTTTACATTCCCACCAACAGTGTAGGAGGGTGCCCGTTTCTCCACATCCTCGCCAGCTTCTAGAGTTCTCTGATTGGCTCATTTTAGCCACTCTGACTGGCGTGAGGTGGTATCTCAGTGTGGTTTTGATTTGTATTTCCCTGATGAGGAGGGATGCTGAGCATCGTTTCATGTGTCTGTTGGCCATCTGGATGTCCTCTCTGGAGAAGTGTCTGTTCATATCTTCTGCCCATTTCTTCACTGGGTTGTTTGTGTTTTGGGCGTGTAGTTTGGTGAGTTCCTTATATATTCTGGATATCAACCCTTTATCTGATATGTCATTTGCAACTATCTTTTCCCATTCCGTTGGTTGCCTATTAATTTTCTGGGTTGTTTCCTTGGCTGTGCAGAAGCTAACACTGGATGTGATTTTGACATTGAGAGCTTTTGAAATATTCTTCAATCCGGGGCGCCTGGGTGGCTTAGTCGGTTAAGCGTCCGACTTTCGCTTAGGTCATGATCTCGCGGTTCATGGGTTTGAGCCCTGCGTAGGGCTCTGTGCTGACTGCCAGCTCAGAGCCTGGAGCCTATTTCAGAGTCTGTATCTCCCTCTCTCTCTGACCCTCCCCTGCTCACGCTGTCTCTCTCTCTCTCTCCTAGAAATAAATGAAATATTCTTCAATCCTCCTACTACTCCATGCAGGTGCTATTTGAAGAAGATTTTGGTAATTTGGATTGTTATTTATTTATTTATTGAGAGAGAATGAGGGCAGAAGTGAGCAGGGGCAGAGAGAGAGAGAGAGAATAGAAAGAGAGGGAGGGAGGGGGAGAGAGAGGAGTGAAGCTCCCCCGGGGCTCATGTTCACCCAATGTGGAGCTCAAGCTTACTGAATGTGGGGCTTGAGCTCATGAACTGTGAGATCATGACTTTGAGCTGAAGTCAGATGATTAACGACTGAGCCTCCCAGGTACCCCTAGTTAGGACTGTGATTGTTTTAAGGTTAATAATAATAAATGAGTATATGTTACAGTTGTGGAAATGACTGCTTAAGGAGGACTGAGGCCAAATAACTTACATGCCAGGAAACATCACACAAATGTATATTGAAATAACCAAGAATTAAAATTTGTAGAGATATCCAGTGAGCAAGGAGGTACAATTTCAAGCAAGAAGGGCTGGTCTCCTGATACGAGCGTCAAAGCTGAGGGACTTTAAGGAGAGAGGGAGATGCTGTAAAAGAAGCAACAGGGAACAAGGGTCAAGCGAAGGGACAAGAGGAGTATGGGAGAAAAAAATGTAAAAACTTGAAAAGTCTGCTGGAAAAGCAGTATCATTATGGAACATTCAAGTTGTAATTAGAGCAAGAAGGTAGGGAGCATTCTGAGAAACTTCATGATAAAAAGACTGATTTTTTTCTTTTTTAAAAAAGATTTTTAATGTTTATTTACTTTTGAGAGAGAGAAAGACAGAATGTCATTGGGGCAGGGGCAGAGAGAGAGGGAGATACTGAGTCTGAAGCAGGCTCCAGGCTCTGAGCTGTCAGCACAGAGCCTGACATGGGGCTTGAACCCACGAGCCATGATCATGACCTGAGCCAGAGTCAGATACTTAACTGACTGAGCCACCCAGGTGCCCCAAAAGACTGATAGCTTAATAGTTGCTCACACTTACACATTATATAAAAATGTCTTAACCATATTTGTTTCTTTGGGTTTCTTAAATATATTTTTTTTATAGTTTATTTTATTTTTGAGACAGAGAGACAGAGCATGAGCAGGGGAGGGACAGAGAGAGAGGGAGACACTGAATCTGAAACATGCTCCAGGCTCTGAGCTGCCAGAATAGAACCCGACGCAGGTGTTGAACTCAGGAACCGCGAGATCATGACCTGAGCCGAAGTCGGACACTTAACTGACTGAGCCACCCAGGGCCCCTGTCTGACCTATATTTGGAGAAAACAAAATGTTAATAATTTCAAGGAAAATAAAATTATCGATTTTCTATATATATTGTAAATACATAATATATATATTTAAGAATATTTTGAAAAAGAGAAGGTTGCTCATATATATTTATATATACATTAATATATTAAATGCCCCTGATTTTACATATGTATATATAAAACATATCACAGATCACCCAAATTTTTATGCACACTTTCTCCTGATGTGGAAAAATCAGGCTACTGTGACGTAGCTCTGACTTGATTATTAAAGTTTAATAATTCCCTTCTCTACTATTCCACAAGTGCTTAAAATTTGTTGTGAGGTGATTCAAAGTGCAAGAGCCTGCAGCTATGTTTAAATGAGAACAGTATTTACATGGAGAAAAACTTTCTTCCATTCCCCATTGCCAGGTCTAAGTAACAGCTGCAGTCATCAAACCACTGTTGCTTTTAATAATCAATACAATGTGGTGTTTAAGGGCATTTTCATCTCCAGAGCTCTACCTACAGAATACCCACATGCCATCACATGCGACTTCGTCTTTTAAAATACTAATCAAGAACAGAACAATCCTTGACAATTTAACACTTTTAGGAACGACTTTAATTTTTTTTTATGTTTTATTTATTTCTAGGAGAGAGAGAGAGAGAGAGAGAGAGACAGCGTGAGCAGGGGAGGGTCAGAGAGAGAGGGAGTCACAGACTGAAACAGGCTCCAGGCTCTGAGCTGGCAGTCAGCACAGAGCCGGACGCGGGGCTCGAACCCACGAACCGCGGGATCATGACCTAAGCGAAAGTCGGACGCTTAACCGACTAAGTCACCCAGGCGCCCCACGACTTTAATTTTTTTGAAACAGCTAAACATTAATCTTTGACAGAATACTATTTTCTAGATACAAGTAAACCCTTGACAAGAAATGGTATCATAATAAATAAGCATAAAATAGCTCTCTAAATCTGTTGGTAAGTTCTGAAACTAATATATATATATATAATATTATGGACATGTTTTTTCCCAACTACCAGCATCTGGTTGTCAAACAAATTGAGAGCTTCCTTTTGGTGTGTTTATTTGTTTATCTGCATACATAGCAGCATTTTATTTCCCTCGTTTTTATGAACAAATAGAATTGTTCTTTTTTTTATTTTTTTATTTTTTATTTTTATTTTTATTTATTTTTAATTTTTTTTAATGTTTTATTTATTTCTAGGAGAGAGATAAAGAGAGACAGTGTGAGCAGGGGAGTGTCAGAGAGAGAGGGAGTCACAGACTGAAACAGGCTCCAGGCTCTGAGCTGGCAGTCAGCACAGAGCCCGACGCGGGGCTCGAACCCACGAACCGCGAGATCATGACCTAAGCGAAAGCCGGACGCTTAACCCACTAAGCCACCCAAGCGCCCCCAAATAGAATTGTTCTAGCTGTGCTCTGCCTACTTTGTACATTTTAAAAAGTCGATATTCTATATCAGAAAAAGAACTTAAATAAATAAGATGAAATTGAAAACAAGTACATTTCAAAGGATATTCAATTAAATCTAAAATTGCCACTTTCAAGTATATACATTTAGGAAAGTTAATATGTAAAAAAACATGCAAGCATTCTCATTAGTTAAATTTTATGCTGAAATGAAAACTAGTATGTATTTTTTATAACTGATATGCATTCTTAAATGTCTTAGATAAAATAAGTTGTATAATATAGAAAATAAGAAATACCACGTGAAAGGGGTGCCTTGGGTGGCTCAGTTGGTTAAGCATCTGAGTTTGATTCAGGTCATGATCTCACCGTTCGGGAGTTCAAGACTGATATCTGGCTCTGAGCTGAACCCTACTTCAAATTGTGTTCTCCCCACTCCCTGCCCCTCCTCCACTCGTGGTCTGTCTGTCTTTCTCAAAAAAAAAAAATAAATAAAATAAAATAAAATAAAATAAAATAAAATAAAATGTTAAGAAAAAAGGATGAATATATGAAAGAGTAAAGATGTTTCTTCATTCCTACCAAATTTCTAGTCCTTCTATGCCCTATCTTTTATATTACTGCCGAAGTCTAAGCTTTTTCCTGGTGAGTGTGATAACACAGTTATCATTGATCTATAAATGTCCCAGATCAATCTATCAAACTTCCTTCAACCCCCCCTTTGCTAGAATTACATCAGTCGAGATATTACTCCAGAGAACCGCTAGCAAATGTTTAGTGCTTTATTGGAACTCGCCACTAATGCTATATCATTCGTTAACATACATCCATGAGTATCATTATACATCTGAGTATTACTCAAACTTTGAAATTACTTAATAAGCAGAAACTTACTCAACATCCAAAGAAAACTTAAATGAAACCTTTAAAAATAAAATTTCACATAACAGATGCAATTAGAGATACCCCAATTTGATTAACGGAAGATACCATGAACCATGCCAATTTCTTTTTCTATCCACAGCAGCACCAGAGAGGTGGAGAGGGGTGTATACTTAAGCCAAATCCTGGAGAGGGCTGAAGTGAGGTTTGGAAACTACTACATTAGATGTGTGGGTTGGACGGTTCTTACTTAAGATAGAACTGACCCCATTCAAAGAGTTCATGTGAATGCATTGTCTAGAGATACTAACGACACAAAAGGTGTATGACCTCAGACTATTCGCATTAAAGGCAGGGCTAAGGTTCTTGACCAATAAGTGGTCCTAATAAAAAAATACCCCTAGGACATTTGGAAGAAATGTGTTTGCAGTTAATCAGACTGATTTTTGCAGTGTGCTTTCAGGCCAATCTCTCCTATTTCTGTCTGCTCACACCTCAACCTCACAGAGGCAGTGAAGTTTTTCATGGTTTATTTATTTTTTTAAGTTTATTTATTTATTTTTGAGACAGCAAGATTTTTGAGGGAGAGAGAGAGAGCAAGAGCAGAAGTGAGAGAGGGGCAGAGAGAGAGAGAGAGAGAAAGAGAGAGAGACAGATGTAGAGTCTGAAGCAGGCTCCAAGCTCTGAACTGTCAGAACCCACAGGTTCTGAGATCATGACCTGAGCCAAAGTTGGACGCATAACGGACTTAGTCACCCAGGTGCCCCGGCAGTGAATTTTTAAATGAAACCCTGATCAAGTCCAATAGGTGCCACTAAGCAGTGTTCAGATATAAAGAGATAATTGCCAAAGAATAAGCTATATAATCATTTTGAATTTCTGGTAGGACCAGATAAGCCTGCTTTTCACAAAAGAAAGCACATTTGCAGGAAAAAAAATGCAATAGAGTTGCATACTGTATATGGACTTTGTATACAAATATTTAGTCTTCATAAATAATACTTTTTTTGAATATTTTTATTTTATTTCTAGGATAGAGAGAGACAGCATGAACAGGGGAGGGTCAGAGAGAGAGGGAGACACAGATTCTGAAGCAGGCTCCAGGCTCTGAGCTGGCAGTCAACACAGAGCCCGACGCCGGGCTCGAACCCACGAACCGCGAGATCATGACCTAAGCGAAAGTCGGACGCTTAACCGACTAAGCCACCCAGGCGCCCCATAAATAATACATTTTTAAATGTCCCCTAAATCAGAAAACTTTTTGACCTCCAGCCATCCACACTGCCTACTTGGATGGAAGGGCATTCAGTGTAGATTTTATTGGGCCTAGGCTCCAACTTCATGGTCGCATTAAAAATTCCGATTCTTTTTTTTTTTTTAAACGTTTTATTTATTTCTGAGAGACAGTGTGAGCAGGGGAGGGTCAGAGAGAGAGGGAGGTACAGAATCTGAAATAGGCTCTAGGCTCTGAGCTAGCTGTCAGCACAGAGCTTGAGGCAGGGCTCAAACCCACGAACTGTAAGATCATGACCTGAGCCGAAGTCAGCCGCTTAACTGACTGAGCTACCCAGGTGCCCCTAAAATTTCTGATTCTTAAGTGAAGTCAGGAGACTATTGAATGGGTTTAGCTCTTGGTCTATCTGAGTTTGTCATCCTCAGAGAGTCATGTTTGGCGTGCAGATGCTGTTGTGGAACAATTGTGCTCTTTATGTCTAGACAAGACTAGACTGGAAGAGCTCACACACCCTTTGGTGGTCCATCTACACACTTCAGCTCTATCGGAGCGTCCCACATACATCCCTCCGGCAAATGCATTGACATCAATTCCATGCTGTGCAGGATGCGTTCTCTTCTCAAACATGCAAACCTCCCACCTGAGGGCTTGTGGACACACAGAGTCCTGGGACCAGCCCCGAAGAGTCAAAGATATTAAGATGAGACAGGATACGTTGCATTTCTAACCATCTCCCAAGTAACACTAGTGCTGTGGGCACATGGACCACGTTTTCAGTATCCCTGCTCTAGAGGAATTCTCTTGCAATTCTCCACCTAGGATGATGCATGAGCGTAGGACAGGGTTTTCTATCATGTATTAAAACATTTTCTCTGGTATCTGTTTGATCTCCATCACTCCAGTGTATTACTTCAGTGTTTTTGAATGCTTAGCACTTGTCATTATCTCCTTATATTTTAAATTTTGCCCCATATTCCTTCAACTGAATCCTCCAATGTGGGTCTGAGACACAACAGTTCTTTTTGTTTGGGAAGTTTTGTTTTTTAATTTTTTTTACTTTTTTGTTTAAGTGTAATTAACATACAGTGCTATATGTGCACGGAGATTCCACAATTATATACATTACTCAGCACTCATCAGGATCAATGTACTCTTAATCCCCACCTATTTCATCCACCCCCCTACCCACCTCTTCTCTGGCAACTACTAGTTTGTTCTTTGTACTTGAATCTGTTTTTTGTTTGTCTCTTTTTTTTGCTTGTTTTTTTGTTTGGCTTCTCAAATTCCACATATAAGTGAAACCATATGGCATTTGTCTTTCTCTGTCTGACTTACTTCACTTAGCAAAGTTCTTTACTTGTTAATGGATGAGGAGTTTTAAGGACAGATAGAAAAAAAAATATTGGGCTTTTGTTTCTGTTATGTGGGTAGTGAAAAAATATGCTAACACTAGTTAAATGTTTTTTATTAAACCAAACTGAAAAATGTAAAAAATATAAAATTGAGTAGGAGTCAGAGTTGGATTTTTTTTAAGTGCAAGAAAAAGAATTTCTTTTGAAATGTAAACTTTATATAAAAATGGTCTAAAACTGTAGGACATTAAGGAGATGGAATGGGACAAGTAAAATGGTAAAATATTTCAGAAACGTAATACACTATGAAAATGTGAGATTAATGCTTTCTGAAAAAAATGAATCAATAAATAGAAAAAAAGCATGAAAATGAATAAATACAAGCGTGTAACACAATGGAATAGATAAGGAAACAAAATAAAGAAATTAAATGTAAGTTAAACAAACACAGTGTACCTTACCATTTTCTAGAAGGGAAAATGCAATGAACATTAATCATGAATTAATACTTTGTGTATAGAAAAAGTCATGGACACAGAGCTTTATTGTTCATTCGCCCAATGAAACTGAGTTCCTAATATCTAAAAAAATCTAAACTTCTAGAAAAATGATTGTAACTTACAAGTTTCTAAGCATAAAAATAATACAGTCCCTAAAGATGGGGGCAAATTGAGACTGGCCCCAGAGTTCTATGAGATGCCAGAAGATAATGAACAATCCTTTTTTTTTTTAATAGTGTATTGTAAAGTTGGTTTCCATATAACACCCAGTGCTCATCCCAACAAGGGCCCTCCTCCATGCCCATCACCCATTTTCCCTTCTCCTCCACCCCCATCAGCCATCAGTTTGTTCTCAGTATTTGAGAGTCTTGTGGTTTGCCTCCCTTCCTCTCCTTAACTATTTTTCCCCCATAGTCCTCTGTTAGGTTTCTCCTGTTCCATATATGAGTGAAAACATATGGTATCGGTCTTTCTCTGCCTGACTTATTTCGCTTAGCATAACACCCTTGAGTTCCATCCACATTGCTACAAATGGCCAGATTTCATCCTTTCTCATTACCATGTAGTATTCTATTGTATAGATAAACCACTTCTTTTTGATCCATTCATCAGTTGATGGACACTTAAGCTCTTTCCATGTTTTGGCTGTTGCTGAGAGTGCTGCTATGAACACTGGGGTACATGTGCCCCTGTGCATCAGCACTCCTGTGTCCCTTGGGTAAATTCCTAGCAGTGCTATTGCTGGGTCATAGGGGAGTTCTATTGTTAATTTTTTGGGAACCTCCACACTGTTTTCCAGAGGGGCTGCACCAGTTTACATTTCCACCAACAGTGTAGGAAGGTGCCCGTTTCTCCATGTCCTCACCAGCATCTATAGTCTCCTGATTTGTTCATTTTAGTCACTCTGACCAGCGTGAGGTGATATCTCAGTGTGGTTTTTGTTTGTATTTCCCTGATGATGAGTAACACTGAGCATCATTTCATGTGTCTGTTGCCCATCTGGATATCCTCTTTGGAGAAGTGTTTAATGAACAATCCTTTGAGATGTTTAAAGGCAAATGGAGGGGCACCTGGGTGGCTCAGTCAGTTAAGCACCTGACTTCAGCTAAGGTCGTGATCTTGTGGCTGGTGAGTTTGAGCCCTGGTGTTGGGCTCTGTGCTGACAGCTCAGAGCCTGAAGCCTGCTTCAGATTCTATGTCTCCCTCTCTCTCTGCCCCTCCTCCACTCATAGTCTGTCTGTCTGTCTGTCTCTCTCTCTCTATTTCTCTCAAGAATTAAATAAATAAAAATTTTAAAATGTTAAAAAGTAAAGGCAAATGGATACTTAAAATTCTCTACCTAGCCAGGATACCATCAGGTTAAAAAGAGCAGAATATTGTCTGTATACATGAAAGTACTAAGGAATTACAGTGTTCATTACTTGAAAATTTTACTTGAATCCATGGTCCAGGAAATAGTTGAGTTGAAATAAAAATTTATGAGTGAAGTAGTCATGAAGGAGCTAGGTGCTCTTTCAAGTAATATTTTTTAAGTAATTGTGGCAATTATACTTATAAACTAAGACCTCAAATCCATTAAGTCAATGGTAGGGAATATATATTTGAAAAATTATAATACTACCAGCAAGTAATACCTATAAAAAAACACTAGAGATTACCAAGTAAATTACTTACTGAAATAGCAATATTTATTCCTATGAAAATCCATAAAATAACCAGAAGAGAACAGTTACATCTTGTCTCTGGACCATGTGATGCTCCTATTTATGCAAGGTTTTTCTTAAGTAATGATCATTTTAACCTCTGTAAGTGAATTCAAATTTCTTAATTGCAGCTACCAAAAGACATGGACATTATAGGTAATGTAAAGGCTTGGTAAATAACATCCTATTTCTGTGTATTTCTTTCCCCTTCCAATGTTGAACCAAGTTATGAAACATGACCAGAGTTACCCTCTTCCTTATTACCAAGTCCTGTTGCAACGTGACTTTGCAGTTCTTCCACCAGTAAGTGAAGTCTATTTCCCACTCCTTGTCTCTGGATCCACCTTGTGACTTGTTTGACAGACAGAAACTCATCAGAGGTTATATGGTGTAGTTCCCGGTCTAAGTTTCAAGAGGCCTTCAATACTCCATTATTTTCTTGAAAGCTTGCTGAGCTGTTTCGTGAACAAGCCCCAGCCATGCCTACTGAGAGCTGAGATACCATAAAGAGGGGACACAACTTGTCCCAGAAAAGTCCCTCCCAGATCAACCAGCTCCTAGACAGGGACCTGACTCTAGACACTTGTGCAGGCTGAGCTGAGGTTACCAGATGTAGCACAGACCAGAAGAACCATCTACCAAAGCTCAGTTCAAATGTCCAACCCACAGACTTGTAAGTTTAATAAATGATAGTTATTTTGATTCGCTAGATATGGAGATTTCAGCAACTAATAACTGATTTAACAGTTATCTGGCTAGTTATCAGGTTTAAGTCAACAATTATTTCTGTGTCATTCCTATGGCTATATCCATGCTATGATTACTCTTTTAAATGGAATTTTGCATGTGGGAGTCTCTTTCTCAAACACAGTTGAATTATCCTTTCATTATACCTTCTCTATCTGATTTTTCTTCTTCTTCAAGGTATATATATTCTGTGATGGTTTTCCAATATACCAGGTTACAAACAACTGTGAGGTTTTTAGGCTCAAATCTGAAAGATACAGAGAAGCAAATAGAAAAAAAATAAAACAAACAAAACAAAATAAAGCAACAAAAAACAGATAAAAGGAGTGGTATCTTGATAAGGAAATCCTCTATCAGAAAAAGACAATACATAAAAATATCCCATGGAATTGAACAAAAGGCACTGGCCACAGCAGAATGAACTAGAAGCAAGTGATGAGTTCAGCAAGTTTGGCAGGACTAAGCAATAAGGACCTTTGAGAACAATGTGTAGGTATTTATTCTTTACACTACATAGCCATAGAGGACTTTTAGATAGAAACTGGCATGACTTGATTCACATTCTGAAAATAATACAACTGTGGTTGCTATATAGTAAGTGAATTTTAAGTAGGGATTTAAAAGCTTCCATGAGTCCAGCAAAAAGGGAACAGAATTTGATGACTTGGATATAAGTTTTGCCATTGGTTATAAAATAACTCAAGATATATTTTGGAGATGGAAATGGCAAGGTATGGTGGACTGGATTTGCGGAGTAAGTGAAAAGAAGGAAAGAATGAATTCAAATATTGAGCTTAAGCAAGAGGGTAGATGCTACCACTCTTTCCTTAGGAATAGGTTTGGAAGTGGGAGGAAAAGTTACATACAAGACTCAAAGTAACAATTGACCATGAAATCGACAATTGACCACAAAACTGATATATTTGCAATGTGTTCTATGATGAATCCAATAAATATTGCAGTCACTTGGGGTCAGCCATGTATTAAACTGGATTGCTGTGAAAATGACTGTAGGAATAGCATAAATTATGTATTAGGCAGGCAATATTCTCCATGACCGTAAAGTCTGTGAGAACAGATATCATGTCTCATTTGTGGGGCCAAGTACAATGTCTTAAAAGGGGATGGTAATGAGTCATATCTCCAACAAACTTAAAGAAGTACAACCTAGAAAAAGTCAAGCAAATACCTAGTTAAGATATATCCATAATCAATGAGTTAAATAAATATAAAATTATATAATTAATACCATATTTTAATTATGATCTATTTTTTACTACTTCCAATATTGTTTTTCCTTTCCACTATTTCATTGTCTTCCTCAACTTGCTGTTGGAGCTTGTACAAGTTAACTTTTCTAGCTTGTATTTGTCCCGTTCTCCACCTTTTCCTGTCTCACTTCCTAGGTATCACTTAGCTCTGCGTCTAGTCTCTCAGGCAAGTACACATTTTACTCAGTTGATTTTTCTGTTTTCGTGGCTTGGACATTTCCTTACGCTTAGATACTCAAGTGTGGTGAAGTGATTAAAATGTGCCCAAGAAGAGTGCAGTTACCTGTGTTACCCTTTCTGCATCCAAGGACTTGGTAAGTGTGTAGAAGTCAGTGATAAATCTCCATGACAGAGTCCAAGCGATCAGAAAGGGGAAGCAGAGTAAACAGTATTTCCTTTTGGAAGATGAGGGCTCAAAGTCTGAGACATTTTCAGAACCCTGTGCAGCTTCCGTCATTCACAAGGCATGTGTGATGTGCTCTTTCTCACTGGAGAGGATTTGGCGGATGTGTTTGTTTTGTGAGAAAGCTTAGAGGTCCTTTAAGGTAGGTTTGCCTCCCCCACATGGACACGCTTAGGTGGCAGACACATTCACTTTCCTGTGAGCTTCAGCAGGGAGGAGTGAGCAACGGGAACATCCTGGGTTACCTCTGAGCAAGGCCATTGTAGGCACTTGTCAAAACATAACGTCTTCTTTAAAGGTTGCTTTCCCTTCCTTTTAAAACCAGAATAGCTTCAGATCCACAGAACTATATGTATTATTAGTCTGAGACACCTAACATCAAGTCAGGCTTCATTAGATTTATTTATGTTTCCTCCCTTTTACCCCGTATGTCCGAAGTGGTAAAGCACAGGTGCTCTAATTCCCAAATCCTTCCTCTTTTCTTTTTTTAAATGTATTTCTTTATGTTGAGAGAGATAGAGACAACACCAGCGGGGGAGGGGCAGAGCGAGGGAGAGGGAGAGAATGCCAGGCAGGCTCTGTGCTGCTAGCTGCGGAGCCCGAGGTGGGCCTCCAACTCACGATCCGTGAGATCCTGACCTGAGCCGAAACCACAGGTGGGACACTTAAACAGCTGAGCCACCCAGGCGCCCCAGATCCCCAAATCCTTGCCATACATAGGCCCTTCTCTTATACTGAAAGAGTACAGGACTTTAGGGTTGGGTAAATGTCTTTTACCCAAACTCATGATTTAGTTTAGAGTATATAAAACAAGAAAACTGTATTTGCTTTAAAACTTTTAATTGGCTTTAACAGTTATGTCGCTTGAGTTTATCTTTTCTATCAAGAGCAGTGTGGGTTCATCATCTTTCAAAATCCACAGATAATCTTTCATGTCAATTTGCCTTCCTTTGCTTTGTTCTTACATCCCTCTTGGTGGTCTAGACGGCTAAGGTTTCCTTCCCCTGCCTCTGCCTCCCACTTGTTTTCTGGCCTGAGATTCTCTGTTAATCTTCTCTTTATTCATGACTCAGCGTGCAGTATAGGAGAGCTCCTTTCTGAGGTCCTGTTTCCTATGCTTCCTCTGGTTAGTGTTTTCATGTTAGTGCAACCAGTTTTCTCTTAGGAGAGAATACAGCCCCTATTATTACAGAATCGCACTTCCAGGAGCAAAGGAGAACTAATGTTTGTCATGTGTCTTCTATGTTTACTGTAATCAGCATGATTTTTAAGTGAAAAGCCTGGATTTTATGTCTAATAGTTGATGTCATTATATTTAACAAGGCACTAACGATTCAATCAAAGATTCAGGACAAATCTTCCCATATTCCGTATGAAATTTAGGCAGCTACATTGAAGAAAACCTTAACATTTAGGTGTACAGTCTGTTGCAAAGCTTAATACAGAGAATCACATGCGGCACTTCCCAACCTAAAAATCCGTTCTCAGAGATTCTGATTTTAAAGATCTTGAGGAAAGCCAGAATTCTGTATGTTTAATAAATTATCCAGATGATGTGTACGTGTATGGCTTAAAATGATGCAGTATAAATACCTGAAGCCTATCCTTTATGTCTTTGTTTCAAAGCTCCAAATACAGCTCTATTTCAATAGCTCAAAGTCCTTCAGGCCATCATGTGTTATGGTAGTATAGAGATCTTAGGCTGTCTAGTTCTTTCATATGCAAATGTGTGAGTAAATGAAGGGCATGGTTCAGCCTTGCTATTCTGTGCTACCTTGAAACTCAGGGTCTGAATATTTGCAGGATGACTTAGGTGATCTGTAAGTTATCTATCACCTTATCAGTATATTACTTTTCAGTGCTTTCAGAGATAAGGTCCACACTATATAGAGTAGTTTCCTGGAATAGGAAGGGAATGGACACTTTACTTCTAGAAATAAATTATAATTATGGCAAGTCTAGATGACTATGTGGTAAGCAGAATAACAGCCCTCAAAGATGGCCATGCCTTAATCCCCAGAATTCGTAATAATGTTACACTATGTGGCAACAGTCTTTTTACAGATGTGATTAAGATTAAGGACTTAATCCCTAATTAAGGAGGATATTATTCTGGATTATCTGTGTAATCTCATGAGTCCCTAAAAGTAGAAGAGGGGATTAAAAGAGTGGGTCAGAGAGATAAGACAGAAGAGGCAGGAGAGATATGAGGGACTTTACCCACCATGGCTGACCGACTATAGCAAATGGTTGGCTAAAGGTAGGTGGCTATGAATCAAGGAACCCAGCAACCTCTAGAAGCTTGCAGGGATCTTCAGCTGACAGCCAGCAAGGAAATGGATACCTCAGTTCGCTGTGGTTTGAGGACCATAACGAATTGAGGTCTGGCAACAATCTGAATGCAGATCTAGTACCTTCATTATAACTTGCTAAGATCTGTTGGAATTCTGCCTTACAGACTGAGATAACAGAGTTGTGTTGTTATGAACCAATAAATTATATATATATATATTTTTTTTATGGCAGGAGCAGAAACGAAGTACAGGTGACCCTTTAAAACCACAGAGCATAGGGACACCTATCCCTCACGTAGTTGAAAACCCACCTATAATTTTTGTCTCCCCCAAAACCTAACTACTAATAGCCTAGTGTTGGTGGACCTCTTGCTAAAAACGTAAACATTCAATTAACACATATTTTGTATGTTATGTGTTTTCCATACAGCATTGTTACAATCAAGTAAGACGGAAAAAATAAAATGTTATTAAGTAAACCATTAGAAAATGACAGTTACACCGTTGTATCATATTTGTTGACAAAAATCCACGTGTCTGAGGACTTGCATAGTTCAAAACACTGCTGTTTAAGGATCAGCTGTAGAGTGAAGAAAAAAGGATGTGTTGAAATATTTGTATAATAAATGTTACCATTCAATTCTGAACGAACTTTTTATAACCTACCTGACAATTTCATGTCAGGTGGTGATACCATTTTTGAGAGGAACTGATTTCCACAGCACTATTCTTTTCCCCGTATGTAACCCTTAATCAAATTTCAATGGAATACATTAGGAAGATATGTTCATACTAGCATTTCAAGCCCATTGTAGTATGGCATATAAAGTGTTTCAGAGCATATAAGGCACTTATACAGATTAAGCCCATTCTTTGTGTGTGGTGGCTGAAGTTCTGAATTGCACTTTGTGGAGATAAAGGGTAAAAGCCTCCGAAGTCAAGTTGAAATTACATTCAAATTGAATGTCAGTGTATCATCTTTGCTTTACTTTTTTGGAATTCAAAGAAACTAATATACTCTCTAAACAATGCAATTTTCCCTTCCTTTATTGTGCTTTGAGAATTAAGCTTATTCTTTAGAAGCAAAATAATTTGGAAAATTTGTGTTGTATGGAGACGTTGTTTTTTACTCTTTGTAGATGTTGAATCATTCTCTCAGTCAGTTAAATAGAGTAGAATTATTCATCAAGCTTTCTCTTCAGTCCTGTACAACTCTGGTACTTATGCTTCAGAACATCTCTATTTTATTGTATATAAATGGAATACTGCTATTTATGCTGTGGCTCAATGCTCTGTACTTGCTAATGGTTAGAAACCAACTGGCAACATCCATAAGTTGAGAGTAAACTATTTGAGAAAGGACAAATATATTTTGTTATTTGGCTTGGCTGTTGGTTTGTCCTAAAATGATGCAAGTTAATCTAATTGTTCAGTAATTAACTCAGTTTTATATCAGCTGTAATTATTGTTATATGTGTAAATCATTGTTTTGAGAAAATAAGGCAATAGAATGAAAAAATCTGTTAGGAATGGTTAAGAACTTAAATTGCACTTTTTCTTTTTGTTTGAGAGATTTGGCTATTTTCAGCATATTTCAAAATGAAATCTTTTCATTTATAAACATTTTTTTACTTTCACTTGATAGTTACAGAATGAAACAAGGATACTTACTCTCACCCCTTTTATTTATCATTGTACCAGATGGCCTGACAAGAAATGAACTGAAATGGATAATAAAATTGGAAAAGAAACAAAACTGTCATTACACACTGATGCCATGAATGCCTACGTGGAAAATTCAAAAGTGGACAATTATTTAGAAATAATGCATAAATATACTAGTCTTCTAAATACCAGGTCAACGTACACAATTTCATCATATTTCTATATGCCAGTTATGAACAAATAAAAACCAAATTATTAATATCTCACTTATAATAGAATTTATCAATATCAAAAGATAGGCATACATTTCATGGAAGATGTGCAAAACTTCCATACTTAAAAAAAATCAGAAAACAGTAGTGGAAGAAATTAAAGAAGACCTGACCGAATGGGAAAAAATATATTCAAAGATTGGGAGACTGTATTTTAAAGATGCAAAGTCTCCACAAATTACTCAGTAGATCAAAACAATTTCAAAATCATCTTTGGGTGGATGGGACACCTGGGTGGCTCAGTCAGTCAAGCGTCTGACTCTTGATTTCAGCTCAGGCTGATTTCAGCTCTAGGTCATGATCTCATGGCTCATGAGTTCAAGCACCACATTAGGCTCTTTACTATCAGTGCAGAGCCTGCTTGGGATTCTCTCTCTCCTCTCTCTCTGCCCTGACCTCGCTCATGCACACTCTGTCTTACTCTCTCTCAAAATAAATAAATAAATAAATACATAAACTTAAAACAATCTTCTTTGGAGGAGAAGGCACAAATTTAAGAAAATAATTTCAAAGTATATTTGGAAAAGTCTACATCCCAGAGACATGGCAAATTTGAAGAAGGAAACTGGAACATTAAAATTACTTTCCTAGGCCCTATCAATACTAATATCTATTGTGCAGCTTTGGCACAAGGATGGACTAGGTGATCAATAGAAAGTAAAAGGGATTCTAAAAACACATATATTCCATTAGGTGATTTATATCAAAGGCGACACTGTGGGCAAAGTGTGAAAACTTTAATCATTGATGATGGATCAATTTTCCAAATGTATTTGGACCCTTAATTTATACCATACATGAAAATACATTCTAGATGAGTGGAGGGTCCAAATGTGTTGCCAGTACTTGATGTCTTCAGAATTTTATATTTTAGATATTCAAATAGGTGTGTAATATCATTTCATTTTAATATTAATTTTATTTTCCTCAATGACATTATGTTTAGCATCACTTCATGGGCTTGTCATTCATGTATATTCGTTTGTGAAGTGTCTTATAAAACTTTCACGAATTCTTTTCTTTTTTTTTTTTTTTAGAATTTTATTGTTTTACTTTTTTTTTTTTTTTAATGTTTTATTTATTTCTAGGGGAGAGAGAGAGAGAGAGACAGCGTCAGCAGGGGAGGGTCAGAGAGAGAGGGAGTCACAGACTGAAACCGGCTCCAGGCTCTGAGCTGGCAGTCACCACAGAGCCCGACGCGGGGCTCGAACCCACGAACTGCGAGATCATGACCCAAGCGAAAGTCGGACTCTTAACCGACTAAGCCACCCAGGCGCCCCATTCTTTTTTTAAATGAGTTGTATATTTTCTTATTTTGGTGAATCAAGAATGATTTGTATATTCAGGACACACATCCTTTGTAAGATACATGATTTGCATACATATTGTCCCCCTTGTAGCATGACTTTTATTCTTTTCACAGGTCTTTTAACAGGCAAACATTTTAATTGTGCTCAAGTCAAATTTATAGCTTTATATCTTTCATAGATCATGCTTAGTGTCATATTTAGGAGCTTTTTGCCTAAACCAAGATCATGAAGATTTTCTCCTATCTGTTCTTCTAAATGTTTAATAATTTTACGGTTTATATCTAATCTATTATTTATTTGAGTTAACTATATGAATAAGGCTATGAGGAATATCTTAAGATTCGTTGTTTTCCATTCTGATGTCCAATTTTTCCCACGCTACCTGAAAAACCTGTATTCTGTCCATTGAATTGTGTTTGCAATTTTTTTTTGAAAAAAACAATCATCCCATATGTTTGTGTTTCTTTGATAATATTGGGGTTTTTGGAGGTAAAACCCATAAATATGTGGGTCTCCCAAAGACTGTAGGCCCCAGGAGTTTCCCACTTTCATGTCCTTCACACTCAGCTTCCAGCAACTGTCAAAATTGCATGTTGGTAACCAAGTTATGACTCCATGGCTTCTTTTCCAGTTAAGCATATCCTGGCTTGTCTTTCAGAATTTGACTGTCTTTCTAGATTTCTAATAGCAGTTTGTTATGCAGACTCAGTTCTCTGGTCATCTAAGACGAGTCATTGATTTTCAGATTGTCCAGGTTTTTCTTGTTTTATGTATGGGACTGATAACTTCCAAGCTCTTTACATCTCTGAGCTGTGATCTAAAATCCCCACAGCCTTTTGTTTAGGTTGTACTTCATGGAAGGCTGGACTCACAGTGTAAGCTAGTATATGAGATATTTTAGCCTGTTTAAAGTCTAATTTGCTGATTACAATTGTGGCACCAACAGTGGGCTCTTTTAACTTCTATCCAAGTGAACCTTAACCAACAGGAAACTAAGTATTACAGCTTCCTCACTACACAATATAGATGCCTGTCTACCCAAGTAGCAAAGCTAGAGGAGTTTTAAAAATTGGGATGGATGGAGCTATCAATGTATCAACAGCATCCATGCATTTAAAAACTGGCATTTGAAGGAGCAAGTAGCTGGCTAGTATTTCAGCTTGTCATGAGAATCAATTGCTCTCTTAAATTCAACCCAGCATTTCAAACTAACTTCAAACTATTTTACTTGAGCAACGTTGCATCACCTTACTTACAACCGAGATTTATGGGCTTCAGGAAATTTAGTGAATAATCTGATAAGATAAGGGAAAACATATTTGTGTACAGGCTCAGGACCAAAAATGGGCATTTCTCAAACATCATAAGCAAAATGAATACATAAGAATTTCTGCACCAAAAAAAAAATATTGCCTCAACATCTCATGCGTATTTTATCCATTATATTGAAAATAGGTGTTCATTGTGTAATATAATTTTATATGGAAATGGTCTTATTTCTAGGCTCCTCATTAATCTAAGTGTCTACTTCCACAACAATTATTTTGATAATTCACTATTTTTATGACAGAGCAAGTCTTACCTGTTTACTCATTTGTTTTCAAAACATTTTCCAGTCATTTTTATCCATTTAGTGGGGGGAAGTAAACTTTAAAGCATCCTTTAAATTTAAAATAAAAGTTATACTGGGAGTACATTTAATTATGGATTAAAGAAGAATTGCTCTTAAATAATTCTAGAACTTTCTATACTAGAGAAACACATCTCACAGCTCTCTCTTGACTCAAGTTTTATTTTAGTTTCCTCAGTGTATGAGTCCTGCCTCTGTTTATTATGTTAGTTCTTGATCTGTTTTTTGATCAGGTAAAAGTATTTTTTAATGTCCTTGAGTATATACTTTTAGACTGAAATTCAAAGCGACTACATTTTATTTACTTGTGGATATGTCTAAAATGTGGTATATTTTTCTAAAAGTGGCATATTTAATAACTTATACTTAAAATACAAATTCCTTATGACATTTTTCCCTTTGTAAGGAGTCAATATATATTGGCTTTATTTCTCATTGTTTTTGCAATACAGCCTATCTGGAGTTCTATTTTGTCGATTTGACACATGTTGACTCCTTTCTTCTTCCTCCTCTTCTAGGATTTGAAATCCATCAATAATAGACTGTCAATCTTGTTTCCCTTGATTTTTTACTTTGTGAATATCTCTTAACCCTCCATTCGCACATTCTTTGTCCCATGGAGTTCAGACAAAAATCTTTCTAAATATTGCCTATGTACTTTTTTCTAAAAGATTTATCCGTTCCCTACTGTGTTCTTCCTGATTGTATTTTTCTTTCACAGGCACACAGTTTTCCTGGGGGTCAGAAATGGTTGTTATATTAGAAATATTAGGTCAATTTCTAAGGCTTTTAATCTTGGGCAAATTTCCTCATCCTCCTCTTGATATTTTCCTTTGTCTTCTCTGCATTTATACTGGAGCATGTAGGTTTATTGCTTTATAATAATTACATATAATTTTACCTGTGATATTTTACCATGAAAAACAAATTAGACACCCTTACTTTGTTCAGGAATGTTAAACCTTATTTAAAAACATCTTAATTTTATGAAAAAAAATGTTTTCAATCTCTTTCATATGTTATAATAATCAGGAAAGTAAAATCTTTGAATTCTGTTTATTTACAGTGATAACTAATAATGCCATTGAGTTTATTTGTATACATTCTGAAGTATGTCTTTTTGGGAGAACTGAAGATGATACTTACTGATTGCTGCACTTTCCATTTAGGAAAAGGCTGTGACATTAAATCACACTGTCATGTGAATTCAGCTATTATTAATATATCAGGAACCAGTACAATAAATTTCATTATTTTTTCTAAGATGATGAGATAGTCTAAATAGTCGAGTCAAACAACTAATGATTCTCTAACTATAAAATATTATTGTGAAAACTATATGTTAGTCCACTAAATTGAAATATTGTTTTCATCACGCAATGTATTTTTACATGGACTCGAATCTATTTTTGTCTCTGTGTTAATCTGTCAACTTTCACAACAATTGTTTTACAATCTCTCAATTGTGTGTCCCATTTCATACTCCCTCCGCTTATCTGTACTCCCCTCCACTCATCTAATAGTGCAAAGTGGTGATCTCTAAGGCCACTGCCCCACACAGGCCAGCTCTTGCAGCCTCATGCTGCAATGTTTTTTGTTTTTGTTTTTTGTGTGTGTTTGTTTTTTGTCTAGAAGCCAAGGGAAACCATCCAAGTAGCAACAAGGGGCAGCCTGAAAATCTTGAAAATTAAACTCCCAGAGGCAACAATCAATCAAATGGGACGGGGATTAGTGAATAAAGTGCATCTTATATCAGAGGGAGAATGCTGAGGTGCATGCTTCTTGGGTCCTCAGAGGATGCTCCACAGGACTGGGCACCATCTCCCACAGCAGCGGCCAGATCAGCGATGCATGCTTTGTCATCGTTTCCCTTTCCCTCTTTCCCTCTCCCCAGTGTCCCCTCCAGTTCCTGAAATTACTTCCAAAATAATATGCTTGCAACTAAATTCTTGTTTCAGGTCTGCTTGGGTGGAAACCAAAGTAAGATTGTTAGAATGGAAGGGGCCCAAGAAAGCCTTTGCTTAGAATGGGATTCTGACCTCGATCACTCAGAAGATCCTGGACAAAGAAACACAATTTACTCATAGAAGCAAAGGTGGTAATATGAGCTCTGGCATGTGGGAGCCTCACTACTCCTGTGACTTTTCCCTGTGCTGAATGGGAAGGGGCACAAAGAGAAGGGAGTGGCTTTGGATCATGTAGTATCTCTACTAATTGAGTGGCATGATGGTAATAGGAATTAAGATTGTGGAGTTGGCTCTTTTATTAATTTCCTTAAAAGCCTTGAAAAACACGAATGTCAAGCTAAAGTTAATAATTATCAACTCAGGGCACACTGTGAATCCTGAAGATCTCTGAGGAAGTGTTTATAGAGACATTTAACTCTTACAGATGGAATGCAAACAGTGATGAAGATTGGGTCTAGGATTTAATTATAATTTTAGAAGAACCTCAAAGACAAATAAATGTGTAGTTTCAAAAAATTCTTCACATTGAAGTTAGGGCCCTGATATAAAATAAAAACACAGAGTTGGGATGGAGACAGATGAGTAAATGAATTCCAGAAAGCTAACCTCTTAACTTCCTCTCCTAACCTATTCACCTAACCTCCTCCCTCCCCCGGAAAGCCAAAATAGACCCCTCCCAACTGCTGCTAGTGCTGAGAAGGTCTTCCATTACCTGCACATTGATCTCACAAGATAATGATTATTTCCCTGAAGATTCATGCCTGAATGTCATCAGTACTTCCAGATCAATAAATAGGGTCAGGTTTATGGATAGTCCCATCCAGAAACTATGTGAAAGGAAACAGCTATTTACTGATAGGTTTGCAAGATTCAGCTCATGTGTATGGGGGGGTGTCTGGGTTAAGAATGTTCTAGTAGAACTTAAGGGTATTAGACCAAGCCTTCTGAAGGAGGTGAGGGTGGAGAGCATTGCAAATCTGGATGGAGAAGAGTTTATTGCTTTCTTATGCCCTTTCCTGTGATCGGTGATTTAACATCCTTGGAAGGCCATGTGGAGAAAGTCCTAATAAGGCAATATGGGAATCGTAAGGGATCACTGGAAAGTGACATGTGCATCTTTGAGAAGCGCAGTTACTGTCCCCTGTAGGTCAGGGTTTCACTGTCACAGATGCTGATAAAAAACTAAGCTCTCTAAGGTCAGTGAGATTGACAGGATTCTAAATGAGCAGAATCCAGGTGGTGACACTTACCTGTCAGGGGCATGGTTGACATAATTACAGTCATTATTAGCAAAGTTGGGATGGCAATGAGCCTGGCCTGCAGAGATTTATGGCAATGTCTGATAGACCTTGCTTGGTGTTCCTATGGATCATATAGATGAGCAGCCAGCCAGTATTTATTACCTTGGACAGCCAGAGAAAACTTAAGTACCACTAAATGGAAGACTTATGTCATCTACTAAAATGGGAAATTGTGATTCTTTGCCCCGTTTCTAAGCTGAGCCAGTTCTCAAGTCCATGAAGCTCATTGACTGTAGATTGGCTGGTTCCCTCTGAAAGGACCCTGAAACATCTTTAAAAATATAAACAGTACATGCTCTCCCAAATCTTACCCAAATTTGTCTGGGGCCATTTGTCAGCTTGACTGCATGCTGGGGGAGGGGTGGGGGAAAGAATGTCAAGCTTTGTGAGAGCAGCTGAGACAGATAGGAGGGGGCCCCAAGCGCCAGCACATCCACGCGGTTAGAGTGCAGGCATATGGAGCTCGTGTGTAAACAGAACACTGGCTTGAATCTGTCTCACTGTGGGTCTTCTGTCATCATTACCCTGGCCCTCGACTACGTAATTGGGATGAATCTACTTAGCAGCTGGCAGAGCCCTTAAATTAATTTCCTTTCATGTGGAGTAAGGACAGTTACAGTAGAAAAAGCCAGTCCGAAGTCCCAGAAACTGCCGTCCCAGCCCCAGCCACGATGATAAAGTAGAGTAATCCCTCGTACCAGTGGAACTGCAGACAGTGAAACTCTCCGAGATAGAGCGTTCCTGTCCTATCTGTTCCATGGCCTCTGCAACTACCGCGTGGTCTTCTGTCATCTTCATCTAGATGTTGCTGCATTTGCCTCTGTTGTGCCAGCCTGGTGGTTCCTAAATCAGATCAGCAAGCAAAGCAGCAAATGTGAGAGTTTCAAATCCCTTCAGATAATGGAGCAAATGGTTGTTTGCTTTCCCCTGGGAAAGGATGCAAGGTTCTTCAGACTCCTCTCCTCCCATCACAGAGCGGTTCACAGAGCTCTGAGGGTCTGGAAATTTTGAAGAACACTGTGAAATCTGCTCACAGGAACCTGCCAAACAGGAAATGGCAAGGAGCCTGGATCTTCCAGAAGGACAATATTCTGGTGCTGGTGTGTCAGGGGAATTTAATGAGATTGGCTCTGCAAGGTATAGAAAAGCTGTAATGTTGTTACCAAGAGGAACGGCTGTCTGGGTGTAGCCAGAGCCTGGTAGCAGGATGCCTACAGGAATGGGCAGAAAATCTGATCCCATCTGGAAGCAAGAGGAAGGAGAGACTGTCTTCTCTCCCCACCAGGCATATAGTCTCTCTTCTGCAGTCCCTTTGGCGGAGCCAATCAGTGAACAAGCTGGCAAAACAGAAACGCGGATTTCTGGGTCCAGGGATAGTGTGTAATGGCTGGTTCTGAGCTAAGAGACAATGTCTTAATAACGACACAACCTTTGGTGGCAACTCGGTCATGGACAGTTTATTAACCTTCTCTGACTTTCACTGTCCCTACTTCTTCACGCTGGCCTTTTAGGATCACCGCCCAAATATACTGTCTGTACCCAGATCTCTGCCTTAGTTTCTGGTTATAGGATGGAACCTGCTATGCACTGAATGTCTGGGTCTCTTCAGGATTCATATTTTGAAATACTAAAGCCTTAATGTGAACGTGTTAGGAGGTGGGGTCCTTGGGAAGTAATTGTATCATGAGGGTGGAGTCCCCAGTGTGTGGGATTAGTGCCCTTATAAGAAGAAACCAGAGAACTTGCTTGAGGCAAAGCAAGAATATGAGAAGACAGCTGTCTATAAATCAGGAAACATGCTCGCACCGGGCACCTGATCTGCGACCACCCATGATCTTGGACCCCCCCACCCCCACCCCAGGATCCAGAACTGGGAGAAATAATTATTTGCTGCTTAAAAGCCACACAGTCTATGATTTGTTATAGTGACCTTAACTGAGAAACAACCCAAACTAACAAAATAACACAAAATAGTGATTCCTATTTAAAATATACACCATTGCATCAATCACATAAAAATCACAAAGAAAAGTTCAAAAAGAATGGTTCCTTGAATGATCTCCCATCACTTATGCCTTCTTTTTAAAAATTTTTAAATGTTTTATTTATTTTTGAGAGAGGCAGAGTGTGAGTGGGGTGGGGGGTGGGCGGAGAGAGGGAGACACAGAATCTGAAGCAGGCTCCAGGCTCCAGGCCGTCGGCACAGAGCCCAACGTGGGGCGCGAACTTATAAACTGTGAGATCATGACCTGAGCAAAGTCAGACACTTAATTGACCAAGCCACCAGGTGCTCCTCACTTATACCTTCTTATCTCAAGAGTCATCAGTCGGGTCACTTACGCCCTAGTTTGCCTGAAGAAATTTGCTGGGATGCAGTCTTGTATGATGTACAAACTCATCCCTTTTGAATTATGATTGATCAGTGGTTTTGTCAATTTCAAAATGCACTGTAATGACAGTAAACTCTAACCTTAGTATTACGGAGTCAAAACCTAACTCTGAGCTCAGAAAACCTTGCCAGCAAAGCACAAAGCTACTGTTGACCTTTGCCTTTTTTCATATTTTTCATTTTATAGAGACCTCATAGAAAAACATTTCATTTACTATGACATTTTTGAAGATTAAAAGTATAGTCAAAAAGCAGATTATCTTCAACTGATGTATTTAATTCTATACTGTAATTGCTCTTACACTCTATTATAAATGCCCACTCTCTTCTCTCTGAATCTACAATTCAATAGCTCAAAACTCTTAATGAGAAATAATCCACTTTGAATTGACTTTAGCTTTTGGGTGTCTTGGACTGATATATATATATATTTTTAATGGAGTTAGATTCCTATATTCTATAGGTGAAATTAAGTTTGCCTCTCAATTTATTGGATTCAATTCAGTTTAGTGCATTGGAATCTCCACAGTTTATTATAGCTTTACTAATTTGGCCTTTTAAAATGTGTATTTTCCATTTATAATTAAAAATGGAGGGGTTAAACCGTTCAAACTTTGAAAAAATATGTACTGATTGCCTGTCTCTAAGGGCTCTTATTCTGGGTCTCCGTTAATATTCTTTTTGGGCCAGAATTTTTACTTTCATAATGATTGTGATCTGCTTTTTAAAATTAAATTCATAAATAAGGAAAATATTACATTTTCCATTTTCATGTTCCAGTAATTTTTATGTAAAACATAACTTTCAAATATGATTTATATTAAATCTTAGTATGTGAATTTTATCAGGGAAGGTACTTTTGTCTGTTATTCACTGCTGATGTGTTAACATCTAAATTGAGATACAATATATGCTGAGAGCATAATAAACATACATTTAATAAATGAATCAGTCACCTGCCTATAAATGAAGATTTCTTTTTATAAAAAAAAGCTGCATTAGGCAGGTGGGTGGTGGAGTTAATAACATTTCTAAATTCTTGGTACATGTTTATCAACCTCTGAGAAGCTGCCTTGTATTTTATTTAATTATCTTCTTTACCTCATTCTCCTCTCCTAGTTTTTTTGGTGCCCAATCAATTTTTGTGGAATCAATCTAATCAAGATATTTTGTGTAATATATATGTTTTTTATTTATTTTTCCAGAAACATTTTTATTATTGAATTACAGTTGACATATCTATTTACATATATTTACATATATGTAAAGATATTTACATATCTTTAATTTCCATAAATCATGCATACATGTATATATACACATTTATCATGTGTTTCTTTTCTTCCCCACTAATTACCATCTTGCATTGGATCCAATCATGTTGCTATGTGTATATTCAATCCATTATTATTTCCTGCTAAATAATATTCCACATAAAATATATTCAGTCATTCAGAAAGAGGCATCATTAGCTTTTAATGAATCACAACAAAAACTAATCCTGCAATAATATCATGCTCAAATACTGTGTAGCCAAATTATTTTATGATAAAAGATTATAATTATTAGAGTATTAAAGTATTAGTGACATTATTTTCACTATCTTACTGTAAAATTAGAGCTTAAAGAGAAGATCACATTCCTCCCTCTGTGAGAATTTAATCAACATCACTTTTTCATTTATTTATGCTGTTTATTTTGTTTCTGCTTCTAGAGCATAAGAATATGGTAATTCTAATTAACTATAGTCTTGTATGATTTGAAAAAATATCTGTACAAAATAGAGGCTTGGTAATAAACAATTTCTGGAAAATTAAGAGACTACAGATACAGGCATCCAGTTACAGAATGAATAAGTCAGAGGAATGAAAGGCCAGCACAGGGATTACGGTCTAGGATATCGTAATAGCCATGTAGTGGAGACAGAGGGAAACTACACTTGTGGTAAGCATAGTAAACCTGTCAAATCACTAATGCTGAACACCTGAAATTAATATCACAGAGTATGTTAACTGTACTGGAATTAAAATAAAAATCTTAATAAAAAAAAATAGGGGTGCCTGTGAAGCTCAGTTGGTTAAGCGTCCACCTCTTGATTTCCACTCAAGTTATGATCTCACTCTTGGTGGGATGGAGCCCCAAGATGGGCTCCTTGCTGATGGTGCTGAGTCTTCTTGGGATTCTCTCTCTCCCTCTCTCTGTCCTTCCCCCACTGTCTCTCTCTCTCAAAATAAATAAAATAAACTTTTAAAAACGTAATAAACATTTTAAAAAGACAGAAATTCAGGAAGACAGATGAAAAATGATTTTGAGCTAAAGAAGGGTTTGGTTTTGGGAATGTTGGCTTTGAATTTTAGGTACATTTTAATATATAAACATACTCCAAAAAGGATCACTGAATGCCTGTATTTTGTGAGAGGCTGATGCTAGAATAATTGAAAGTAAAATACTTTATCAAAGCTTTTATCATTATATTGTAAATTTGGGGAATTGGAGCAAAATTGGAAGAGGCAGGATAGTCACACGTCTAATAAAAGGGAAGCATTAGAATAAGAGATTTTTTGACTTAATAGAGATGAACATATCAACCCTCATTATTTGTTAAGGAAAGTGGATTCATGTTTTTCTGTTTTCTTTTGTTTTGAATTTTCCACGCAAATATTCATAGGTCTCTCATTAGATATAAAATAGGAAAAAACAAACAAACAAACAAACAACAACCGAAGCTCTGAACAGGGAAAATCCAATCATGCATTTTTGTTTAACCTGTTGTGTTTGTTTTCTATTGCTGCTGTAATGAATTACCAAACATATAGTGGCTTAGAACAACAGTATTATCTTACAGTTTCAGAAGTCAGAAATCCTAAAGTCAAGAGTTCTGCAGAGCTATGTTCCTTCTTCAGGTCCCCTCCACCTCCCTTATTTCCTTAGCTCAGGACCTGAAACTCCATCTTCAAAGCCAGCAGCATGGCATTTCCCAAGCCTTCTCTTTGGCTCTAACCCTCCTGTCTCCCTTTCTGAGGACCCCTCTGCTTACATTGGGTCCATCAAGATAATCCATAATATTCTCCACATCTCAATATTGTTAACTTTATCATACTGCAGAGTCCCTTTGCCAAATGAAGTAACATATTCAGCAAGGATTCCTGGAATGAGGATGTGGACATCTTTGGGAGGTCATTCTTTACCCCATCACACCTGAAGGGGTTAGTTACGGTGTTATATAATTAACTTTATTCAATGTACATTGATTGTTCAATTTTCTGTCAAAAGTTTGTTTGTTCTAATAAGATCAGAAAAGAGCGGTTTTTGGGATATCTGGTAATAAATATTTATGAGACTACTATATACAGAAATTCATTTATTATTTATTGGCTCTTGTTGGGAAATTCCTCTAAATTCTATTTGTGTTGATTCATCTGTGCTTGCTAATTCATGGATAGCTAGTGAATAATTGTTGGATGTTTACAAAGTCCTTATGTTATTATTGCAAGGCAGATACAACCCCGGGGCCAATCTTCAGGTGTGCCTTAGGCTAGAGAAAAGGACTCAAGGTCAGTTTCCTCCAGTCTATTTTTAAGTGGTTATGAAAGCATAATCATGTGTGATCCTAGAAAAGAGAAAGTTTCCTACAGGGGTTTATTATGTTTAAACTAAATACTAAATCTCAATGTCTCCATGACAGGTTACTGAATTCTGCTCAGTTTTGCACAATACTTGTATTACATCTAGAAAGATGGTCTTCCTATCTTACTGTGACTACCAACCAGAGTCCCTATAATGGAGACATGATCCAGCCAACTTTTAAGTCCTTTCCCTCTGGGTTCCCACACCTTGCTATTTTCTGGTCACATCGTGCCCCTGGATATGCTTCGTCCCTGCATTCAGCCATGTCCCAGCTTCCATCTCTGTGCCCAAGCTCTTTACCTGGAAGGTGCATCCAACAGGTCTTGTGTGACTGTCTCTCATGTCCCTTGTGTCCCTTCTCCAGCCCTGCACGAGGGGTCATACATCCCCTTGCTGCCCTGGATAAAATAGCAGCGCCCATCTTCACAGTCCCTCTGGCCTTTGCCATAACTGCATTGTGTGTCTTTTTTTAATGTTTATTTATTTTTGACACAGAGAGCGAGAGAGAGTGTGAGCAGGGGAGTGCAAGAAAGAAAGGGAGACAGAGGATCAAAAGCAGGCTCTGCACTGAGAACAGAGAGCCCGATGTGTGGCTTGAACTCATGCATCATGAATAAGATCATGACCTGAGCTGAAGTAGGACACTTAACTGACTGAGCCACTCAGGTGCTCCTAAGTTTGCTGCTTTTTGATTAATATCTATATCCATACATCTACTACTTTGTATATTTATAGTCTTTACGACCCTGTTTTATTCACTGTTCCATCTCCAATGTCTACAAAAACCCCAACTATTGTTGATTGAATTCAGTTCTGTATTTATTCATCTTGCTTTGTATTAACACTGATCTCATTTAAAATGCTCTAGAATATTAACTCATCCACTTAGAACAATACTATGAGGTAGACACTCTCAGTATCTGCATTTCATTAATAAGAACATGAGCAAAGTGGTATTGAGGGACAATAGTGTAAAAACGAATACAAAAATGATCTTCTGTAAGCCTTTTGTGGTTTACAAGTATATTTTGATCTACTCTGTTATTTATATAGTACTTATTGTTACATGAAGAATTTTGCACAGTTCTATTTTTATATGTTTCTTGAAATAACTGTGTGCTATTACAAAGCATTTGAGAAGATGTCATTTAAAAGCCTGTGATAAACCTTGGGATGTTGGGCATTTGGTTCATTAATTACAACTGAGACTTTTAGACAGATTACTTGGCAAAGTTAAACTTGTCTTCTGTAGCAGTATACTTCTTGTTAGAGGTCTTGATCAGTGTCTCTGATCTCTAGAATAGTAAGGCAGGGACCTTACTAGTGTTGGTTGTTAGAAGAGAGAGTCCATTTAATTTTTACTCAGCTCCTTTTAGTTGCATCCTCAGCTGGGTGTTTTCTGTCATGAGACAATTTTATAAATTGCTTAAAAATAAATAACCAACTATTTAAGAGTGATTTTACCAGAAATGACCATAATGAAACTTTCCAATTATGATGACTGTAATATTTGATACATAAACGTAGCTTGTCTTTATTTTTCACTGGGTAATATTAAAAACAAAGCAAAATAAGACAAACAAAAAAAGGCCAAGTGACTGTATTTAGCGGTATCCTTTAATGGTGCCTTAACAATTACTCTCTTGCACACTCTGAATCAAGGATCGGAAATGTGAGTGAAAGTCTAGAGATGTGAAAAAGGAAACTTAAATTCATGAGCCAGTTTACAAATGCAATAGAGGTTGGTGAGATTTGTGGCAAACTGTAGAATGAAAGCCAGGACTCAATTATGGCAAAAAATTGTAATATTGAGAAATGGTCCTAGGATTATCAGATCTTCTCATATTTTTTTTCCAAATGAGACTTGAAATTAGGATTTTGGTGAGAAATAATTTATAAATCTAATAGGCACCCATTATCAAATGCTAAGTGATATAAGTGCTATCCAAACTGATTCACTGAAATAAAAAATAAAAAATCATCTGTAGAGTGAAAGGTCTTTGTAATTTGATTTTGAACATGGAATTATTTTTAAAGTGTAATTTGTGTCATATTTTAGTAAATATAGATTTTGGTTATATTTGCATAATACAACTCTGAACTAAGATAATATCAAAGAAGATGACAAACTAAAAATGACAAAGAAAAGGTAAATTATGATATTTTGACATTCTCTTTTAACAGAATTGCAGGAAAAAGTTCAAAGAATGTCATCACTTTTTATGATAGATTTTGGAAGACATAACTGAAGTCTTTCTCAATTTTCACAAGAACTTCTTGTGTTAAATCATCTGCTTTTAAAGTACTTACTGTGTTATTCTTATTGATTTTATCTTCCTCAACTATGTTTAGGGATAACATTCATCCTAATGATCAATAAGTTTCTGTATTTCAGTTAAAGGCGTGTTCCTAGATAAAAACATTTTCTTGATATATAGCAAGAAACAGTAAGTGATATTCAAGTTGCAAATTTTGTTAGTGGTCCGTACATTAGCGAATATTTTCATATCAGCCCAAATTTTCATGTTCAAAACATCCTCAGCATTGTATTGATCAAATAGTTAGTGCTTAATGAGGACCACATGACAATTATTTGAACTTTAACAATATGTTGACCAGTACTGACCAAACCATAGTAAATAACTATACTTCCTTCTTGGTCTCTTGACCTACCCACCTCCTTGCCCTCACAAAAACTAGAAAAATCACTGAAAAGAAAATGTGAGACCATGAGAAAGTTGAAAATCATCAGCAATTGTATATATATATGGATTATATTCACTCATCAATTATAAAGATTTTCAGAGTTGGCATGAACATAAAATCAGCTCAAGAGAATTCAAAATAGCTGTAAATAAAATTTAGCAAATGTTCATATTAACCATTCTTTGGCAAGGGTTGCATAAATTCACACAAAAATACAACAGAAACCTGAAGCAAACTCATCATTTATGGTAAAATCTTAGAAACCTTTTAACTAAAGTGAGGGGCAAGTCTGTCTTTTATCATTGCTAGTGTATTTATGTACTAAAACAGATAAATCTTGGGGCGCCTGGTTGGCTCAGTTGCTTAAGCGTCCGTCTTCGGCTCAGGTCATCATCTCATGGTTCATGGGTTTGAGCCCCGCCTCGGGTTCTGTGCTGACAGCTCAGTGCCTGAAGCCTGCTTTGGATTCTGTGTCTCCCTCTCTCTCTCTGCCCCTCCCCCACTCACCTCTGTCTCTCTCCCTCTCAAAAATAAACATTAAAAAAAACAGATAAACCTCAGCATTTAGTGACTTTAACAGAATTAAAGAATGTATATACTCTTTCTTTTTTTTTTTTTAGTGCCATAACATTTATTCTTGTCTAAAAAGAAGTAAGATGTAGAAAGATCATTAACAATTTTGAGAGATCCAGGAAATGGAACATAAGCAGTAATTAAAATATTTGGCTTTGAAATTCAGCTTGTTTTTTAAAATATTAATTAATTGATTGATTTTTTAATTTACATCCAAGTTAGTTAGCATATAGTGCAATAATGATTTCATGAGTAGATTCCTTAATGCCCCTAACCCATTTAGCCCATCCCCCCTCCCACAACCCCTCTGGTAACCCTCTGGTTTTCTCTATATTTAAGAGTCTCTTATGTTTTGTCCTCCTCCCTTTTTTTATATTATTTCTGCTTCCCTTCCCTTATGTTCGTCTGTTCTGTATCTTAAGTTCCTCATAAGAGTGAAGTCATATGATATCTGTCTTTCTCTGACTAATCCTCTGGTTTCTCTTCAGATAATATAAATCTTTCGCCTTTTACATACTCTTTCTATCCGAGGCCAGTGCACATTTTGGGGACGTTTGTTGCAGGAGGTCTTCATTCAGGAAAACTGTCAATGTTTTCATCACGTGGTTTCAACATATCCTAGAGTCTCATCCTCTTCTATACACCCTGGTCATTCCCTGCAGGTGAATATGGAAGAAAGCACCAGGAGAATTGTCTGGAGAGAACTGGCATCAGTCTCGGTGAAGAGCTGACCAGCCTCTTCCATAATCATTAACAGGTACCATTGCTCCTTTGCCTTTTGTCAATACCATTAAAAAGAAAGGGAATAAAAATTATCAATATTCCAGAGGAACCATTATCTAGTTGCTATACAAAGCTAATTTCCAACAACAGACCATTTAAGTGAATCTACTAATAAAACTAGCTATTAAAACTGAAAAGAGAGCTCACAAGGGTGACATGCAAAATCAAAATTAAAACTTATAGATAATTACTATGTAAAAGAAAAATTCATTTGTGTTAGTAATAAAATTACATAGTTGTATATAAACATGTATAAATGACTTTATAAGCAAAGGGTAAAATACAACTGAAGAATCGTAATACTCAGGTTTGTAAAGTGACATTTCCTATCTCTAATTTCAGTGTGGTCGTAATAACAGTTCTGAGAGGACTATTTTATGGAACACAAATGTGAAAATGTGTAAGGAAGAGAAAAGACAGGAGTAGCCAACTCTATTTTGGAATAAATGAAAGGAGGAGAGATTGATCATTAGTTAATTAACATTATTTATAGAGTTAAAGTAAGAACGATGATATCGGCATAGAAATTAATAAATGGATCCATCTTTTAATTAACTGATCATAATATTAGATAACATGAGCAGGCATGTGAATATCTTTGAAAAAAACATTTCAAATTGCCAGAGTGAAGAGAAATCATAAATGACTGATCTACAGTGAAAACTGAATTAGGGGCACCTGCGTGGTTCAGTCAGTTAAGCGTCCGACTTCATCTCAGGTCACGATGTTGCAGTTGGTGAGTTCGAGCCCCACGTTGGGCTTTCTGCTGACAGCTCAGAGTGGAACCTGCTTTGATTCTATGTATGTGTCTCTCTCTGTCCCTTCCCAGCTTGTGCTCTGTCTCTTGTCTCTCTTTCAACAATAAATAAAAACATTAAAAAATGTTTTTAAATCTGAATTAGGCTTTTAAAGTAAGAACATTTATAATATATATGTATATATACAATCAGATGAATTAAATTCATAAGTATAAAAACAAATACAATGTTGGCATTAGAAGTACTAGAAATATTAAAGAAGGTTTTATACATATATGTGTTTAGTACAGAGGACAATTTTGTTTAAAAGGAAAAAGTCAATAGGGAAACAAGGAATAAACCTGTTATATCCAAACAAAAATCAGTAACAAAAGTATCCTGCACACACACAAAAATACCATAAAGTTTCAAAGTCAAGGGGAAAACTAGGAGAAATATTTACATCATATAGATCAGATTAATAATATACATCTATAGCAAAAAGAACTTCTAAAAATAATATGAATAAAAATGCATAAAAATAGAACTAAGCAATCCAGAAAGGAGGAAATAAAATGACAAATACACCTGGGAAAAATGCTCAAACTAAATCATCACTGGAAAGCAAATTAGGAAATAATTAGATAATATTTTTTCAATTAAATTAGCTGAAATTCAAATCAAATTTTCATATTTAGGACCAACAACAGATTGAGAACTAGGTGCTCTCATATAATACAGGTGTGGATAGAAATTGGTACAATTTGATGGACATTCACACTGCAGCATGCCATTTACAGATTAAAATACGTAATGAAATAGACCTGGATGTAGAACTAAGAAAAGTTGGACACAATAAATTGTTAACTATAAAAAACAAGTTACAAAGTAACATACGCATGGCTCAGTCCCGTAAGAGTCTGACTTCAGGTCAGGTCATGATCCCATGGATTATGGGTTCAAGCCCTGTGTCAGGCTGTGTGCTGACAGCTCAGAGCCTGGAGCCTGCTTCAGATTCTGTGTCTCCCTCTCTCTCTGCCTTTACTCCACTCACTCTCTGTCTCTCAAAAATAAACATTAAAACATTTTTAAAGTAATACATACACTATGATAACTGCTAGTTTAAAAAAAAACCCTCACAAACACAACTATCTACTTTTTACATACACTCACAAACACACATACATACAAAGAAACTGATGACATTGATTATCTCTGTGATTGGCCTGTAACTGCTTTTGTCACAAGAGAGATTTAGCTTTTTTTAATTAAGTTTTTAACTAAAAACATATCGATATTTTCCTTAAATAATTGTAATTACACTTCAAGAAAACATTAAGCTAGAAATTTGAGAATTTTTAAATTAAATTTTTGTGAACCATTAACTCTCTGTTACATAGAATAAATCTTAGATGCATTGACTTGTATCTCTGAAGTTCAACTTGATCTTTAAGGTGATTTTGCAACAATGAATTCATTCTGTAACATGGTCTTACCTAGAATTTCTTCTACTTTATTTTTTCTGAGAGAGAGAGAAAAAGAGAGAGAAGAGAGAGAGAGAGCATGAGCAGGGGAGGGCCAGAGAGAGAGGAAGACACAGAATCTGAAACAGGCTCCAGGCTCTGAGCTGTCAGCACAGAGACTGACACAGGGCTTGAATCCACGAACCGTGAGATGACCTGAGCCAAAGTCGGACGTTTAACCAACTGAGCCACCCAAGCGCCCCAACCTAGGTTTTCTTCTATGACTCATTGCAAAGATTGAAGAGAGGTAAGATGTTTGCATATTTTCAAAATATTTATTAGTTAAGGTACTTATTAATCACCAAGGGAAAAGAGTAACTTTACAGTGGAAACATTGGCAGATACCACCTTAACCAAATGAGCAAGATTAACGTCCTCAGCAATCATGATGTGTTGGTATCATGTACTGTCAGATATGGCACATTGCATAGGGCACACGGACTCTGTGATGTTCTCTCAAATCCATATCCTGATCAGCTAATGAGAACATGTCAGACATACTCAAGCTGAAACATAGCTACAAAAATACCTGCCCCATACTGTTCAGCAATGTCAAGGTCATGGAAGACAAGGAAAGAATAAGGACTAGAAAAGACTGAGAAAGGGTGACTAGGAGCAGTGTGGGATACTGGAATGGATCCTGAAACAGAAAGGCAAAAAAGTAGAAAAAAAAAACCCAAAACAGAGAAATCCTATTGAAGTCTGTCATTTAGTTAATACCACTGTACCAATATTAATTTTTTAGTTTTGGCAATTGCGTGAGGTTCTGTAAGTGGCCAACATCAGGGAAAGGTCAATGAAAGTATACAGAACATCTCTGGACTGTTTTTGCAATTCTTCCAAAAGTCTCAAACTATTCCAAAATAAGAAGTAAAAATGTATGAACTTATAGAGCTCTTTAAGTAAATATTGATGGATTTCCTTTCTGAAAACAAAGACGAAATCTCAATTGAACTTAAAAAATTGGCTTAGAAAGATTTCTCGCACTGCTTATTTGGAGCACTGTTATTATTTAAGTTAAATCTGAAGAAAAGCCTGAGTTGGCCAAACTTGCTTTGGTTGGGAGTAAACCTGTAAAATGCAGGAGAAACCGTGAGGGCTGGAAACAAGTCATGGCCACTGTTCTCCTCTGTCCTGCTCTGTGTAGGACAAGTCTGGCAAATCAGTCAAGTCCACATGCCAATCGCAATTGCCTTGGCTCTGTCTGGGGCAACCATTTTTGACTTCCGCTCCAGAGCGCCATTTCTCTTCTGTACGCGACAAGAAAAGAACTAATCTTTGAATCAGTTCACTGGAGTTTAAGAGTAGCGTTTCTCACTGGTACACATAATTCAACGTTAATTTTCTGCCAGACCACGGTACTTCATCTACTTTATCAGCTCTTATGTAACTCACTCTAACAGATGGAAAATGTGGCCAAATGCAATTCCTATTTCCTTGGTTAAAAAATGTCTGTTAACAGCTCATTACATTGCTTTCCAACTCCACACATCAGAGCTACATCCCATTTGTGGCAAATACTTTTTTGTCAAAATCTCTACAGAATGTTTTACATTTGTCTAAAGCTGTGGCTGTTGTACTTAATTGGGTTGCACTCTTATTGGAAGAGATGGAGCTTAAAATCAATTTATTCTGCTCATTTAAACCTTGACCTCCTTTGCTTATAAAATCAAAGACAAAAAAAATACCCTCTGCATTACATTTGATAACTTTGTAGTTGTCGTGTTAAATTTTAATAATGTGAATTATTATGGCCAACAATGCCGAATGCACTTAGAATCAGTTGTAATTAATCAAATTTGCATAGTTAATGGAAGACTTTTTCAAACTACTGTTCCTCTTTCTCTTATTACAAAAATAGTAGTTTTCTTAAGAATCTAAAATTAATTGTGTTATTTTTTTTTTCCTTTTGGCAAGTCACAGGAAGCTAATTGGTTTAACATAAACTAGGAGGAAATTCTGTCATGAAAGGATTTGTCAGTGGCCCCTAAGAAGACTTGCATGTTTTGTGGTGACAGTCAGCTTAACACCACAGTCTTCATCCTGCTAATATGACCAAGAAGAGATCCTTTAACTTTATAAATTAGTGATAAGTTCCTGCCTTTTCGCCACTTATTCCACTGCACCCCACAAATTTTAGCTTCACCACCATAATTCATTCCCAGAAGCCCCGGACTCCAAGGTAATCCCTTATCCCTGCAAACATTCATTTCCACGCCCCTCCCCAAATGAGCCGCCTTCACATCTCTTAATCGCCAAGCATTCCACTGAGTCTGCAGGAAAGTCAATTACCCTTTTTATTTCTTCAACTTCTCTTCCTAACTACTATCTCTGATAGACTTATGGACTCAGCTATCCCTGTAAACATCTCCAGTGATGCTATTTATCTCCCATAATTCAGATTTCAAATGCCTGCAGATGGGAATGATATTTTCCTTGCCCTTAGCTGACAATTTAATATTCTCTTCCTTCTCTCTTTCTTATCAATATGACTTCTCTAACATTTTAGCAATTTCTTGGAAACCTACTCCTATATTTGATCATCACAGCTTATTTTCTTCACACAACCTGGCCCAATGATTCTCCATAGGGGTGGCTTAGAGGACATTCGGCAAAGTCTAGGGACAGGTTTTTGGTTGTCATAATGAGGGGCAAGCGGTGCTACAGGCATCTAGTGGGTAGAGGTCTGAGATGTCTCTAAACATCTGACGAAAAAAAAAAGTAACAACTACCCACAACAAAAACTATCTGACTAAAATGTCAGTGGTGTCAAGGCAGAGGGCTCTTGCTATAGACAGGATATTTCAAAATATTTTGCTCTACTCCTCAAAAACTTGCAGTGGCTCTTCGTCTCTCAGAGAGTTATATCACCATCTCTCTCATCTCTTGTAATATTCACACAAAGTCCATTCTTAGCTCAGAGCTTTCATACCTGCTGATCTTTGGCCTAGTTGGATGTATCTTTCTTTAAATCTCTGCTTCAATAATCTCCCTGAATAAATCGTGACCATGTTCAACAACAACCTTCTCAGAGCATCTTTATCCTGAGTAGTTACAGAGCCTCTCTGTTACTTGCTCTCCCTCAGGGCTGTCTAACGTCACCTCCCAAAGCTAGAAGATAATTTCTGTGAAGGCAAGGACTGTTTGTTTTCTTTTCACTTCTGTATTTTCAGAAAGTGATTAGAAACATATTGAATGCTTGATATGTATTTGTTAATGAAAAATTCTATTATTTAGTTTAATAGGTAATTTAGAAGACATAAAAAGTAGAATTTCCTGACTTAACAACACATTTCCTTTTCATAAGAACAAGATGACTATTTATTAACTGATACAGGAGGAAGTAAGTGACATGTGTGAGAATGCAAATATTTAGGGATTCAGAGAAACTGGAGTTGATTCTGGTTAAAATATGGAAAGTAGCACTATTGCAGTATTTTAGAAATGGTCTATTTCAGGATTATCTAGCCGAATAAGCTTCTTTTTGAAAAGAAGTCCTTTAGGCCAAACTATTTTGACTAATTTCTGATACTGATTTAACTCACTTCTATGGCTGAACTCTATATTCATTTGTCCCCCTCAGAGAGCTATAGAACTTTTGGCAAGAATAAAAATTTTATGAGGAAACAAATGTATGCTGCTGAAAGAATTGAGAGCATCTTCCTCCAAAATATGCCATTTGGGCATATTGATTATTTTATTCCATTAAAGGCATTTGAAAAACAATGGACAGAAGAAGGGAACTCTGACCTTCCTTTTCATTTTCAAAAACTGGGACTCTGCTCTGGAAAGTCTCTTCTCTCTACCAGGAAGAAGAAAAGACATTCTTGAAGCTGAAAAATCTGTATAAAGAAACCTTTTTAAACTCACCTTTATATTCTGGTGCCTTCATCACGACTGACTGCCTCTAACTCATACCCCTGTGTCTTGTCAAACCTTCTCGAATTTATTGTTTCTTTGGCTGAAAGGTATGCAAGCTTTCTTCTCCAATCACTGTCTCAAGTCTTCATTCTCCTGTGATGCCCTCTTGTATGTACAGGCATGTTGATAAAACTTGTATGCTTCTCCCTGTTAATCTGTTTTATATCAATGTAATTTGCAGGTTCAACCAGAGACCCTGAAAGGGTGAAGAATTTCTTCTCTCTTGCATTGCTATGATTTCTAATTCATTCCAATACCAATATGACTCTTCTTTTATACTAATTGATCTTATATTTCCCTGGACCTATTTCCCAGCTTCCACTTGGTGAGGCCCAGTGACCCACTGATGGCAGTGTCCTATAAATAGAAATAGATTTTATGACTCTTTGGAGATATCCTTCAAAAAGAATGTTAGTGCTTTTCCCTTCCACGTTTTATCTCCTTGCTGGCTGAAATGTGGATACAATGCCCACACAGAACCAACCATGTTGGAATGTGACTTCCTCTGGGGAATAGAGACATCTAGCACAGAAAAACAAAATGTAAGACACTAGAATCGATGACACAATGGAGAATCATGCTGTGGCTTCATGAGGTCTAGACTTCCGTATGGGAAATCACTGTGTTTCTCTTCTATTCAAGCAATTGACATTTTGGATTTCCTATTCATTGTAACTAACCTTGCCACTAATGCAAGGGGAAGAGTGAGACAATGTGAGCCCGAAGGCAGGTATGATGTCATATAAATGTGGAGTCTAAGTAATGAGTAGAAAAAAGTTATTAATGTATGTTCCTGAATTTTACTTGTACTTTCAAGAATTGTAGGGCTACAGAATTCCCAAGAACAAACTGAAGTTAAGATAAATTAGGAATCATTTTGATAGTAAATTATATATGGACTGACAAAGGTATGGATGATGTTACTGATGTTGGAGCTAGAGTTAGGGTGATTCTGAGGTTTGATGAATTTTAAAATGAGAGGAGGGAAAAGAGAAAGTCTTCATAACCAGGGAATGGTAGTATTAAAAAAGAAAGGGGTGGGTTTATATAAAAATTCCTGGGGGCACCGGGGTGGCTCAGGGGGTTAAGCATCTGACTCTTGATCTCTGCCCATGTCATGATCTCACGGTTCATGAGTTTGAGGCCCGCGTCAGTCTCTGTGCTGATCATGTGGAACCTACTTGGTGTTCTGTCTTCCTCTCTTTCTGTACCTCTCTTCCTTGCTTGCTCTCTAGATCTCTCTCAAAATAAATGAAAATAAACTTTAAAAAATTCCTGTATGTCACATTAAGTCTCAAATGTGTTTAGATAGCTTGACCTTGAAATCTCTAATATTTGTAAAATGCCACAATCAATGCTAAATGGCATATCACAAAGTTTTCTAACATTATTATGATTTTAAAATGACTATTATTTTCATGGAAAAAGTCATAGAAGAGGCAATTTCTAACTAATGAGAATAGGGAAGGTAATTTTCAGACTTAAATTGATTGGTTATTTTATAGCTTTTTCATCATATTTGTTATATAGTATAATAAATAGGGTTTTTGGCTCATTTTGTTGTATGCTAACACTAATTAGTAGATACATGAGTAGTTTACAAAGTTATGAGGAAAACTATGTAAGAGAATATCTACATTGATATAATATTTTGAAAATGTATAAATGATTAACACTATACTAGGTCAGAAATGGAACACTACTATATAAATATTATAGAACCAGTGTCCCATAAGAGAAAATTTTCAAAATTAATATTTAAAATATTTAAATTATTTAACTAGATATTGTAGTTATACTTTGGGCTTTCTGGTTACAACTTAGGTCAAATTTGTGTCAGATACTATGAGGTAATGTTGTGTTTTGTTAGACATGGTAGATAGTAGACTTATTCATGTAGTCACTCACCAACATCTACTGAGTGCTTACATTGTTTTCCATAACAGGATAGACTGAGATAGACTCTGAGGATATTAATTCTATATAAGTCTTAGCTATTGATTTCAAAGTACTCAGTGCTTTCTGAGATTCACTAACTGATGATTCAAGAACATTTTTTAAATTTTTTTAAAAAATTGATTTATTCTTGAAAAAGAGGCAGAGTACAAACAAGAGAAAGGCAGATAGAGAGAGGGAGACACAGAGTCCGAAGCAGGCTCTGGGCTCTTAACTGTCAGCACAAAGCCCAAGGCGAGGCAGGAACCACAGACCACAAGATCATGACGTGAGCTGAAGTTGGATGCTCAACTGACTAAGCCATCCAGGTACCCCAAGAAAAGGTATTCTGAAATTTAGGGGCACCTGGGTGGCTCAGTCGGTTAAGTGCCGGACCTCGGCTCAGGTCATGATCTCCCAGTTCGTGGGTTTGAGTCCCGCATCGGGCTCTGTGCTGACAGCTAGCTCAGAGCCTGGAGCCTGTTTCGGATTCTGTGTCTCCCCGCTCTACCCCTCTTCCACTCATGCTCTGTCTCTCTCTGTCTCTCAAAAATAAATAAAAATGTTTAAAAAATAAAAAAAGAAATATATAGCTTTTTATTGTTAATAGAACAAACAATAATTAAGCAGGATAGGACAGAATTATACATAGGGCACTTGGGTGGTTCAGTCGGTTAAGCATCTGACTTCAGTTCAGGTCATGATTTTGTGGTTGGTGGGCTCGAGCCCCGCATCGGATTCTGTGCTGACAGCTCAGAGCCTGGAGCCTGCTTCAGATTCTGTGTCTCCTTCTCTCTCTGTGCTTTCCCTGCTCACACTCTGTCTCTCAAAAATAAATAAAAATTAAATTAAAAAAGAATTATACAAAAGTAGAAGTCATATTGTTTAAGTCATGTGCTTATTTATTTGCCTTACTTTTACAAATTAACATAGTATTTACAAGGTTGTGTCACGGGCTCTGTGGCAGATACAAAACAGAGATATTTCAGATTTAGGGAAACATGACATGGTCTTCCTTAAAGCTGGCAAGATTTGAGCACAAAGTAAATGCCATAAAAATGTTACTTCCAAAATTACACGATATTTCATGGAGAGTGTGGTTTCAGATAGGACTTGAAGGTACTGAGATTTGTACATAATAAACTGATTGATGGGAACAGTGAGAATTGAACAGGGACTGAGAAGCCAAGAAAACTAAGGGAAACTTAGTAATTTGCATTGACTTGAGTAAGAAGCCTAAAGAAATAAATAAAAGAGGAGTCTGTGATAAATTAGGAACAGGTCATTGAAACCCTTAAATATCAGTCACTGAAGGGCCACAAATATTTTTCAGCAGCAAAGTGATTTTAAAAATCCTGTACTTTGGAAAATTAATCTGACAAAATTTGGAAAATAAGTATGTTTTGAAAGAATCTGAGAGTGAGATATGAAGGTAGAATGAGATATGTTGCTGAGGTAAATTCAACAGAACTTAGCAAGATACATAAATGTAAAAGATACATTAATGCATAATTCATATATAGAAGATGCACAGTTCGCTGACTCTTCTACTTTCAATAAACATTTGACCCAAACCCAGCTTTTTTATTTTCCTGTGGAAACTTCAAACAGTTAGAAAACCAGCTGCCTGCTTAAGTTTTACTCCCTCCATGGCTTTGCAGTTTAAAAATTCACGCTACGTCTTCTCATTTGCTCAGCACTAAGGTTTTTCTGTAAAATGGAGACAAAATTACAGTGAATAGCAACCCCTACCTACCACTCTTTCCTCCATACACTTACAGTATAAACTGTGAGAGAAACTCTCTCGACTTGGCAGGACTTTCCAGATTTAAATGTGTTTACCAACTTCAAGTTGATCATTGCTTTTCCAAGAAGCCAGTGAGACAGAATCACTGAGAAAACTCTCAATTATTGTCCTGAATTTTTATGTACCTTACACTTTATGCTTGGAGTACTGCTGATATTTTTCCAGTCCTCTGCTTCCCATTACCAAAATTTGCCTCTTGACCTTCTTTCTCAGAAGATTTTGCCTCTTAAGGACTATGCCCCATGACTACTCGACATTTTACTCTTCTTGACTCTGGTATCTTACTTTGTCCCTCCACTTCTTGACCTTTGCCATAAGTCTCTTATGAAAATTCACTGAGAGCTCCTAAGAGTGTCTTCAGTCTTGAAATATTCTCTTTTCTTTAATCTTACTGTCTAGGCTCAGCTGTAAGGTTTTTTTTTTTCCTTCTCTTTTCTCAATAATTTAGGACAACTGCTGACATTTATTTGGCCTGGCTTGCTAATGCACCAGATTACTAATGATGACTTCCCAATGCCATCACATTATAAATGATTTAGTAAACACACCTAGGTTAAGTATCTTCAAAACACTTGTGGGCACTTTTAAACACTAAGGATATATAAACATGATTAAAATATAATTGAATACCTCAAGAACAACAGTAGACAAGTTTAAACTTTAAAGAAACTATTTTAAATACAAAATGATATTTGTGAACAATTCATTCTTCTAACATTCATTGGAAGCCCTATGTGGTACAAGAAATGTACTAAAAGCAGGGCAAAGAATCAGCCAGTCACTCATTATCTACAGGAGTTGAGATCTTATGGAAAATACGATACATATGAATTCCAAACTTTCAGCTCAGTGGTTGTATTCTATTTTTTCACTGATGTGACCTAGAGAATATTTATATGGTTTTTCAGTAAAATTAGTTTATATTAAAGTAAAACAACAAAATGAATGTTTAAATTTTAACTTTGCATTTGAGTTGTTGATTTTTCTTCATAATCATTGTATTTCTTAAAATGTTATGTAGAACTTTGGCAACTGAATAGAAAAAAATCTCTCCTAAAGGGTTTTTCTTTTATCATAAATAAATTCAGGCAAAAAGGGTAACTTGTTAAAAGGAATATACATTGATGTGGATTGATAATCTACTGTATACTATTTGTGTCAATGACACTTGGAAAAGAAAAAATAATGATACAGTTTCTCTACTTAATGTCATTAAATACTAGCATCAGCAACAGACAAGTAATCAAGTAATTACCCTGAATGAAATTTTGATTGCCCTGAATTATGGAACCACATTTAAAATGATTTAATCTAGGGGCACCTGGGTGGCTTAGTCGGTTAAGCGTCTGACTTTCGCTTAGGTCATGATCTCGCGGTTCGTGGGTTCGAGCCCCACGTCAGGCTCTGGGCTGACTGCCAGCTCAGAGCCTGGAGCCTGTTTCAGTCTGTGACTCCCCCTGTCTCTGACCCTCCCCTGCTCACGCTCTCTCTCTCTCTCTCTCTCTCTCTCCTCTCTCTCTCCTCTCTCTCTCTCTCTCCTAGAAATAAGTAAAGCATTAAAAAAATTAAAAAAAATAAATAAAAAATAAAAAAATAAAATGATTTAATCTAGTTTTCACAAAAGTCTGGCATATTAAAAAAACAATTGTGTTTGGGGTGCCTGGTGGCTTAGGTGGTTAAGCGTCCAACTCTTAGTTTCAGTTCAGGTCATGATTGCACAGTTCATGAGTTTGAGCCCCATGTTGGGCTCTAGGCTATCAGTGTGGAGCCTACTTGGGATGTTCTCTCTCTCTCTCTCTCCCTCTCTCTCTCTCTTTCTGCCTTTCCCCTGCTCACTCTCTTTCTCTCTAAAAACAAATAAATTTATTTATAAAAAGTATTAAATTGTCTCTTTTCCTTAATTCTTTCAAAATGAATAAATTTGCTAACAAGTAGATAAGAACTTATTTGAACTTAATGTAGCTCAAATGGATTATTTAAACACAAAAATAGAAATAGATATCTTCTTTCCTAATCATCAAGATTTTATATATAGCAAAGTCAAGTCTTTGTCTTCTCATTTGTGTGGTCGTAAATGATGTGGAGACAATCTGCAAAATCACAAACCTATATTTGTGTAAAAATGTACACACAGGAGGAGTGCATACTGCTAAGTAACACCAATGTCTTTTCTTCTGAACCTAATATGATGGCACTTCTGACAAGGAGATACCAAGTGACCACAATGCTGCATCATAGGGTAAGGTAGCTCAGCCTCCATGCTTTCTGAGATGGATCTAAGAGCATAGGGGTTGGGCAGAAGAGAGGCAGAGGCACAGTAAACCAGGCTGCTGTGTTCATCCAACTTTGTTACAGTGGTATCACTCCTTCAGCTCATGCTATGAATGTCCATGTGGGCTTCCCAGCTGATTGAGGAGAAAAGACTTTGAGACTAGCTGATAGATGAATCTGGTATATAGTTACAAGTTCAAAACATAACACTGCTAAACTAAATCTCAGTCAGTAAATACTCCCAAGGACAAGGCTTCTGGAGGTCTATCTGCCATCTACTCCATGTAAAAAGAATGAGGCCTCAGGTAACAACATATGTATTGTGTTACATGACTTCAGTGACTGAAGTCATGGCTACATGGTCCGAGATCCAGAAAAAGAAAATAGAAAGATGAGACCTGGGTGTCTGGGTTAGAAGATGTTATCTATAAGGATGGGTGCTGTGTTAATACACATCATGAAGCATCCATTATAAAAAGAGGCACTAATTAACAATCAAGTAGACAGAATGACTTGGCCAGTTGATGTCATGGTCCAATCTTGTGCTGTAATAATAGGTAGAGAAATGGAGTTCCATGGGGCCAAGAATGGAAGCTAAGCATGAGCCCAAACAGCATGGGCTCCCACTCATGAGAGTGGGCTGGGCTAGCCACAACTCTTATACCTATATAGATGGCTGGTAACCCGGTAATACTGACCCTCTCACCTGGCAACTTCTCAGGAGGAACCCCACTAGCACCTTAAGGACAAATCAGTCACAATGGGTTCCTTCCATCCTAAACGTGGCAGCAATTCATCTTGATTGGAATTGCTCATTTACCAGGAGTTAATTTGTCTTTCCTATCCACAGGGACTCAGCCAGCAAGCACTAGCACCAGTGGTCGACAGAGTGCTTGATACTCCAGCAAGGCTTATGGTAGGACATCATCGTGGACAATAAAATTAAACTTTACAGCAAAGGAAGTGTGGTGTTGATTATATCACTGTGGAACCTACTGGCCCCAGCACATATGACACACCATCTGCCATGTGAGTAAGCAGAATGGCCTCGTGAAGATGTATTGAGGTGCCAGATTGGGGAGGATGCCCCACATATACAGTTTCATCCTTTAGAACATAGCATGCACCTTAAGTCGCTGAGCATTATTTCATACTATTCCACCTAAACAGAATACGTGGGTCTGGAAAATAAGGAGTGGAAATCCTGATCTTATTTATCACCACTCTCAATAAACCACTTGGGAAATCTGTGCATTCTGTCTCTGCCACTTCAGACTTTGGGGGTCTACAAGTCCTGGCTCTTAAAAATAGAGAACCCCCACTGGGAGTAAGAGTCCTACTAAACATTAAACTGCAGCTACCAGGTCACTTTAAGCGAGCTGTGTCCAGTAAGGAGATAAAGAAAGAAGTCATGAATCTGGCAGGATTATTTGTCCCTGGTCATCAGGAAGAAATGCAGCTACTGTTACTGAATAGGTTAGGGGAGAATGTTTTGGAATGCTGGTACTTCACTACCTTGTCCTCTGCCCAATTTTTATTGTGAATGGTTCAGAAAGCAGCCATAACCTGAGAAAATCTTGTTAGTCAGGGGATCTGACACCCGAGGAATAAAGGACTGGGTCACTCCATCAGGACAATCACTCTAACTGGTGGAAAGTGTGAGCCATCTAGAATGGATGATAAAAGAAGGAGCTGATAAGGAGCAGTGGAAGGTTCTTGACAATCTGGAGATTTGGGGGTCTTTGGTTGACCCGCTCATTGTTTCTTGTACATTATTCCAGGAGGAAAGACCGAGCAGAAGTAAGTTTTCATTCAGACTGAGTAGATTTAATAGTTGGATTTGTGCAGGGTAAGGAAAGACTGCAATGGATGTCGTGGTACTCTACTGAGATCCCTCTTTTCAGGAGGAAGCACTCATTCCCCAGTAGTGGGGGAATATGCAGCTCACAATCCAGTATTATCTGGAATGGCCTTGGGCAGAAAGAAGATGCATTGTTGAAGTGGTAGGTTGGAGGGCGCTCACATCTAATGCCTGGGTGATATGAGGGTACAAAGGCCTGGCCCCTGTCTCCAGGGCCGTTTCAAATGGCCATGTTGGATGTAGTGCTATAAATTTTTTCATACAAGTCTTTGTGTGGCTACATATTTTAACTTTTCTGGAGTAATACTTAACATTGGATTACTGGACCATGCTATAATTTATGTTTAAATTTATAAGAAATGATCAAACTTGATTTTAATTTAACTTGGATAAATAGCTTGAACAATATCCATAGGCTGAAAGCTTCAAAATATTTCTAAGATTCTAGGTATTTACCCCAAAATTATAAGATATGAATTCAGAGAGATACACGTACCTTGATGTTTATAGCAGCAATATCTAAAACAGTCAAATGATGGAAACAGCCCAGCGTCCGTAGACTGATGAATTGATAAAGAAGAGGTTTTATATATATATAAAAGTACCAGCTATTGTATGGAAGTGGTGAATCACTATATTGTACTCCTGAAACTAATATTACACTGTATGTTAACTCACTGGAATTTAAGTATAAACCAAAAAACCCAAAATATTTATAAGAGAGATTGAAGAAGAGATATTTAGTATGCTAATAGATCAAATGGCTCAATATTGTTCTGATGTCAATTTTGCAAAACTGATGTAATGGAAAGTTGATTCAACATAATACAATTATAATCCAATCAGGCTTCCCCCCCCCCCTATGGTTCAACATGGTGGCTAGAAAGCACTTTGCAGTTGCAATCTTTAGCTATATGGTTCTTTAAAGAACAGTGTTCTTATGCTCTTCCAGATGGCCTGCTTTTTCCCCATCCCAGTTGAAGGTAACTTAAACACCTTGGAGAGAACTTAAAAAAAAGTCAAGAAAATTCCTGTTCTTGCTACAACCTCTCATGACTCTCAACCTTAGGCCTGCCTGTGGGGAGATGGGCTCCCAAAACATCATGTATGGAGGAGCTCTAGAAAGTATATGGTGTGGCTTACTCCCCTGAACATATCAAGAGAAACACAAATGAAGTCCTTTTCAAAAATATGTGGGAATGATATTATTGAGTAGTAAAGAAAACTGAATAGATACACTTAGTGGAATTTCCTGGTTCCTTGAAGCCAATTCTTGTATAAAGATGTAACGGGTTTGTGTACTAAAGCATTTGGTGCTGAGGAAACTGGCCTTCTCATTGTATCATGGAATTGGAAATTGGAAGGAAGGGCCTATAATGTGCATACATTTCAGGATCAGTAGCAAATGGTGAGACCACAAATTGCAGCAGTAATGCCGCCAGATTGTGTCTCCAGATATAACCAGTCAAACCTTACTTGTCACCAGGCCACGGAGCCCACTAGTGAATCTGGTAGAAAAGCATGAGCTAGGGACACATTTTCATCCCTCACCATGAGGCCCCCATATCCTGGAGCACCACCTTGAAGACAGACCTTCAGGCACATGATATGCTGAAAAAGTGAGAAGGGATTCAAGTGTTTTCAAAAACACTGAGATACCCTCAGAAACCATTAAAAATATTGCATCTGACCAACATTTCCTAATTGAAATAAATTCTCCTTTGCTTTTTATCTTCTGACTTCCCAGTCATACTGGGACTTAACAAGGAAATCAGATCACCAGGGACTTAAAAAATAAAAGATTAAAAATCCACAGGAAATGAAGAATTATATGTTCTTTAATTGAAAATATTTTGACCAATAAAAGAAAACTAGGCCTTGACTATTCTGCATATTTTTCCCCCTGCACAATTGATTAAAGAATGTTTTTCTGACCAATGCTTGAAGCTCAGATCAACCAATGGAATAAGTAACAAATATGAAAAAAAAACTGTTTTTAGTTTTTTGTTTGTTTTTCAAATTTATTTAATTATTTTGAGAGAGACAGAGATAGTGCAGGTGGGGGAGAGGCAGAGAATGAGGCAGACAGAGAATCCCAAGCAGGTTCCTCACTGTCAGTACAGAGCTGATGTGGGGCTTGAACCCATGAAGTCATGAGATCATGACCCAAGTGGAAACCAAGATCTGGACGCTTAACCAACTGAGCCACCCAGGCCTCCTGAACTAAACTTTTTTAATGAAGCTTCTGTAGCAGGAAACAGGTAGGAAATTTACTTCACCCTTATTTTCTTCCAGTAAGTTAATTCATAAAGAAGGCCAATGTGACCTTGTAACAGTTTCAAAAATTCAAAACAAGTTGCCTTGTACTGTAAGGACACAAGTCTAAAACCATACAAACTCCATGACAGGCCTTAAGTTTCTCCTCTAAACTAGAAGGCCTACGTTTCAGTCCCTCTGGAACTATCAGGCAGCTACACACTGCCCAAGGCAGAAGAAACTGCCCACCACTTCACTCCACCCCACTACCTTGGCAACGCCCAATCAAGAAAGGCCAGCAACTGGGGCGCCTGGGTGACTTAGTCGGTTAAGCGTCCGACTTTCGACTTTCGCTTAGGTCATGATCTCGCGGTTCGTGGGTTCGAGCCCCGCGTCGGGCTCTGTGCTGACTGCCAGCTCAGAGCCTGGAGCCTGTTCAGTCTGTGACTCCCTCTCTCTCTGACCCTCCCCTGCTCACACTGTCTCTCTCTCTCTCTCTCTCCTAGAAATAAATAAAACATAAAAAAAAAATTAAAAAAAAAAAAAAAAAGAAAGAAAGGCCAGCAACTATAGATAAATCTTAGCTGCCTAAGGTAAAAGTTAACCCATTAGTCTATGGTTGGTTGAATTTAAGAGTACTCTAAATGTTGTAATTGGCTCCCGCCAAAAGTAATAGATACTCTGGATAATATGTATGGTTAAACCCGCTGTCAACAATGCTGTATAATTACGATTGGATCACTGTTTTCACATCACAACTTCTGTAACTCCCCTGTCACAAACCTTATAAAAACCCCACTCTGTCTTTGTTCTGGGCTCTCAGCATGGATCCACGGCACTGGTGAAGTCTGTGAGCCCGAGCTCGAGCCGGTAATAAAGCCCTTTGCCTTTGCATGCGTGACTCGGTCTCCCTGGTGGTCTCTGGTTGGTGAGGATACCGCGATCTGGGTATAACAGTACCTTGTAACAGTGAATCCTGCATTCTTTATTTTCCAAGCTAGGATTTTTTTTTTTTAACAGAAGAGACATTTTTTAAGTTTATTTATTCATTTTGAGAGAGAAGGAGAGCTCGAGGGAGCACAGAGAGAGAGAGGGAGTGAAAGGATCCCAAGCAGGCTCTATACCGTCAGCACAGAGTCCAACGTGGGGCTCGAACTCAAGAACAGTTGAGATCATGACCTGAGCAGAAATTGAGAGTTGGATGCTGAACCCGCTGAGTCACCCAGATGTCCTGGATTTTTTTTTAACTGAGTATTTTTATTTTGGTTGTGATAAAACATCACAGTACTTTTTTTTTTTTTTTGAGCCATTTCTAGTTTTGAGTAGTTTAAATTATCATATTGTCTTGAACAAAGGTTATATTTGCAATCTGCATTGGAAAGCAGAGTTTTCTTAGAACTAAAGACATTGATATACAATAGCGTATTAACACTGCCAAATAGATGACACCAATTACATTGATTATAAAGGTCACTTGAATGGTTCTCTAGTTAGCTCAGGAAGCATACGATTTCCCAACACAATTCTTTTTAACATTGTTAGTCCTGAAGTATTGTCAATTTTATTTAAAATGGAATAGTATATTGAGAATGCCTTTGACACAGAGCATGTGAATTTTTGAAATGCACCTTGAGGTATTTAATGAGAATTTCACCAAAGATTCATGGATGTTAATTGTTAATGTTGAACATAAGTTATTATCCCTCTACAATAGAGTTATTCATGTTTCATTTTTTCCTTTCATACTGAGTTTTATCTTGCACTGTATATAGTCAACGGTGTAAGTAACCTAAAGAAATATTTTTGATATATATTGAATAAAGAAATTAAACTAATTATGGGGTGCCTGGGTGGCTCAGTCGGTTAAGCGTCCGACTTCATCTCAGGTCATGATCTCACGGTTTGTGGGTTTGAGCCCTGCATTGGGCTCCGCTCACAGCTAGCTCAGAGCCTGGAGCCTGCTTCTGATTCTGTGACTCTCTCTCTCTCTCTGACCCTCCCCTGCTCACGCTGTCTGTCTCTCTCTCTCAAAAAAATAAATTTAAAAAAAAATTAAAAAAAAGAAATTAAACTAATTTTAATAAAACCTTATCTCCTTATTACTTCAGGCTTAGAGTGGAACATAGCATTGAATACATCAATTTGCATATAAGATATTAGAGAGGATTTTAAGAGTTAGCATCAAACTTTAAACTGTAATCTTTCCCACTTACAAGTGCTTAACTTTTACAGCACATTACCTCATTTTATGGAAACTGATGAAATTAAGTGAATGCTATGTATTTCCATTAAGTAAGATAATGTGCCTGAAAATAATACTATCAAATAGTTTTTCATAGTGTAATTTTTTTTACTGCCTTTTGTTTGCAATCCCCTTTTAAGACTTTAAATGGGATTTGGTTCCCTACTAATATTATCCTTTTCAATTGGAAAAGAGTAGCTTTTCCCCACCCTGTGTTTCTAATGGAGCTTGAAATTAACATTGTGCTTTTGTTGTAATTTACTTTTTGTTATTGTGGGCTGAAAATTGGAAAATGTTCATAGGGTTTTTGGAAAACATTGCTTAGGGTTAAAGTGTGTCAACCAAAGGAGCGGATTTTGTTTTTTGAAAGGCTAAACACTGTGAACAGATTGTGACTTTGATTTTATCAAATTATTTTAATTAATTTCTTCATAGATGAAATGTAAGTGACAGCCAGAAAGCCGTGAATATGTTGGTCACTTAACTAATCTTTGGGCGAATTCCTCTTCATTACGATGAACAGGGAGCCCTTAAATTAAAAGGGAAATGATTCCATTCTCATTTCTCTCTTCAGTTATTTTGCCTCTGTCTTCAGAAGCTAATCTTCTCCACTGGCTGCGTTGAGGCTGTGGTTTATAGGATTTTGATTAGTGTGTACTTAAGCCTGCACAGAAGCAAAGAGACAAATATCTGTGAGTGTCTACGCGATGAGAAACCTCCATTTTTCTTTCACCTGTATTGAAACTCCTAATTTCTCCACCTCTTCTCCTGGCTGGAAGGTGAAATAAAACTCACTCCTTAGTATGGAGATTCTGGTCTATTCTCGGCTGTGTATTACTACATTGTAACGTTTAAAACTCAGTAGATAGGAAGGAAAAGTTCGTAATGTCAGTGACTGATTTATTCTGCTTCTATTAGGAAATGTGTTGGGGGGCCTCCGATTTTAGCTAAAGGTTGTTAAGTATAGCTTTAATCAATCTAAAGAAATGTCCTTCGTTCTGGGTGCACATTAAAACAACTTGAAACATCAGTAAATACTCATGCCTAAATTCCACTGATTGAAAAAAACCTAAGGATAATAGGTATGTCATAGGGTGGACCATGACATGATGTGTGCATGCGTGTATGTGTGTATGTGTATATATAGATAGGTAGATAGATAGATAGATGCAGGTATTATTGCTATTACATAGAAAGCTTGGAGAATTTCTGACACAAAATGTTAATTATTTTCTAAGCATTTAAAGGAACCTTACTGAATGCTTGGCTGAATGTCTATGGATCTTGGTGGTAAAGTAGAAAGCCCCCATTTTGCCTATTTGGTAAAAATCTTGCCTACTCTTCTGATCTAGATGTTTGTAAAGTTGGAATGGCTACATCCATCCTTGACTTGAAATGGGCACAAGATTTCTTGAGAGGACTGTGGTTAGATCTCTGACATTTTGGGAACTTAACAATGGTCTATGGGGACATAGGCAGCAGTTCTGTTACACTTAACATTGCCAACAAGACTGAGAACATTACTTTCGTCTTTTAAATTTACTTTGAACATTGATTCTGAGAAGACCTTTATCTGTGGCACTTTGTACACTTTGATAGAATCTGTACGTAATATCTTTTGAAACATTAAATAAGGCCAAATTTTCAAGTAAATTTTGCCTGATGGTTTTAACAGCTGCTCATTCACTACTGACATGGTATTTGAATCCAAGGGGGTGATGATCAATAAACTAATTATAATGAAGGTGTAGAGGTTCCAAAGTTAAGTTTGTGTCTTGGCAAGGCCCAAACTGAAGTTATCTACTCTGACCTTCTCACTGTGCTAAGGAAGTGGAAATTGATCCAAGTGTCATTGTGTTGCTTGCTAGCATGCCTGTGCTATATATATAGATAGGGTGACAGTAGAGGCGCTATCCTGATGGCTACAGGTAAAGAGCAGCCAGGTCATTAGACAGAACATGAATATACATATACGAGAAGGTACACAGTCACACTTTGTTTCTTCTTCATTAGGAATACCCTCCTCCTTTTCCACCAGCCTTGCTTATTATTATTTTTTTCATAACTATATTAATGACTCTTCTAGATAAGTTTGATCTAGATAACTCTTTCCAACTATATCTTTTAATTGATTATTCTGGTAACTTTGGAATGCCTTCCTACAGAAGAAAACAGCTGTATAATCCAAATATAAAATATGCTTAATTAATTAATTAATTAATTGTAAATTTCTCTCTTAGTAGATGGAAGAAAGATTGAAAAGTAAAGATTGCAGGTCATCTGTTGTTAAGACATAGTGTGCTGCTTGCACTTTGTATTGAATACAAGTCTAATAAGAGTGTCAAGGGAATATTGTAGAAAGAATGTACAAATTTGAGGTCCAAGCACTTCTATGCAGTTTTGCCATCTTTATTGTAGCAATCTAATGTCCTCCGATACCAAGTATCTAATCTTCAAAATAAGCTTCTTAGGCTCACGTAATGCCCTCTTGTGTGTTAGGTGCTATTTCCCTGTGATTAGTTCTAGATTGTCTACGAGGCCATATACAATTATACATTGGTGCGTATACATCACATGTCAGATTGTGATGCCCACCAGGAAATAGGCAGGCTTAGTTTTGAAACTTTAGCTCTAATTTGTTAACTAACAACTTAAACTTGAAGCTCAAAATATTGTTGACAAAGAAAGTATGTGTTTTCTAATGATTCTGTAGTCACAAAAGAAATATGTTCTCTCGTGGCTCTGGAGACTAGAAGTCTGAAATCAAAGTGTCAGGGCCATGTTTCTTCTGAAGACTCTGGGAGAAGATATTTTCTTTCATCTTCCAGCTTCTGGGAGCTCCAGACTTTCCTGGGCTCTGGCAGTATCATCCCAATCTCTGCTTTCCTCATCATCGGACATCATTCCTGTAGATCTTTGCCTCTGCTCCACTCCTTACAAGGATATTGGCCATATTGGATTAGGAGCCAACTAGTCAGTAGGACCTCATGTTAACTTGATTACATCTCAAGGACCCTATTTCCACAAAATTGCTTTCATAGGTATTGTAGATTAGCACTTCAACTATCTTCTCTGGGGACACACTTCAACCTATAACTATGTTTCTCTACTTTTTTATATTATTTTTATAACAAAAGTTTTCAATATTTGCCTATTGAAACAAATTTGAATTTTTATTTTTTATTTTTTATTTTTTTTTAATTTTTTTAATCTTTTATTTATTTCCAGGAGAGAGAGACAGCGTGAGCAGGGGAGGGTCAGAGAGAGAGGGAGTCACAGACTGAAACAGGCTCAGGCTCTGAGCTGGCAGTCAGCACAGAGCCCGACGCGGGGCCCGAGCCCATGAACCGCGAGATCATGACCTAAGCGAAAGTCGGACGCTTAACCGACTAAGCCACCCAGGCGCCCCAAATTTGAATTTTTAAATCCTGTTTCAGAGTATAATGAAAGATGGAGACTTCTGTCTATAATGTTAAGTAGTTATTAGCATTACGAGGTTAATGCTTTTGTTTTTATTTTTCTTACTCAGAAGAACCATTCTCATATCTACTTATGGAACGCCTGACATAATAATGTATTTTAATTCACATGGAAGTTTCTAATTAACATAAAACAGTTTGACTTAGATTGAATTTACAACCAATTGAGAAACATTATGAGTTTTTATTTTGACAAATTAATACCTTTGACATCTTCCATAAATGACATTGCATCATCAGAAAATCTTTAAAAGTATTATTAGAAAGAAATTGACTGGAAATCTCTCAAAAATTCAAACATGTAATTGAAGATTATGCATTAATCAGAATGATTCTTTCCAAAATAAATACAAATTTAAAAGTTTATATCTATTTATGGTATTCTTTTAGGTCTTAAATATATGTACAGAAATAGTGTACATCCATTTGGAGATAGTGTAATATGAAGCCTCATTTATGTTAAGGATATATACGTAATTTATTAGGCTTTTACTTATGATTGAGACCTTATGTTTACCTGGCATTATGCTTTTGCTACAAGCTATATTCCAGAAACTGAGTATAATCTTAAGCATTTTTACATGTCTTTTAGACAATATAATACAACATAAAGTCTTTGCAGTCCAGAGCACTAAAAAATATAGTTCTCAGTTATTTAGGGGAACCTCTTTTATGCTAATGCCACAAACTTTTTGAAAATGTAGCATAATATAAATTCTCGGGGCACATAAGTATTCTAACAAAAATATGTTATTATAACATTTATATTAATAAGTGATATAATTTATCAAATAGACAAAATGATAAATAATAAAATGTTAAATTCACAAATATGACGCTGTACTAAATTTGTATACACCTAACAGCATAGACACAAAATATGTAAACCAAACATTGACAAGAGTATAAGGAAAATGGATAAATCCTGTGTGCTCTAGCATTTTGGCTACTTATGAAGTATTTATTTCCATTTCTTCCAGAGTAATAGAATTGTAGTTGGACATAGGGTCTCTCCCTCTTTTAGTATATGGAAGCTGTGTGATGAAGTTCTTGATAATTGAACGCTGGGGAAATTGATTTGTACTGCCTCTGGGCAAATCATAAAAGTTCCATCAAGCTCATTCAAATTTCCTTGAGCCACGACAAAATAAGCATGCTATAGTTTCTCTAAATCTTTTGGGTTGTCATAAATTCATTTTCTAATCCATTGTTCAGGAAGGTTCATGGGTACAATACTTCTGGAAGTTTTGCATATTTATAGCTGATTTTGCTGTGACCTTTATAATTGAAGGACAGCCTAACTGAATCTAAAATCCTTCACTTACGTTTGTCTTTCCTTGAGTATTTCCTTGAGTAGTTTGTAAATAGGACTCTTGCTTTCTGGTATAATGTATTGCTTCCAGATGTCTGATAACTCTCTGACTTTTCTTGCTCCTAGGAGTTTGGAAAGATCCTCTCATGCAGAATACTATGGGTTGGATTCTTATTTACACAGTGTACCTTCCAATGTGTAGGCTCAATTTTTATTTTCAGAAAAGTTTGAGGTAATTTCTTTCAAATACTTCTTCTGTCCTGTTTTTTGGGTTTTATTTTTTTAATGTTTATTTGTTGAGAGAGAGAGAGAGGGAGAGAGAATGCCAAGCAGAGCCCAACATTGGGCTCCATCCCAGGAACTGTGAGATCATGACCTGAGCAGAGTTCAAGAGTTGAATGCTTAACTGACTGAGCCACCCAGGCACACCACTCGTTTGGTTTTGTTTTGTTTTTTGTTTTTTGGCTTTCTGCTTTAGAGAATTCCTATCATATTAATATCAGTTCTGGGACCATTTTGGTGGATCTGCAACAGATGCAATTACATAGAGACTCAAGCTCAAAAGGACCTTGCGATTGGAGTGTAATGCTCGGAAGTGGCTGTCATGCATGTCTCAACAATTTTATCTTTAAACTTGTATTTTCTGAGTGAAGCCTGAGGAGGCAGCAGATTAGGTCTCTGAGGCCCGGGCCTTGTTTCCCCAGGTCCACGCGGCCCCGCCTCCCAGCCTCTTTGGGTTGGGTTCCGGGCTAATCTGCTCCACGCTCGCGCTGTCCAGGGCGGCACAGCCTCCCGTCCCAGGTTCGCCCGGTTGTACCTGCCTCCGCACGTGGGGTGGAGGACTGAGCAGGAGCAAGGAAAGCCCGTGGCAAGCACCAGCACGGCTCTGTCTCCGAGCATGGCAGAAGGGCGGCCATTTTCGTCCGAGTTGGAAGCGGGGAAGCACTTGGGGCAGATGGCTGGCTGCCTGGGCGAACCTCCCTTGCAGTTGCCTGGTGAGACTGGCAGGGGAGCCGCACACCCCGGGGCTCACCTCCCAGCTGTAAGCGAAAACGGCTGGCAGTGGGAACAGGTGACACCCGGCTGGGTTTGGCTGGCCCACTGGAGGCAGCTTGCTGGTTCCGCAGCTAACCTGAAACGGGGGGGTCAGCACTGATGGGCCACACACGGCGAGGTGGAAGATGGAATGCAGGAGCCACAAGGCTTTGCGCCCACTTGGCGAGCACCCCCCTTACCCGAGAGAGTGTGCCGTTAGTTAGACAGCAAATAAAAGGCATAACAGGTTGAGAGAGTATAGAAGAAAGTTTGAAAGAAATTCTGAAACCTACTTTTTGGACAAGAGCCCCGGTATTTCATTTTATACCAGGCTCTACCAATCATGTAATGTAGCCTATTCCAATATGACCTTGTTTGCCCATCTTCTATATCATTCTTTTCTTCCTAAAGCCTTTGGAATTCATATCCTGTTTATGTTTATTTTTCTTTACTTTTTTTCATCCTTTATTTTACTTACTGCACCTTTTTTGGTGTCAGTCTGCTCTCTGTGTTCCTTTCAATTTTGTTTCCACTCTTCAAAGGTTTTGATTTTTCATGAGTGTGTCTCAGACTTTCCTCAAGTCTTCCCTTTCAATAGGGCATTACTTCTTTTTTTTTTCAATTTTTAATTTTAAGGTTTTATTTATTTATTTTCAGAGAGAGAGAGAGAGAGAGAGTGCACAAGCAGTAGAGGATCCAAGATAGGGAGAGAGAAAGAATCCCAAATAGGCTCCGCACTGTCAGTACAGAGCTCATTGCAGATCTGGAACTCACCAACTGTGAGATCGTGACCTGAGCGGAAATCAAAAGTTGGATGCTTAACTGACTAAGCCACCCAGTCGCCCCAGTAAAGAACTACTTTTAATTGTCAGCATGAACTATTCCTGAAAAGTAAGCAAGCAAACAGGACGTAAGAGAGAGAGATTCACCTCCAAACCACTTCATACATAAGTCTGTCAGTCTTTAGTTTTCTCTTTAGCCTATTTTTCCTGTTTGCATGGACTTCCATACATATAAACTAAGAATCTGTATAAGAGCTTCCAAATACTATTTCAATGATACGTTTAGTGTTGTTTGAAGTCTATATTGTAATGATGAGAAAAATGGAAATTGCTTAATTTCCCCTAATGAGTCATGTAATTGAAAATACACTCAATTTAAAAAGTAAATATTGTTTATGTTGCACATTTGCTATAAAATAAGCAAAGATGAGACAATATTCTTTAGGAGATACTGAGTAGAAATTTCTCAATTACTTTGAATTTATTATCATTTGTTTCAAAAGAGATTTCAAGAGAATAGCAGTTTATTCAATCTTAAATTAACCACGGGAAATGTAGTCATAGATGCGTCTATGTACCCTATGGATACAGCAGTATATGAATGAAAGCTAAATGATATCAACAGCAGGCTGTTCCCAGTCAAATAGGTCCTTAATGACGGTTCTTTGCATATGCATCAACTTGCTCTAAAGGACTATTGGTACATTATATATTTAGTCATTGCAAACACTTGTCAAAAAGATTGTACAGCAATTTTTCACAGGATCACTGAAAACAAAGTAAATAAAAAGATGCCTGAAGGGTGAGGCGCTTAATGGATGAACATTACATATGTTTGACTCTACAGTAGAAACAATCATGACAATTCACATTTCAAAGCAGTCGTGGCTCTTACAACTGTAAGGATGAATTCAGTTGAGGAAAATAGAGCGAACTCTATCCTGCCATAATTTACATTAAAATGCATGAATATTTCTCTTGGCGAGACTCTTTACAATAAATGCTAGGAATGTGTTTCATTCCATGTTTAATAAATGCATGGAATTATTAAAGATGGAAAAATAAAAGATGGAATATTCAAGGTAAACTTAACACGTATAATAACACAATATGTTTTTTCTCAGTTTTAAAATAGTTACCTCGGAATTATGTTTTTGAGTATTTTGTAGATTGCTATATTGAGAAATCTTTACATTTTGAACGTAATTTTTTTCTTTTTATTGTCATATAAAAATAAAACCCTACCCTAAAATAGGAGATTTTAACTCCTTTTAGAGAAATAAAAGGGAAAATCACATTGAAATCAATGATTGTTCAATCAGGAATTTCTGTATGGCGGTTACTGTGTGGAGTATATGACAGTTTAAGAATACACTACGTTTTGGGGTGCCTGGGTGTCTCAGTCAGTCAAGTGTCCAACTTAGACTCAGGTCATGATTTCAAGGTCCGTGAGTCGAGACCCACATCAGGTTCTATGCTGACAGCTCAGAGCCTGGAGCCTGCTTTGAATTCTGTGTCTCTCTGCCCCTCCCCAGCTCTCGCTCTCAAAAATAAACATTAAAATTTTTTTTTAAATCAGACACACTCCATTTTTTGTTCAAAGAGCTAACAATGATGTTAGTAAGATTTACTATCACCTTTACCTGCATCTCCTATATTCTTTGAATAATGTTAAATATCTTAGGAAACAAATATTGTTTAATGGTATAATTAGCCTAATTATTGCCAACTTTCTAACACATTCATTGTAAAGCATATACAACTATACAGCATATACTAATTACACAACAAGCATGATATTTTAGGAATGAGATAATTACTAAAATTCCAAGTACAAAGTATCTTGATTTGTAAATGCAATATTTTAAGAAAATAATTCTGCTCTTTCAACATTGGACATGGAGTAACAAATAGTTCTTTAAAAAAAATAAATTTATTTATTTATTTTAAGAGAAAGAGAGAGAGGGACAGCAGGGGAAGGGAGAGAGGGAGGGAGATAGAGAGAATCCCAAGCAGGCTCCATGCTGTCATCACAGAGCCCAACATGGGGCTTGAACTCACAAACCTTGAGATCATGACCTGAGCTGAAGCCAAGAGCTGAATGCTTAACCAGCTGAGCCTCCCAGGCGACCCAACACATACTTCTTTATAGAGTCAAAGCATTTTAATGACTTTGTTTTCTAAATCAGGGGTTAGAAAACTATGGCCAAACCCATCTTGCTATGTGTCAAACCCATCTTGCTGCCTCATTTTATAAATAAAGTTTTACTGGAACACAACCATGATTGTCAGCTTATGTGCTGAGTGTGACTGCTTTCATGCTATAGTGCAGAACTGAATTGTTGTAACAGAGACAAGGTCTAAAATATTTACTGTCTGGCCTCTGATTGAAAGAGTGTGTTTATCACCTTTTTAAATCATTATCGTATACTAAGGCAACAGCAACAGCGACAAAGCCTACCAAGGTTGAGTTATTGTGTACTAATATACCAATCAAAAAAACCCATCACATTGCTTTTACTCTATATTGGTTTGTAAAATTTATATTCTGACTGAAGATTGAACATTTGTCTCTGTGACTAGGTATTTATCTTAAATTCTTCACTTTATTTTTTCAAGGCGACCTTTATTAATGAAGTCCTTTGGATATATGCTGTGGAAAGTGGGGTTATAATTTTTAAAATATGTGTAGTATGTGTCATATTTACTTCCACATTTCCTTTCTTTATGTATCGGAGACTTGAGATTTTGTTTTAAGAGGACCTTGTGAAAAACTTTCTGTTAAAAGCAATGATACAAATCTATTCAAAAATAACAAATATTTATTAATTTAAATTTCTTTTTTTAAGATTTTATATTTAAGAAATCTCTGCACCCAATGCAAGGCTTGAACTCCCAACTCTGAGGTCACGAGTTGCATGCTCTTCTGACTGAGACAGCCAGGCACCCCTTAAATTTCTCCATGTTTCTGTAAACAAGTCTGGAAAAAAGAAAAAAAAGTTAGAAAATATATACTAAATTTGATTTGCCATCACCAGTGGGATTTCCTATGAAGCTCCTCTCAGTGGAGAACATAATAATCTCTCTATCATTTAATATAGGAATAAGTGTTCAAAAAAGTGATATGAGAAATATCTCTGACATATTCTTACTGCAGCGTAAGGGTCAAAAAATAAATTCCTTGGCACAAGTTAAATCATTTCTACACAGAGGGCATGGAGGATATACTGAGCTCAATATTAATTAACACATAGTTGCTTGGTTTGAATACTTAAGTGAGAAAGACAAGTACAAGTAGTAACATGGGTAAGGGAGAAAAATCTCAAGCCATTAGAATATTATTAAATATAAATAAAAAAGAGAGATTCAGAAAGGAAGGGATATTGGAGAGAATGAGCAAAGAGTTGCATGTGATAATGGCGGCAGGGTGGAGTCTCACCAATTGTCCGGGAGAAGAACATCTTAGTCAGTGCCTATTGGGCCAGAATGAATACAAGACAAAGAAAGACGTGGTGGTACTTCCGGTGGGGTGTGAAGAAGACCAAGAGCTTCAGTATCCTCCTCATGCAACTGTAAAGAACATATTTTTATGTTTCTTCACAGAGTTTTCTAGGCAAATTTCATTGCAATCGTCTTAACGGACAAATCTTTTAAGTTAAAGGAAGATGTGATGATTAGAGATCTCTGAAGAAATGTGCCCTCCCTAGAAGTTTGTGCCTACATTTCAAGGAAAGATGAGTCTCAGAGCCCTGGAATCATTCCAAGGATTATAAATCCTGACATACCCCTCCTATTTCCATCCTGTAAACATTTATTTTCATTCCATAGAGTGACATCCCAGGATTATTCTCTCTCTCTCTTTCTTTTTTTTTCTTCATTCCCTTACAGCTGTCACTCCCCTTTATAAGCTCTCAGAGTTTTAACGTCAAGGATCACCACCTCTACAGTCCAGAGATAACATACAAAATCTGGTGTTCATCATATTGCCACAGAACAGAGAAGGGATTGGGTCAAGGAGAACCAGTGTATGAATAAAAAGTAATATTTTTTCTGTCCCTACCTAAATTTCCCAACATTTAGAATAACGTAAATACATGTGGATATTGAAGACATATCTTATTTTTCCGTAAATTAAGTCATGAGATCATGGTTTCAGAATGATTTGGAGCCGATAAAGTAGGGAAGCTTAAGGGTCAGAGCTATAGGCTTTTAACACCATATCCCGTGGTGAGGGTGGAGATCACTACTCTGGTACAGAGAGCTTCCTAACACTTGAGGTGTTTTGGTGGAAGGTTAAAGTGCTCAGAGCTATACATATTGCAGATTTTCTCCAGCAGCACTCAGACAATAACTACAAATCTTAAAACCAGCTTCCTTATAGTGTTCACCATTTTCTTTTTCCGGGTTTATCTAGCATCAATTTGATTTTTCTGTTTAAGGGATATTGAAGATTGATTTGAATCAACCACTGTGTATCATCTGAAATTTGTCTTCTATGAAATGTGTCTTTCGTTCCTTATTGTCAATCAGAAATTTTGCCCCTTGAAACTGTTTCCTGTGATCCTTCAAATTTTGAAAATATCTTCCATGTCATTTAATAATTGAAGCTTAAATAATTAAAGCAATGACCCCATTGAAAAGGCTCTCTCTCTACTCTTCAACGCGCTTGGCCTTCAATTACATTCTAACTAACTTTGTCCTTTGCCATTTGGAGGTAATTCTACTTTCTTCAGGAGGCAGAAGTTACATAGGAGATTATTGGTTCTGATCTATATTCCTGCCAAAGAGTAGTTTTTTTCCATTTTTTTTTTCTTGTTTAAAGGGAGAGTTAAAGCTTCTCTTTTTAAATTTCCCATTAACTTTTCATAAATTTCATACTATTAGTTAAGCTTTGGAAAATTATCCCTGAATATCTGTGCCTTGTTTTTTATTTTGTCATTCTTCCTGTGTTTTGTTCAAGTCCTTTTAAAATTCTAGAGCTGCTTCCTTCCTATTCATGCCTCCTTCCTTCAGTACAAAGCTCACTTCTGCTTGTATTTTCTGAACTCTCCTTTTTCTTCTATTTGCAGTTTTATTTTTGAACCCTTTATTCTGTTTTAAACAATATGACCATAGAATAATTCTCACTTGCTCTCCAAACTTTTTGACACCTACTTTTCCAAATGTAAGCTAAGTAACTGGTGAGGTTTTGTGTTCTCTGTCTTGTCTTCTATAAACCCTTCATCAAAGAATCATCTCCATGATATGTCATTTTTTGTCTTTGGGATTTAAGCATTTATGATTCTTGGAGACTGATTTCCTATGCTTGCTCCTTATAGAATATTCTCAAGTCTGCACTCCAGGCAGGGCACCATTTAAGAGTGCACACTCCCTTCTCTCTGTGAGCTCTGCCATGCTGTCCCATTTACACTTGACATTGAAATTGCCCAATGGTCCAAGTTAAGTAACCAGATTTCCTTACTACAGGATTTTTGAGAGACTCTGATCCCTTAATGTGCAAAAAGGAGAGAAGCTATACCACAGCATTTCCAAATAGAGTAGACGAATAGCTCTTTCTTAAGGAACCATTAGGTATCAGCATTCACCAAATTATACTGTGAGAAAAGAAGATCTAAGTGTTTCTCTGGAATAGGCTTTCTCCTAAAGCTAATTTTTGCAAATTTGCTGAAGTCTAAAAAATGATCACTTAGAAGCCTCTTTCATTTGTTGGTCATCTTTTAGTAACTATATTTTCATTCTGTCCTCATTATTGTGTTTTTAAAATTTACCATGAGAAGCAAATTTACTCGAAGAACCTAAAAAAAAGGCATTAAAGGAAACTTCTTTTTGATTTCTGTGTTGGGTTTGTTTATTTTTTTTTTCCTTTGTAGACTTCATTTTTTTCCAGTAAACATGAGAGTGGAGACGTACTCCTGATTGATATCCCTCCTTCTACCAGAAGGAGAAACTGGCACTTATCAGAAATACTTAGTTCCACAATCCGTGCTCTTAACTATATACAATGTAATTTGAAAATAATTATTTTATAGATCTTAATTATTTTAAAAGCCTCATTTATCCGAGAAAACAGAAAATGAATCTGCACACTTGGGGTAAAATTGGATCAATTCATACTTCTTTTTTCCTTCCCCCCTTTCTCCCTTCCTCTCTTCCCCCTTCCCCCCTTCTTTCCTTCCCCCCTTGTTCCCTTCCTCCTTTCCTCCCTTCCCTCCCTCCCTTCCTTGGCTTTATCAACACTCAAGTTCAGATCCTGTATAACAGCTGAACTCTGACCCACAGTCTCTGCAGCAAGTAGCCTGGGAAGGCAACCCAGGACCTCCACAGCCCAGAACCACCCAGACTTAATTAAAAACGGCTGGTTTCCATAAACGTTGGCCCCACTTCCAATTTAGGATTAATCAGAGAAAATGCAATATGCACTCATAACCAATCACATAAGGAGTCCTGTTTCTTGTTAGCCCATTTCTGACACCCCCCTGCCAACAATCGTCAGTCAGGATGGACCTGACACCTTCTCTCTGTGTTTCTTTTTTTCACTTTAAAACACCCCACTTTCCTGCTGCCTTTGGGACCTTGCCAAATGGAGGTGATGTGTGGCTGACTGCCTGGATGCAGCAAGCTCCTAATCGATTTTCGCTGGTTCTCATCTGGGTGGTCTACTTTTTATTCCCATCTCAGGTTCAGGATTCCAGCCCATCTCAGACTATGATGCTAATAATGGGGAACAGCACAGGTCAAGGGAGCAGTGGGTGCAAATCAGCTCCACTCAGTTTGCCTAATTTAATACTTTGTTTCTTGCCTTTGTTTCCTATGGCCAAATGCTCGCTTTGCAACAGTTTTAGAAAATGTTTCTTGGTCTGAAAAGGTTTACATCTGGCTCTTTTCTGTCCTTTTCACTTCAGGATTGGAATTATGTTTTGCCTCCTTATAATTACAAGGACTGGCAATCGGTCTGAGCTCCACCTCCAGTGACTATAGTGCCTGCCCAGACTTCTGTAACTAACTTCCTCATTACTTTGGATTTGAGAAAATACTCTTTTTTTTTTTTTGGAGACTTCTCATACTAACTTCCCTCCGATTTGGGAAGTTTGGCTACACCGTGGACTTTCAGAACACCTGCTTTTCCTTTGCAGATCTATATAATTTTGCATTGAGTTAATAACCGGCCTTTTAGGGTTTGCTCTTCAATCATTCCCATTTTTGTCTTCTAATTTAGATTTTCCAGCTAAGCTGAATACCTGTTAGCTGAACAATGATATTTTCTGGTCATTCTTGACTCTACAAATATTTACATATCTATTATATGGTTTTAACTTGACTTTACATTTCTTAAGACCCATTCATTATTAATACTTTTTCTCTTGAGAATTGATCTATTATTACTTCTTGGCTTTACCATTTTGTCACTCCAATATGAAAGTATTCTTGCTTCCTGTATAATTCTATATAAGACATATGATTGGCCCTTTATTCAATGGCTTCTATAGCAATATACACTCTATGTATTAAAAACATTTTTCAACTTTAGATGGAAGCAGCAATCTCCATGACAGGTATTGAAGGCATTGCTTATTGTTAACTAAATTATTGGCGATTAGCTTCTTCTCATTGCATCTGTCACAGAAAAGCAATGTCTTCTTGAGAATCTATAAAGTAACTACCAAAAAGTTGTGGTTTTAACAGAAAAGTTAGTAACACTCAATAGAAATAATATGATCTCTGTCATTTTTATTGCCAAGTGCTCAATATATATCTCTATATGACCATTTAAGCTTTTATAGAAATAACTCTCTTTTCTACCCTTAATGTTGACTTTCAGAAAAAAAAAATATGTCCCATTTGACTTTCCAAATGTTTCCTTTTGGCTGTACTGCACATTTCCCTATGCATGATACAAAGTTCCTGGTGAATCATTTTTCTCTCGAACCAGATTACAACACATGTATAAATTTGGCTTGGAGTTTGACATATGTTAATGGGCAAATGACATTATTCATCTTAAATAACTATAGACATAAAACAATAATAAAGCTAAATATCACTTTAATATTAGTATTGCAAATAGTGGGATGACTCAGTCCTTTGGGCACTGAATCAACCCAGACAGCTCCTCATGCATACAACATCACGAAGAGAAATTCTGTGAAAGCCATCTCCCCACCATGCACTCTTTCTTATCCTTTCTTAAAGATGACCATGTGCAGAAATCTGTCATCATCATCTTCCCTTTGTTTTCCTCCCATATTCTAGCCATCCCAATGTTGCCAAGAGTCACTGGGAAAAGGGGTTAATGTATCGGTACTTTTTGATATATTGGGCGCTAATGACTGATAATATTGTTTGTGGAATGATGATAAGGCTTATTCAAAATATTTCTGTAGTAAGTAGGAAGCTTTTTCAGGCACTTTCTGGGAGGTGATGGGAATGAGATGAACTCTAGCAGTTTCCTCAGAGCTGTAAACATCACAAACATGGTTTTCCAGGATAGTTTTAATTTGTAAGTCAGTTATTGTTGAATGTAAATTAAAAATCAGATTGTTGATAGGAAATTATAAAGTAGATATGCATATGAATGCTAATGTAGTGCTGTCAAATAGTTAGCATTCAGATGCAATGGGACTGGTGTAATTTAATGTCTTTAGACATCTATGCACATTTTTTATTGTGGATCAGTTCAAAATGTCTTAGCACATGAATCTCTATAATTATAAATCTTATTAAAATTCATCACCAAATGATTCCAAAATACTTTTTGTCGGTTCCCTTTGAACTAAACAATTCTTCTCTATCTGGTGGCAGGATAGTGATTTCTATGTAAAATTTCCTCAAATAAAATGCATTATTCTCAACTATAGAAAATTATAGATGCAAATAAATCATTCTCAAATTTCCCACTCTTTTGTTTTCCTAAGACAGTTTCTGACTTGAAAAATAGCATAATTTAAAGTGTCTGTCCACTTTTCCTGGGGTCTCACAGGTTTCCTGCTGATACTCACTTCATTTCAAAACTCAAAATGTTTCCTGGAATGAACTCATGGTGAAGTGACACACACACACTTATTGACCTGGATTTTTTTTCCTTTTAAAATAAATAAGAAGATTTATTGTGACATCTTCTGACCTAGGAACAGGGCCTGACATAGTAGTTTCTAAATAAATATGTATGGAATGATGGGGCACCTGCGTGGCTCAGTCAGTTAAGCGTCTGACTTCAGCTCAGGTCATGATCTCACTGTTCATGGGTTCAAGCCCTGCGTTGGGCTCTGTGCTGACAGCTCAGAGCCTGGAGCCTGCTTCAGATTCTGTGTCTCCCTCTGTCTCTGCCTCTCTCCCAATCACACTCTTTCTCTCTCTCCCTCAAAAATAAATAAACAGTAAAAAATATGTATGGAATGGAATCAACAACATAATGCTTCCAGAGAGATGTTTTCTATTTACTTTATTAATTATATGCAGTGAAATGCTTCCTCCTATAAACAAAGACTACCTGACTTAAAAAAAACTTGCTTCTGTTTATTGATATGTATAATTCTGTGTCTGATGGGTATCCATAAATCATTTGTTTATAAGCCAGGAGCATGCATGGAGAGATTTTACTCAGGAAATACATATTAATTCTGACCATAATTTTGAAATTGCATGGTAAGTTTTGCCAATAACAATATTTTAAACAAAGCCTGGTTTAAGAATATAAGTAGAGGAGATTATTCTATTGTGGAAACTAGCAATGTGTCAAAGTCAAAAGAATCTTGAACTTCTCAGGCCAGGAACAGGAACACTGGGGTGGGGAGGGAGAGAAAACCCCCACAGCAATATTGCCCAAGAGTCTCTTTGAGATCTGACTCAGATTTGTCCAAACTTTACTAGCTATTCTTTTTCAGTATTAAAAAAATTAGACCTTGAAGAGTCATATAAGATTACTTAATAATAATTTTTACTTCACTTTTATTTTTCTTGACACAAAACCTCTAGGAAAATAAGAAAAAAATATGCTTTGAGCCTTAATTTTCTAAAAATTTATATAAACTGTTTTCGAAGAGGGCACAGATTGGAAACAAGATGGAATGGCAATAATTGGATGTGGGAAAGATTCAAAACGTGCAAAGTATGGAGGCTGGTTCAAAAGGATTGTGTGGGGTAAAACACAACTCAGATTACAAGAAACAAAGGAAATGTCATTACGGAGCAATAGACCCAAATTCCTTGTGTTTGGTGATGAAATTTACTGAAAATTACAATTGATCCCTTCGTTTTATGTTAGAAATATACAAATTAAGTCTCTGTGGGTAAACAAAACTTTCCTAAAATTATCTAGAGTTCCCCTGGTTTAATTTAGTCCATGGTAGAATATTCTATACCAACTTCATTACATAGCAAACTATCTTGATTTAGTTGATCAGAAGTCAGGTAAAGAAGCCTTTTCTTCTTTCCTTTCCTCCTTTTCTTTCCTCTCCCTTCTCCCTGCCCTCCCCCTCCCTCTTTTCTTCCTTCTTTCCTAGTACTCAATTTAACAAAACTAGTTTTGGTTAAAGTGTATATTTGGGATTCAGAATATGGAGCATAGAGCAAATGCAATTTAGAAGAGGTCTGTGAAAAAGTTCATAATACCAGAGAAACCAAACCATGGACATTCAGCTCAAGATTTTCATCATTTCAATCAGTGCCTTGAAGTGATTGTTTCTTTCTTTTACTTTTATTTTATTACATGTTTGTTTGTTACTTTATATGACTGCTCAGTACACGAGATTTATTTCTGGATCATTGGTAGATCCCGTAGCCTTTTGAGCTATGCCCATAACACATCAGGGTTTTTAGGAACTACTGTGTGTAAAACATTTCCAAGGTTTCATGAGAAATGTAAAGAAGACAACTCTAAAATTCGTGTGTTTGAACTGCTTAGAATTTAGTAAAGTAGATGGAAATAACTCATATAATAACAGGGGGAATACCTTGGGGATTCAATAATCCCCCTTTCCCCCCCTCAAGTACACTGACAATCCCCATCGTATTACAGAAAGGTCCATACGAGTCAACATTACTGTGCGGTGTATTTATAAAAATAGTAGAGCTAGCTGTCAGCCTAACGCTTTTTGCAAAGATGTAATTTAAGGAAAGTATTCTAACTTTGATCCAAACTTAGCACATTATGGCACTCAGTTCCCCCTTTCTGTTTTGTAGATCCAAACCCTGAGATCTGAGTGACAGAAAAGTACTGCTTGCACCTGTAATTGCTTTTCAGGAAACAAAGAATTCATTAAAAAACATATGTCAAGAGCTAGAGCTAAATGATTTCTTTTTATGTTCAGCTCAGATTAAAATGGCTTTGAATGTAATAAAGACTCCTTTAATATCATATATTTCTATGCATGACTTTCAAGCAATATTCAAAGTAATGAATAAACATTAGGGAATATAGACAATAAAGGAATGTAGACTATGGAACTGTAGCACTAGCATTCTGCTCCAGCTTCAGCCTTTGAGAAGACATAACATAGAAAGTATAGGTATGTGTTATTTGGAAAATTTAAATAGGGATTTTGTAACTTGTTGGAATTTTAAAAATTGAATCTTCAATAGTTTGATCATTTATCTATTATTTATCTATCTTCCATCTTGTCAATCTATGTGTAATCCAATAGAATGCATTAGGTCCAAACAAAGAAGAATATTAAAGAATGGTGCCAGTACGTTTAAATTTTTTATTTGGCTGAATAATAAAATTACTGAAGGTAGTCAGATGTTCAGAATATACTGATCTGTATTTATTTCTTTCATCACCAGTAGCATTATATCTCAGATATAAAGACAACAATGACAAAAATATCTACTGTTTATATTTTGATCTTCATTTTCCTTTGATGTTTCAGGTTTGGAGTTTGGTCTTTATTTTTATGCCACATGGGATGGTTGTTCTTTGAAATATTCAGAATGGACCAAATAGTTAATTCCTTGAAGGCTTTTAGAAGTGGGGTTAGACACCTGGTATTTTAGAGAATCTAAGTTTTGTATTTTTTTTTTTATATTTTAAAAGTTATCTCAGCTCTGTCCTTATATCCATTCATTCAACAAATATGTATCCAGTATGTAATTGGTAGCAGCATATTGATGATGGATTCTGTGTTGATATCACTTATGTCTGAAAAGAAAGAATGGGAAACAATAAATATAATATTCACTAAAACCAGATAAGGACCTGAACAGGAAAAAAAAACCCAAACTAACTAAAACCCCACCTTTTATAAACTTATCCATCATATCTATGATTGCTGGACTCATTCTTTCAAGTCAATAGGCAACTAAATAAACTTATTTTTTTGAAATGATATTAGGAAAAAAATTCTTTTGTCCTCCCCAACTAAATCGGCCCCCATATTCCATGTGAACAAACAATATAGATGATCTGGAATCTTTAACTGGCGAGTCAGAAAACAGTCAGAATAGCTTAAGCTGTCCTGTTTGTGCCTGCGCCCGCACCCACACTCACCCCACACGCATGCTCAAATGCAGACAATTTGGTTTTGTTTTCGTTTTAAAAATCTGATCATGGCCTTGCTGGATCCATTAGCTTTTGTATGGGTCACTGTGTTCTTTTGTCTTGCTCCTGGTTTGGCTGCTCCTTTGGCTCACACTTTTGCTCTCCATCCCCAACCCAGACTGCGTATCTGTTGCAACGGTTATATTCCCTTTCTGCAGATAAACCTTCGCCAGGTGTCAACAAACATGATCGCAAGCCTGTGTTATTCCAATTTAAGGCCTCAGTGAAGAGAGGTTATTTTTTCCACTGAACAGTTAAAGAATAAAATCCCAGAGAAAGACTTGGTGTTGATCTAGATGGAGTTACATGCCCAGCCCCCGGATTTTGGTCAGTTACCTGGGACAGTCTGTCTAGCCATGGACTGAGCACTCCTTCCCATGACCAAAGAGAATGGGAGTGACCTGATTAGCAACCATGCATAGCATAAGTTAAAGAATTATTGAACTGAATTGGGCAATTGAAGTGGGCAATTCTGTTACCAGAATAAAAGGGTTATGCCTTAAATTGGATACATCAGAAACAGACCCTGGACTCTGGTTTTGGGACTATGTCTTTCACTTGGGAAGATGTCTTTTACTTCAGAAGCCTGCAGAGGCAGATAGGCCATAACAGATTGGACTTGTGACAAAATGTCTAGACCCCACCCACCCACCACCGTGGGCATGCCTTCTCTTGCTGTGATTTGCTAATCTGCTGAACTGCAGCTTGGGCTTTGAGCTGTATTTCTTTGTGTTGCATTGTTGAGTCCTACCGAGAGCCGTTAGAGATTTAGCCAAACCTAAGGCCACAGCTCTGACAATTGCTTGGCACTTAGGTACAGGAATATGGAGGTGGAGCCTTCCTTACAGTGACCTTGGTTGTATGTCTCAGACAAAACCCGCTGGCTGTGTTTTTGAGTGAAGTGCTGACTGATGCTAGGCCCAGGGGAAAACCACACCTATGAGAAATTATTTGTGTGAGTCAACCAGGTGTTGGTGCCTGGTTTACAGAGACTCAGAGGAAGGGAGCTATGGTAGGTAGGAGATACAGGCCCATTGGGTGATCCCTTATAAAGGGCAGCCTTCAGAGTGTAGAAACTGAGAGAAAAAGGAAGTGAGAACAGATAAGGGAGAAAAAGTGGCAATTAGGTGACATCGTGCAATTTTTTAATTGCATAAATACCCTTAAATATCCCTGCTGCTGCCCCCACTGCCAATACTTCTGTCACCACAAAGGTCACATCCTCAGAGTTATGCAGACAAACAGTTTGGCACACCCATGGTACAGCAAAGAGGCTAATTCAAACCCAACCTAGGCCCGGGGCTTTACCCCTTTTTAAAGTCTCAGTGCCATAGGAAGGTCCCTAACCTGATAACACTGACCTGGGGCTTCCTAAAGGGAGAAAATTATATAAAGCTGGGTGGAGTAGAGAGGATCACCCTGGAGTTTATCTGGTGATTAGATAAAATAGAGAAAGAGACAGAAATGAATTAAAAATAGTAAGGCACTTGGATACAGGGGAAGAAAACAACAAAAACAAAATGACATTTGGAAACAAATGTCCACAACTTGTCCCAATTGGAAATTCAAATTAAAAAAAAAATTTTACACAACAAAAAAGAAAAAGAGTGCAGAATGGTTTTTGAACCTCTATCTTACAGGTTTTGAATTAACTTTAACATCTGCAGAAAATACACTAACTGAAAATCTCCATGGTCAATACTGGGACTCACATAAAAGTTAGACCCGGAGATTCCACTGGATTTAAACAGGATGCCATTAATGAACTTAAAGGAGCCACTGGATGTAAAGTAGAGGGCAAATAGATATGCGTCTTTGGTACTATTACCTTACTTAATTTTCCCATAGTCATAGCATCCGTGGCCCTAAAATTTCACATAGAGGATACAGATACTATGACTTAATGAATAATAAATTGAAACTAAATTGAGTTTTTGGCAGTTATAAATTGGCTTGACAAAATGGGACCCCATGGAGTTTACCTCCCAGCTAAAATAGTTAATGTGGTCTAATATAAATTACAGCGTTACTAGAGTTTGAAACTAATATAAGAACACGCACACATCTATGTTCTATATACATATTCTATATATGTGTGTGTGTTCTTGTAGTCTATTTATATAGAAGATAGATACATTCTAAATATATTTTGTATAGATTCTATATATCTATATCCTACGTAGTCTATTTATTTTATATAATCTATATATTGCATAGAATCTATATACTCCATATATGCTATATAGAATCTATATATCTATTCTATATAGATTCTATGTATTTTATAGATATATAGATAGAATATAGATATATACAGATCTATCTATATATCTATAGAAGTAGATCTATCTCTACTTCTTCTTCATTCAACAAACCACAATTAGCTTACTCTTAAACCTGGGGAAAAAAATGAATGGTGCTTCAGAGTGGATTACTTCAAACTGAATGTTGTAAATCCATCAAGGTCACCACACACAGTATTATTCAAATTACTGACTCCTTCCAGTTAGCAGCCATTAAATATTTTGCTCTAATATATTTGGCTAATCTGTTCTCTTCAGTACCTATTTCAACATCCTCTAAGCTGCCAGCTGCTTTCATCCTCAAAAGTATATAACATACCTCAGTAGGCTGCCAGAGGCATGCCTGAATAGCTTGGCTATCATGCACGAACCCTTCAGGAAAGATCCGAACTGCAGCGATCTTTCTCCAGGGGCATAGATGTGACACGACATGGATGCCATCCTCCTCTAAGGAGATCCACCAGACACGCTTATTAAGGACAGACACTCACAAAAGAGCCTACAAAAGAGGATGAACCACTGCTCCATACATAGTGCAAATTTCTCCCCCCAGATTCCTGAAAAAAGTTGTGGATGGAAGGGTGCTCTGTCCCAGATACTGTCAAGAAACAGCTATGAACCCTCTAAGCATCCACACTATGATCCATGCACTTCTTCAACACGACTGTCACCGCCCTACTGGCCTCGGGCTGTGGGTCCCATAGAGCACCATAATGACTCACTGCAATTCAAATACAATTAGATAAAATGTCACATTTCAGTCGGTCAGACATGAGGGTGAGTTGTAATAAAAAGCCTGACCCCAATTTATGATGTCTGAATACTGAAAACTGTTATGCCTTACCTCCTTCTCTTCTGCTTCACATGTGTACAAGGTGGTGCGAGGTGAGAATTCTACCACTGAACCACCAATGCAGTGCAAGGTGATGGGGACCCCTGGCTGCTCCTTCTGCTGACATTGCAGGAGGCGTCTAAGGGCACATCCTAGCATGACTCTATTTGGCCAGATTCCTCACCTTGGCCCCGCCCTTAAACACAGTAACAATTTAGGCCAGTTTCCCTTGCTTGCTCTCTCCAGCCATTTCAGACCCGCTCTCCCCACAAACCTCAATGGTGTAGACGTTAATGTCTTTTTACCCTCTTGATATACGTGAGATCTTTTCAGCTCCAACACCAGACCAAACTTTGGATGGGAGTCCATTTGCTTCCACAGACAGCCCTAACAGAGGGGATCCCAGAAAACATAGGAAGGAGAGTAGAAAAATGAGACAGGAGGGGAAGCTGAAAAGTGCATGATGTGCTACTGAGCAATGAACTGTGGTCAGCTGGATCTCTGTCTCACCTGGGATGACACACAACCACGTAAGCAGGGGAGGGGCAGAGTGAGAGGGAGAGAGAGAATCCCAAGCAGGCCCAACACAGTGTTCAATCCCATACTGTGAGATTGTGAACCGAACCCACATCAAGAGCCCAATGCTCAACCAACTGAGCCATTCAGGCACCTCTACACCGACTGTTTTAAAGAAGGAACTCTTAAGAGACAAATAGCAAATAGTCTGGCTCTTAAGTATGGATATATTCATAAAGATCACTTCAGCTCACACCTATTAGGTTTTGCCAGTAAGGTCAGTCCTGATGGGGTGAATCTGTTTATAGTCTCTGAAACACAGTTGTTAGGATTTGTCTCTTTCTTTACCAACTATGTTCTCCTTCACAAGTATCAAGTTCGGCATCTTTCCTTAGGACCCCGGTCCCTCTATGCTTAATTAAGTAAGAGGTTGTTAGTAATTCTGACTAATTTACATACTTTGTAAACTTTAAAACCTTCAGAAAGAGATACATTTGCATTGTAGAATCCTAGCAAAAAGGCTGCAAAGCACTTTATTATCACAACATCCTCTCCATTCATACATGATCCCAAGGTCAGACAGCCCTACACTTGCATCAAATGTAAGGAAGTGAGAGATCTCATTTCATCTTCTCTTCTATCCATCCAAATTGTTGGGGTTAGTTGAATGACACATAAATTACTTTCAAGGAAATTTGGGTAGACAGAACTAAACATTTTATTTTAGAATTTTAGAAGTAAAACTTTTATTTTGGATTTTTCCATAGAATTAACTACATTACTTGTTCTGAGATCAACCAGAAGCTGAATCTCTTTTGGACATGAAGGTTTGTTGATTATTTATGTACCCCAACAAAGATGTTGCTGATCAGGCCTGGACCAGCAAGCAGTCAACAAATGGGTGTGAAGCAAATTTTGTGGTATCTTCTGGGTGAACCTAAGCCAGGGACAAATGCAGTTGACCCAGTCCAGAGGAGCACTCCTGACAAATGACTCTAGCCATTATGACTTTAGAGGAAAAGCTGTGATTTCAGAGACACTTTTTGGGAGTGTACTTATAAATGCTTTTGAGGGAGACCTATGAAATATTCTATAAAGGAATGCAGATGTGACTTCTCCCTATTCCTCTGTTTTCACCATTAAGTAGAGAATCACAGTGCATGGGCTGGGAAAGGATGCTCATTGTCATTATGGAAGACTACCAGGGAAAACCGTACTTGGACCCAGGCTCAGCAAAAATGCAGAAATCTGGAGACAAAGGGGCTTCTCCTAGAAAGGAGAATGTGGTAGCGTGGGGCCTGTGCTAGAAGAATTCACCCAACTAGAAGAGTTTCAAAGATCCTCAAAGATGCCCTTAATTGTGAGGAAGATAATGCATTTCTTCCCTTTGGCAGATATAAAATCCGAGACAGTGTGAGTGAAAGAGAGATTACTGCTTTCCTTTATTTTACTGTGTTTCATTTCAGGGGTGATTCTGTGTGTGTGTGTGTGTGTGTGTGTGTGTGTGTGTGTGTGTGTGTGTGTTTGAACCAAAGTCACTTTAAAATCTAACGATTTCATTAAATGCCACTAAGGTGCACACTTCTAAATGGTTGATTTTATGTTTCGTGAATTTTACCTAAGTTAAGACAAAACTTAAAGAATGCAGTAGAAGAGAGCAACGTAAAACAAAAAGATCGACTTGAACTAGATAAGCCTGGGTGTGAATGGACACCTGTCACTGAAAGTTGTCATCAATATTAGCTATGTGTAGAAGGATGAGTACAGTATCTCACTGAATGTAAATATACAATAAATGTTGAATCGTTGCCATAATTTAAAACTTTTGAATAGAAAGGAATTGACAATGAGCAAATCATAGTTTGTCTCCAATAGAATATTCTATACATTTAAAAACATAAAATTTGTGTCCTTTAAAGTCACACAAAAAGACAATGTGCCACGGTTGTACACCTAGGCGTAGAGTGCAGATGTCTACATTGTACCATGGAATTCATAGGTAACTTGTGGTGGAAAACATGTATAAATTATTTCATAGTTTTATTCCTTCATTTTGTTTTTCACAAAATTAATATTTCATCTGAGGAATAATTAATTTTCTTTCACATTTAATATTCTCAAACTCTAACATATTTTAAGGAGTAATTCCTGTGATTTAGAATTTGATTTTCTAAAAAGATAAAGACGATGTGAGGGCAGCACCTTTGAGGTCAGAGATAATCAGGATGACTTAAGAAAGATGAAAATTAGTTGCCAGATCTGGGTGGGCAACAGTTAATCATCCAGAGGCCTATGTTGGGAAGGATGTTATGATATACTCAGCAGAAAATGGCGCCATGAGTAACCAGGGATATCGGCCATGATGGTGGTGCCTGGGCACAGGGGACAGGCTGGGAAAGGCTGGCCATACAGATGTCACTTACTAGATTTCCCTGGAGAAGGAGAATAAACTGTTAAGGGACACAAACAACAAATATGATCCACTGAGTTAAAAATGGATAGGGAGCATAATTTTAGTTATCCCCATCGACTAAGCATAACAAGTGGTAGTTTACTACCAAATTTCATGTTAGCTAATGTCTGTGAAGAGTCTGAGAAGATACATAGATCCAGTCTTTTTTTATTATATGAATACTAGGAATTTCTCCAGTTACAGTTCTGTTCTTGTTTCAAAAGAAAAGATAATTTCATGCTCATCAAGATTTCTCATTTCTGCAAGTTGACAATTTGAATGTGCTTGTGTGTGTGCATGCGTGCGTATGTGTGTCTGAAGGTTGGAACCCAATTTTTTATTTTCTTTACTCCCATGGGCATCATGTAAATCCAATAAGACTCAGAAGGCTTGCCAAGCCATCCCTAGTTTTTCTTGCAGTTTGGTGTTTAATCAAAAGGTCCAATGACCTTATGCAAATTGAAAACAATCTTGAGAATGCCATATGGCAACCTCTGTGAAATCAAGGTTTTGAACTACAGTGGGAAATAAGATCTCTGTCAGAGAGGAAGGCAATGCTAGTCGTGTTTGGGATGATGTGAAAATTGGGGAGCACTGAGGTGGGGAAAAAAAGGGTGCAAGGGATGGGCAAGAGCGATATTGTAATGGAATGGATGGTCCCTTGGAGTGGAGTTACCTGGTGACCTTTCACAAATATTAAAAAAGTCCATGTTGTCAGAGTGGGAGAAGGGTTTATTAATTTTTCAGCTTTTTCACACATCATAGTCTTTTAAAAAATATTTTATGTTTATTTATGTTTGAGAGGGAGAGAAAAAGGGACAGAGTCGGAGCAGAGGAGGGGCAGAGAGAGAGAGAGAGAGACAGAATCTGAAGCAAGCTCCAGGCTCTGAGCTGTCAGCTCAGAGGCCGATGCCGGGATTGAACTCATGGACCTTGAGATCATGACCTGAGCCGAAGTCCGATGCTCAACTGACTGAGTCACCCAGGTGCCCCTCTTATGTCATAATTAATAAAATATACAGTTTTGATTATAGACAAGGTTTATGAAATTCAGCTTCTTAGAGCCTAATTTCGTAGGGAAAAAATGTATAAGATAATGTTGTGTTTTTTTAATGTTTTATTTTATTTTTTTTTTGAGAGAGAGACAGAGCATGAGTAGGGGAGAGGCCAGAAAGGAGACAGTGTATCTGAAACAGGGTCCAGGCTCTGAGCTCTCAGTAAAGAGCCTGACGTGGGGCTCGAACCCACAAACCATGAGATCATGACCTGAGCTGAAGTCAGGGGGACGCCCAACTGACTGGACCACCCAGGTGCCCCATATATAATAATGTTTAAGTCAACAGAATACAGACTTCAAAAGTCCTGGGATGGGTATAGGGGGTGCAAACTTAGTCTCCTATCCAGGTATGTATGTTTAGCCATGTCAGAGCCACATGGTCCTCGGGAGATAAGCACGTGCTCGGGGTTTCTAATTAGAGCAGTTAGAAAAACATAGAAAGACATTTTTTAAAGTTTTTTTTTCCTCCTCAACCTCAGGTATAATAGTGACTTAGGAACTCATGCAGAACTTTTATTGAGCATGGTTTTGTGGTGTTGGCTTGAATCTTTGGAATATTTCCCTTGTAATTTTGAGGTTTGGGCAATTATACAGCTCCAGATGGCACATGCTTGCTACAGGCGTAAGGCTTTTTGTCAATGGAGTGAATGCTGAAGGGATTACATAGTCATGGATATTTCGTGTCTTTTCGCATCACCTTATAAGCTGTTTAGAATCACAAACACCAATAAGCAGTCAACGTTTTCAAAAAAACAAATGGGAGCCAGTCAAAATAAATGATCTTTTTCATACTGTAAAAAAAGCTCTATTAAATTGTGTTCCATCGAGGGAACATAGGCTTAATTGTAAGTGGGAGAAAATAATTCAAATTGGGTGTCCTCTGTCCCAGCACAGGAATTGAGGGGCTTACCCTTCTCTTTGATGCATTGATGGCCTTAAATAAGAATGGCTTAGCAACATGATAAATGACAGCTTTCACATTGAAGGTAGCTGTGTTTACAATCAAGAGGGGAAGGGTAAAATAGAAAATTCTGCACAAAGCACACAACATTTTGGAATAGCCAATACAAAGTATGTGGTATGACACAGATCATTTGAAAGTTGGATATTTCATAGACTATAAAAAACAAACACTGATTTCTTCCTGAATTATGAAATGATTGAGTTTTATTATTTCCATCAGCTTCATCTCTTCTCTGTGATGAGCTCCTTGGTAAAGTCTACTATTATTGAAAGCTTTGCACACTGTGTGATTTTTTTTCTGTTTGTGATAAATGATAATATTATTTAAAAATCTTAAGTCCTAATGGATTATAGTAATTTAATATTGTAGTCGTATTCTATGTTGATTTAATTTTAATTTTTGTCCTTTAAACAATGTTGAAAAATGCACGCAGTACATGCTAAGATCCCTTGTCCTACTATTATGCACAGATCTTGCTATAATATTTCATGATTTTCTTAAAAACATGTGGTCATTTGTGAATGATGGTACCTTTTATAGAATGTGAAATCTTGTATCCAGGTAAGAAAGATAAAGTGTCTTCTCTTATTTCAAAACAAATACTAAGCATTCCCTTTGTGAAAAAATGCACACATCATTGAAAGGTTAGGAATATTTTTACTTTTCTTACTCATTTTATAATAGTAGCTGGTAGCTACTCAGGAAGACGCCACTGACTATTGAAAGTCGATCATCTGAAAAACTGGGTTAAAATCTATTTCACTGTTGCACTTGGACAGCTAGTGTGTTCATTTGAAACAGAACAGCTATGTAAGCAAAATAAGGCTGTTTTCATATCTTGACAAGTTTAACAAATTAGCAATAGAAAATCGACCCAGCCTCAAATTGTGAACTTATTTTAAAATTACGCCGTATTGTCAGAGGCTTCAGCAATCGGCAGCATCAATCAAAACCCTCTCTGCATGAAGGCACCCTACTTGCAGGTCTGAAACACTTTTTCTAGGACAATAAGCATCAATAGTTATTTGCATTTACACACTTTTCAGCCATCGCCTTGCTCTTTTTTCCTTTCTCATCTTCCAACTTCTACTCGGGGTTATTTCTTTTGTGCTGAAGAAAAACACATCAGTGGTTTTTATTTTTTATTTTTTTAAAATTTTTAGTAGAGGTCTGTTGCTTATGTTGTCTGTGTGGACCTCCAACTCAAGAGAAGAATTTTATTTTGATGACAACAGGTGAGAGATACTACTGAGAAGGTCTAACACACATGTAACTGGATTATTAACAGAGGGAAGGTAGAGAAAGAAGAGGAGGGCAATTTGAAGAGATAAAAACTAAGAATTGACTAAATAAAATTCTTGAAAGTTATCAATATACATGTTCACAAAGATCTACAAACCCTTTAGCAGAATAATAACTGGGAAAAAATATAGAATACAAGTAAAATGCCAGGAAGTCAATTACTTACATTTTAAACTATCCATAGCAGTGAAAATCATGTGTATGTTCAGAATATTGCAGGAAGCACACCCTCCTAGCTGGTTCTGAGTCCACTCTTCACTATTTAACAGGTGGGTCTCTTTCTACGCCTGATCTTAGCCAAAAGGCTGAGAAGCGATAGGTGAGTCTCTTTCTGAAACTGTTTTCCATAACTCAGCGGCACTGATACTCTCTTCTCTGTACCTCATAAAGACTTTCCTCAGTAGACTCTTACATAGGCACTAAATAGATATTCATGCCTGTCCCCATAATTTTTAATCACTAAATGTATATTTTCTATTTCAATGGCGAATCGTTTGTGGGAATATCAGGCAGAGACTAACAAGGCTTACATTAATATGGCACTCCCACTGGTACTGCTTTCCTCGTCTTGCTTATACATTCTCTTTTGAAAAACTAGAGGGGACTTCTTGAAAAGTAGCACTTATCAGGATAATATACTATGGACTTTAGTCATATTTCCTGAAATGGAAATCCTTTCTGAACACACAGTATTTCCTGTGAGTGGACTCACTTTTTTTTCTTGATTTACCTTTATCTCTGTTTTCCCCTTTCGTCAGTACATGTAGAGTAAGAGTACATGCTCTTCTGAAGATCTGTAAACCCGATGATGGTAGGTGTGAATTACAATAGTATGGATAATGACAAGGTTATAAAATTGTGAAAAAAAATCAGTCCTTAGCAACTTATACATTTGAATATATAAAATTGGTAATTAAGAGGTTTTTGAAATGCTTCTCCTAAGAAAGACAGTAGGAGAGGTACCTATATATAGATATTCATGCCAATATAATATCATGTAATATATATTACGATATGGTCACTAACTCAAATTCAGTTAATTCTGAACATATTTTTCTGCATAATTTTAATATCACATCATTTGTTTCTCTTCCATCCCTGTCCAAATCTTCTTACATGTGTTTTTTTCATTTCTTTTAAATTTTCTAATGTTTATTTATTTTTAAGAGAGAGACAGAGTGAGAGTCGGGGAGGGGCAGACAGAGAGATACAGAATCTGAAGCAGGCTCCAGGCTCTGAGCTATCAGCATAGAGCCTAACATGGGGCTCGAACCCACAAACTGTGGGATCGTGACCTGGGCTGAAGTCAGACACTTACCAACTGAGACACCTAGGTACCCCTACATGTGTTTGTTGTGGTTTTCAAGGTTATTTTGAGAGAGAGAGAATAAGCATGGACGGTGGTGGGGTAGAAAGAGAAAGGGAAAGAGAGAATTGCAAGCAGGCTCTGCAGTGTCAGTGGAGAGCTCAATGCAAGACTTTATCTCACAAACTGATATCATGACCTGAGCTGAAATAAAGAGTTGGACATCTAAATAAATGACTGGGCCAGCCAGATGCCCCTGTTTTTTGGTTTATTTTTTACACTTTTATTGCTACCTTTTAGTATTTAATAACCACATTAGTGACCAGAACTTGGCACAAAATTTAGCTTCAAAGTATATTGGATTCTAAACTTCTTTGAAAAGTTTAATCAAATTATGTAAAATAAATGCAGAGTAAAAAATAGCAGGCATCAGTATGGTAAGATTTAAAATTAAGTAACAGCCAGAGTTGAAAAATGGCAAGTGCAGATAACAAATTCCAGGGTTGTGCCAATCAAGCCAATATCAAGTTGGTAAAGTAATTATATATTTTCAGACACTTTAGTCACCGCTCTAAGTTGTCAGTGAACTCATCTTTCAAAGTTCTTGCCCAGGACATCACCAACTTCTCCACAGTTGGTTACCACATAGAAAACATTGTATATGGAAGGTGACTGAGGGACACATATGGGATATTTAAGGTACTCTTCTAGGGATGGGGGACCTCCTAGGCTATACAGGGTCTTTTTATATTATCTCTGCCATATTTCTCTTGAACTTTACATTAACAATTTATCAAACCTCACAGACTGAGTGATTATGAATAGCAACAAAATGCTTCATTAATTTTACCTACCAGTGCAATTCATTTTATTTATGAAAATAAGAACGAAATATATATTGTGCCAAGCAAATTTTAAATTATATGTAAATTCTTACACTTAAAGCTGGGCATTAGCTAACAAAGGAGATGGATTTCAGAGACATATTTTATGCTCTTAGTTATGAAATGTGGTTACTATCTGAAGCAGGGAAACTTGAAGGGAATCATAAAATATATACTATCTGTGCTTAAAACACTTGTAAACCTCCCAAAATCTATTAATGCACTTAATGTGTATTGATTAGGTAGCTGGGGACCACGGTCAGTCAGATTTATTGAATGATAAATAAATCAAATTATTTTAAATAGGGGTTACCTATTAACTATTTCTCCTTACTGTGATTTTCAGAGCCCCGTACGTCGATTACCAGTGATGACACATGTCAATGTATAAGATTGCCATATTTTGTGCAGGACTGACCATAAGGACAAAAGTGGGCACCAAAGGTTTACAAATCCACCCGAAATCAAAGCTACCTGAAGGTAACTTTGCTGGAGAGTTTTTCATGCCTGAGTTTCCAATAAATCTTCAATCATTTAGGAAAAATAAATACAAATTTTGGAAAGTCCCCATTGAATTAGATATGCGTTACCTGGGAGAATTTTCAGCAATATTATTATTTTCATTTCCCACATCATTTACAGAGCCCCCGGGCATGGAAGAAATGAAATACAAGGGAAATAAGTTTTAGGATAGATTTAGGTTATGGCGATGCTAAAGCCTCCTGAAGGGTCTGAGTTTGGAGGAGTTTTGTAAAGAGAAAGGAATGTTGGGAAGGGCACTTTGGTTTTTGAAAGGTTGTTAAAGAAAAATTTTATGTTGATTAGACACATAGAATACAATTCAGAAAGACCATAGAAACTGCTAAAGGCACTGAATCGTCACAAAACAGATACAAAAATGTCAAAATCAGGCATTGTATTCTAACCTGAACACTGACATACTTGTAATCAAACTTGTATGCTGATTTTATTTATGAATTTTATGCATAAAATATGAAAGTCTTATGTAATAGAGTCTAGTTTGAGTCAATGATTTGTGAGCCAATGACATTCCCTCAAGTTTGAAAATGTTATAATCAAGTAGTGTTCCAGAGTAACTAAAGATTTAAATTCATTATGCATCTGGATTACATGATGTAGTTAAAATTTTTTAACATGTATTAATTTTTAGAGAGACAGAATTTGAGCAGGGAAGGGCAGAGAGAGAGGGAGACACAGAGTCTGAAGCAGGTTCCAGGCTCTGAGCTGTCAGCACAGACGTGGGGTTTGAACTCACAGACCATAAGATCATGACCTGAGTGGAAGTCAGAGGCTTAACTGAGCCACCCAGACGCTCCTAAGTAAGTGTTCTTGGAGTTTTGCGTAAGTTTTTATTTTTTTAATGAGAATTATAATATGTAATGAACAATAACCTAACAAGAGCAAAACTGAACAAATATGTTAGGTGATCTTCCGGATGGACAGAACCCGCAAACATGAATCTTGCCTTATCTTCCAATTAAGAAATAGTACATCAGGGCCCTGGTGTGGTCAGCTGTGAGAAGTGGCAACAGGGACAGGTGCCAACATCTGGTTGCAGCCACTATGATGTTCAGCGGTGTCTCTGGACTTTTTACTTCTCCAGCCAATACAGTAGTCCCTTATATCTAACCACAGGGCTATCATTTGGCTATATTTTCTTTATCTATGTTTTTCTTCTGCTGAATGGTTTTAAGTGAATTCCAGATCATTTTCCTCCTGAATCATTTAGGTTTAGATCTATAAAATTAGACCACTTTCTGATATAACCAAATGAACATTACTACATCTAAAGAATTACAATTTCATAAAGCTATAATATATTTTATCCTTATAGAAATGTCCATAATGTTTGTCTCAAAAGTGGTATTTGTTCAAATCAGCATCCAAAAAGATGTAAACCTTGTAATTTTTAAATGTCTCTTAAATGTCCTTCAATCTAGAATAGATTAATGACATGAAAAATAAAGGCCCCGGCCCTTCATTTTTCATGTCATTCATGTGTTGAAAACTCACCTGGTAGTCAGCTCTACCTCCCTGTCTCAGTGGGCCTGGTTGGTCTCTTACATGATCAATTGAGTTGTTCTTCTACCCCCTTTGTCTTCCATAAACTGGAGATTCAAACTAGAGGCTCAATTATATTTAGATTTAACCTTTTCTTAGAATATTTAATTGTAGAAATGTTATCCTTTGTATGCCTTGATATCAGCCAGCAAATAATGTGATTCCACATCCAGTGATGATAAAATTTACCACTAAGTTCATGTGGTAACAGCACAATGTGTTCTTTTGTAAAGTTGTAAAGTTTTCCTTTATTTGTTTGTTTGTTTTGGTCTTATAGTGGACAAGTAATCTGTAGAATGATAGTTTGGTATCTGGCACATATCCAGCTTCCCATTTTACTTAATGAAATCAAGTCTATTGATAATAGTTGTCTGAGTTGATTACCTTTTTTAACTTGCATTTATTAGGCTAAAGACTTCTGTAAAGAATAACTATTCCTCATTATATTCTTGGACTATTTTCTCAGATATAGAGAGATTAAGTTCCTCATCTTCCTCCATAATTCTCAGTATTAATTGTAAGGAATTGATTCATTCATTTCTGTCAATGCTTACATATTCATGTTGCTGTTGATGGTGGTCATGATGAAGGTGTTATTTTTTTTTTCTTTCTCCTTTTTATAAATACCACCATGAACTCTTAAAATGTATCCATTTAACATCTAATAAATCTCTTTGTTAATTCTTTCTGATGTTGGAGAGATGTTCCAAGCACAAGTAACAGCAGCCCTTGTCAGCCATCCTGAGTGTGAACATCTAATGGACAATTATGGAATGTCTTAGGAAAAAGACTATCTGACTCTACATTTCACAAAAGATCTTTCTGGATATAAGATGGGAAATGAAATACCAAAGGCCCAATTCATGTTCAGAGAGATTAAGCAGAGACTATATAGAACCTTGGCTAAAAATTATTATCGTTTAAATTAGGGTGGTGGGAATAGGCATATAATTGGATGAGTAGAGAAACACAATATATTAGGAGATATAAAAGCATAATTTTGTGATAATCTGGGTTTAAGGTTTGGGGGAAGATAAAGCATAATTCTCTATCATACGTAACGATCTAGGATAAAAATGATAAATAGCTACTTGCTTTGGGAGTATGGTAATGAGTTTGATGTTATGTATAGTATGTATATAAAGCACATAATATGTTTATATGTGTAAAACATATGTACATAATTATATCTAATATATATATTACATATAGAACACATTATATGTGTGTATGTAGATATTTTTAAAATTTCTTTGAGACAATCAAGTGGAAGCATTAGTTTGACATTTGGCTATTGATCTTATGAGTCTGAGATTCAGGATAGAATAGACGTCATCCATGTATAAATAACAATTGAATCCATGGTAACAGACCCAATTCCTTAGAAGATCATATAGATAGAATATTGCAAAGACACAGGGCAACTCCATTGTTTAAAGTTAAGATGCAGAAAAGAGGGGTGATTGTGTGGCTCACTCAGTTAAGCAACCAAGTCTGGATTTCTGCTCAGGTCATGATCCCAGGGTTGTGGGATCGGGCCCCGCACCGGGTTCCGCAGAGTGTGGTTTCTCTCTCTCTCTCCCTTTCTCTCTGCCCCTTCTCACTTGCACATGCTCTTACTCTATTGAATAAGAAAAATTTAAAAGACAGAGAAAAGAGATCATGTAAAAGATATTCTGAAGATGTAAAAGAAGAAAATGTGGAGAATATATCCACGGACCACATGAACTGCTGAACCCCGTTTCAAGCTGCTACAAAGTTTGTTCCAGATCTGAACAAAAAAGTGTGCTTTAGGCAGAACAACATGGAGATCACTTTTTCCCAGGATGAAAGTTGTTACAGGCTATATAGGAGAGCAGCTAAATGGAAAAATAAGTGAAATAGAGTGATCTGAGGAAATAAAGTGAAAACGACTTCTTCAAAACTTTTAGTTCTGATTAGGGAGAGTAGGAATAAGTGAAGAGCTTATGGGAATTTTCTTTAAACGGATGAGGCATAAGCATATTTAACTAAATAGTGGATAGGAAGGATTTATTAGAGAAGACATCGAATATTCAGAAGTAATAGCTGAGAATTTACTTTGAAAGACCAGTGAAATAATTCTATAGGAGATTATGGGATCTTTACCCATAATCACCCATATGTCTACCACATAATAGCCATAAACATAGCCATAGAGATGAAGAGAATGAGAGAGGAAGGTAAATGGACACAGATGACAGTAATAATAAACATAGCAATAGTGACATTTTTACAGCAGTGTTCTAACATTTTATACATCATCCTTAATAATGGTTTCAAATATTACTTGTATTTTATACATATTTGCCACAGGAGGCAAGATGGTGTCTTGTAAGAAAGAATTTGAAGACAGGTCCATCGAGTTTTATTACCTATTGTTTGCAATAACCATATGCTCTACATTTATAGATTTGAAGATTTGTGTGACAAAGATTTATGATTTTTTTTTTTGCCTTGTGAATAAGTCAGTCCGTTTGCTGACAAAATGAAATGGAGGTTGAGTTTTAAAATCAGAGAAAATGGTGGAAACTAAGAACATGAACTTCCCAAGCACACACATTCATCACACTGGAATTCTGGTGGTCATGAATTTATAATATGATTTTATTTTTTTCCAGGAGCAGCCGAGATAAAAGAATGGAGAGAATGCTACTTTGGAATCACCCTATTTTACATTCCCATGGTGAATGAGAAGGAAAATGGGACCTGGTAATTAAGACTGTTGGCAAGACAGCACTTGAGAACATGCTTCATGTTCTCTAAATTTATAAGATTTATGTGTCCAGGCTGCATAAGGATAAGATATGAAGACTAGCTAGGAAAGACTAATGGAGACAGAGTTTTTAAAAAATGCTCAATAGAGTGCCTTTCCTGATCAGAAAGAAAGGTGTGGGCTGAACAAGGAGACTGAACGAATAGAATAAAGGGAAGGATAACAAAATGATAAAAGTAACAATAATAATGTTAAATAATAATATAAACGGCTGGGGTGCCTGGCTGGCTCAGTCGGTAGAACTTGCGGGATAGATTTTGTGATTATAAATTCAAGCTCATGTTGGGTGTATAGATTACCTTAAAATAAAATCTTTACACACACACACACGCACACACACACACACACACACACACAAATTTATATATATGGCTACCTGGCTAACATTTATTTATTTCTTACTATATGCAAAATTGTCAGACGAGGTGATTGACATTAAGTCATTTCATATACGGAGAAAATTCCATGCATGGTCATGAGGGACATTCACTAAGAGGAGTTGATGGGAAAGACAAGCAAGGGAATAAAGACCTGGATGTGAATGGTCAGCTGTGGCCCATGTTGAAGGCCTGCTAGAATTGCAGTAGGATTTGTTGAGACAAGAACAACTCCCTGTCATTGTCTTCCTTCAAAGATGGGCGATGGGAGGATGTCACCAGAGCCAGTGAGTCGTCATTCTGCAACACGTACTGGCGCCATGCTTGTCCGTGCATGGCATGCATTCTTCCCCCTACAAATATGAGTTTGGGTTCATGTATTTTTGGCAAAATTCATTATTTAGTAGTACTTACACCTTTGCTGCTGTTGTTATTTTTGTCCTTTAATTTTGAACTTTAGAATGACAAAATTTGTATGGAATAAAAATGCTTAGGGAAGTTACTTTGTGCTCCAATGAAAAACACAGAACTATTTTGAATAAATAATGACAACAATGATGTATAGAATGACAGCAGTGACAACAACAAATAAATAATGACAACATGACAACCAATGACATAAAATGACACGCTTGGGATCGCTCATCTCCCTGAAGAATTAATGACATTCTTGACTCCCTGTGATTAAGAGTATTATCTCTGTCCTGATAACATTTATATTCTCTTCCATTATTGGCCTTCATTATTCACTGATCTTTCTCTGTCCTCCACAGTCTGTAACAGAAGAGTTAGTTAATTGTTTTAAGGCAGTTTTAGTAGCTGCTGAGTGTGTGGAGTTTGTCTGCAGTTGTTCAAAACGAAATTTGAAGCTCACATCCCTTATGCACTCATTATGTAGCTTTAGCTACTGTTGTTTCTAATTGCACAGTTACAGAGTACAATGTAAAACCTTATGGTGGTTTACTACCCTCCATTTATTCTATAAACAATTCTTGCTACCTCTGACTTTTAACTAGGAATGCCATGCAAGTAGTTAGACAAGATTATACATACTTGTGAATAGTTTGTTTCAATGAAGAGAACTACCTGAACTCTAGCCTGAAAGTGTCTTTCCCTATGCAAAGCCATTTACTCTGTATTAGCTTATATTACCTGTAGGCAACTATTCATTTTATGACCACTGATGCACATCTCTTCAACCCCAAACTCTGAAACTCAGTAGAACCAAAATAAAACCCTCATCACCTATTCAGGCTGCTTCAGCATCCCTCCTAAGAGCGGCCACTACCCTAGAAAGCAGGCAGCACCTTGGCAAGGTGTATCAGATCACACTATTAACATCTTTTTTTTTTTAATGTTTTATTTATTTCTAGGAGAGAGAGAGACAGCATGAGCAGGGGAGGGTCAGAGAGAGAGGGAGTCACAGACTGAAACAGGCTCCAGGCTCCGAGCTGGCAGTCAGCACAGAGCCCGACACAGGGCTCGAACCCACGAACCGCGAGATCGTGACCTAAGCGAAAGTCGGACACTTAACCGACTAAGCCACCCAGGCGCCCCACACTATTAACATCTTAAAATCCTCAGGTGTCTTCCTGTTGCAATCATCTATATCATGGTAGAAGAGTTGACTCATGCTTACCTTTCTGATGTTCTGTAATGGTATTCTCTCTCTGCCTTAAACATGCTACGGTTCCAATTCTTAGAGATTTGCAAAAATCAATCCCTCCCTTTGCAACTTTTTTACCAGAGACCTCTTACGTGGCTATTTTCATTATTCAAGTCACAAACCAAATGATACTTTCTTGTGATGCCTTCCCTGTCTACCACATAGAAACTGACCTCACCCATACTGCCCTTAAGCCTCTTTCCTTTGACCCAGTTTTATTTCTCTTCATAGAATTTGCATGACTAAAGGTAATATTTTTATATACTTATTGACACCCTATTCCAATTGGAAAATAAGTATGGTCTTCAACATTTTCTAATTTATCATGATCTTCCAAAAGCATACAACAAAGCTTATCACACAGTATGTGTTCAATAAATACTTGAATGAATGGATAACCAATATGTGTGCATTACTTTGTGATTCAGAAGCCAAATAGCTGTAAACAACTTTAATTCACAAACATATATTTTATAATAAATTGATATATTTTTGCTGCTTTACAACTGAATACAAGATGTATACCAGATATGACCGTGCCATGATTAATATAGAATTTGATTGCATTATAATCACTCCTTTATACTTAAAAAAATATCCATCTAAATATAAAGTGATAATAGAATTATACAATGCTTTCAAAATCAGTCTATGTTACCAATTTCCATTTATAGAACAGATACTGGAACTTCAGAATCGCAAGTGCTTTGGTGCAAAAGAAACACTAGTTTGGTAGGCCATGTGGATGTTTCAGGCCTGTGCATGATCCTTTTTTTTTTCCCCCATTATGGCTGTGACAAAGAACTAGGCTTATTTCCAAATGGATGCATTTGAGTTATGAAGCACTCCACAATCTATTCTGAAAAATATCACTTAAATATTTATGAAACCACACAGGATTTTAAAAAGCTGTGGTTAAGAATTTTAACCTATTCTCTTTATTATGAAATATTTCAGACATAAAAAGTATGATGCATAGCATAAAAAAAAAATCCATGCATCTACCTCCCAGCTTAAGAAAACAAAAATTATAAATGGACAGAAGTCCTATGTATACTCCTTCACAATCACAACTTTTCTCTACCCCTAAAATGTAGGCATTATTCTGAGTTTGGTACATTTCATTCTCAAGCTACTCTTAAAATTCAACTGCCTATTTATCTCTAAACTACTTATCATATTGTTTTACATTCTTTGAGACTCTTCGTGTATACTTCAAATTGCTTTTAATTTTGCTCAAAAATTTCAAAGTTCCTATAGATTGATAAATGGAGTTGTACTCCATGCACTTCTATTTAAGCTCAGAGTCCCAGGTCATGCGTCCAAAGGCAGCCTTACTCTTCCAAATTTCGCTTTCTGCCATTTTGCTTTTTTAATTTTTTTTTTAATGTTTTATTTATTTCTAGGAGAGAGAGAGAGACAGCGTGAGCAGGGGTGGGTCAGAGAGAGAGGAGTCACCGACTGAAACAGGCTCCAGGCTCTGAGCTGGCAGTCAGCACAGAGCCCGACGCGGGGCTCGAACCCACGAACCGCGAGATCATGACCTAAGCGAAAGTCGGACGCTTAAACGACTAAGCCACCCAGGGGCCCCATCTGCCATTTTGCTTTTATGAGAGACCCACATCGGTATCTAGTTTTGCTTACTGACAGTAAACCCAAAGCTTTTTCCTTTACACACACACACACGCTCACACACACACACAGACACACACACACACAGACACACACACACACAGACACTCGTGAAAACCATCCAGCAAATGACCTGCAGCGAGCCATTACAGAGGCAGAGCACCCTGAGTGGCGAGAGCGAGAACTACACCCCTATTTCAGTTTTAAGGCATCTGAGTTTTGAACTGTCTGTGGACATCTGTGTTTTATCTCGACTCATTTTCTGCAGGCACTAACAAGATATGTCCTAAAGTAACAGAGCAGCCTAAGAGAGATTATTTTTTGGGTTTGGGAACATTCACAAATTTTTTTAATAAAAACTAATGGTAAGTACTTCTTTGGTTTATACGATTTCGGTTGACAAAAGTTTTCATAGGAACACTCTACTTTCAGATAGTGGGGAAACCTGAGTAAGTAAACTTAATCTGATTTTATAATGACATATTAAAGAACATCTAGATTACTTCCAATTTTCTCGGTTATAAAAATGCTGCTATGTTCCAATAGCATGCCTGAGAGTTTCTCTAGGTTACACATTTAAAAATGGGATCTTCACTTACTTGACATTTCTGAGTTGTTTTCCAAAGTGATTGTCCAATTTACACCTTATCAAAAATGTAATAGATCTTTTTTTTCCTCCACACTCTTAGGAAAGGTGTTATTTTAAAGTTTTTAAATTTTTTTAAATGTATGTCTGTAGGGTCACTTGGGGGGCTCAGTTGGTTAAGTGTCCAGGTTCAGCTCAGGTCACGATCTCACCATTCGGGGGTTCAAAGCCCTACATGGGGCTCTCCAATGACAGTACAGAGCCTACTTCAGATCCTTTCTCTCCTCTTCTCTCTGCCCCTTCCCTGCTCATGCGTGTGCGCTCTCTCTTTCTCACTCAAAAATATACATTTAAAAAGGAAACAACAAATGTAACTCTGTCATTTTAATTATTATCCTTATTACTCATGAAGGTATTATTTTCATGTTTACTGGCATTTTGTTTCTCCCACTCTATTTGCACATTTATATACTGTCCTTAATTCTATATTGGATTTATATATTTTATATTAGTTTATAGAAGCTTTTTAAAATATTTTTTAATAGCAATGTCTTGTTCAGTAATTTTTTATGTATCACTTGGTCTGTGATTCGTCTTCATTTTTAAGGTGTATTTGAATGGACAGAAGTTTTGTTTTAATATAATGGAATTAAAGTTAATAATATTTTTAAATGTTGACTATACACTTTAAGAAATTCTTGTCTATCTTGTCATAAAGACATGCTTATGATACTATAAGTGAAACTGACTTTGTGTGGGATGTGAGGCAATAATCCAGTGCTGCTTATATGGATAATGAATTGATTTACTTTATCTTCTCATCCATTTGCAATGTCTCTTTCTCATATTTCATTCAAGTATATATACATACATATGATGACCTACTTTGATGTTTTTTATTGTTTCTATTTGTCTACTTATTCATCCTTCTACAAACCAATGCTTTGATCAGTAGTTTTATAATTAATCTTGCTATCTAGATGGATATATCATGTAGCATTAAATTGTTTTCAATATTGTCTGCGGTATTTTGAGTTCTTTACTTTCCCATATAAATTTAAAAATGAACTTATTGAATTCCACTAAAACACAACACAACAAAACAAAAGAAAACAAAACTCCCTAATGGGCTTTTGACTGAAAATCTATTAACTTGAGAAGCAATGTTTTTGTGCTTGTGTTAAACTTTTGTTTTAGATACATTGGAACTGTGTTCCAATAGTTTTGTATATTTTTGTTATATTTCCTCATTTGAAATTTCTTAACCCTAAATAGTTGCATTTTCGTTTTGTATTTGTTTTTGTATTTGTTTGTGTATGGATATATTACAGAGGGTTCACTGTACTATCTTGTCATTTTCTATTATATATCTGTATATTCTCTTCAGTTTTCTATCAATGACCATATTTTATGTCACTAATAATTGCTTATTTGTAATTTCCTAACTTTGACATTCTAACATTAGTTGTTTCACTGTGGTGCCTTGTGACACTAACATACCTTTGCAGAGTACTTGTGGTAAAAGGTAGTCAGTAATGATTATCAGTTTTTTTTTTTTTTAAAGTATTTTTTTTAACATCTATTAATTTTGAAACAGAGAGAGACAGAGCATGAGTAGGGGAGGGGCAGAGAGAGAAGGAGACACAGAATCTGAAGCAGGCTCCAGGCTCTAGGCTCTGAGCTGCCAACACAGAGCTCAATGCGGAGCTTGACCCCATGAATGAGGTCATGACCTGAGCTGAAGTCGGAAGCTCAACCAACTGAGCCACCCAGGAGCCCTTGATTACTGACTTTTAAGGTCAGTTTCTAACACACTACAAGCTATGGTGCAATGCAATGAAGTACAATATCTGTATATCATTTGGTAGAGTGTCTGCATCAATTAAATAATTTTCTTATAATACTATTTTTCTAAGAATGTTTTACGTTGCTTTTTTTTAAATCATGAACTGAAGAGGAATTTTCTTCAATTGCCCCCCCACCCCGCAGTTATTATCATGGACACAGGGATTTTCCTCTTTTATCTTATTAATATGCTGAATAATGTCAATAGATTTTCTTTTTTTTTTCTTTTAATGTTTTATTTATTTCTGAGAGAGAGGGAGGGAGAGAGAGAGAGAGACAGCGTGAGCAGGGGAGGGTCAGAGAGAGAGGGAGTCACAGACTGAAACAGGCTCCAGGCTCTGAGCTGGCAGTCAGCACAGAGCCCGATGTGGAGCTCGAACGCACAAACAGTGAGATCATGACCTGAGCCGAAGTCAGACGCTTAACTGATTGAGCCGCCCAGGCGCCCCATGTCAATCGATTTTCTAATAATGAACCATCCTTAAATTTATATGACTTTTGTCACTTTCAAATGCAAGTTACAACATACAGTTTATTAATATTGTGTTTAGATTTATTGCTTCTGAGTTACTGAAGGAAATTAGCTTTTGATAGTCTTTTGTTAAAGTCTCTTTGTATGGTTTTCATATTAATATTGTTTGAGACATAGAAGGAGTTGGGAAGTATTCCCTCTTTATTTTCAACTGTAGACTCTAATACTTCGGATTTATATCTTCCTTAACAGGTAATAGAATTTTCCTGTTTTGTTATACAAGCCCGATGTTGTACGTGGCTATTTTAATTTTGGTGGATTTTAAACTTCTGATTCAATTTATTTCTTCTTGAGTTATTTTGATTGAGTTATGGTTTTCTATCAATTTTTTTCATGCCATCATGCTATGTGCAGGTTTTGCTGTAAATCTGATCACAGAGTTACTGCTGTTTTCGTCTCCACTATGATTGTACCTGTGCCCATTTTCTTCCTTAAAATGATTTTAATGCCTTCTCTCTGACTCTCTTTTCTAAAGATAAATCTTGGGGTGTATTGCGATTATATTTGTTTCAAAGAATTTCATTTTGGTTTTATGAATGCTGGTTTCATTGGATTGTAATGAAATTGAGTTTATTCTTTATTTGTGAGAATATACTCAGGCTTGTTTTAAAGTGTGCCCTTGCAGAAACAATCTAGCTATCTAAAAATGTATTATTTTGGGGGGGGTGTCTAGGTGGCTCTGTTAAGTGTCAGACTCTTGGTTTTGGCTCAGCTCATGTCCTCATGGTTTCCTGAGTTCAAGTCCCTCATTGGCTCTGCACTGGCAACACAAAGCCTGCTTGGAATTTTCTGTCTCCCTCTCTCTCTGTCCCCCCTCCCCCATTCACACTGCCTCTGTCTCTCTCAAAATACCTAAACTTCTTAAAAATGTATTATTTTTGAATAATATATTTTGAATTCTATAGTAATTATTCAATACAATATAAATCTTTATAAAACTATAAAACTTTAGATTTCCTGACTAAACCTCTAGACCCTTGTGTGTGTGTGTGTCTTTTTTTTTTTTTGATAATTAAAAAAATGTTTCACTGTTTATTTGAGAGAGAAAGGGAGACAGAGAGAGAGAGAGAGAGAGAGAATCCTAAGCAGGCTCCACCCTGTCAGCTCAAAGCCCAACCTGGGGCTCAATCTCAGGAACTGTGAGATTATGACCTGAGCCAAATTCAAGAGGTGGATGCTTAACTGACTGAGCCACTCAGGTGCCCTGAGTGTGTGTGTCTTTTTAAACCTAACAAGCTTGAGGGCAGACATAGATATTTTTTTTCTTTACATTACAATGCAGATATCATCAGAGTAATTGTATTTCTGCTGATTAGATTTAGTCTACGTTTACACTAGAAAGAGAGCCCTTGAAGCTTTCTGGCTTATCTGGGGGCATGATGCGGGAATATAATATCTTCTGTCTTCTGGCAGACATTAAACCTCAAATTGTAAATTATAGAGATCAAGAAATTTCCAAAGAGCAGCTGAAGAGTGAAAATATTCTCTATGTGTGGTTTTTGACTCTTATTTTTTGGACTACAGCAATTTCTCATACTTTTATTGTCACTTTCCCTGTTCATTTAAAAGGCATGGTTTTATAGCTTCCCCACATTTGTGTGTCTTGTAGAAGAATATTTATATCAAATCATTGAGCATGTTGCTAAAAATTGCACTCGACCTAAACTTAAATATCAGGCTTAAAATTTTTTTAATGTTTATTTGTTTTGGATACAGAGAAAGAGATAGACTACAAGCAGGGGGGTGAGAGGCAGAGAGAGAGGGAGACACAGAATCTGAAGCAGGCTCCCGGCTCTGAGCTGTCAGCACAGAGCCCCACGCGGGGCTCGAACCCATGAACCATGATATCATGACCTGAGCTGAAGTCAGACACTCAACTGACAGAGCTGCCCAGGTGCCCCTCAGACTTTTTTTCCTCAGATAAATAAATATGAAATGGAAAAACATCAATCACGTTCAAAATTTATATTTTAGCTAACTACTTTAAAATAATGGGCATTTCCCCCCAGTGTGCATTTATTTTATTTTATTCCTTTACAACGTTTGCCTTCAGACAAAGTTCTAATTTTCAACCAATCTGTGATTTTCAACTTTTTGTATTAAACTTTATACTTATGGGGTGCCTGGGTGGCTCAGTCTGTTAAGCATCCAACTTCGACTCAGGTCATGATCTCGCAATCTGTGGGTTCCTGTGCTGACAGCTCAGAGACTGGAGCCTGCTTCAGATTCTGTGTCTCCCCCTCTCTCTGCCCCTCCCCCACTCACTTTCTGTCTCTGTCTCTTAAAATAAAATAAAGACATAAAAAGAAATAATACTTAAATTGAGGTTCACTTTGTCTCATTTAAGATATGTTTATGGCTTTAGTTTCAGCGTATTTTCTATTATACAAACACACGCACATACACACAGGCACGCCCACTCAGGGACTCATTTATATGCACTGTCAGGTTACCCATCACACTGGTATTTCTGAGGATTTGATAACCTGTCATTCAGCCGGTACGTTTTGTGCAATGCACTTACCACATATATTTGTATCATTACCTCTGTTTTGAATTTGTAATTGAAGGTTTTATGCATATGATATTCTACTTTCAATGCCAGAAATCCTCGGAACACTGAACCCCTCTGGCCTAGTGCTGTTGTATTTTATATGATTAAAGATAGTTGTTTATAACTTGTAGTTATTAACCTTTCATCCATGCAGCTTTTCAGTTGCTGCAGAAATCTGACATCCTGCATATAATTATGTCTTACATATTTTCAATATCACAAATACAATAGAATATTTTCATTATAAACGGGCTTCTACGTGATATTAGAAAATTCCTAAATTTGCATCCTTTTTTTTATTCATGCCAAGTTGTCTTCTTACACATATCTATAATTATCAATGCGAAGCTCGCCTTGTCTACAAACAAATTCACTTTTCTCAAGTAATACATTGTTTTCGTAAAAACTTCACACTTATTTCCAACTTTTTGTGAGATGCCAGGTTTACCCACGTGCCGATTTGACATCAGGCTCTGCTTTCTTTATTAGTATTCCAAGGGTTTTCAAGCTTTACCATGCTCAAGGACACCTGAGTTGCTTAAAAATGCCCAGGGTAACTCTATCACCAAAGATTCTGCTTTAGTATACCTGAGGTGTGGCACACTAGTCTTCATTTTCAAGAAAAATTGAGATTTTTCAGCTGCTGATTTTTTGTGCTAAGACAATACTGTACACAAGTGGAAGAGAAGTCCTGTAATGGATAGGGATTTTAATTCAAGTGAAGCAAAGGCTTCCGGAGCAGTTAAGGCATACAACACTGGAAAACCCCATTGAATAACCACCACTTCCTGGCAATTTCTAAATCTCACACTTCTATCTTAATTTGAAGTATTCTAGATTAGCATAATGAGATGGTGTACTCCTGTTGCTTAGAATTATTTAGGTTTTTTTGGTGGTTATTCTCACTTAAGCAAGAATATTGCAGGAATGGACTTCATAAAAACTAATACGACTTTTAAAATATGCAAAAGTTAAATACTAATTTTGAATAGATATCTAAATTGAGATTTAAGAGTATAATAATGCACTTTTAAGGAATAGAGGCTTTATGACTTTATTTTCAATATTTTTGAAAGCAGTCAATGCATACTTTAAATGATGTGATTATAAACAACAGATTTGAATATATGGAATCAATATTCCATTTGCTTCAGAAAAACTGAGTCTAAAACCAAAATAACAAAAAACAATCAATCTATTATGTTGACTATTATGTTGCCGGGGTTATGATTTGAGACAGAGGATGAGCCATAACAAGTTTCCATCTACAGACCGTTACTTCCAAAATGGCATTACAGCTTTCTCTCAAACTTATTTCTTCCTTGAAATATACTATGGGAATTTTGAAAGAAATCATTTTACCCAGGTTATGTTGTGAGACCTTTAAAGATGCTACTGTAGACTGAATGCTTATGTCCCTCCAAAGTTCATATGTTGGAATCTAACCCCCCCCATGTGGTGATGAGAGGCCTAAATAAACTTAACCAGCTTTTCCGCTTCTGAGCAAATGCCTGCGCTGCGGGAAGCTAACACCTAACCAGCTCTTTCTGCTTCTGTAACAAAGCTTAAGGCTTGCTTCCCCACCGCCGGATTGCCCAAGGGACTAGCCCCCTGGGGGCAGCCACTCCCAAAAGGCCAGCGGCCACCCCCCACCTTGCTGAGGGAAGGGCCTGGAGAGAGAGATGTTAACCTGTTAGTCGCCAAACAAGACTTTAAACTCGCTCTATGATAGACTGAATTCAAAGGTATCCCAAATGTTGTAATTAGATCCAGCCAAACCTGATGGCGGGAACCAATCAGATACGGTATATGTTCACATTTGAATGTTAACCAATGGCAAACTTGTAACCATGGAAATCTGTCCCTCCCCATGACTTGTTTACTTCTGTCTATAAAAAGGCTGCAGAGGCTTTGTTCAGGGCCTCCTAGCGTCACCGGCAACGAGTGAGTGCGCGGAGGACCGGGTTCGAACCTGCAAATGAACAACCCTTGCCGCTTGGCTTTGACTCTGGTCTCTGGTGGTCTGTTTTTGGGGTTCTCTCGAATTCTGGGCGTTTCAGTGATATTAGAAGGTGGGGCTTTCGGGACATTATTAGGTCCTGAAGGTAGCGTCCTTATGAGTAGGATTAACATCCTTATAAAAAAGACTCCAGAGTGGTGTCTCAGTGGGTTAAGCATCTGACTTAGGCTCAGGTCATGATCTCAGGACTCCAGAGTCAGAGCCCCTCAGGGCTCTGGGCTGACAGCTCAGAGCCTGGAGCCTGCTTTGGATTCTGTGTCTCTCTCTGCTCCTCCCCTGCTTGTGCTCTGTCTCTCTGTCTCTCTCTCTCAAGAATAAACATTAAAAAATTAAAAAAAAAAAAGCCATAGGGCTCCACCCACGAGGACACAGCCCAAAGGCTGCATCAGTGAACCAGGAGGTGGGTCTTGCCAGACACCCAAAGTGCCTGCGCCTTGATCTTGGACTGCTCATCCTTCAGATCTGTGAAAACTAAATATGTTACGAGCCCCAATCTATGGTGTTCTGCCAGAAACCAGCTCCGGCCGGGTCCAGGGGTCCCTGAAGGATGGATGGTGTCGGCGAGAGGAGAGAGAGAGAGAGAGAGCCCCGAGAATCTTTCTGGTCACCAGTCAGGCATCTCCACTCTGACTGGGGCTCAACTTTATTTTATGATTAAGTGTTTGGGGGAAGGCACAGAAGTGGCATTTGCTTTAGACAATGATTTCTGATGACAAACTTCTTTGATATGTAAGAATTTCCCAGAAAGTAGCTTTGTAGAAGATTCTTCCATAAACTTTATCCATAGTGATTGAGGTAGGGGATTTAGATACTTATCCTATGGGGAAGGAAGGTATCTCTGGCATATCAGACAATGTTTTTAGCATAAAAAGGGTGAAGTTAGTTCTCTGTGGGCAGGGGTCAATAGCTTGTTTGTTTAAGGGAAAGTATTAAGAAAAACAGGTCTTTCAGGAAACAATGTTTGCTCCCATAATCGCTGAAGGAAAAGTTCCTCAATAGGTTCCTTCACAGGGAGCAATCAGCATTTTCGAGGCCAGAATAAGTCACTGTAAATACTGATCACAAATGCCTTGGGGGTGGCGGTGCTCCAAGCAGAAACAATTGGGTGGGGGTGGACATCTGTCCTTAACTCTAAATTAGGCTCTTTGTCTCAAGACCAAACTCAGTGGTAACTCTTGTGTTCTTAGGCCCCTTGACTATGTAAGTCTTGGATCTGCAAGGCCCATAGGAAGAGTCTTTTGACAATCATCCATAGTGCTCTCATCTAAAATCTCTTTTGTAAAGGCAGGAATATGCTTTTCCTTATGAGGTATCTGTGTTCAGAATATGGGTCTGATATGGAATATTATGAGGCCTGGTCAATACCAGCAGCCTCATTTCCAACATGAGCCAGTAGTAGCAGAAGGAGATACCAGTTTTCGTTTCTCATGGCAGGAGCTGTGCAAACACTGCCGTTTCCTCGCTGTGACTGTCACCCAGCGAGGCCCGTGCGGCTCCCAGCAGTGCTCTGCTATAACTCATCCCAAATCAGTGCTAGTTCCACTAAAATACACAGCTTTTTTACAGGAATTAGATGTTAACCTATCAAGCTACCCCACCCAGTTTAATTGTGGTCTATTGAAAAGGAAGGTCTGTGGGGCCCAAGGTATTTTAGCTGATTAAAAAAAACCCTAAAAACAGGCAAACACAACAATAAAAAAAACCAACTAAAACCAAAACCTATAGAAAACAACCTTTCTGTTCTTTTTGATAACTGCACTTATTTTGTGTTGTAAAATTAAACTTAAGTGGATGTCACATCATGCATGTAAACAGTTATAACATGCTTCTAGGACCTGAGAATGTCTTTTTGTTGACAGAAAGGCATTATTTCATATCGTGCGACATTGAACTCACAGAGAGTTGTCATTCCGTTTTGTAAGCCTTGCTGCGATCTTCGCAAACTACCTTAAAGGCATTTTAGGACCGCAAATTAATACATTGTAATGACACTCGGGCTCTGCATACAATACTCCTGTGTAATTGAGTTGAGCCCAATTCAAGGTCGGGAAACAATGTGTACATATTCCTGTTCCTCTCGGTCCTCTTTGCCTGCGTTGCCGTCAGGCTTCATTCTTTTCAATCATTGTCAGCTCACCTTAGTGTCTTAGGGAGAGAAAAAAAAATGTGTAAAAAATAACATTTCATTTGGGGGAAGCAAAAAAGAAAAAATAAGCCCTGCAGTGATAATACCATCGCATTGAGCTCCTGTCCTATGGGTTAATATCCTTTGTGGGCATTTATAGTCGAGGTCAGGGTTGGGAGAAATAGACTTCAAATCTTTGTAATTGAATCTCTGTGGAGTATTCCAAATTCTTCATGCTCAGGTTTGAAACATAGTTTGGCAAAACGATGCCTCCTTATGTTTGTAACTTTTAACATTAATTCAAAACATGTAAAGACCCCAGTTAGTAAGATCTGTTTGCCATCGAAAGATTCTATTTGTCCCTTTTCTCTGAAAGCATATCTTTACCTTAATGAGAAAATACATTTTTTTTTCCAGTAGCTAAGCATGTTGGCTTATGTACCTAGAGGTAATCTCTACTGCTTCTGTGCTGTGGTTATAAGGCCCACATTTCGATTTAATAGAATAAAACCTTGGATCTTACATATACCATATAAAAAACCAAAGGCACAAATATTTGAGAAAGTTAGTACCTAATTCTGTATCTTTTTTTTAATCAGATACACTTCTAAAAACTTTATAACAATGCAAATAACCCTATATCTTTGAAATACTCATGGAAATCTTAGAAGTAATATGATAAGAATAATAGAATAACAAGGAAATGAAATTAAAAATTACTTTTATTATACATTTACAGTTATATTATTACTGCTATTTCTAGGATCGTACCTCATTGATAGTCACTACTTTATAGTATTATTTAGGCAATCTGCTAAAACTGCGTAAAATGTAATGGTATATCAATGCATATGCCTGTTATATTTTTTTAAATAAATTTATTTTTAAAGAAGAGTCAACATTAGCAATAATATATTTCTAATAAGGTAGATATATTAATTTTTTCTTTTATTTAAATTTTTTAAAATAGGAAAGAGAACTTTTTAAAAAGTTTATTTATTTATTTTCAGAGAGAGACAGAGAAAAAGAGAGCAGGGGAGGAGCAGAGAGAGGAAGAGACAGAATCCCAAGCAGTCTCTGCACTGACAGAAGGGATTGTACTCACAAACCATGAGATCATGACCTGAGCCATGATCAAGAGTCGGACGCTTAACTGACTGAGCGACACAGACACCCCTGTAATATTTTCTTTATATAATCATTATTATTTATGCTCTTCATTCTTGCACTCAAAAAAAAACCATAGAAAATACATTTTAGAGATCAATGTTGTATCAATCTTAATGTGAAAAATGAGTCAACGTAATGAAATGTATAAAATATTATTTTGTGAGAAGAGGTTATAGCTGGAGCCTTAATATTAACTTTATGGGAAAAAATGGTACGATACCCTTCATGGCACACAAGAGTTGAACGAGTCATTCTGCCTTGGTAAATAAATGTGTCCCTCATCACTATCCTTGAAAACTTTATATGGGAGAATGATTTGAGTTTTTGTGATTATAAAAGCATCATTCTGAGCTTAAAAGTTCTCTTTACTTAATTCATCATTGAAAGTTTAAGCAAAACAAATACTATCTGATTTCTATTTTATAATTTTATATCAGAGCTAACAAGCAGGGACACCAGTTTAAATTTCTCAGAGAAGATCATCAGATGCATGTAAGACAGTGCTGCTAAAAGCAGAGCAAACTGCCATCCTTTCTAAGAGCATTACATTAAAAAAATAAGAAGATAGAAGAAAAAGAAAAGGAGGGAGAGGAGAAGAGAGACGAAGAGAGAAGAGAAAAGGAAAAAGAAAAGAGAAGAGAAAAGGAAAGGAAAAGAAAAGAAGAGAAAAGAAAAATAGAAAAGAAAAAATAGGAAAGAAAAAAGGAAATAAAACAGTTGTGTTCTACATGTATAGTTTTCATAAATATAAATGAGGATGTTCTTCAAAAATGCAAAGGCAATCAGAGCATAATATTCTAAGCAGAACGAGACAGGAATAGAAACATGACATGCAAACATGTACATCACAGAGCACAATAATTCTGGAATGGGAATGTGAAGATGAGGGGTTTCTGAAGTGAGCCTTGAAAGTTCTGTTCACTCTAAGAGGGCGACAATGTTGTCCCTTGACGTGAGCCATTAAATTGTAATTCACAGTGCAGTTATTATTTATAACAGAGCCTACGTAGGTCCATATGGATATCATGGGTAGACCAAGAACTTTTGGTTTTCAAAGCATGTATGACTTTATTTTAAGGCAAAGCACAGGAGAAGAAATATGTAACTTTACAATGAAATGTAGAAGAAAAAGGGCCAAAGAACTGGATGGGCTGAATGCAATGTTAGTGCATTCTTGCCGATTTTCCTCAAAGTATTTGAGAAACTAAGCATTTCATAGGAAGTACTTTTGATCTTAATCTTTTCATTGTCAGATGTTAAATTCCACCTCCCCATATAGAAAAATTACAGTTTGGGGGCACCTGGTGGCTCAGTCGGTTAAGTGTCCGACTTTGGCTCAGGTCATGATCTTGCGGTTCGTGGGTTCGAGCCCCACGTTGGGCTCTGTGCTGACAGCCAGCTCGGAGCCTGGAGCCTGTTTCAGATTCTGTGTCTCCCTCTCTCTCTGGCCCTCCCCTGCTCATGCTGTCTCTATCTCCCTCTCAAAAATAAATGAAACATTAAATTTTTTTTTTTAAAAAGGAAAATTACAGTTTTATGCTGTGCTTCCCTGACAGCCACTTATGTTTATGTTTTTTAAAACTATAATTCTATTAGAAATGCTTATCATTTTCTTATCAATTCTAGAATTTCTTTCTGTATCATATTCTGGGAACTAATACTTTCTTAAGTGCGCTGGAAGCATAGTACCTCAGTTCCTGGCTTAACTTTAATTGTCTTATTGTAAATTTTGATGACCAGAGGCTTCCAGTCTAAATATATTATTTAATTTATCTTTTATTTTGTAATTTTGATTTTCTATCCTGAGAAATCTCTCCCTACTCAAAGCTGAGGACAGAGGTCTCCTATAGGTACTTATAAATGTTTAAAAGTTTTGCTTTCACATTTAGTGACCTAGAAAAAGAATTTTTTTTTTTGGTATAGTTTAAAGTGGGAACGAAGAGAAAATTATTTTTCACAGGGAAAATTAGCTATCGCATTGTCTTATTGTAAATGGCCCCCTTTTTCCTATATCAAATTTCCATTTATGCATTGGTCTGTTTCTGTAGTCTCTAAAATGCTCCAACATTTAATTTGTTTATCTTCTAATTATGCTCTTCTCTCTTACGGCAACACTAAGATTATGGACTGTTAGTGTCCGGTGGAATATCAAACATTTGTTGGAAGGTCACATAGGTAGTAAAAACCAAAACTCCTCAAAGAGAGCTATAAGTGAGACTCAGTATTAATGTTTGATCTCCAAATTCCTTGAATAAAACCTCCTTTCATCCAATAGTGCATTTTTAATCAAAACTTCGTGGAAGAATGTTTCCAGACTGAGCAGAATGTTTTAGTCAGGAAAGCAAAGAATTAGTCTTCGGGAGAATCGAGCCCCTTCCTGGCAAGAAATGCAACTCTTCAGATCTGATTTGTCCATTCAAAGCAGGAAGGTCATAGCGCTACAGGATCAGGTAGGAGTTTAGAAATAGTACATGTTAGAGCACCTTTAACTCCTGCTCCAAGAGCAGAAGAGGCAAGTTAAAGCATGAAACTAAGTAAAATTTTAATTTTGCCATGCAAAATGTGCAGGAGGCAATATTTGCCTCTTTACTTTCAAGATGGCACCTGTCGTGATACAGAATGCCTTTTACTCTCTAAAGGCATAACAAAAAATATTTGGAAAATTATTTCTGACCAAGGATGTGGCAATATCTGCCCTGTTAAATTATATCGTAAGTTGCATTATTGTTTTCAGTGTACCCAAATATCTCCTGTGTTAAAATCAACACAAAACAAAAAAATTGGCAAACCAGCCCAACATACAAATGAATAAGCAATGATTAAAAAAAAAAACACCCAAACTTTTCTTTTCTTTAATGTTTTATTTATTTCTAGGAGAGAGAGAGACAGCGCGAGCAGGGGAGGGTCAGAGAGAGAGGGAGTCACAGACTGAAACAGGCTCCAGGCTCTGAGCTGGCAGTCAGCACAGAGCCCGACGCGGGGCTCGAACCCACGAACCGCGAGATCATGACCCAAGCGAAAGTCGGACGCTTAACTGACTAAGCCACCCAGGCGCCCCAAAACACCCAAACTTTTCTTGACCACATCAACCTCTATCCACTACCCCAATTTCTCTCCCCCTCCTCCTATGAAGAGTTTCACAGAATTGTTCCATACTGGCTGTCTCCTCCTCTTTCTCTTCTCCCTTAAGTGAATTTTAATCAGGCTTTTCCCCAATACTCCAGTGAAAATTCCCAAATCCGTGTCACTAACGTCCATGACGCCATACCCAGTAGCTGATCTTTAACCATAGTTGATAAAGGTGATCTCCCCTCTTTCCTGAGGTATTTTCTTTACTTTGCTTCTATGACACGACGTTCTCCTGATTCTACTTTCCTTGCTGCTTCCTTCTGTTCAGTCCTCATTGTAAGATCCTCCACCTCTCAGTTTTCCTTTCTTTTCTGCTATGTTATTTGCTACTGGTCGTATCAGCCAGTCGCATGAATTTGATTGGAGTCTTTCCTAGTGGGAGGAGTCACAGCTGCCGGAGATCTATCCAGAGACTCATGAAAACATGTGGGAATTTTCATTCCTATATTCAGAACCTCCTTTTCCTTCTTTAGCTATAATATTCCTTCCCATTCAGTAAAACCTTTTAAACATTATGTACAATATATCACTAGAATATAGATTTCTCTTATTGTTAATTAATCCTGGATTCATTAGATTTCAATGAGGTAACTTACTACTCATTGTAACATTAAACTTATGGAAGTAAAAATGTATAATGAAAAAAAATATATGCTATAATTGGATATTATGTAAATACAGTTAGATTGAAGTTTTGATATTAAATCAAATTATTTTAATAATCTTATTGCTCTTAATATAAAAAAAACTTTTTAAAAACATTATTCCAGTGTATGGTAAACTTAGTTTATTATTAATACGTACTGTGAACATGCATATTTTGTAGATGCAAACACCGTGTTTCCACTACTCAAGACTCATTTTTGAACCAAACGTCCAGGGGGTTCTAGAATAGCTTTCTAAATTGCTCACTGAATCACCAAGAAAAAGATAGAAGGTAACTTCATACACATAAATTATAAATTTATGATATTTCAAATATGTACTGGTTGCCTTCTATGGGAAACATTAATGCTCATACCTTTAAACAAAAATAGAGTATTTCCATGCATATAAATTGACAAATTACTTTTTGGCACTTCTAATTTACAGCAGTCCTGGTATAAAAGTGAGAAATGTGAATGTCTCTTTCTTCCTACTTTTGAATCTACATACAGATTAATCTCCCTGCTAAGTAAAATAGAGTTATCAATCATTCATGGCTCTAAATGTCAAACACTAAGAGCACAGCATACAATACGATTTATTCTTTTGTTGTTTAAAATAAAATGAATTTTATCTCTTTGAAGAAAAGAAAAGAAAACATCTGAAAATAGCATTTCTCAGTTTAAGAAATCACTGAGGAACAGGGTTATTTCTAACACAATACAGTGATTCTTTCTCCAAAAAGTAGATGTACAGGAAGATTTAAACATAGATTAATTATATTTAGATAATGTTTTGTTTTGTAAAATAAATTTTGCATGTTGATACTGAGATGACTTGCACATCTTGATCATTCTCTTTGAACTTACGCTTACTTATGTTTACATTACAATAATGAATACATATAGTTCTCTGTTCTTTCATGTGAGTAAAATTTGGAAAGTATTTTATTGCCTCTGCGACTAAGGATGCAGGCTAGTTTTATTTGGATGTTTTAAATAACCAAATAGGAGCTCATCAAGCATTTTACCAATCTGTCCATTCAAGCAACTGCCTTTTTTTTTTTTTTTCCCATTCCTGGCCTCATAAAGTTCTGTTAATACCTTTATGAGACAAAACTATCAAACCTTTTTTCTTTCTTTTTTTCGTTTAATGTTTGTTTATTTTTGAGAGAGACACACACACACAGAATGTGAGCACAGAGGGGGAGAGAGAGTGGGAGACACAGAATCTGGAGCAGGCTCCAGGCTCTGAGCTGTCAGCACAGAACCTGATGTGAGCTCGAACCCATGAACCGCGAGATCATAACCTGAGCCGAAGTCAGACACTTAACGGAGTGAGCAACCCAGGCATCCAAAATATTAAGCTCTTAATTATTGTGGTTCTTAAAGAGGCCACAAAAGGTTTCACTATGAAATAATGGTTTGCTAAATTAGGAGGGCACTTGTTGTGGTGAGCACTGGGTGTTATATGTATAAGTGATGAATCACCAAATTGTACTCCTGAAACCAATATTACACTGGTGTAAACTAACAAGACTTTAAATAAAAACTTGAAAGAAAAAAACTTTGATAAATCTAACAATTTAATGTTATTTTTATTTATCTTTTAAATTTACATCCAAATTAGTTAGCATATAGTGCAATAATGATTTCAGATTAAAACCCAGTGATTCATCCCCTACAACACCCAGGGCTTATCCCAGCAAGTGTCTTCCTTAATGCCTGTTACCCAATTAGCCCATCCCCTCCAGCAACCCTCAGTTTGTTCCCTACACTTAAGAGTCTCTTACATTTTGTCCCCCTCCCTGATTTTTGTTATTTTTGCTTCCCTTCCCTTATGTTCATCTTCTCTTATGTTCCCTTTTGTTCATCTGTTTTACATCATAAATTCCACGTATGAGTGAAGTCAAATGATATTTGTCTTCCTCTGACTGACTAATTTTGCTTAGTATAATGCACTCTAATCCCATCCACATTGCTCCAAATGACAAGATTTTATTCTTTTTGATTGCTGAGTAATACTCCATTGTACATATACACCATATATATGTATGTATATATATACACACACACATGTATACCTACCACATATATACCATATTGTACACATATGCCATATATGTGTATATATATATGTATGTATGTATACATATATATCTCTCTCTGAGTGTGTGTGTGTGTGTGTGTGTACACATATAACATATACCTACCACATATATACTATATATGTATCTACCATAACCTCTTTATCCATTCATCTCTCAATGGACATTTGGGCTCTTTCCATACTTTGGCTCTTGTTGAGAGTGCTGCTAGAAACATTGGAGTACATGTGCCCCTTTGAAACCGCATATCTGTAGCATTTGGATAAATACCCAATAGTGCAATTGCTGGGTCAGGATAGGATAGTTTTATTTTTAATTTTTTGAGGACCTCCATACTGTTCTCCACATTGGCTGCATCAGTTTGCATTCGCACCAGCAGTGCAAAAGGGTTCTTCTTTCTTGGCATCCTTGCCAACATCTATTGTTGCCTGAATTGTTAATGTTAGCCATTCTGACTTGTGTGAGGTGGGATCTAATTGTAGTTTTGATTTGTATTTCCGTGATGATAAGTGATATTGAGAATATTGATATTCATGTGTCTGTTAGCCATCTGGATGCCTTCTTTGGAAAAGTGTCTGTTCATGTCTTTTGCCCATTTATTCACTTTGGTTTGGATTATTTGGGTTTTGGGTGTTGAGTTTGATAAGTTCTTTATAGATTTTGGATACTAATCCTTTATCTGATATGTCATTTGCAAATATCTTCTCTCATTCTGTTGGTTCCCTTTTATTTTTGCTGATTGTTTGTTTGCTTCATCATGCAAAAACTTTTTATCTTAATGAGGTCTCAATAGTTCAAATTTGCTTTTGTTCCCCCAGTCTTTGGAGATGTGTTGAGTAAGAAGTTGCTGCAGCCAAGATCAAAGAGGTTTTTGTCTGCTTTCACCTCTAGGATGTTGATGGCTTCCTGTCTTACGTTTAGGTCTTTCATCCATTTTGAGTTTATTTTTGTGTATGGTGTAAGAAAGTGGTCCAGGTTCAATTTTCTGCATGTCGCTGTCCATTTTTCCCGACACCATTTTCTGAAGATACTGTCTTTATGCCATTGAATATTCTTTCCTGCTTTGTCAAAGGTTAGTTGGCCATATGTTTATGAGTCCATTTCTGGGTTCTTTGTTCTGTTCCATTGATCTTAGTGTCTGTTTTTGTGACAGTACCATACAGTTTTGATGATTACAGCTTTGTAGTACAGCTTGAAGTCTGGGATTGTAATGCCTTCTGGTTTGGTGTTCTTTCTTAAGGATTGCTTTGGCTGTTTGGGGTCTTTTCTGGTTCCATGCAAATTTTAAGATTGTTCTAGCTTTTTGAAGAATGGTGGTGTTATTTTGATAGATACTGCATTGAATATGTAGATTACTTTAAGAACAAAATTTGTTCTTACAGTCCAGGAACATGGAATATTTTTCCATATTTTTGTGTCTTCTTCAATTTCTTTCATAAGCATTCTGTAGTTTTCAGTGTATAGATTTTTCACCTCCTTGGTTAAAGTTATTCCTAGGTATTTCATGGGTTTTGGTGCAATTGTAAATGGGATCAATTCCTTAATTTATATTTCTGTTGCATCATTATTGGGTGGCTCAAGTTATGCAGATTGGTGTGTTCATCCTCAGGTCAGTTTTCTAGATGTGCAAGATAGTCTTTTGCTGATCTAGTTGCATTTCAGGGATAAGAGAAGCAGAGAACTTCCATGCTGCTCTGCCATCTTGGCTCCTCCTTGACAACTTATCTTGAACATGAATAATTGGATTCTTTCTTAACTTTATTTATTTTTGCTTCAGTATTGTAAGATAATATTACTTACCACCATTTTTCAGGTAGGGACAATCTTTTATTTTTAAATGAGGAGTTATCTTTAAACATTTTTGTAATGTTTTATTTATTTCTGAGAGAGAGAGAGGGAGAGAGACAGTGTAAGCAGGGGAGGGTCAGAGAGAGAGGGAGGCAAACAATCTGAAGCAGCCTCCAGGCTCTGAGCTAGCTGTCAGCACAGAGCCCGATGCAGGGCTCAAACCCACGAACCGTGAGATCATGACCTGAGGTGAAGTGGGCACTTTATCGACTGAACCACCCAGGTGTCCCCATGTATGGATAATTTTATATAAAATATGCGTAATGTTTTTTTAATATTTTCAAAATAGATTGGTGAAATTATTAGTTTTATGGCTGTCTAGAATGAAAAGTAGAGTTCAACCATATTATAACCTTCTTTTTGCTATTTTTATATTTCTTAGTGAATAGGAAATATCTGACATAGTGTAGTCTTGTACATCAAGACGGCTCATATCTAGATGCCATCTGAAATGGGAAAATCTTGATTGACAACTTGGAAACTTTCTGATTTGCAATAGAATAAGCAAGGTCCAATGCAGGTATGTTGCTTGTGGGTTAACATTCTGGCATCCAACTTGGATACGATACAAAAGTAATAAGTACTTACCTCCTACAAGGACGGGCAGCTGGTATGGTCAAATAACAGGAATAAATTATTAATTCAGAAGAAAACGGAACCATAATGAATGCATTCTCTCATAATACTCATTTACTTCTTAAGATAAACTATTACAGTCATGCATGCAATTAAAATCTGATTGCCAGTCCTGAAAAAATGAAACATACCTCTACTTCATACTTTTCATATCGGTTACATTATATTACCTACTGATCGTCTTCATAGAGTTCTTGGGTTAAGGTTTAAAATGATTGGAGTGATATTTTAAAAGCCAGGAAGCTATTTGTAACAATGCCCACAGTTAAAAGCTGTTCTTTGGCTTTGTCAGTAGCTCCTTGGCAATAATTTACTGAAATCTGCCTCAGTAAGTACTCTGCTAAATCTCCTCCTTTATGATCTCACTTCAACCTCATAATAACCCACCAAGACAGACTATGATATTTACATTTTTTAGATAAGAAATTATATGCTGTTAAGCTAAATAATGTTCCTTCTGGATTTGAAAATTCCTGAAGCAATATCACTCCAAATGGTTAATAGCTATGTAATTATTAATGTTACCTTCATTACAATACAGAAAATGTCTGAGAAGAGGCTCCCCAGAGTTCTGCTTATCTCTTCTGTTATGAGGTGTCAAGCTCTAGGCTGTCGTGCCTGTTCCACATCTCTGCAAGACACACATGGCCTACACCACAGGCTTTTCAGTCAACCTGAAGAGTTTGGACTGCCAACCACTCCTCTGGGTCCCCTGACATGATTCCAGGCTTCCCACACCTTTCTGTCCATCTGTTAGAGCTTCTCCTTAGCGACCCATTAGTACATCCCCTTATCAGGGTTTCTTGTCACCATCAAGCAGGAAAGAGAATCCAGAACAGATACAGACCTTTCTTTTCTTTTCTTTTTTTTCCTTTTTTCCTTTTCTCTTCTTTCTTCTTTTTTTTTTTTTTTTTTTTGGTGTATTTCCCAATGATTTTAACCCATGCTTTACTACTTAAGATTTTCGTTCAACCTTAAGTCTGTGTGGTCATTTATACAAAGAGTTATTGGACATATTTTATGCATAAAGCACTGTGCTGTAAAGTGATTAAGCAAAACAGATACGTTTCGTTCCTTATGAAGCTTGTAATTTAGTAGGGAAGAAAGTCTTTCTTATGATGAATAACACTTTTCATTATAAAATAGTTGCTTCAAGTAGAAAAGCAATTCAGAATGTTATTCACCTCTCAAGTGCAAAAAAAAAAAAAGCAAGCCATAATATTGAAAAAGATGTCTAGTCTTGTCTTGCAATTTTCATGCACAGACCTTTATCCTCTGACACGTGCCGCTTTGAAAATCACTACAATTAGACTGTGAGGTCTTCCACGCAGGGGGCTATATTTAACCAGTTTTATATACACCATTCCTTATGTTACTAGAAGATAATTACCTAGAATTTCTTTCAAGTTTTAAGTGTTTACAACTGTACAGAAACATCATGTATTCATGACTGTGATAAAATCTGACATATAATTCAATCACTAAACAGGCTTAGTTTTAATAGACTTTCTTGACAATATATTTATTTCAACATTTCATATGTGACTGATGTGTAGATAATATTTATTTTTGATCTGCATACTCCGTAGAAGATCACAGTGAAAGGTGGAGACAGGGTATTTGTTCTTTGTTAATTAGGACTTTCCCCCCCAATAATCTCATTATGTATTTTGTATCTGTACAAGATGGAATAAACATATCTTATGCATGAAGCCAAATCAACCTATGTGAAAGAAAAACACTTTCATAGAATTAATTGCACATGGATAACATTGAATTGAAATTATATTAAAAGATTCTTAAGCTAAAAAATGATTGATATCATGTACAAACAGGACCAAAACCTGTTAGGTAGAACATGAACTAAACACTGATGATCTGTAGTTAACACTGATCACAAATAGGAATACAGTAGTGAGAAATTAATTTTGAAAAGCCAATTTTCAGGTACTCAAAACTGATGTTACTGTAGCTCATTTTTATAAAGTTTACAAAACAGCTTATTATTCACTGTGTAATATTCAAAATGTATGTTTCCAGTATGATAGGGCCTAAAAATGGCAGTTACATATTTAAACTCTGACTCTACTGTTTAATCATTGTGTGACCTTAAGGCAATAAACAGTAATTGATTTAAAATTTGAGTAAATATATTAAAATATAGATTGTAGGAAAAAAACAACTCTAACTTGAGGAAATATACAATAGACACAACTAGAACAAACTGATACAGAAAGAGTAAAGTTAAATGATAAAATAACACAGTAGACAGGTAAAAAAATCAAAGTAAAGTTCATTTTAGACAGGGTATATTTTAAGTAAAAGAGAAATGTATAAGAAGAAGGACTCTCATACCTTTATTTCTGATATAGATGGAGTTTATTCATGATAGTGTTTTGGTTTTTACATTCACTTATTAACCATGTGATGTGGCTTCAACAAACAGAAAGATATTGTTAGAATAATAGACACAGACCTAAAATAATTATAAGATAATTTGCCTATCTTTGGTCTTTGACAGAGCAAACAGTAAAGAAATGATAAAATGTACTCAGAGAAAATGAATTGTTTACAGATAAGAGGAACATCTATCATAGTCTGGATCCTCTATACCTTGTTTTTGAGCACCACTTTTTAAAATAAAAAAGATAATCAAGATAACTTAAAATTCAGCAAACCAGAAATTGATAAGCTGCAATGTTCTTATAAAAATTCAGTGAAGCTTGATCCCAACTACAAAATATAAAGAACAAATAAGAGCAACAAAAATACCAAGAAATACCTATTGTGAAAGAATTTTTAAATAATTATTTTGAATCAAAGAGAAAACAAAAATATAATTACAGAATTCTTTGAAACTGACAATATGATGGACACTACTACAAATAAAAACTAATAAATTCCATCTAACAAACAAACATGCCTAAGGTTAGTTTTTTTTTATATATAAAACTACTGTACCTACTACACATTAAATGGTGAGTTAAGTATGTGCAAGTCAAAGCTCAGAACATGCCACCAAATGTCTTCTTTGTTTTTCACATATGTTTTCCAAATTTTTTAATGTTTATTTTCGAGAGAGAGACAGTGTGAGTAGAGGAGAGGAAGAGAATGGGGGAGACAGAATCCAGAACAGGCTTCAGAGCCCCACACAGAGCTCGAACCCATGAGCCATAAGATCATGACCTGAGCTGAAGTCAGTCGCTTAACAGACAGCCACCCAGGCATCCCCCCAAATGTCTTTGAGGATTATTTTTTGTAAGTAATGCTTTTCGAGTTTTAAAAACATGTTTTAAAAACCTAAGAGTTAATTAAATTATAGAAAGTTAAAAAGCAGAATATGTTTGGTTCTTATATAGAATGTTTTAATTCATGCATGTAATACATACATACAGATATTACTAAAGGTGAATACAAGTGATTTAAAATTGATTCAAACTTTACTCTGATTTAAAATATTGAGGGAAGACTGGGTGGCTCAGTTGGTTAAATGTCCAACTCTTGACTTCAGCTCAGTTCACGAGGGCTCCATGCTCCAATCCTGCTTGGGATTCTGTCTCCCTCTCTCTGCCACTTCTGTACTCACCCTCTCTCTCGCTTTCTCTTTCTCTCTCTCTCAAAGTACATAAAATAAACTTTAAAATATAAAATAAAATAAAAGTTTGAAAAATTGTTCAGTTGGAAATAAGTAAATTGAAAATTTACGTTGACAGTATCACGAATTCAGAGAGGGAGATCTCCGAGGCTCAGGACTCCATGGACATATTATTTTGGGAAAAAGAAAGCTATTATTCAAGCAAAGCCATTTCATATTTCAATAGGCAGAAAAAAAGCATGCTGCAATTTCTTTAACTACAGCTCTCCATCTCATTCTTAAGAATATTAGGAGTTATTTTATAAATGCCTTCCAAAAGTTAAGATTGAGAATGTTAGGCTCATTTTAGTATTTCAACTTTAACAAAAGAAACATTACTCTCATTATGCATAGCTTAATCAGCGAAACAGCCATTAATATACCATCATCATTTAATTATTGATGCTTAATGGTCTATTAACATATGGCTATCATTTAATTACCTATGCTTTCCTAAACTACTTATTTACTCATTCTAAGTTTCTAAAGTGGAACTTTTAAAAAATGAGACATTTTTGTATGGGGAATTGTATTTTGTCTGGGGAATTTTCTTCCCAATATCCATTAATTCTGTAAGTATCCTGGACTTGCTGGGGTTTTTTTCATGATTATTTTTGTCCTTTTTCCAGCACTGGGGAAATAATTGATCTTTTATTTAAAGTATGGCCCAGCTGAAGGGGCAAGAAGGCTCTAGGAGTTCGTGACACATCAACATGTAAACAAAAAGGGATAAATAAGATTTGGAAGAATAGGAGCGACTGGGTGGCTTAGTTGGTTAAGTGTCTGACTTCAGCTCAGGTCATGACCTCACAGTTTGTGGGTTTGAGCCCCACGTCAGGCTCTGTGCTGGACACTTGTTCAGAGCCTGGAGCCTGCTTTGGATTCTGTGTCTCCTTCTCTCTGTCTCTCCCCCACTCATGCTCTGTCACACTCTGTCTCTAAAAGTAAATAAATATAAAAAAATTTTTTGAAAGAACATATACAATAAGCCATATAAGCTTATTTTTAATTTATTTTTAATTTTTTAATAAGCCATATAACTTAAAATTTTTTTAATGTTTATTTTTGAGAGAGAGAGAGCGAGCTCAGGGGAGAAGCAGAGAGGGAGGCAGACACAGAATCTGAAGCAGGCTCCAGGCTCTGAGTTCTCAACACAGAGCCCTATGCAGGCCTTGAACTCGTGGACCTCGAGATCATGACCTGAGCCAAAGTCGGTCAGATGCTTAACCGACTGAGCAACCCAAGAGCCTCAATAAGCCATATCATTGTATATTAACTGAAAAAAATATGAAAAAGTATTATGTTCTGTACTGTAAATTATAGGAAAAAAGCTCCACACAAAACATATTTTCTCATGGAAATGTAAAAAAGCACACTTTGTACAGTATAGAGTGTAAAAAATAGTAAAGGTTTGTCAGAAGAGGACAAAACAGATGTCTCACATTCATTTAAGGTTCTTAGATTACTTGTTGTGGAGACAGATTTCTAGCCCCGTTACTGAACACTCCCCCTTAGATATCATGTTCGCGTTACCTTCATGTCGAGGTCAAATATTGACTTCCGCCATACTATAAATCCTCACTCTCCTCAAGCAATTACTGTATCCCTTATTTCTGGAATTCCCACATTTTATAAATCTATATTCAGTAGTATTTTTTCAAACCTATTAGGACTCGGCATTCTATACTTCATACTTGGTGTTCCTGTAATCTGAAGGCTTTATGGCTGAATTTACATTGTGTGTTTTCTTAGCTTTTGATCCCATTTATGGTCTCTTTATGCACCTGGTTATTTTTGCTTGGGTAACTGATATTGTGAAAAGAACGATTCTGAAATTGATTTGATTTCCGTGGATTCATGACCTCTAAAATGTGAGTTCAAGCTGAAACAAGTTGATAGTGTTGTCAGGATTATTTGCCACACAGCAACTTTTGATAGATGATCCACAAATTACTAATTTGAAGTAGTTCAGAGCTTAAATGTTAAATACCACACAATAGTTTTCATGTGTTTGTGGAGCTAAGCTTTTGTTAGTTTCCATGAAAAGAAAAAGTATTGAATAAAAATCAGAAAAACAAACAAGAGTAAGATATTAATGGATTCCAAGGTTTATAGAGTATTCTGTGCCCCACATGGACACAATACTATTAGCACATAATGTTAGTATGTAATGTTGCCTGTTCAACACATGAATTTGCAGGGAGAAACAACTAGTCTATGGCATATATCCTATGCATAGATTTTTTTAAATGAGGAATTGCTATTCAATGTGTATAAAGTTTCAATTATACAAGATGAATAATTTCTAGGGATCTGTCCAGTCTACTGCATATAGTTATCAACATACTACTGTACTCTTAAAATATGTTAAGAAGATTGTTCTCATGTTAAACATTCTTGTCGTACACACACACAGACATACACAAATACGTATAGAAAAGAACACAAGGAATGTGGGAAGTAATAGATGTTTAGTACCGTGACTCTGGTAATGGTATCATGGGTGTGTGCATATATCCAAGCTCATTAAAATGTATACATTACATATGTGAAAATTTTAGTATATTAATTGCATCTCAATAAAGCTCAGAAAGAAAGAAAAAATAAAGTAGATTAACCTTTGAGCAACTATAAAAATAAAATGAAAATAACTTTATCAACATATTTAAAATTTAGAGGAAACATGTAAATTCATAGAAAAACGCAAGGCACTAAACTCCCCCCCCCAAAAATGTAATTATTTGTAAAATTATTAAACAAATTGAATCTGCATTTAAAAATCTTTCCAGAAAGTCATCTTCATGTCAATTCTGTGAATCTCTTTCAGATATTTAAGACAACATTTATGTTACATAAAATTCTGCCAGAGAAAAGAGAATATGAGATATGGGAGTAATTCTCAGTTTATTTTATGAGGCTATCATGTTCTTGGTAACAAAACTGAAGATTTTACATGAAAAATATAAGCTAACGAGTGAATAAATAGCATTGTAAAAAGCTTAAAGGAAATACTAGTTTATCTAGTCAATATCGTTAAATGAATAAAATCTATTGGTTAATTTTCATTACAGAAACCCCAAATAAGTATGACCTTTGAAAATTAACAAATAAAATTCACTACAGTGGCAGAATAGAGGGAACATTTTTGAGCTTCACAATAGATGGAAAAAAGACATTTGATAGAATTAAATGTTAATTCTTCATAAATATTTATTTATTTAACAAATGGTGTCTATAAAATTAATGTACAATAAATATTATTCCTAAAGATGAAGTGTGAAAATCTTCCCTTTAAAATCAATGCCATTGTTATTTTTTTCAGTTTTATATTGGATATCCTGGAATGTGCAACACGAGGGAATCCAATAATCAGGCATTCTGATTGACTTGGTTGGGGGTGTACCTTTGACATTGAATTTTATAACCATTTTCCCCAAGTGATTCTACTGTAAGCCGTGATCTAGAGTCAGGGCAATACAATCTGTCATCCCTGGGTTCAGTAGAAACAGGTGAAAAGTGACTGACTGGGGTCCTTCTTGTTTTCCTTACACCTGTCTTCCAGGCTGTTCCTAACTTCTTTCCTTTTACCACTAAGGGAACTCACCCTAGAACTCTCATCAGGACACTGAGACAAAGCCTAAAGAAGAGTATCATGCATACCGATGTGTCAGTTCACATCAGTCTTACACACAATTTCCCCTTTATTTTCCTGTTTTCCTTCACTTGTTCCTTGAGATTCACTATGTGGAAGGAGTGAGCTCCCTTGGACACTAATGAATCAGCGTTTTGGAAGGAATGTGGATGTCTAATTCCAGCCTAATGTAGAGGAATTATAAGTTGTCATAGAGATATATGTCTCAATATTTGGTAATTACCATAGACAAGTCACTAAAGTACCTGTGTTTTCTTTGGCAGCTTCTTATTTTTAAAAATTTACCTTCTCCTTTCTCGTTTTTCCTCCATCCATAAATATTTCTATAAGTTGTATTTTGCAGTAAGGGAATGAATGTGAAGACATCTGATTATTGGTTAAAAATACATCTTTGAGTTTAGAAAAGTTTCTCTTTTTGATATTAGCAATGGGCTCCTTTGAAAGGTGGACGTTAATTTGTTAAAAAACTATAGACAAAAGTCTTCCTTTTTCTTATTTTAGATAATTTAATTCAACTGTATTTATGGTATTTCAAAATTATATTGAAAATATATACTTATTTTTATTCTTGTGATATGTAATTCTTCATAAACATATCAGTATCAAATTATAATTAGCAAAAAAATAATTGTAAGTGACATATGCAGCATTTTCAAAATTAAGTAAACCAGAAAAGAGAATTTTCAACCTAAGTCAATTATTATAGATCAAAATGATTGAAATTTAAAGATTAAAAAGTCTAATTAAAGGTGATTTAACTTATAATGACCTACCTGCAATTTGAGAAGAAAACTAATTAAAATAAGAAATATTAGTATTAAGATGCTTTTATAGAAGATTAATTTGTTCTAGTTGTTTTGATCTGTTTATTTTAACTTTGCCCAGTATTATTTAAAAAGAGCAGTTATCTTCAAGCTGTTTGATAATAACAGATGTTTAAGTGTTTAAACCTTCAGATAAAAAATACCAGATGATTAAATGTCATAATAAATTTATTACAAATGAATAAATTTTAGTTCCATAGCTAAGAAAATCATTTAAGGTGTTTCAAGTAATTAGGGTTTCATCCTGGATTAGCTAAAAGAAACCTTTGGAATTTGAAAATCTTCTTTACAATGAATCTTACATAAGCTTATTTTCTTCTTACTTCTGGGAAATAAGAGACCACTAAAGGACCTCTTGTCTGAAGAATGAGGGCTTATCTTTCTGTGATGCCTCTTGGACCTTCGTACTATTGAACCATGAGAATTTAAGGGGCTTGGTTAATATGGGAATGTAATTTTCCTACCCGGAAGTAGCTACATTAAAAAAAGTAATGTTAACTCTTCTATGAAGCGGCTAAATAGGTGGAATCTTAGCAACCTCTGATTTCATTTTGCATGCTACTAAGTGCATCCTACTGGGAATTACCTTCCTCACTGTCAGACTCACGGAGTTGTGATTGCCTGTCTGTTCACTGGGTCTCAACATTAATGTAAACACATATCATCAGGGGGCATCCAGGAGCCTCAGTCAGTTAAGCATCAGTTTCAGCTCAGGTTATGACCTCACGGTTTATGGGATTGAGCCCTACATCGGGCTGTCTGCTGACAGTGCATGGAGCTTGCCTGGAATTCTTTTCCTCTTTCCTTCCTTCCCTGTCTCTCTCTACTACTCTCTCCCCCTAAGTAAATAAATAAATAAACATTTTTCAAAAAGACTCATAAAAAAACACATGTCATTAGTATTCTTTAGGTGCTGAGAGGGTCTTGTGACATGGTGCTGGACTTTAAATAATTGCTAATTAGGTTAAACTTGTTTTAAAGAATGCCTTTTCACTTAAAAAATATCTGAGAATGTACAGGGACGCCTGGGTGGCTCAGTTGTTTTAGTTTCTGACTCTTAGTTTTGGGTCAGGTCATGATCTCACCGTTGGTGAGTCTGAGCCCTGCGTTGGGCTCCACTTTGATGGTGCAGAGCCTGCTTGAGATTTTCTCTCTCCCTCTTTCTCTGTCTCTCCCCTGCACGCTCTCTCTGTCTCCCTTTCAAAATAAATAAATAAACTGAAAAAAAAATCTGAGAATGTACAGATTACAAAACAAAATGAAAGACAGAAATCAAGAGCCAAGTGAACAGTAATTAATTCATTCAGTAACTGTTCATAACAGTATCAATTCATTACTGTTACTGTTCATAACAGTAACAATTTATTAAGAGACTTATTGATTTAACAAATGATTATTGGATTAATATAAGGCAGGCACGTGTTGCATGCTTATTTCTTAGGAAGGGGCCTCTGTGCCACAATCTTTGGAGTGTTTGAAATGTGATACTGTTGTAACAACAAAAAAGAAACCATTGAATTCAATCACAAGATTGATGATGGAACCAGATCCTCTCTATTAAGCATTGAATCTGCAGTTAGCATGTCCTTGGTATTGATATATGGTTTCCAGGCCACTGATTAATTGATCAACCTAAAATCAATTACCTTGGGGGCAATTTCCACTTATATGTCCCATTGTACCTCAGACTCTGGCACATCCCAGCTTGAACTTGCTGTAGGGCCAGTGTCACCCTACGTCTTCTTCCTGTTTGCTGCATCCACCCTGATCCAAGTGTACATTAAGGGCCAGTATCACCAACATCATCTAAATGCTTCTTAGAAATGCACATTAGGCCTGCTGCAACTCTAACGAGGCAGAATCTGCATTCTAGCAAAATCCCCCCAAACTGAGAATCACCAACAAATATCTAAATGAATGGCATGAACATCATCGAACTATAAAACCCAGAAACGAAGGTGTGTCTGGTCCTTGACACTGCCTCTTGCTTTTCCTTCTTGTCCAACCAATCACCCCATTCTGTTAATTCTACATGTTATCCATTATCTTACTTTCTTCTCTACCACTGACAAAATCTCTTCTCTTCTCTTCTTCACTTTTTCATCTCCACTCCCATAATACTAATTGAAGACAGATCACATTTACCGATAAACAAGTTTATACTGGTTTTCCTGCTTTCAGGATTCCCACTCTCTCAGCGTCTTCTATGCATACCAATCGTGGTGGTCTTCTTCACGTGTGCATCTGGAGTTGTGTCCTCCAGATCAGAATATTCCACTGGCAACCCATTGCTCTGATGCTCATGAAAAGAGTTCACACGTGGTCTTTGAGTTCTTACTGGATCTAATACTTGCCTGTTACTCCACTACTTTCTTTGATCCAGCCTCACCATTTTCCCTCCACAGTAGCCTTCATCCAATGCCTGGCAAGTATAAAACTATTTTTGTAAGTGTGTGTGTGTCTGTGTGTGTTTCCCCATTCTAGAACACTCTTCCCTGGTTATATCCAACCTACTCAAATTCATTCTTCCTTTCCCAATAAAATAGAAAAATTTCACAAAAGTTTTCTCTAGTCCCAAGTACAAAACCAAAAAAAAAAAAAACCACACAAAAATTATTCTGATGTAATGCGTAGCAACACACTGGTCTTTTAGTTTCATGTATGTTAAAGGATTCATGATTAAATATTTACCTCTCTGGCCAGAGGTAAACTTTCTGATGATAATATTTATGTCTCTTGCTTCACCATTGTCAACCCCCCCATGCCTAATACAGTGCCTTAAATATTGCACTCTCTGTCCACAATTTAGGCATGTAGGGACTGTACTTTTCTGTCTTCTTTAATTTAATCTCAATTATTTTTACTTATTCAAAATCAGATACAAAACCTAAATATCAGGTCCTTGTAATTCAACTACCCTACCAACGTTTCCTAGGGCCACATTTTCATTCTGGACGGAATGCACGGTTTCAAAGCATCTTAGGGAGAAACAGTTGTTGTTTTCTCCTTGAATGTTCACTATGGACTAAGGAACCTGGTCAGACATGAAAGGGTGATGAGTGTTGACCATCTGGATCCATCCCTCTGGCTGCTCTCTCTGCTTCTTCACCACCAGGCTTAGAGAATCAGAATCATGTGTTCCTTTGTTTTCAGACCATAGCATGGATCTGTCTCCAAGGATATATAGCACTTCATGCTTGGGTTCACCTTACCCTTTGCTCTCCAGTCTCTTGCTGAGGTAGCCTCAGAACCTACATGCATGTCATTGGTTTTGACACAGGGGTAGACTGGAATCGGGGGTCAGAGGCAGTAGAGAATGGAGCTCGTGGGTCAATTAAACTCTCTCTTCTACCCTTCTTTTCCTTCCCCCAGAGCATCAGGGAATCTCAGCTTTCTCTCCAGTCTGAGAAATGAGTAGAAATTGCTGTTCTGAACTATTCCTTTTATGTCTCCCCATTTACCTTAGTACATTAAATTGTAGAAAACAATTTAGACTCTCTTTCTCTCTGCTTTGTTCTGTTCTTCTACCATTTAAAAATAAACACTACCAAAATAAACTGGAAAGACTTTCTCTGTCTCTCCAAATTAAAAAAAAAAAAATTACTTAATCTGTGAAATAGTAAATAAATAGTCTTAACCTCTGAGGAGGTTCTAAATGACCTAGGGAGTTATATGTTGTGAGGGTTTCGGATGCCATTTTTCATTCCCCCATATTGGTCAGCTATAAGAGAAATCTCCTTCTATTACAGAAATTTCATTTTCTCTCCGTTGGCTTATTGCCTATATCAATGACTGATTTAAAAAGCAAGAATAGAACTATCAGTATAACTTTCCTTACAAGCAAGGAGCATTATATGTGACATTTATTTTAAGATTGTGTCTTGGTTTTTTACTGATATGTTCTACTTGTTCAGGTCTGTTAACTTGAGACTATTCTAATTTTCATGGTCACTCTAAAATGACCTCCTAAAACTGGGACACATTTAATAAATTAATGCAATATACGGAAGCAAAATTCTCACAACTGCAATTGTTCAGTGAAAAGAAATATTGTAGAGTGGTAAAATAACACTGTGTTCCCTTTTATGAGAACTGTATAGGTAAATTACTAAAACTTTCAAGGTATACAATTATCTGTACAGTGTCCATAGATGCACATTATCTACGTGTTTCTACAGTAAAGTGCAAGTCAGAGGGGAAATTGATAATGCTATAATTCTAATGGATACGTAGTAAGTTAAGATTCTTAACTTCGAATTTATGTCCCCACTTAAATATTTAATTATCTTTTCTTTTTTTATATTAAAGGTTATTTTAAATTCTGTCCCCGATGTATTTGACTTCCTCATGAATGGATAATGCTAAGAAAATGTTCTAACTGATGTAATTAGCACCCAGCACACAGTGTACTGCAATAAAATGCTGCTCTAAGTTAGTCACCAGGGTCCCACATCGACCCCGTGAGTGCAAGGCATAAAAGTACAACACTATCTATTGATTAAAAGATTCTCTGGTGTTAGAGAAGCATATTAAAAATTACTTTATTAAACATGTTTTTAGTTTGCCTAATGTGTTTTGCCAATCTAAAAATGCAAAGAAAAAAATAAAAAATACTTTATACACTGTTAGATGCATTAAAAGCACAGTAAGGGGCGCCTGGGTGGCTTAGTCTGTTAAGCATCCGACTTTTGCTTAGGTCATGATCTCGCGGTTCGTGGGTTCGAGCCCCGCGTCGGGCTCTGTGCTGACTGCCAGCTCAGAGCCTGGAGCCTGCTTCAGATTCTGTGTCTCCCTCTCTCTCTGACCCTCCCCTGCTCGCGCTGTCTCTTTCTCTCCTAGAAATAAATAAAATATAAAAAAAAAATTTTTAAAAAGCACAATAAGATGCAATTCAACGAATATTTCTTGAGCAACTATTTTGCATAAGAGATTCTTTTAAGTACTATATAGACTTTCAAAACTTAATATTTTGTTTCTCATCTTGAAAGTCTTAGTATCTCATAATGAAAAGAGACAATAGCTTACAGAAGTCTAAGCATGCCATATTTTAGGTAATAGCAAAAAGCCATTGAGACACAAGAAAATAAGATATATTCCCACAGGTGTACAGGAAAGCATTTTGTGTTCTTTTCATGCAGTTGATGTTTTCTCTGATTTTCTAATTTCTAGGAGTTACTATTTGTAGTTCATAGGAACTTTGTAATAAATCATTATGTCCTTTAAAAACATATAAGAGATAGTAGACCTCTCTACACTCTTAGAAATATTAGCATCACATGTTCCTTGCAAGTTTACTAATAGTATGATCACTTTAGCACACAATAGCAGAATTCTATCTCCAATGCCATGTGTCATGGCAATGCTGTGAAATTGGGCAGGAAATCTATGGAAAATTGTTTTCTGATACACGTAATGTTATATACACATGCCTGTTTGTGTTTATAATTACGTTATATATTTCTGAAAAATACACTTATATTATGCCTTCCAAAATAATAATATATCTTAATTAATGTCTTTTTTTTTTTTTGCTAGCCTTACATTTGCTTTTATATATGCCAAAATACTTCCAAAATTGTGTGGGTGCACACATATGTGTGACTAAACAATGAACTCTTCTATAGAATAAATACAAGCTATAGATATAAAGTAATTATAACATCTTACAAGAAAAAATGGATATTTAAACTTTGACAATTATTAAGAGATCTACTTTCCAATTTTACAAACATTCAACTTTTTATTACATTTCTAATTTCTAGGTGTAACATTATTACTAGCGCTTTTTAAAGAACAACTGTAAAGAGTTCTTAATTCTAGGACATTTGGTATAAATAGATTTGAAGTCACACTATTTATAAGTTAGACAAGTAACATAGCATCAGAAAAAGAAGGACAATTCTGGGAGAGGTGGATATGAACTCAAGTAAATCCCCAAGTATGGAATACTCTCTGATTTCCCTGAATATTCTCTGAATTGGAATACAGATGATGCTGTAGGAACTTTATTTGAACACATAAGCTGAAAAAATAAAATAAAATTACTAGTTTAAGAGGTATCACTTTAAACACTACAGGAATGATAATTTACAATGGTGTGCAGCATCTCATGAGATCTATTGTCACCCTTTTTTGTCTTCATTAAGACTTCTTGACTTGTGGTTTTGGGGACAACTATACCATACCATATAACACCAGTATAAAATGAAAGTCAGTGATTAGATAAGATTTGCCTTGGGAAAATTACTTAACACACAATTATTCTGAAAATGTTGGTCTACCAACATTTTTTTTTATAGTCACTGAATCACACAATTTCAATGCTGGAAAGAAATTTGAAATACACTTATATTAGAATGAAAACTGTTGAATACTCGGTATATATATATCATAACATGGCTAATGAACTGATTAGTTTATTCAATATAGCTATTCATTGACCCTCCCAGCTGCCCCTGTCACTGTCCGTCCCATCTAGGAGAACTTTTTGAAAGCTATCTTGTCATCTTTGCATTGAATGAAAATTGGTCTCCCTCCAATTTCCACATGAGTCCATTTTTATTATTTTGTTCTGTTTGGTGATTAAATATTACAAAAATATGACTCAAATCCACCTTGTTGGGTTTTCTCTTTGCTAAATTTGCTTTCAGTTTCTTATGCTTTTATCAGAAATCCACAACAAACAATATTTTTATTCTAGAGTCATGAAAACAAGTATCTTAAGAAGTTGTTATAGTGAAATGCAAAGAGATGACTATATTATTATTTTTAGAAATCAATACATAGAACTGTGAATTATTTATCAACATGTGAAATACTTTTGTGTCTACTGCTTTAATATTTATATAATAACACACACACACACACACACACACACACACACACACACACACACACAATTTTTGCCCTGATGGAAAGGAGAAATGTCAGCCAGCATCCATCTGGTATCATAAATGTAATCTAGGAACAAATTCACTGTTGACACATTACCAGTTACCAACTTTTCCTGACAATCCATGGATATTGTGGTATGTACATTATTGATAGCATCTCATTCTGCAAAAGTACATGTAAAAAATAACTGGGCTTATGAAAAAAAAAAAAAGGTATTGCCATGGACTATTCAAGCCTTCGTCTTCTTTGCGACCGGTCCACTATCGAACAACTTCCAAAAACACCATTAAAAGAGTTACAAGACAGTCACATAGCAAACAAATGAATTTTAATACATATATATGGCTAAATATTCATATATATAATCTGTAAAATCTTCTACCTTGTATTTATTTGATAGACAATTCAGAAAATAGGCAAAAAATTTGAAGAGTTACCTCCCAAAAGAAGGTATTAGAAATTGCCAATAAAGAAATCTAAAGTTGTTCATTCGTCATTAGAGAAATGTATGTGATACCAACATGATTTTAACTAAAAAGAAAAGACATAAAATAGGAAATATGGAAAAGAATCTTGAGCAATTGGATCTTACCTACATGGCTGGTGAAGAATGATTTTGGAAAATTATTTGGCAGTATCTACTAAAGTTTAACAAATCGATGTCCTGTGACTAGCAATTTCACTGCTGAGCATTAACCCAGGAAAAATGCTTGTAGATCCTCACCAATAACATGTACCAGAATGGCCATTAACAACAATAGAATGGGGAATAAATGAGGGCACTTTAGTACTAAGAAATATGGTATAGCCTGTGCATGAGTGAAGTGCTGACTCATGGAACAATATAGATTAAACTCAGAATCATAACGTTGAAAGAAAGAAGCCAGACACAAAAAGCAACATGCCACATGATTACATTTTTATAAAATTAATAAATAACACAACTTTACTTTGTAATCAGAAGTATGGATCATGAGTAACCTTGGAAGAGGGCAGTGACTGGAAGAAGTTTCTCCGGTACTGGCAATATTCTACTTTATCCACCTGGATCCTAGGTACACAGCTATGTTCAAGTTACAAAACTTCAGCAAGCCAAGTTCTGCATTTTTAATGTCTTGTAATTGGATATAATATATTACATATTATATTATATGATATTATTAATATATATTGAAGGTAGTATGAAAGTACTTTGAAGGATTGGACTAAAGAATGGATTGAGGCTGATATGGAACCCAAGCGAAACACGAATATTGGAAAGACTTGTACAATAAATATGTCCATGACAGGACAGAGAAAGGAGGCTTTGGGTCTGACATCAGCAAATAACAGAATAAAGCCAGACTTATTCTTCATTCATAAGATGGGTTTATTATCCATCTTGACTTATTAATGTCACGTTAAATCTATGTTTTAGCGGTGCTTCGGTGGCTCAGTCGGTTAAGCGTCCAACTTTGGCTCAGGTCATGATCTCATGGTTCGTGGGTTCAAGCCCCACGTCAGGCTCTGTGCTGACAGCCAGCTCAGAGCCTGGAGCCTATTTCAGATTTTGTGTTTCCCTCTCTCTCTGACCCTCCCCTGCTCACACTATCTCTCTCTCTCTCTCTCTCTACCTCTCTCTCTCAGGAATAAATAAAAACATTTAAAAAATAAGCCTATGTTTTTTATACCAGTGAGTGTGGGCAAGCTAATCGGGCAGAAATAACCACAGCAGAATGGGTCAAATTGAACATTCAAAATTGGAGCAGAAATTATTCTGGATTCAAAAGGGGCTGTGTAATAAGCTTTGTAGATTTGGGGTTTGGAGGAGGGACTTGAACAAAATTGCTTAAATAAAGCCACCTTCAATCTTTCTGATAGATGGCTTCTGCCAGGTTTGAGTAATTAAATTATGGGATATAGTAGAAGCAAAGTGAGGTTTAAGAAAAAGAATAGGCTTTTAAGACTGTTCAAACATGGGTTTGAGTTCTAGATCTGTCGCTTCTTCACACGGTGGAGTTGCAATGCTTAAATGTATATAAAAATAATATATAAAGGTAAAGTGCCTGGCACAATGCCCAGCCCATGATTCGTAGCCAGTGGAAGGAATGTCAGGCAGATGAAGCCCTTGACAGAGCGCTGGCCACCTTGGTGCTGGTTGCTCAGTCTTCGCTACTGTCCTTCCAGAAAATGCCATTCTGACGTGCGTGTGTGGCCCTCTATCATTTTTTAGAACTTGGGAGAATAGACAATATTGATGACAGTGATCACTAACCTGTTCATTTTTCATCTAAGATCTTTAAAACATGGCCTTTTGTTTAAACCATTGATTCAGCATATAACTTACATCTTGAGAGACTAAGGTGTTCTTGATATATTTGGATGATTAAATGGCTCTTTATTTGTTGATATAATACTCATCGATAACACATGGATTTCTCAACTAGCATACAAAGAATATGTAAAAAAAACTTATTGTATGGACAAAATACATTTTATATGTGAGGGTTTCACGAATTCCATATTCTGTACAGCAATAAGTGTGCATTGTTCACTTATGATTTCCTATTGGCCTCACAGTGTTAGCTCAGATATGGGAAGCTGTGAGGTTTCCTGTTTCTTTCTATTTGTCCTACAGAGCTAGCCGTCTTTAGGATATAAAGATGAAGCAAACCACTGTGACTGAAATCAATTCTGAGCTATAAAAGCCGACAGGTCTCCTTAAACAGCAATTTTTTCTTCTTCTTGTCAGTCTACAAAACTGTGGAAGATTGCAGTTAAACATCGTTCTTGGTCATCTTAAGAAATGTCATAACGTCTCGCGTTATATATCGTTCTAGTCAATTCACCGCAGTCATATCTGTCACTACCAAGTTCACCCTTGGAAGAGAAAAATGTAGGTCAAACCTGCTCGTATTACATACACACAATTGGTTTCTTTAAATGTGTGTTGCATAGCTAGAATGAATGGGACAGCAATCCTGTGGCATAGGCAGTGACATATGTGTCGGGCTCCCTTAGTGAATCTCTTCGACATGGGAGGTCACTTGTAGAATAAGGATGAGCACAGATTAGACCATTTGAAGACAAAATGGCAGTACTGTTTATCTTTTTATCATAATTCTGAGAATAATATAAAATATCAATATTGAATCTCTTAAGCATGTGACTTGACAAATAAGCTTCTTTTCTTTTCATGGTTTAACAGAAACAGATGGCTCATAATAGCTGAGATAAGTGTGTTTTCCTTCTGATGTTATGATTGTATTTCTATTATATGATTATGTGTTTTCAAGAAAGTAGGCACCAAATACAAACATACATAAAGCATAAACCTTAAGTTATGCAGTTATGCAAACCTATAATAAAAATATGTATGATTGGTCTTACTAAGAAATTTGATTCCTTTTTCAGTCTATTTCCAGCATGATAGAAATAAAGGCAGTAAACGTACTTCCGGATATGCTCCTAGAGCATTGCAAATGACTATAAACACCTAATTACTTTTTAAGCCAAATCTTTACTCCGTATGTTTACTATTTTCAAATTAAATTTCACATAGCTTAAATACACTTTTTTTCATATATATAAGAGGTTGTGTACCTGGGGAGAATTTTTATAGATAACGCATGAATAGTTGTACATTTGTATTCTGGTGCACAAATAAGCTGCAAACACACATTTAACAGTTATTGCAAAAGAAAAACGTTTAAGGGTTAAATGATCCAGCAACATCAGTTGCTCAATCAGGAGAAGGAGTAGGATTCAAAAATCATATGAGTGTGAGTAAAATGTGAGGAAATCTGTGTACTTTTAAAAGTTGGAGCTCCGGGGGGACCTGGGTGGCTCAGTGAGTTAAGTGTGCGACTTTCACCCTGGTCATGATCTCACCGGGCCTGAATTCGGGTCCCGTATCAGTCTCTGTGCTGACAGCTCAGAGCCTGGAGACTGTTTAGATTCTGTGTCTTCCTTTCTCTCTCTGCCCGTCACCCACTCGCACTCTGTCTCTATCTCTCAAAAATAAACATTAAAATTTTTTTTTTAAATGTTGGAGTTATAACACCAAGGAAGGGATTTCCTAATATAGTTATGGATTCCCTGTAGTTAAGGAAAAGTTTATCTTTTAAATAGATATCTTTTTGCCTGCATAAATTACCTATTATATAAGCGGAGCTGTAGAAATGAATAGAGAACTAAAATATTCTTAGATTCTTTACACTTAATTTTTTTTATGTTTACCTATTTTAGAGAGAGAGACAGAGAGGAAGAGTGAAAACAAGGGGCGAGGAAGGCAGAGAGAGAGAGGGAGACACAGAATCTGAAGCAGGCTCCAGGTTCTGAGCTGTCAGCACAGAGCCCAACACAGGGCTTGAACTCACCATCTGTGAGATCATAACCTGAGCCAAAGTCGGATGCTTAACCAACTGAACCATTGAGGTCCCCCAGGATTCTTTACATTTAAGACTTTTACAAAAGCATTAATATTAAGAAGGAGTGAGAATATGTGTAGGAGCTATAATTTTTCTTTTTTTATATATGGGGAAGTATGTAAGGAAGCTATAATAAATTATGTGATTGAAGTATTAGTGTAAATGATGGTACATGAAACCATAAATAGAACAGAATATCACATGAGCTTAAAATTCATATCATTGTCTTGGTTATAGCTGAAAAACAAAACAATGCACATTGTGGATTTCCATCCCCTTGTGATTTGTTAGTTTTTGTAAGTTTTTTTTATAGTTTTGTAAGGGAACAAGGAGGAATGACTAACCCTGACAAATACCACATTAATTCTAACACTATAGGTGTTGAGACTATATATTAAAAAGTTTAAGAAGGAAGCTCCCAAGTGGCTCAGTTGGTTGAGTGTCTGACTTCAGCTCAGGTCATGATCTCTTGGTTTGTGAGTTTGAGCCCTGCATCAGGCTCTCTGCTGTCGGCACAGAGCCTGGTTTGGATACTCTGTCCCCCTACCTCTCTCTGACCCTCCCTCACTCATTTTCTCCCCTTTCTCTGCCTTTCTCCTTCTCTTTCAAAATAAATAAATCTTAAAATACACTTTAAAAAGTTTAAGAAAAGTGAATTTATTATTATTTGCATTATGTAAAGGATAAACAGAAACATCTGTGACTCAACATACAGTAACTTTCTTCTAAACTATCTGCCACTTTTTAAAATAATTTGTTGTTAATTTATTTTATTTATGGGACACCTGGGTGGCTCAGTCAGTTAAGCATCGACTTCAGCTCAGGTCATGATCTCAGTGTCCCTGATTTCAAGCCACACGTCGGGCTCTGTGCTGACAGCTCGGAGCCTGGAGCTGCTTTGGATTTTGTGTCTCCCTCTCTCTATTCCCCTCCCCCACTCATGCTTTGTCTCTCTCTCTCTCTCTCTCGAAACTAAACCTTAAAAATTTTATTTAAATATTTTATTTTATTTAGTTTTAAATTTTTATTTATTTATTTGGTCGTGGTCTCACAATTTTAATTCCATCCTTTGGTCACTATGTATGTCACATCAGCAGATCTGGTTGCATCAGGTAACACTCGGAGACTTCCCTTCATTTTCAATTACATGAGATCAGACTCTATGTGTATTTTAATCCCAGCTCTGTACCCATCCCCTAACAGTCTCTTCCGTATGTACCAAAGGACTTATTTTGAACATGTATTCTTAATACATTCTTAAGTAGAAAGTATGTTAAATTTACTCAGTGATTTAGATGCTGAAAAATACAGATTGCTTGAGTCAGAAATTGCAGATTCTGAATTTTCTCATCATGGAAGGTATATCAGCTCACATATAATAATATTTCTATATACCTATTAAGATTTGGGAGCATAGTGGAAATAAATGAAAAAACTCTTTCCCATTACAGGGGAATGTATTTGTATATATGTACATATATGTTTGCACATACGTATTTATATATGCATACATATTATCTCTAGATATTTGTTATCTATACGTTTATCGATATCTGTATTTTTATCTATATTATGCCTCATTGCCAACACATTGCCTGTTTTATTTCCCTTGAAAATAGTTGCTTTATTTTCTTAATACATATGCAGTGAGCCATCTGAAAAAAAATTCATGTTTCGAAGCAAATAGGTGGAAGACGTCTGGGTTGCTGGTTAGATTCTAATTTTTTTAATGTTTTATTTATTTTTGAGACAGAGAGATCATGAGTTGGAGAAGAGCAGAGAGAGAGAGAGAGGGAGACACAGAATGAAAAGGAGGCTCCAGGCTCTGAGGTGTCAGCTCAGATGCGAGGCTCGAACCCAGGATCTGTGAGATCATGACCTCAGCCAAAGTCAGACACTTAACCGACTGAGCCACCCAGGCGTCCCTAGGTTCTATTTCTGACCTGGGTTGTGCTCATTTCATATTTCAGTGAGGTATGCATTTAGGATTTGTGCACATTTCTGTTGGTTTGATATACTTTATTAAATATGTTGAAAAAATGAGCTTGTTCTTGCAGAAGGAAACATAAGTTAGAACTCCAATCTACGAACCAAAGGGAAGCCTTCGAGAGAAGACAAATGAAAACCAATAGAAATATTCGATTTGTCTTATTTTTAACTGACCTACAAAGGAGGAGGAGTCCAGCTCTGTGCGTGCACTGTCTCACGACCCAGGAGGCAGGCCTGACCATGGGCAATTACAAGGCCTCATTGGGGAAGTGGCCTTCCCAGCATCCCCGGAGCACACCCTTCACACCTGGGCTCTGGAATGGCCAGCCCGCTCTGGGGGTCCAGGCACTCACGGGTACCTGCGTTTCCAGCCCAGGTGTCCTCAAGCAGAGGCCTCTCTCTGGGGAGGCTCCCTGAAGCCTTTCCCAGGCACCTCTGCTGAGACTTCCTTGTCTGGGGTCTTAAAGACTTTGTCCTCCATTCTGACTCAACACCCATTACTTTTCCTCTCCTGATTCTCCCCCCTGCCTTCCCTGGCCTCCACGTCTGTAGGTTGTAGAAGCCTTCTGCTTGGGGCTCTCTTGACTGTATGAGGATCCCCTGCTCCCCACCCATGCTGATACGCGAGGCCCCCCTTTGTCACCATGCTGTGGGGACACCGAAGGGAACATTGCAGGAGGCAGCCTGGTCCTTCTCCTGCTTCGCCTCTTCTTTATACTCTTGCGGTGAGTGAATGAAGGAATCACTTGCTTTTAGGAGCACCTGGTTGGCTCAGTCGTTAAGGATCTGACTTGTTTCGGCTCAGGTCATGATCTCCCCCGTTTGTGAGTAGGAGCCCGCATCTGGCGCTGGCTTACAGTGTGGACACTGCTGTGGGATTCTCTCTCTCCCTCTCACCCTTCCCCTTCCCCTCTCTCTTTCTCAAAAAACAAAACAAACAAAAACAAAACAAAACAAAGATACAAACAAAGTATTCGCTTGCTCTCAGTGTGGCTCACTGTCTTAGTTGACCAGGTTAACACCAGGAAGCTCAGATCTCTTTTGACAAATAGCTTTTAAAATAATAGCAACAATGTATTGGGTGATTGTAGCATATGGATAAGAGAAATGAATGACAACCATATCCCAAGGAACAAGAAGCAGGAATTAGGAATTTTCTGCTCTAACTGACATGCATTCCATGTGAAGCAGAGTATTGTTATTTGAAGGTGCATTTAGATTAGTTTAAAAAGTATGTTGTAAACTGTAGGGCAATCATTAGTTTTTGTCTTTTTTTTAAAAGAACTATATTGATACCCTAAGAGAAGAGGAAGAATGACATTATAAAATGCTCAACTGAAACCAGAGGATGTAAGAAAAGGGAAAAAACAAACAAACCAAATTCAAAAAATAGAAAGCAGTTTCAAATATGATATTTATCTATCTGTATGAATAACCACTTTAAGTGTGCATAATTCACATACACCAAGTAGAAGACTCGGAGTGTCAGAGCGGTGAAAAAAGACGACAAGATCCAATTATTTGTTGTCCATAAAATACATTTTAAGTATGAAGACACAGGTTCAATGTGAAGGAACAGAGAAAGGTAAGTCATGTTAATAATAATGAAATGAAAGATTGCATGTCAGTACTAATCATGGACAAAGCGTCCTTCAGAACTAAGAGGATTATCAGGAATAAGGAGGGGAAGTTTGGAATGAAGGTGTCAGTTTTCTAAATTTTTTAAATATTTATTTATTTATTATATATAAAGTTTATTAATTAATAAACAAATATTAATTTTCAGGTCTAGTGCCTGAAACCTGTGAATATGTTACTTTCCATGGGAAAAGATATTTTGTAGATGTGGTTAAATTAACTATCTCAAGATAGAAAATTTATCATCGATTATCCAAAGATACAAAATACCAAAATTCACATAAGGAGATATACATAAGCTGAATAGTCCTATATTTATTTGAAAATTAATTAATAAGTAGGGGCCTTCCAAGACAGTTCCAAGCCTACGTGAATTTACTGGTGAATTGTACTAAATATTTAGTGAAGGGATGGTACTGATTCTCCACAATCTCTTCCAGAAAATAGAAGCTGAGATTATACTTCCTAACTCAACTCATTCAATGAAGCATCACCCTAAAACCACAACTGAATAAAAATATTATGAAAAAGGAAAATTAGAGACTTATTATCTCTCATAAACACAGTTGCAAAAATTCTCAACAAAATATTAGCAAATCAATTTCAATGATGTATAAAAAATTCATACACCACGGTCAAGTGGAATTTATTCTAGGTATTGAAAACTGGTTTAACTTTGAAAAATCAGTTAATGCAATTTACCACATCAATAAAGCAAATAAGACAAATCATATGAACATATAAATTATCACAATAAAAGCCCATTCAACATCCATTTGAATGCAACACCTTTTCTTAATGAAAACTCTCAGCAAAGTAAGAATAGAGAGAAATATCCTCAACTTGAAAAAATAAAATCTCCATTAAAAGTTACCGCTGAAATTATGATTAGGAATAAAATAAGAATACTCTATCTTTCTACAACTAGTGAGTATTTTACAGGAAGTCTTTGGAGTTGGACAAGAAAAAAAATGTGTACAGTCTTGGAAGAAATAAAACTACAATTGTTTTTGTCATAGATGACATGATTGTTTATGTAGAACATCACAAAGACTTGAAAAAAAATCTAGAGCAAATGAGCATGATTACAACATGCAAAATATATTAGCTGCCATAACAAAATAGCAAACATCAGATGAATTAAAACAACAAACATTTATTGTTCCATAATTCTGCAAGCTAAAATTCTGAAATCAATATACCAGTAGAGCCATGTTCTTGTGACAGTTCTTTTAGCTTCTGAAGCTTGCAGGCAATGCCTGGACTCCTCTGGCTTGTACAGGCATCACAACAGTCACATGGCAGTCACATGGCCTTCTTCAGTATATGTTATCATTGTCTTCTAGTTGTGCCTGTGTAAACAAATTCCTCCTTTTTATAAGGACATTAGTCATGTAAGATTAAGGCACACCTTAATCTCATTTTAACTTAATTAACTCTGTAAAGACCCTGTTTCCAAATAAGATCACATTCTGGGGGACTGGGAGTATTTTGGAGGGAACATGATACAACTCCAGACAGAAGGTTAACATTCAAATATGGTTGTTTGTCTTTTCGCCAACAATGAAAAATTTGAATTTGAATTTAAAATTAGACTCTGAAATTGAAAATACCATATACGGCAACACCAAAAATGAAATACATATTTGAAGAATATGTAGGACCTATATGCATTTGAAAAATAAAAGAAACTCTAAGTGGAAGAGATACTCCATATTCATGGATAGGAAGATACAACATTGTAAAATTATCAACTCTTTCCATCTTGAGCTATATATCTAGTACATTCCATTCAAAATCACAGCAAGCTATTTTGTAGAGACTGATTCTGTGTACATGTCCAAAAGCAAAGATTAAGCTAACATAATACTGAAAAGAAAACAAAGTTGGAAGGTTCACACTACCCAGTTTCTGCCATTCCAAACCACATCGTGTTGGCCAAAATAGAAACATATAGATCAATGGAACAGAATAGAGTGTACAAATAGATCCATACCGATATAGTCAACTGATCTTTAACAAAGGAGCAAAAAACTGATCTTTAACAAAGGAGTAAAAGCAATTCAATGAAGAAAGGATATAGGCTTTTCAACAAAACTGGAAGTAACTAAGATGTCCTTCAATAGGCGAAATGAGCTATGGTATATCCATAGGGAAGGTTATTCAGTGATAAAAATAAATGAGCTTGCAAGCCTTGAAAAGCTAAGCTCAAATTTTAAGTGCACATTGCTAAGTAAGAGAATCCAGTCTGAAAAGTCTGGATACTGTATGATTCTAATTATGTGACATTTTGGAAAAGGCAAATATACAGAGACAGTAAGAGAGATCAGAATTTCAGAGATGGAGGGGAAGATAAACAGGCAAAGCAGAAGGGATTTTTTAAGGTCATGAAACTTCAGTATAATACTATAATTGTGGATATATGACAGTATGCATTTGTCAAAATCCATTGAACTTTTCATCACCAAGTATGAAATGTAATATTGACAAATGAAAAAAATCATTTATGATGTCAGGAAAATCTTGAGATAAAGTGCAAAACGTTATAGAATAATCTGTGTTGTAAATATATGAGACAATCTCCCTGGAGCAAGGTGGGGGTGGGTGGGTGGGAAAGCTATTAACCTAAGTGACTTTGAAATGAACTGAGTAAGACTAAAGGCAAAATAAACTAGTAAACAAAAAACTGTACATTAACACTGTACTCTTGTTTACAAAGATCTTTCCTAACACAGTACCCGTTAACAGTTTTTTATTGGTAATGCTTTTCATGCACGTGAGATTGGATTGGACGGCAAATAGTAGGCACCAAGTTTCTCATTATTGCAATAGGAGTTACACACAAGTAAGGGGAGGAGGTTAGAAGAATCCACATACTAATGGATTTGAGTTTGATCTCATGTTTAGCTTACTATAACTATGAATATTTTCTTACAGAAACACAGGTTTATATTTATATATGGAATGGTGTATACATGCATATATTTTCTTGTTATGCTTACTGACAGAGCCCAAAAACAATGACACCTTAGTAACAACCAGCTCTCCTACCCCACATTTTGGTTTCTAACACCATTAGAAAATATCTAATATCTCTTGAAAAGTATTACAGCCTTGACTGATCCTAGAAACTGGACAAGATGTATACCAGATGAGGCTGGAACATCTTGTACTGACAGAAAATAATAAAATGCTTAAAAACAAACCCCACAATGATGGAGGTATGTCAATAAGACAAGTGAAAGAAGTACCAAAGGCCGAATCTGAAACAATTTAAATAACAAAATAAAAAATATTATTATGACCAAGAGAATACAATAAATATTTATATGCCTATACTGATATAAATAACTGACTGAATAAATAAATAGATGAGAGAGAATAGACAAAATTCTCCTGCTTAAGAAGTCTAAGTAATTTATGTAGATACTCCACTCTCAGGAAGGTGGAATATAATTCCCCACTCTTTAATTGTAGAATGCACAGAGTGACTTCCTTTCAAAGAGCACAGTATGGCAGCACCTGGATCTCTCAGCAGGTTAAGTGTCTGACTTCAGCTCAGGTCATGATTTGTGATTCCTGACTTCAGGCCCCACATTGAGCTGTGTGCTGACAGCTCAGAGCCAGAGCCTGCTTCAGGTTCTGTGTGTGTTTGTCTCTCTCTCTGTCCCTTCTCCACTTGCACTCTGTCTCTCTCTGTCTCAAAAATAAATAAAACATTAAAAAAATTAAAACAAAACAAAACAAAAAAGACCGTATGGAAAGGGGGATGTGGGGAAGAGCATCTTTTCTCTGGAGAAACCTAGCATTACCTCACACTGGTGATCAAGGTCAATATGAACAGTGCTAAGTCATGTTGGTAGTCTATCTTCTTGGTATGATATGATGAGTATGGCACTTTGCCTCTGGCCCTTCTACCAAAAACCCAAACTCCGGTGCAATCATGAGAAAAATATCAGACAAATCCCAATAGAAGGACATTCTAAAAATTACCTGATCAATGCTCCTGAAAGTTGACAAGGTTGTCGAAACAAAGAAAGCCTGAAAAATTGCCACAACCAAAAGGATCCGAAGAAGACATAATGACTAATTGTAATGTATTATCTTGAATGGGATCATAGAAGAGAAAAAGAGCATTAAGTAAAAACCAGGAAAATCTGAATAAAGTATGGATTCTACTTAATACAAATGTACCAAAATTGACTCAATTGTTAAAAAAAAAAAAGTACCATAGTAATGTAAAAGGTTAACAATAGAGAAATCTGAGAGGAGTATATGCAACTCTGTAATACTTCTGCAGAGTTTTTATAAATCTAAAACTATTCTAAAATAAAATACTTATTTAAAAGTACAAAAACCCCACAAACAACCATGATATATCTTTACAGATATATACAATCAACGGCATACATTTTGATTCATACGCCATGACTCTTAATTCTTCTGCAACAGAGTAAAGATTTCAAAGTCTTCATGAAGATAGGAAAACGACAAAAGAGAAAGTGAGTGCTGTGTTGTGGAGAGAAACATCACAACCACACAGCAGCGATTGAACTCCCAGCCCACCATTGTTTTCTTTCTACTCACCTGAGTCTCACTTTCCCAAAAATGCTGCAAGTACTTATTTCTTATCGACGCTGTCATTAATATGATTCACAGAAGACCCTTGCACTAGGGCTTACCCTTAGAGTAAATGAGCAATAAATGGTAGAAATTATAATTATGAAAGCAGCTAAAATTATTCTACTAAATATTGTCCTCATAAGCGCTTCATGATGAAGATATACATAATCACAAGGCAACAGGTAAAACTCAGGGTAAATGTTGGTCTGGGTTAATTTCATAACATAAACTACTTGAATCAACTTTAGTTTTTAGAAGCCCACCCCTTTGTGACTTTACCTTGAAAACTTGTTGATAGTAAATGCACTTTTCTATTTCTTAATCCTACAGACGTTTTAGGATATATATTTTTTTTTCTTCAAGAGGACGTGCTGAGCCATAGAGTATTGGCAATGTCATGTGACATGGGGCTGGCAAAAAGGTGTGATTTCAGCAAATTGAAGGTTGACTGGGACATCGGGCTTTTTGCAAGCTTCGGGGTTCACAGATGGGACGCCACTGGGAGACATCACAGAAAAGAAATCAGCAGTCTTGTGAAGAACAGCAACAGCGGGGGTGCCTGGGGGGCTCAGTTGGTTAAGCGTTGGACTTCGGCTCAGGTCATGATCTTGCGGTCCATGGAGTTCGAGCCCTGCATCAGGCTATGCTGACAACGCAGAGCCTGGAGCCTGTTTCAGGTTCTGTGTCTCCCTCTCTCTCTCTGCCTGTCCCCAGCTCATGCTCTGTCTCTCTCTGTCTGAAAAATAAACTAAAAAAGAAGAAGAAGAAGAGGAAGAGGAAGAAGAAGAAGAAGAAGAAGAAGAAGAAGAAGAAGAGGAAGAGGAAGAGGAAGAGGAAGAGGAAGAGGAAGAGAAGAAGAAGAAGAAGAAGAAGAAGAAGAAGAAGAAGAAGAAGAAGAAGAAGAAGAAGAAGAAGAGGAAGAAAAAGAGGAAGAAAAAGAAGAAGCAGAAGAGCAACAACGGTGTAGCAGAGAGGCAAGCACCATGTGGGGAACATGATTCGGGAGTAGAAGGGCACAAAAGGGTCCCTAGGAAACTATGCATCCATAGCGCGCTGCTATGGTCTGAATGCTTGTGTCTCTCTTCCCTGCCCCCCAGTTTATATGTCAAGATTCTAATGCGATGGTTTTTAAAGGTGGGCCTTTGGGAAGCGGTTTGGTCCTGAGCCTGGAGGCTTCATGAATGGAATCTGTGCTCATACAAAAGAGCCCCCAGAGATCTCCCTTACCTCTTCCACCCTGGGAAGACCCAGTGAGAAGTTAGTAGTCTACAACCCAGAAGAGGCCTTTCACCAGAACCCGGTCATGCCGGCACCCTGCTCTTGGACTTCTGACCTGCAGACTGAGGGAAATAAATTTCTGTCTGAGATCTACTGCATCTGTGGTATTCTCTTACAGCCATCTGAACGGACTAAAGCATGTATAGGAATTGTTTTACAAAAACAAACAAAAACACTTGCAAGTTGGTTGTATTGAGGGGAACTTGATATAGAGAAATGTGCAGATGAGTGAAGTATGTGAATACGTTGGAGTTACTGTTTTTAACAGAGCCATACATTTGTTTCCAACTAAAGACAAAGATGGCAGGAAGTGTCTTCGTAGCTTACCTAAGCTTTAGTCAGGCTCCTTCCTGCCTCTAGGCCTTCAATCTCCCTTCTTTTAGATAATTTACTGTAGAAAATTCCTAATTGTACATTTTCTCGGTGCTTTTTTGAGATAAAAAAAATGTAAGCCTCTTATTAGTTTTACATCTCAAGTTTGTCTTTCTCTTTGAAGTCTAAACCATCAAAGAAAAGAAACCCCCTATTTCCGAGTCTCTGTGGGAAGGTCGGAGCCTGACCTCCCCCAGTGCCTGCTGCAGGTTTTAAAACCAGTTAGCTAACACCAATCAATGGCTTTCCACCTCCCAGTCACCCTGTTTCTGAAACTCTCACAACTCATTTCCACAGAGTAGAGCTGAGACTCAGTTCTGGCCATTCTGCCTTTGGTAATGACCTTAAATAAAGTTGTCTTTGCTTGTTTAACTTGGTCTGGTGTAATTTTTTTTTTCATGCTGGGAATATTTTGATGATGGATATAGCAAATGCCATAATTTGGTACTGCTGAATGCAGACCGGAACAGAGATCGAGAGATCCGAATTCCAATTCTGAGCATAGAATTTTCTAGTTTTTGGCCCACAGCAATTGACTTGTACTTTCTGAACTCCAGGAATTTTTTGGTGTAAAATGGATTGTGGGTCAATAAACTATATTGACCCTTTACTTTTTAATGCTTTTTTCCTCGTTGGGAAAAACCTTGAATTTTTTTCTCATCCATTACTCTTCTGTGCAGGTCAGAAATTATTTTTTAAAAAATTTTAAAAATGTTTTTATTTATTTTTGAGAGTGAGAGTGAGAGAGAGCATGAGCAGGGGAGGATCAGAGAGACAGAGGGTGACACAGAATCTGAAGCAGGCTCCAGGCTCTGAGCTGTCCCCACAGAGCCTGATGTGGGACTGAAACCTACAAACCATGAGATCATGACCTGAGCTGAGGTCCAACGCTTAACTGACTGAGCCACCCAGGCACCCTGGAAATTATTTCTGACACATTGAATTCTTCTTTTATGGAAGGCATAATGTCTCATAAGAAAAATGATTCCTTGCTTCCTAACCACTAAATTCATGAGTTAGTACTTAGCAGACATTCATGGAATATGTTTGCTTTTCACTAAAAGATGATGCTGAAATTGTGTTGACTTGTTTCTGTTAAAGATTGCCCTGAAGAGGGAATTTGGTCTGAGATTATTCAGTCTGATGCCACAAAGCTGCCTTTGGCCGCAGAATAGATTTCTCTCCTGTCACAGCTACACAACCCAGAGGAATGAAACAGGGAAATGCTTTCCTGTCCACGGACTAGATGAGAACCCCCTGCTATGGAAAGAAGAGATTCTAGATACAAGGTTTTCTGATGTGTGAGCCTTTGTGGTTGTCACTCTCAACAGATAAGGGGCCTTGTTTTCATGTACTCTTTCAGTATTCATAGAGGAAAGTTATGTCCTAGAAGGCTTGGCAGAAATGAAGAAGCAAAGATTAAGGAAGACAGAAGAAAGGAGGAGCGGGTGAAAAAAGGAAGAAAGGAAGGGAGGGAGAGAGACAGGGGCGCCTTGGTGGCTCAGTCGGTTGAGCGTCCGACTTCGGCTCAGGTCATGATCTCATGGTTTGTGAGTTCGGGCCCTGCGTCAGACTCCATGCTGACAGCTAGCTCAGAGCCTGGACCCTGTATCTCAGAGCCTTCAGATTGTGTATCTCACTCCCTCTGACCCTCCCCTGCTCACGCTGTCTCTCTCTCTCTCAGAAATAAATAAAACATTTTAAAAATAAGTTTAAAAAAGGAAGGGAGGGAGAGAGAAAATAAAATGGAGAAACAAGAAAACACTCAGATGGGAGCTGGAAAGGAAAGAATTATTGAAGCAGAATATTTCCTCGTCAATGAATTATTGGAACATATAGATCGAGGTGTGTACAGAGAACATCAATTAGAAAAAGAGTATTGATTGAATTTGATGTGGTCCTAAAAATAATATTTGATAGCCTGACATAAAAGATTTACAGAGGTGAAAAGGAAAATCACAGCCATGCAAGGGCTGATGGGCAAGCGAATTCCCTCTGCTTGCAGGTAAACAGTTGGTCATCCACAGAAAACCTCTGGGTGCCTTCGCACAATGCTTGAATTCTTCCAAAAGCATAGCTTTCCTTCATTTTATACTTTTCATCACCATCTATATTTCACTATAGGGTATTTGTGGGCTTTTTAAGGAATGGAATTTAAATTAAAGAATACACTGGAGAAGAAATTGCATCATTCTCCCCACTAATAACATGTTTTAAGATGCTTCCCTCTCTCTTTCTAAGCAATGCGCCAGATTTAGAGCCCTTGGTCTTATCATCAGGAACCTCGGGTGGTATCATCAGGAGTGAGAGGGTAATCACGGAAAACTGAAAACTGCTTCTATTTCTTTTTTCAAGCTTACTTTTGGTAAAGGTATCAGAAAAGAAGAGAAAAGAGATCACAATATTTTCATTCACAGGACCTATTCCTTCAGAAACAATTTTGTGTATTTGCTCTATTTTCAACCTATTTTTTCTTCAACTTTGCTGAAATAGGTTTCTTTCCTCAAAAGAAAAAAATTGGCTTATTATCATTATTTTTAAATAGAATGCCTCTTTTATTGTATGTGATTATCAATAGTAATAGGCGCTCTGGAAAAGTGTGGTGTTGTGATAATGAGCAATATATTCCAGGGGGGAGTTAAATTGTCTTCTGGAACCACAATTGCTCCCTTTGCAATTTTATATCGTAAATTAATTTTGATGTTTTTATCAGCTTGGAGTTTAGGCGACACATTTATCTCGAGGATGCCTAATGCACTAACCCAAAATATGTAAAACATTTATGTAAGTTGCCTAGGACAGAATGATAATAATAATGAATGATAATGATAGGATAAAAAATTAGCTTTTTTTCCTATTAAGGATCATGATAGCATTTTTTTCTTTGACCTTAAGAAAACATATATGAGCAAATAATCAATAATACTTTGGATAAATGAATGTAAAGGATCTGTTTTATTTACTTCGTGTGGCATGTGTTGTTAATAGACCCACAATGATTCTTGGCCTTGTTATCTCGAAAAAGGAAAGTTTAGGGCACCTGGGTGGCTCAGTCAGTTAGGCATCCAACTTTGGCTCAGGTGGTGATCTCACGGTTGGTGGGTTTGAGCCCTGCATCAGGCTCTGTGCTGACAGCTCAGAGCCTGGAGGCTGCTTTGGCTTCTGTGTCTCCCTCTCGCTGCCCCTCCCCAGCTTGTGCTCTGTCTCTGTCTCTCAAAAATAAATAAACATGTTAAAAAAAAAAAAGAAAGTTTAAGGAGCAAATGAGTTCACTAACTTCATTTGTTGTACTTGTGTGTATGAAGTAGTACTAATGTATACTCACTAATTTTTTTATTTTCTTCAAGGATTTATATTTCATCAAGTGTTTATGATTTATATGATTGGTTTTCAAAAACACCTTGCCTATTTAACTAGAATTGCCCATTGGAGACTTACAAAGGACAATATTCTCCCTTGAAAATCTTCAAAGATTAGACAGAGAATAATTTATCATGATACTACATAACTCTTTGGCCCAAATAATGCCTGAAAGATGTATATTTGCTTTTCTCCTATTCTATTATATATTATTTATTTTATTGATTTTAAATTTACTAAATTCTATTAATAACATTCAAAATTGTTGCTGAAATTATTTGACTCACTCTATATTTTTCTACTAAAAGTTTATACATGGAAATCATTTTAATATGTCACCATCACAATAGTACCTTTATTTTACCTTTACATTTCTGTTGTCCAAAACAAAATTGTAGTTATTTGTCTATTTTTCTTTTAGGGAAAGTGGTGCTGGCTATTTTAAATGTGGAGATTCATATGGAGAAATGTGTCTACAATTTCAAAATATTTGCTGCTTCATCTCTGACCAAAAATAAGTAAGTAATTATTGGCAATGAGATATTCTAATAGACTAAAATATATAGCTAAAATGTCAGGTTTTCCTAAATTCTCTGCACTGTGCCTCTAGAGAATAAGTCATAAGATAAACTGTCAGGTTTTCCTAAATTCTCTGCACTGTGCCTCTAGAGGATAAGTCATAAGATGAACGTTTATAATAAATAAAATGATAATTTTCTAATATCCTTTTACCCTAAGCTAAATTTAGAAAATAATAATGTTATAATGAAATACTATTATAGCAGTGAAAATAAATTGAAACAGCATGATAACATTTGGAATTTAAAAAATATTGAGGGAAACAATAAAGACACAGAAGAGAATACACTTTATATTTCTCTCTCTTTCTCTCTCTCTCTTTCTCTCTCTTGCTCAAAATAGAGGTCAGGATTGTGGCTCCACTTGAGAAACTGTTAAAGATGAGTCTCTGAGATAATGATAATATTCCATTTCTTGTTTTGAAATCTACTTCAATATATACAAAACGACAAAAAGAAATTGAAAATCAGTCTGTACTTTTATTTTTCTGTATGCGTGTTTTGAAAAACCGACATAAAGAGCTCCATTATTTGATTGTTTAAATTTCAATACTACAGTCTATTAAACCATTATTTAAATTTCTAAAATCATGATAAATTCATTGAAAGCGTGAGCTACCATCTTCTAAGGCAAATAAATATATAGCAGTTTTAGGGGAAAATAATACATTTGTTTGTAAGACATAATTATCCCAGTAAGATAATGTTCAGAAGCAGCTTTGGGAGGAGAGAGAGTAGCTAAGAAACTAACTAGCCTGGGGAAATTTGCCAGAAAGCACCAGATAATTCAGGATATCCCAAGAAAATGTGCAACACTCTCACTACGTCTGAGGAATTCCATTTTGGGCTTCTATCAACCACAGTTGCTGCCCATTGGAGTTTTAGGAATATATATATTTGCAGGGAGTGGCTGCTTTCTGTAGCCTGCCAGACCCAAATTTTAAGAATGTGGGTGAGGATTTTGTCTAGTAACAACATGTATTTCATTATAGCTATATGATTCATTTTCCCTGCAATATGAAAACCATTTTTCTACAGTAAAAAATAAGATAATATGAGGAAAACAATTATTTCATTAGAGTTTAATGTAATTTCCAGTACCATTCCATATCATTTGGATATATGTCAACAAGAGTTTGTTTACAAATGAATGGGGAAATAAATAAATGCATCTGACACTTAAAGGGACAGGACCTAAACTTGAGGTTTCCAGTGTCACTTCCATCAGCCTGGCTCTTCCCAACTCAGGGAAATATGACCACTAACAAATTCCCCTTTGTGCCCATATTCGGTTCAGAACTTGGTTACCTCCCCAAATCTTTTTTTTTTTTCCCCTATTAGTGTCTTTCAAGTATTTAGAGACATGTGTACTTCCTTCTCCTTATTAACTATTCTTAGTCTATCATCTAACTAGGCTTTTTTGATGAGGGAGCATGAGGCAGGCTGAGGGCCAAAGTATAGGCTGTCCCTTCCCTTCCCACCAGGTACTATATGTGTGATATTCCTCGACACGGCACTCCTGGCTACCTAAGAACAAAGGAAAAGGGTTTAAGTGCTTTCCATCGCAATGTGGGAAACTAAGGCAAATGGAAAATTAAATTCCCTTCCCGCCTACAGCCCATTGACAAGTCCTTGAAACCAGCTTAGACCTCCCTCTAGGGGCTCAGCTGCCTCAAGGATGACACTTTGCTAAGGACAAAAGGGAACCTAAGCTTGACATTATCCCAGAAGAAGCTGTAAGTCTACTTCCTTTATCTCAATTGCCCCAATATACATGCCGGTCATCATACTCCAAGCTTATGGCTGCTGATTATATCTAAAGGGCCTCATGACTGAGGTTTTATTAAATGGTAATAAATGGTGTTTCCTTAGCCACCTCTGGCCCCCGAGGTCCTGGAAACCTTGCTTCAAAATTCCTTAGAGACTTACTCTAGCCCTGACACCCTCCCAACCTGAAGGTATATGATGAGTTACCTGTGACGACCCCAGTACAGCTCTTCCTGCCTATGGGCGCTGTCCCAGAGCTTTAATAAAATCACCTTTTTTGCACCAAAGATGTCTTCAAGAATTCTTTCTTGGTCGTCAGGTCTGGAGCTGCCATCATTACCCCAAAACTTCATTATGTGCACTTACTTGTGCTCTTTTTCCCATGCTGAATCTGTATCTCATGGAAAACTCCTTTCTTTAAACACCCTGGTCAAGCACGACCTTCACTGAGAGTCCCCTCTGTACTGCCTGAGTGAGATTTGGTTGCTCGCTTTTTGTTGCCATTATTTTGTTTACATAAGTTTAATGACTTTCATCAAATTATATGTAATTAATTTTGACATATTTTCCTCCTGTTATAATGAAGTCTCCAGTGCCTTGCAAATATTAGCTTCTCATAAATGTTTGTTTATGATCGCCCTAATAATATATGCTGAAGTAGACTCCATTTTTGCTCAGTACCTCTATGGAATAGCAACTGTGGAATCAAACGATGATGTCCTAAGAATTTAAAGCTTTAGACCACATTTCAGGTGGTGTCCATTCTAACAAGCCACATTGTTCACTTAGCATAACTATTACTATGATTGGTGAGTCCAGCAGGCTAAATTTTACATGAAAATGCAGTCTTTAGCACTTTGAAACAATAAGGAGCTTTCGGACAAATGCCATACCCTCCAGAAATAAGTCAGTTTTAAAGCTCTACTTTTCTATTTCCACTCTCAAGCGTGCGTGTCCATATCAAATGAAAACTAGTGGCAAGAAATTGACTTCTTTGCCGTACTCATTAACTTCAGTGACACCAATGTCACTGGTTGCCAATGCTGTGGCCTTTCTTTACGACTGTGGCCTGCCCTTGGGTGTCTCTTCTGCGATTTTTATTTGTTTTAAAATTCAGCATAAGTGAGACCAGGTAACCAGCTAAGACACCCTATTATTGCTTTTAACATATTGCTAAATTCATTTCCTGAAATATTCGTTACATTGCAATATTGTTTTTTTTAATATTTTTATTTATTTCTAGGAGAGAGAAAGAGAGACAGCGTGAGCAGGGGAGGGTCAGAGAGAGAGGGAGACACAGACTCTGAAATAGGCTCCAGGCTCTGAGCTGGCAGTCAGCACAGAGCCCGACGCGGGGCTCGAACCCACGAACCCACGAACCGCGAGATCATGACCTAAGCGAAAGTCGAACACTTAACCAACTAAGCCACCCAGGCTCCCCACATTGCAATCTTGTTAAGAGAAAATATAAATAATGAAGATTTGAATTTAAGCAACAATAAATAGAGTCTCCATTTATAGACAGTGAGCTAAAACTTTGGTCTTCTAACACCTTGGCGACAAATAACTCAGAGGTCAGCCGTACTATTGTACTGTCAGCGCATTGCATTGTTTGGTAATCTAATGTTGCTAGACTCCTTGTTATGTTTAAATCTCTGTTTCATAGTTTAGTCCAATCACCAGAGCAATAAAGACTAGAGTTTTGACAATTATGTTTAGGGTTATAGTATCTGATGACTTCCTTTTTTGCTAGAAAATATAAAGAAAGCAGTCATTGCATATAACTGTGCTGAAAATAAAATAACATAGTCTACCTAATAATGTGTCCACATACAGTGGTCATTGTTTACTGCAGTTTGTTTTATAGAGGGACATTTTTCTGCCTCCCAATTGATATACATTTGAGAAAGATATTCATTGTATGGTCTTATTCAAAAGGTGCAGTGATCTATCTATCTATCTATCTATCTATCTATCTATCTATCTATCTATCTGTCTATGACTTTGCCTACATAATCTTGAAAATTCTTTTTACACTTCTGTACGTACTTAGTTGTGCTCTCAGTCACCATCATGCCATTAGTGAGGATTTTTGTATCAATGCTCTCTCCTAAAGCTGTTTTGAGTAATAAGTTCCTTATGCAAATAATCACTTTAGCTTGGCAAAATTTAAAGAATTATAGGTATTTATCAAAACAATGGTGGTAATTTGTGGTAAAAGCTAGCAATTAAAAAGATAATACAGCACAGAATGGAGCTGGCCCATTTAATTATTATTCATCTAAAAATAAATCCATTCTCTGGAATTAAAACCAATGTACATCTTGAAATGTCTAGTCCTGAACTAAACCTCTCAAATATGAAGTGACATAGAAAAAAGATACCAAATCCAGATTTATTAGGAGGAATGAAATGCTTATATATTCCCTGAGAAAATTTAATCTAATGGTCACAGTCCCTTTAAATCTATATTAGCTACATCATTTACTGGAGTTTAAAATAAAATGCAAAAATCTAATTTGTGTACTAATTATCAATATTCTTCATCTACTGCAGGACAGTATCACATAAATAAAAGGCAACAAACAAACAAATAAGAGATCAGCCTGTGGAAAAAGCCCCAACAGTAGCACCATATCTCCAATAATAACGTAGAAAATAAGGAGCATCCATTAACTGTTTCAGTGATAAAAATATTCATGTGTCTATCCCCAGTCATTTAATTTTAACAGATTCAGGGAAGAGAACCCAACATTGAAATGATTAACATATGATCAATAGAACTTGTCATAAAAAGAACAAGAGTAGGTGATGTATTACAGACTGGATTTATCCAGAAAAATATCTGAAGTGTCTAAAGATTAGGATGTCTAAAGAAAAATATTAGCCACCACGTCTAAATTGGAGACTGTAGCTTGTCAACAAATGAGCATTATTAAAATAGATTAGATTTCAAAAAATGAGTAATGTAGTGAAATTTAACATTTCAAAGTGAATAATGAATGTTAATCTTTCTCTTTTCTGTAAATCCCAGCCAAAATGACAGAAACCCTTAGAATTTTAAAAATAAAAGAAAGAGATGACAAAAGGAGTCAAGTAATGTGAATAAAAGTTTGAATCCAGGAAGGAGACAGATGTACAATATCTGATTTAACAGAAGAAAGAAAGATAAAAATCTAAGTCCATAGACAAGTTTTAGGAAGGAAGTCTCTGTCCACTCCAGATCTCGAAAATATCTCAGGAATTAGCAACCGACATCTCTAATTTATGAATATGATAATGATGAAGTCTTGGGGTTATGGTGAGGGTTCAGAGCCGATGACCAAGAGAGAATTCTTGAAGACCACATTGGTGCACAAAAAAGGTAATTTCATTAAAGCACAGGGACAGGACCATTGGGCAGAAAGAGCTGCACCGGGGTTGTGAAGAGTGATTATACATTCAGGATGGGAGGAGGTTAGGGACAGCTTGAGTCTCTAAGGAATTTTGGAAGCAAGGTTTCCAGGACGTTGAGGGGCTAGCTGTTGTTAGGAAGACACCATTTATTACTGTTTACTAAAACCTCAGTCATGAGACCCTTCAGATGTCTATCAGTTGCCCACATATACTTGGAGGTTAAAGATAAAGGAGGTTCATAAAGGAATTTGTATGTGTTCAAAGAGACACAGGATCCTGATGTCTTGTCAATGTCCTGATGACAAGCCCATGACTTGTCAACGGGCTGTAGGCAGTAAGGGAATTTAGTTTTTTATTTGCCTTAGTTTCCCACATAGCCACGGCAAGCACTTACTCCCTTAAACCTCGATGAGGGTGATATTAGGGCTCCAGGAAATGCATCTATAGGTTTCTGGAGATTAGGCTATGGAGAAGATCGCCTTCTTATTGCAGTTTACCAAGTTATCAGTAAACTGAAGGAGACTCCTGCCCTGTACGACTGTGATCTCTTATCAGTCAACCATTTGGTTTTCTTTCCTTTTTTTGTTCTTGGGCAGCCAGGAGTGTCCAAGGAATATCACACACATCCCATCTGGAGGAGGAGGTGTGGTGCTGTGAGCCTATACTTTACCCTCAGCTTGTGTTAGAGTCCCCCATCAATAAGACTGAACAAAGGAATGAATGAATATATAAATAACTAGTTTTAAAAATGATAATAACAAACCAGTAGACTTACGTCATTTCACCTTTATTGTACAGCCAATAAAACACACTCTTCTACCTAGCAGAAAACAAACTTAAATTTGTTCTTTGGATAAGATGAAGCCAATAGCTTGGGATTTAGGAAACCAGCTGAGGGTTAGATAAGGTATCTATTAAAAACAGGAGTATTAAATAAAAATGTGTAGACTCACTAGTGAGATTCTTTGGCCCTCTGCCTCATCTTGCTCTCAGAATTTGTCATCTGGCTTTAAAATACCCGCACCAGCACCCCAGGCAGAAAATATAGATGATTCCTTTCCCGGGAAACTCATAGGCTCAAAGGGAAAACACAAAGACAGATGATGGGATGAAATGAAAATATAAACTCTCAACAACAACTTTTGGAGAAGACATGAAATGAAAATCCATTTATCCAAATGGATAAATGCAGGCATTGAGTAAGTTATTTTTGAATGAATATACATAGAAAATAAACATACATGAAAAATTCAGTGAGTAATCCTGAACATATCAGCTGGACAGCCTCCGTTCTAGCTGTACCCTGACTCCCCAGTGCACCACCACTGTGAGTGCAGTTAGCTTTCCTCGCTTTAGTATCGTTTACCTTTTCATTTATACTTTTGACCCTAAATTATATATCTAAGTTTTGTCTGATGTTGAACTTTAAAAACATGGGGTGCTGTGCCATTCACTCCCAACATTTTGTGTGTCTATGTGTGTACTCGTATGTTCACGTGTCCTATTCATCATTTTATTGCATGTAACTAGTCTTTCATTTGCATTGAGGTACTATTCCATTTCATGAAAAAACAAAGCTCTATTTTATTTGATTTCATTGTCTTCAGTTAATTTATTTCAAATGGTGCTACTATGAACATTTATTGTCTGTCTTCTACTGCATTTGTACAAAAATTTCCCTAGAGTATTTGTGTAAGAGCAGAAGTACTATGATGGAGAAGCACTTCTTCAAATCTACCACATAATGAAAAACTGTTTTTGAATTCTGTGTACACATCTGAATTCTACTAAGCGAATGTATGAATAACATAAGAATTGTTTTCTTTCAAACTCCAATCAATACTTACTTTGACAAACTTTTTCACATTTTTGCCAATCTTGATACATGTGTGGTATTATCACTTGTAATTTTAATTTCCTGATTATTAAGTAAGATGAACATATTTTTATAGGCTTTAGTTGTCATTTGGATACCCTACTTTATGAGGGTCCTAATAAAGTATTTCAAATAAGTTTCTATAGATTTTTCTGGGTTTTTCACATGGATTAAAGCAATTCTTCATATAATTTGAATAAGAACTTATAACAGAGGTCAGCAACTTTTTCTGTAAAGGTCCAAATGGTAAATATTTTAGGCTTTGTGGCCAAGAAGCAAAAGCAAGAATGATATGTGAGTACTTAAAGATTGAAAACAACTTTTCCAAAATTTTCTTTCGATGAAATTAAAATATAGGAAATAATACTTGAGCATTCTTTTTTGTGATAAAGTTTATTAATGAGAGAATTAAATTATTTCCTTTGGGATAACATTGCACTTTTTATGTCAGAGTCTGAACATTGAGATACAGTGAAGACACTAAAAGTCCCCACAGTTTCTCTGACATGAATTCCTAAAAACAAGTGATTTTTGTAATTGTGACTTAAACAGTTTGCAAATGGACAGCCACATGCTCATCTCAAATAATAAAATCTATTTTCCATTGATTAGTTTCTCTTAGTAGTTGGAACCATCATTCTCCAATTCACCCAAGTTATAAACTTGGCAATGAACTTTGAAACCTGCCTTTCAATCATCTTCTGCCCTTCAATCAATCATTAACTTGTGCGAACTGTTCTTCCAACAATTCTCTCAAAAACAGTTCTTTCTTCTTTATCCTTATTCTACTTTGCCTTCTGCTTTGACTCATGTAGTATCTACAACAGTGTCTTTGTGGGCTTCTCGACCCCTTGTCTTAGACCCTTTCATTCCACCTTCTATGTAGGGTGCATGATTATTCTGAGTAAATTGTAAGTTTGATCTGCCCTCCCCTTGCTTTCATATTTACATGTGGAAAGCCACACTCCATGGTAGAGCATATCGGCCACACAGGAGTCTGGCCCTTGTCCACTTGTCCATCACAACACTGACACATATGTGTTTTAACACTTCCAGACTCCTTGTATGACATTCACATAGTTCGGTCCTCTTTTTCAGCTCTACAACTTTGCTTATGTTACCCCGGAAGCCAGGAATGCCTCACTTGGACACCTTCTCCTATCGTTTGCCAGTTTTCTCGTCATTCTTTAAATTTTAGATTACATTCTAACACTTCCAGAAATGTTAACATTTCTGGAATCAGTTGGAGCCTAAGAATAAATGTTTTTTAAAGTGGTTTATAGATTCAGTTCCAACCAGAACATTACAAAAAGGACTACTCTTAAATTTTTGCATTCTAAAACAGATTTTAGCTATACTTCACATCTTCTGAGCCTTATTATTTCTCCAGGAATTTCTCTAGTTCTCTAGATCTCCCACTGAGATTTTTTTTTCATGTCAAATAAAAGTGAATGTTTTCTTTTCCTTAAGTCCAGGAGGTTAAAGAACTCGAGACCTCAATTCAATAATCAGTTTTTTCTAAGAAAATTAAGTTTTGCAATGTATTGGCATTCCTTTCTTTCTTATCAAAATGCTTCCACACACTAACACAAATTTTTGCAATACTTTCGAAGCAATAAACTTTGCTTATAAAAGTGAAATGGGTAGAGCACCTTGGTGGCTCAGTTGTTTGAGCAGCCAGTTCAGGTCATGATTTCATGGTTATGGAATGGAGCCCTGCATCAGGCTCTGCATTGAGCGTGGTGGAGCTTGCTTGGGATTCCACCTTCCTCTCTCTCTGCCCCTCTCTCACTCACATTTTTTCCCCTCTTTCTTTCCTTCTCTCTCTCTTAAAAATCAATCAATCAATCAATCAAAACACTTTTTTTAAAAGTGAAGTGGGGGAGTCTTGTCAAAGTCATGATAATCTCTTTAAAAATGAACCAACTTCCCATTCGATATTGATCATTTGATCAATTCATTTGATTAACTCAATTCAAAATCATTTGATACTGATTCTTACTTACCTACATAGTCAGAAGAGAAGCTAGACAATGGGACAAAACCAAAATTGCCCCAAGGTGACTTTTGATGTCCAGAAAGGCAGCCGAAAGACATCTAACTAAAATGCTTTAAATTAAAACTTCCCCTACAAATGTGTTAACATAAAATTTCCCACCAAAAACATGTTGTTTATTTTATTATAATGTGTGTGCCTTTTGTTTAGTTTTTCAATTATTTGCAATTCATTATCACCGATATCAATATAAAAATAACTCATAACAGGTAATATTCATTCAGCATTTGCTCAATTAATGCACTTAACATACATTAACTCATTAAATCACCATTGAAAAAAAGAAAACAAGTGCTATTATCAACTTGGCTTTAAAAAACTAGAAGCCTAAAGCAAATATCATTACATTTCCCAAGATTTCACAGCTAGTAACAAATCATAACTATTTTCTTCTGCATGTCGAAGCAGTATCTTTCAGAAAAATACATACTGCAGAGACCTCTCTAACCTGTTTATTATTTTATTGAAAAGCCTAGCATAATGTTAAGGGCACAATCACTGCTAAATAAATATTTGTTCAATGTATCTAACATTTGAAATTCATTTTGAACGGGCCTTAGGTTCTAGGAGATGGTTTAATATGATGAATATGTTTGGTGTTAGGACCAAAACAAAAACAATGCACCTTTAATACAGATAAAAAGAGCTCTGGAGAACACAGGAAATGAATCAGGTATTTTAGTAGTGGCAGACATATGGTAAAAAATTCCATTCAGTTCAACAAACATTTAGTAAATACTTGCTCTGTGTCTGGCATTGTTCTCAGTGCTTTGGATTAGGAGAAGGAAAGGTCCGTAAAGGGCTTGCTTTCTTCCAGGGAAGACAAACATGCAAATGTATGAGTATGCTGCAACATCATCGCTGCTGTCATGGTGGCTTTAAACGGTATAGAATTACAAATAAGGTAGAATTCATTTGATCAGAATAGGTAAAATGATGTGCAAAGCCACAGAATGGAGGAGCCATTAAACAGGAAGACATCAAATAGACAAGAGGCTTGGAATAATATTCCACTTAAACAGAACAGCATGAGCTTTTTTCCAAAAAGATTTAAAAGCTCATGGTTTAGCTGTGGGACAGAGAAGGTGTGAGGAGAGCTGGGAGTAAATAAAGTTTCTGTGTAAGCATTGCAGATGGCATCCTATGAGCACACTGGAGTTAGTACAAGATGCAAACACTATGATCTGGTATTAGAAAGTCAACAGTAGAAGGGGCGCCTGGATGGTTCAGTTGGTTAAGCGTCTCACTTAGGCTCAGGTCATGATCTCACGGTTCATGGGTTCCAGCCCTGCATCAGGCTCTGATAGCTCCAGAGCCTGGAGACTGCTTCGGATTCTGTGTCTCCTCTCTCTGCCCCTCCCCTGTTTGCTCTCTATCTCTCTCTGTCTCTCCAAAATAAATAAATGTTAATTAACAACAACAACAAAAAAGTCAACAGTGGAAGTGATGGGAAAGTCAGATGGGGAGAGAGAAGTTAGAGATAAATGACCATCCATCAATATCAGTAGTATGGGCTGCATGATAGGGGCTTGGAAAGACAAGCAATATTGCCTCACTTTAGCCAGACTAAGAGAAAAAGAAGGAAGAGTCAAATAAAATTAGAAATGAAAGAAGAAACATTACAACTGATAACACAGAAATATAAAAAATCATGAGAATTCTATTATGCACCAAAAAAATGAATAACCTGGAAGATGCGTTTATTCTTTTATATTCATTCATACATTGCTATGGCTGTTTACACACTACAATGATAAAGTTAAGTGATTGCCACAGAGACTATATGTCCCATAATGCTTAAAATATTTGATATTTGCCCTTTATGGAAAAAAGTTTTCAATCCTTGCTATAAAGAGTTATTATAACTGAGGGGATAAAGTGTTGTAATTTATAAAGGCTTATTTTACTTCTTATTTGTTTTTCAGGAGGACATTCTAAATTGTTTCCCAATGAATGAGAATCATGCCAAATCCAAAAATAGCACTTGTAAAAAGAATGGAGGATCTCAGATGTTTGCCCTACTTGCAAACTATGAAGTTAACCTGCCAGTTTCATGGATGCTGACAGAAAACATGAGATTCTTGGGTCAGAGACAAAGGACTTCATTTTACGGCATAGAAGAGTGTTTACACTGGCTCTTCTTCCCCAAGTTCCATGGGGCAGTGCGCAATATCCCCAGGAGGATATTACATACAAAGTGGGTTTGTATTACAGCTGAAGATCTCTAAGCTGAGGGAATCCTCCATCATTTATAATGGGCTACATCTTACCTAGACCCTCATCAAGATGGGAGATCTTTATTATCCTGGAAAACAAAACTACTCTCCCTCTGCTCTAAAGGAAGACAATTTCTGTCTTATTTTTCTGGGCTGATTACTACAGAAACTTTATCAAAAGATCATCTGGAATAAAACTATAGTAGCTGTGAGTGTCTCTGTTCTTAAGACATATGAAAACATGACAGACTTGTGGAGAATCATCCCTTGACGGCAATCAAATAAAAAATATTTTTAATTGTATCTCTAAACAAACTGTTTTGAGTGTGCACATAACCACTTTGTATTTTTCTCACAAAGCTTTTGTATTGCCTGTGTGCTGACGAGTGGGTTTGTATGCTTATATAACTTTACACAAGCACAAACACATTTGACTAAGGTCTCTCCCTTGATGGTTCTTTGTGAAAAGAACTTTCTAGAAAGTTATGAAAGGCAAAATATATTAAGGGATATATCATAGAAGAAAAGCCCATCGAAATAAAAGTCTAAATGAAATAATTGCCTTATTAAAGTGATTTTTAAAAAATTCAGCATTGAAAAAGCTGTAAGTGACTCACTGATTAAAAGATATTGCCGTCAATTCAGTGACAGATTTTTCCAGACCAAACCATGTATCTTAGCATCATTGCCTTCTCCATGCAACTTGATTCACTTCCAACATAATCTCCTCATTATTGCAGCTATTTGCTTCTATATATGCTTTGTTCTCAGCTGCAATGCTGAAGGAAATGCAAACTGACATCATGCCATTCTTCCTGATAAAAACATTATTTTTGACACATAGATTTTGACATCTCTAATAATCTTCTATGTTGCTTACAAGACCTTAATCACAAGTTATGACAGTCAGACACTTCTTGCCCATTCAGGGGAGATTTCCACTTTGGTTGTCATAGCAAATAGAGGCTTTGATATTCATGACTATGCTGTGAATTTGTCATGCTTTTGATTCTTTTTTATTTTAGGCAATGCTTGTGATGTTTCAGTCTTTCTACAGATGATACACAATTATCTTTAACTGTGTGTAGGAGACAACAAAAATGAAAACACAATAAAATGTCAAATGCATTCATCTGATTCTAATAATTAATGTTGCTCTGCCTACACAAGCAAATATCAAAGTAAAAGTAATGTTCCATTTCAGTAGGGGAAAAAACAAATTAATCAATTTATGAGAAACGTTTATTTGGAGTTACACCTGAGAATAACATATATTATTCTTATATTAGAAATAAAGATTCCTCTAAATCTCTTTCATCACTGTATCCCAAAGACAAGAAAAACACCTATCTCTGAGTAGACAATCAGTACACATTTTTTTTTTCCTGATTAACGACTAGAAACAGAAAAGCTATCAAAGGTCAAGGACCAGCTTTAAAAAGCAACAATTACCCTATTTCTTCTCTCTGTAAACTTTCCTGAAAAGGCACTTATGCTTTGTAAAATGGAAAGAATAAAACATATACTAAGGGATTTATTCACAATGGTATATATACAGCTCACACATATATGTGCTTAATATATGATGAAACTAATTTCCTTTAAAAAAAATACACACATGAGTTCAGAGTAAAAAAGCATAACATACTTTTCAGTTTGTGCTGAGAAGTTATATGTGGTCTACTTTTTTCTTAAACTTATTTTGGTCTTTCGTCTTGACATGCTCTCACTTTCATTGATGCTTTAATAATCAGTTATTTAAAGATATTTTTTAATTTGTTATTTTTAATTTTATAAAAGTTGCATTTTTAATTTTTCCATGGTAATTTTTATACTTTTCTAGTAAAAATAAAAATTATTTTAAATTGTAATTTAATTTCTGCTAATATCCTACCCTGGACATTACAAAGTAATTGATGCAATAAATGTACTTAAGTGATAAGTGATAATGTAAAACTAATGTCTTAAAATTTTCTTAATGTGTTATTTTGATTAAAGAATATATATATGACTGAGAGAGATAGGAGGACATATATTTCCTCCCTCAGAATTCTGTATTTGTTTTAATTTTCATCTTAACATTGAAATTTAAAATGTTTTAAAATTTAGCATAATATTTTAATCAAATGCTATATTTTCTTACATATAGGACTATTTCCAAAATTTTTATAATTGCTAATGTAAGTAACACTGTAACAGACATCTTTGAAAAATACATTTTATTTCTCAATGTATTTTTTGTCTATTTCTTGCAATAGACACTCATATTTCCCTGTCTCTTTTACTTTGTTAGTCATTCATTGTATGTATAATTGCTTTTTTATCTAGAAATCATGTCCTTCTTGCCTAGAACTTCTTCTTGTATTATTTGTGCATAAGCAAGTTGGAGGAAAGACTTTAAAGAATGCTCCAAACCTCTACACATAAAAGTTACATAAAATAAATAGAAATAAATATGTCTATGCCAGTGCCAGATGATGAAGATTTAGGAGAAATGATATTTTAAAAGTTAGTGGGTTGTCTTCTTTAGTAAGTTTTAAGAATGTAGAAAATAATAATGCACTAGAAAATCCATATGAAGTGATGCAATGTTCTTCAAAATTATTTGTATTTCTCAAAATGCTAATAAAAAGCAGAAACAAAACAGTGAAAACTAGGAAGAAACCATGCCCAAGGGTTGAAAAAATCAATATAAAGACAGAGAGAGACCATATAGTCTGGTGAATATTATATTGAACTAGTAAAGCTATGCTTTTGCAATAAATAAATAAGATTAAACAGCTCTCCCCGAACAGAAGCTGGTAAATGCCTCAGAAAGTGAAAACTATGGTTTCATTTTAACATTTCAAAATTACTTTAGTTGTGAAATATATGCCTTCAAATTATTTTGGAAACTGGTATGTTTGGATAGATTGCATATTCAGGCCACATAAAACTGAAGTTATACATCTGACAAAAATTTGATGAAAACAATTAAATTTCCCTGGATTTTTATAAAACAACAGATTTACATTTGGGGGACATAAAGCTTGACTTCCCTATTTATATCCTAGAGAAATCACATAATTATCAGGTTAAAGAGTAATCAAATAAGAATTTTATTTGCAGAGAAGCAGTGCACAGAATGTGAGCAGTACTAATGAATGGCTAAATCCATGATATGAGAAATTAATTAAATGAGGATGTGTCCCAAGAGCAAAAATAACATATCGAGTGTATATAGCAAGCACTTTAGGGCCTCAGCTCTATTATTTACTACATAGCTGTTGGTAATAATTGATGAGTTTTAAGTTGCCCTTTGTTATGATACACATGTTAAAAAGCCAACTGGGATTATACATCACCCTCTCACAAGGGGACCTCATCAGGCTACACTGGTTTTGCTGTGTTGTTACAGTTTTCCCCTCTTTCCCTGGGAGAGAATTTAGCAGTGGCTTTAAGGTATAAGTAGGAGCCAAAAATCAGCAGTGTTGACCAGATAAACCAGTTGTAGGAACAAAAATGGATCTATTTTACCAGCTTCCTAGAGCTTCTGAACAATTTTCAGCAACATAATCTTCATAGTGCCATAATTGAATTCCCACGTATAAGAAATATGGTTATGGAGAGATTATTTTAAAAAGTAAAAGTGTGTGATCACGTTCTGTTTGTAGGTTATTTTATGCTACTTATATTCAATAAAGCAAGATTCTGGATTCGTGTAGACCATATAAGAATAGAAAATGGTTTCTGGCAAAAGGTTACTTTTGTACTGTGCTGTGTATATAATGAAAATATTAAAGAAATGGTTTTTTCTATAGAAACAGACTCTGATGCTCTAGGTATTTATAATAATCTCAAGGAAATAAAATTGAAGTTAGCTGGAACATGTCAGTCAATATTAATAATAATAAATATTCTCAGGGCACATGGGTGGCTCAGTCTGTTAAGCATCAGACTTTGGCTCAGGTCATGGTTCATTCATTTGAGTCCCGCATGCGGCTCTGTGCTGACTGCTCAGAGCCTGGAGCCTGCTTCTGATTCTGTATGTGTGTGTGTCTCTTTCTCTCTGTCCCTTACCTTCTTTCTCTATCTCTCTCTTTCAAAAATAAGTAAACATTAAAAAATTATAATAAAAATATTCTCTTATTATCAGGCATGGCACCACACTTTCACAATCTTCTTCCATTCTCCCAGTATCTCAATGAAGAGAGTACTATATTCATGCCTAATTTTCTCATTAGGGTTGTTTGTGGTTATGAAGCTAAGTATTAGATCTTTGATCTAAACTTGATTTGACTGATTTCAAAACAAATGACTTTAAGTCACATAAGTATTGGCAAACTTTTACTGCAAAACGTCAAATAGTAAATATCTTAAAACTAGCTGTCCATATGGTCAATTGATCACAAGTACACTGCAGTTGTAAGAAAGCAACCACAGACAATACAGAAGGAAATTAACTTAGCCTTTCAATATCCAATACACAAAATGATTAGGTTTCAGGTAGGAATAGAATCAACCTTATGGCCATACTTTGTCAACTTCCATACAGTATCATTACTGTTTTTCTGGTTCTAATTCATATATATGCATAATGAAGTTTTCTTATAGTATCCCTAAGTAGAAAACTGAAATTAAAAAATATTGTCTTGCAATGTCAAGATATGTAGAAAAACAAACTTGGTAATTTAAGACAATAATGGATTTTGATATTTAAAACAAATAAATAAGCAAATATTCAAAGTTAGGCTCAATACTATAGCTCTGTACTTCCTTCAGGTTACTTAAGGTCCTGAATTGCCATATATTGGAGGTTATTTAAGCTATCTTGGAGGATTGTTGTGAATAATAAATTTTTCCATAAAACTCATTCTCTTTGTTGGTTATTCAACAAATATGACTTTGTCCCATCTAAAGTGTTAATAAAATATATTATTAATATATTTGTTTCAAATGTTTCAATTATTAATATAGATAGTAATTTTTCATATTAAAAAGTTTGCCATCAGGGCGCTGGGTAGTTCATTTGTTTTATCATCTGATTCTTGATTTTAGCTCAGATCATTATCTCACAGTTCATGAGACTGAGTCCAGTGTCAGGCTCTGTATTGAGAGCTCAGAGCCTACTTAGATTTCTCTGTCTCTCTTTCTCTCTCTTTCTCTCCCCGCTTGTGCACATGCTTGCTCTCTCTCTCTCTCAATAAATAAATAAGCTTAAAAATATGTCAACTATCAATAAATATTAAGGATAATAATATGATATTGAGGTATTACACATCAGATATCTTGTAAAGAAATGTCTGTGATAATCAAAGAAAATGTAAATGTGCACATTTAATGCAAAATTTTGACTCATATTCAAATATCAGTGTTCAGGTATCAAATCAAAAGATTCCATAATCATCTTGTTCTCAACATGTATGAATAATAGCACACTTTACACAGGTACTCTTTCTACTATAACTGCAGAACATTATAAACTATTTACAATATTCCAAAAGTTATAAAGAAAAATCATTCTGCTGTGCTTGAGTGGCTCAGTTAATTAAGAGTCCGACTCTTGGTTTTGGCTCAGGTCATGATCTCATGGTTCATGAGATTGAGCCCCACACTGAGCTCTGTGCTGACAGTGTGTAGCCTGCTTGGGATTCTTTCTCTCTCCCTCTCTTTCTCTGCCCCTCCCTTGCTTGCTCTGTCTCTCTTTCTCTCAAAATTAATAAATATACTTAAGAAATAATTTTATAAAGACTACATAGAGAAAGGATATTACTTAATTTTTTATAAATTTATTTTCAAAAAGTCCATATATTTATCTGTGTGTGTATGTGTTTTGTGTGAGATGTATGAATATGTGTGTGTTTGTATATAGCCAAGGATATACTTATAGATCCATTTAAAAATACATCTTAGGGGCTCCTGGGTGGCTCAGTCGGTTAAGCGTCTGACTTCAGCTCAGGTCTTGACCTCACAGTTTGTGAGTTCAAGCCCCGCATTGGGTTCTGTGCTGACAGCTCAGAGCCTGGAGCCTGCTTCAGATTCTGTCTCCCTCTCTCTCTGCCCCTCTCTTACTCATGTTTTCTCTCTCTCTCTTAACAATAAATAAACATTTAAAGAAAATTAATATATACATAGTATATATTTTAATACAAATTATTAAAAGCTTTAACTTTTTTCTTTTAACATATTCTTGGACCACTAAGTCACATATAAGCTACAGCAATGATGAGAAGCAATAGACAAAATTCTCCCTCAAAGATCAAGGCTGTGGAATAATTAAACTCAGAGATAAGAAAGAAAGAGTTTTAAAACTGAGTGACAAAAACACCAGCTGTTTATGTTAAAGGCTTTCACTCTGGGTGCCGTGAAGAAAACATGTACATCTCTAAGTGGGAAATGGAAATGCGCAGGATTTCACTGACTTTGGAAATGTTTTGACTCTGTTGGGAATGAGATTAATGACTTTGTGAAATCAAAGCATGCAACAGAATCCAGCTGGGTACTGACTCAGCTGATTAACCAGCAGAGTCTAAGAAATGGCATATAGTTGAATTATGATTGCTTGCCTTCACTGCCATAAAAGATAACAAGAATAAATGTTCAAACCCATACACTGGCAAAGGGACTTGAGGTTAAAAACAGATGGCGTATGGATACATGAATGTATGATTTAAGCTTAGATAATATTAAATGTTCATTTGTAGGACTGTGTATGTACACATGCACATGTGTGTACATGTGTGTGAGAGAGACAGAGTGTGACAGCAGATAGTTGTGTGTTTGAGTGTCTCCATGTGGTGTTGTGGACCTACAAATAAATTATTTTCTAAATTTTTTCATATTTATTTATATTTGAGAGAGAGAGAGAGAGACAGAGTGTGAGCAGGGGAAGGGAAGAGAGAGGAGGAGACAGGGTCTGAAGCAGGCTCCAGGCTCTGAGCTGTCAGCAGAGAGCCTGATGAGGGGCTTGAACTCATGAACCAAGAAATCACGACCTGAACCTAAGTCAGACGCTTAACCGACTGAGCCACTCAGGTGCCTCTAAATTATTTTCTATATAAAAAAAAAAAGGTTTCCCTCATAATTTTTCTCTAAGCTATTACTGCATGTTAAAACACACAGAGAGAAAACAATTCAGATAAACCTCTCACCCAAGGAACACACATTGATTGGAAGTTAGTCTTTCAAAGTCATATCACTTCTAATATAACCAAATTGGAATTACAAAATAATAAAAAGATTTAGGAAACCCTTCATTCAGTAAATAGAAGACATATTATTTGATGTGCTATATGATCTTCAATAGCTACTTCTCTTCCTTTTGCAAAGGATAGTGTGGGTGGGGGCCCTGTAATCTTCTCGTTCTCTTCAGTAGGGAAAGAAAGAGTGACCTAGTCAAAGTGTCTCAATTACATTCTTGTAACCAGGCCTTCAGGAAACACATAAACATTATTTCCAACCAGAATGTCAATAGACAGTCTTTATCAGTGACATGCTCTCAGCTATATGCTCAGATTTCTTCAGGCAGAGCTTGCTGAAGAACATTCAGTTTAGTCCATAATTAATGACATATAAAATTATGTTCTATAAAATCATTCATTCTGTGTCATATATCCCCAGACACTGCTCAAAATAAACCCAACGTGGTTTATCTTAATGTGAGAAAATAAATATCAGATGGTCTCAAATTACTTTAAGGGAAAACTACTTAGTCTTTGTTGTATACTTACCTGCATCATTTATTTTTATTTTATTTTATTATTTTATGTATTTCAATCCAAGTTAGTTAAAATATAGTGTAGTATTGGTTTCAGGAGTAGAATTTAGTGATTTATCTCTTACATACAACCCCAGTGTGCATCCCAGCAAGTGGCTTCTTTAATGCCCAGCACCCATGTAGCCCATCTGCCACCCAACACTCCCCCAGCAACCCTCGGTTTGTTCTCTGTATTTAAGAGTCCCTTATGGTTTCCCTTCCCTCTCCATTTTGATCTTTGTTTTCCTTCCCTTTCCCTATGTTCATCTGTTTTGCTTTTTTAAATTTCACATATGCGTGAAATCACATATTTGTCTTTCTCCGACTGACTTATTTCCCTTAGCATAATACACTCTCATTCCATTCATGTTGTCACAAATGACAAGATCTCATTCTTTTTGATCACCAAGTAATGTTCCATTGTATATATACCACTTCTTCTTTATCCATTCATTAATCAGTGGAGATTGGGGCTCCTTCCATACTTTGGCTATTGTTGATAGCGTTGTTCTAAGCATTGGGGTGCATGTCCCCCTTCAAATAAGCATTTCTGTATCCTTAGGGTAAATACCTAGTAGTGCAATTGCCGGGTCACAGGGTAGTTCTATTTTTAATTTTTGAGGAATCTCCATACTGTTTTCCAGGGCGGTTGCACCAGTTTGCATTCCCATCTACAGTGCAAAAGTGTTCCCTTTTCTCTACATCCTAACAGACACCTATTGTTTCCTGAGTTGTTAATGTTAGCCATTCTGACTGGTGTGAGGTGGTATCTCATTGTGGTTTTGATTTGCATTTCCCTGAAAATGAATGATGTTGAGCATCTTTTCATGTGTCTGTTAGCCATCTGCATGTCTTTTTTGGATCAGTGTCTGTGTCTTCTGCCCATTTCTTCATGTTATTATTTAAATCACTAATAAAATTTGTTACTAAATTCAACTTCCCATCTGTGTGAATCTGATTTGATAATTGAACCTTTATTTGTTACCCAAAACTGGCACTATGAACATGACAGTCTTTTCAACTTATGATTCCTAATTGTTAAGATGCTTTTTTTGATAAGAAAATAAAGAGGATGGAAACATGTGATGAGGCATTGATGCCTAGATGGTTCCCTATCCATTCTTGGTGTGAGGTGGTGAGAGGAGACAAGGCTTAACAAGGCATTTGGAGAAAATTGAATTTGACCCTGAGAATTGGCCTTGCGGATTGACACAGAATGTATAGCATAAAGAAAGTGAGCAAAAAATCTCAGCCCATCACTGTTGCTAGCAGCCCAGATAAAAGCTGGAAGCTCAATTTCTAAAGATAAAGTTGAGGTAATGAGAGATAAAAGAAATAAGACATGTTTTTCTGGTCAATGGAAAGAATCCTTATGCTTCCTTATCAACCTTAGAAGACCTGGTATTTTTTAAAAAATTTTTAATGTTTATTTACATTTTAGAGAGAGAGAGGAAGAGACAGAGTGAGAGTGCGGGAAGGGCAGAGAGAAAGAGAGAGAGAGAGAGAGAGAGAGACAGAGACAGAGAGAGACAGAGAGAGACAGAGAGAGACAGAGAGAGAGAATCTGAAGCAGGGTCCAGGCTATGAGCTATCGTGGCTTAAACCCATGAACTGCGAGATCATGACCTGAGCTGGTCAGACGCTCAACCAACTGAGCCACCCAGGCGCCCCAAGGAAGACCCTGTATTAAATCACAAAATGGGTCAATTAAAATAATTGATTACTTGAGATATTAAGCATGTGAGAGTCATGGCTAGTTAATTAAAAGAAAATGAAACCAAAATGAAACCAAAAAACACTGTATTCTGTGAATAGTTGGAACTTTTATTACAGAGAAATGCCAACAGAAGCTTGATAATAATTCACTACAAGCATTGATCAGAATATATGTTACATATCAACTCTGAACCAGGAAATTCACATGTAAATATGTCACTAGGTTCAGTATAGTGATCAAATCATCCACACCATTCAAGCTTTGGCCCCTTTCTCATATTTGTAACCCAGGAGGCGTAGAGTAAAGCTGAAACACACTTCACCGATCAAAACCCTTGGGTGGCTCCCTGCTTTTTTTTCTTGTAACTCACTAAGTTACTTATACATTAATTTCATTATCTATCTCCTTATTGGAATGTAAGCCTCAAGGTAGATAATTTTAGTTCCTTTAGTTTGCTAATGTGTTTCAAATGTCTCAAATAGTACTTGGAACACAGTAGTTATCCAATATTTGCTGACTAAGTTTATTCATTAGTGAATGATGAATCCAGTTAAGGTGTTTAGAATAAATTTGGTTAATAAAAGTATAATCAAAAGTGAGAAGACTATTATGCCTTATACAAATACTTATAGATACATTCATTGTTCATCTTACAATAAATGGTTACACATATGATACATTTTTGCAAAATTATTCCATTATCTTGTTATGTGTTAACCATGTTTTTTTTTGCATTTTGTAGCAAATAGGGATTACATCAAGTAACATTAAAATATGTCCATATTTTAAATATTTAATTATACATATTTGTTAGCTTTAAAATAAGAAAAACATAATATTCTTCTATGTATGTACAGTTATGTCAATTGACTGACATATGATGCAGATATAATTTGTGAATTATTTTTTTAATTATAATTGCGACACTCTGGGAATGATTTTACAATGGGTTTAATGTCAGAGGGTTGTTTGTTTTCTCAGAAGCATATATTAAATTTGAAGTTAATCATGATGTGTTTTACTAGTTTATCTTAAAAAACAGATTCATAGACACTAATTGTCTTGAAATTCAATTTATTTACCATAGATTAAATATAGTTGGCATATTGTTTTGATTTTTGAATCACACTGTTTTAGAAGAATGGTCCACATAATTTTAAGACAATATCCCTCCCATCACGTGCACTTCTGTGACCACTTATCAGATGGGACGGAAGACTTGTACCATGTCACACTACAAACCATGTTAATGAAGGCAGATAAAAAGAGACAACAGATGGTGTGAACAAATATTATGTCAGCTTCATTCACTTCAAGGGTACATATTTTGCAGTAGACACTGAAGGTTCTATTCCGTTTACAAAAATATGTGAAAGTCAAAAATCTAATCAGAGAAGAGAAAGCGACAGACTGGAAATTCGTACTTTTGTGATTGCCTTTTGCTGATTTTATGCATTCATCCATTAGGGACCATCCTCATCAATCCCTTTGCAACAATTGATCAGTGACAATTCCCCCAAATCCAGCTGTGAAACAAGTAAACGCTTTTTCTAATGCTCGGACCCCTCTTTTCCTTTGTCATGGATTCCAACGGTCCCCGATTTTGTTTGGTATTTTGTGCAGGAGGTGATACCGCAGATGAGAGGGTGTTGATCTCTAGTCTTAGTGCTGGTTTGGAAACAGCTTTTCCCACTGTCTCCTATTATGTGAAGGCCTATATTCTATCATTTCCGGTTGTGCATTTCTGCTGTCTCTCCCTGCTTTCGAGACAGATTTCACAGGAAAGCAACAGATTTGCCACCTTATTGAATGGCGTCAGCTCACTTCTGGTGAAATGTAATTATCTTCTCAATTTTCAATCATTTCCTAATTTGTCAAAACAAAAAAAAGATGACTATACAACCCCACTGTCAAGCATTTTTTAAATAAACAGGCATAGGTTGGTGCTATGTTATCTCTAATATTGAGTATATATTTTAAAAATTATTTTTGTGTTTATTTTTGGGAGAGAGAAAGAGAGAGAGAGCAGTGGAGGGACAGAGAGAGAGAGGGAGACACAGAATCTGAAGCAGGCTCCAGGCTCTGAGCTGTCAGCACACAAAACCCGAGATCATTACCTGAGCCAAAGTTGGATGCTTAATTGACTGAGCTACCCAGGCACCCTTCTAATATTGAGTATGTTAATGGAGAATTTCGTTTTGTTTTTAAAAACCATTTCAGTTTTTAAAGGTATTCTCTATAAGCTATGATTTGCACCTATAAAGTGGTCCTGGGAATGAAAAGGAATTTTTAAGGAGGAGAAAAATTTGATATATATAGGAATGTATCCAGTGGCCACTTACTAATAGGTAATGGAGCCTGGGAAAAATCAGGGATGACCTTTTTGATGGAAAAACACGGCAAAGGCTTGTGTTTGAGAAGAAACTAATTCATTAGAGGTAAAATGGAATCGCTGGAGCAGTATCTGTAGTAAATTGCTCTAGTAAATTTTGGGAGAACTTTGAATCATATATTTTAGTCCCTAGGGCTGGCATCAAATACCACAGACTGGGTCATTTCAGCATCAGAAATTTATTTTCTCCTGGAGACTTAAAATCCATAATCAGGGTTCCAACAGGTTCATGTTCTCTGCAGCCTCTGTGCTGGCTTGCAGATGGTCACCTTCTTGTTGCCTCTTCACATGGCCGTGTGTCCCTCCGTGTATGTGAGTCCTGTGTCTCAGTGAGGCCTCTTTGTCCTTAGACACTAATCACTTTGGGTGAGAGTCCATCCTTTGGGTCTCATTCCTACTTAATCATCTCTTGAAGGGTCCTGTCTCCAATGAAGTCACATTCTGAAGTGCAGGAGGCGTCGTAAGAAACCATTGGCATATGAATTTGGCGGGGGTCACATTTCAGCCCTTACACCCCTGGGAGCCTGTGATCACTTCTGTGAGTGTGTTCTTCTTTACTTGTGCTTTTTTCCCCCTGGTCACAGTTTGGAAAATACTGAAGTTATGTTGCTCTTTCTTAGACGGTACGTGTGCGCGTGAGTGTGTGTGTATGTATGTGTGTGTTTGTGTGTGTTTCTGTCTCAGTTGTTTTCCATTGGCATCCCATGATGAAAACAGAGTATTTAGTTAATAACTTATTTTTCATATTATTTTCCTTTTTTTCCTGCTTGTGATCTGAAATACAGCCTTTTTACAATCGGTGAATAACAATCAGCAAGCATATTCGACTTTTCAGATATTCTACCTATAAGTCCCATGGTTTCTGGAAAGTTGTTCTATATCCAGACTGTCATATGTAGTCACAAAAATACCAAAAATCATTATATTGCCTTCATGTGCTTGTTACCGATTTTCAATTTGCACGAACAACCCTAATGTTAAAGTTTCTCTATTCATTCTTGTTTGGTGTCCCAAGTCTAGTGGCTTCCTCCAGAAAAGATCATACAAACCAGATTCTTTGAGTTTTTGTGTCATCAATATGGTTTGTTGGTGGCTATTATATGTGGAAATACTTTCTGCAACACATATTTTCTCTCCTTGAGTGTTCTTTAACTATTACTTCATTATTTCATCTCCTGATGCTAAGTGTTATGGAAAGTCTGCTGACAATCTAATTTCTATTTCTTTTGAAGTGAATTAATCATTCTGTCTGAATGCCTCAAGGAATTATGGTTTCTTTTCTTAAAGCCCAGGATATTTACAAGAGATGTATTTACGTTGCTCGGTTTTGGTCATGTTCCCTGATGTAAACTGCATGACTCTTCCAAGAAGTAGTTTCACGTTGGCTTACTTTTGCTAAACTTTTTATTAAACTAAAATGTATATAACTTGTTCTTTTCCTTTTTTTTTTTTTTGGTTTTCTTCTTTAGTAACTATTATCTTACGTGTATTGTTTCTTCCTTATTTATGTTCTATGTGTTTATGTTCTTCTGAGCATTTTTAATTGTCTTCTACCCCTGACTTTTAAATTACCCCCTTTCTACTTTTTCTTTCTTTTAAGTCGACATATGTGATGGTTATTTCTTGTTTCTTTCCAGAAAAGACTAAAGTTTAGTCTTATTTCTAAAATAGTTTATTTTGTTCCAATTTTTAAATTTTTATCCTATCATCCATTTTTCTAACTCTGACTTATGTTCCCTCATCATTATTATTTTCTATTTGTTTTGTTCACTTCTATGAGAAAAAGGCTATACTGAGCTTACTGGTGGGTGGTCACAATAACTTCTCCAATATTATGGCTCTAGAACTAATTTTCTCTTTTTTAATATTTGTGAAATATATTTCTTTTTATTTATTTCTTTTTTTTTACTAAAAACCTTTGTTTAATGTTTTTGAGAGAGAGAGAGACAGAGACAGACAGATAGACAGACAGAGTGCTAGCAGGAAAGGGGCAGAGAGAGAAGGAGACACAGAATCTGAAGCAAGTTCCAGGCCCTGAGATGTCAGCACAGAGCCTAACGGGGGCTGGAACTCACGAACTGTGAGATCATGACCTGAGCCAAAGTTAGATGCTTAACTGACTGAGCTACCCAGGCTCCCCTTTGAAATATATTTCCTCTAAAAAAAAAAAAAAAAACAAAAAGAAAACACGCCGGCCTTCTCTTCAAGATCTATTTTGTGTCCTCAAGTGTTTTGGTGTCCTCAAGTGTTATAGACTCATTGGTAGTCTCAAAATTCATATCGAAATCCTAACCTCCAGTGTGAGTATTTGGAAATGAGGTCTTGAGAGGTGGTTAGATAAAGTCAGAAAGGTGGGGCCACCATAATGGGACTAGTGCAATTATAGGAAAAGGAAGAGAGAGAGAGAGAGAGAGAGAGACAGAGAGAGAGACAGAGAGAGACAGAGACAGAGAGGCCACCAGGAAATGGCCTGCGGACACACAGTAAGAAGACGGCTGTTGGCCACGGGCAAAGCAGGAAGAGAGCTTTCACCAGGATGAGACCATATTGGAACTCACCTCAGCCTCCGGACGTGTGAGAAAATAAATTTCTGTTGTGTAAGTGTCCCAGTCTATGATATTTTGTTATGACAGGCCAGGGAGACTAAGATGCCAACTTCGTCTGGGCCTTCTTGTTTCATTGCTTTTCTTTTCTTTGATCCGCTGAATGTGGAATCCATTCTGTGAGATTTTCCTCCAGACAGCGGCTTCACCCTGGAAGGGATATTCTGTTCATTATTGACTCGAGTTCACGAGTTAGGTAGCGTAAATTTCTTATTGAATTTACTTATTTGTATTTACTTATGAATTAGAGTATAGAGTAGTTTAAAATTTTTCTTTTTTTTTTTAAAATGTTTTTATTTATTTCTAGGAGAGAGAGAGAGAGAGAGAGACAGCGTGAGCAGGGGAGGGTCAGAGAGAGACAGGGAGATACAGACTCTGAAATAGGCTCCAGGCTCTGAGCTGGCAGTCAGCACAGAGCCCGACGCGGGGCTCGAACCCACGAACCGCGAGATCATGACCTGAGTGAAAGTCGGACGCTCAACCGACTGAGCCACCCAGGCGCCCCCATAGTTTAAAATTTTTCAAATGAAGAAAACTTTCTGTTTCAACTGCTGCTCCGCCACCCCCACCCCCCATCAGCCACATGCAGGAGGCTAGTATTGGTGACTTGGGCTTCCCTTATTCTTTGTGCTTCTCTTCTATTTTTCTTTGGTCATAAACCAAAAGGATTCCTCACAAATTTACCATATCTAGGAAAGTTATTATTACTTATGTGTAAGGATCGGCATTTGAAACTATACAAATGCTGTTTTTCTGTCAGGGAATCAATCTTGGGCTTACAAAATGAAACCAAAGATTTATGAGTGCACAGCAATAGTTCAGTGCATAAATATATATTCCCTGTAGTATTATTTTATGGGCGTGATGAATAGAGATGTTTCCCCAAGAATGTTAAGCTACTTTAAAGTGTATAGGCTACTGGGCTTGCCTAATTATTTCTAGTATCCATCACCAGGAGTTACAAATAAGGTATGGATTTTTCGGTTAGAAAGCGAGCTTTGACTCTAGCCAGTGGTCTAGGAAGTGCAAAAGATAGTGTGAGACTAAAAAACACTCCGGATGATTTATTTTTCTGATTGTAGGCCCTAATTTCAGAGACTGAACCTTGATAAAAAGAGTTTTAAATAAGAACCTAGGCTTTACAAAACATGAGTTAGCCATAGCCTCTGACTATATTATTAACCAAACTAAATATACTTTATAATAGTTGTAATAGATGGCTCAATAATAACTATTAGAAAATTTAGCTTATTCTGGGGTGCCTGGGTGGCTTAGTCGGTTAAGCGGCCGACTTTCGCTTAGGTCATGATTTCGCGGTTCGTGGGTTCGAGCCCCGCGTCGGGCTCTGTGCTGACTGCCAGCTCAGAGCCTGGAGCCTGTTTCAGAGTCTGTGTCTCCCTCTCTCTCTGACCCTCCCCTGCTCACGCTGTCTCTCTCTCTCTCTCCTAGAAATAAATAAAAAAATATTAAAAAAAAAAAGAAAATTTAGCTTATTCAGAAATGAAAATTCTTTTATTCTCTCTTATTGTTCTGGTTTTCTTCCTTCCTTCCTTCCTTCCTTCCTTCCTTCCTTCCTTCCTTCCTTCCTTCCTTTCATTCTTTCTTTTCTTTCTTTCTTTCTTTCTTTCTTTCTTTCTTTCTTTCTTTCTTTCTTTCTTTCTCTCTTTCTTTCTCTCTTTCTTTCTTTTTCTTTCTCTCTCTCTCTCTCTTCCTTCCTTCCTTCCTTCCTTCCTTCCTTCCTTCCTTCCTTCCTTTCTTTCTTTCTTATTGATTCCAGTACCAGAAAAAAGCACAAGCTGTTAATGGGCTCTCTTGGGAAAGAGCTCTGCTATTTGGGTAAAATAAACAGAGGGCATATTTTACTGCTTCTTAGTGCAGAATGGCTAGTCTTAGAACAGTTTTCATACAAAGTATTAATTATTTCTCCTTTGCCATTTCTAAGATTCTTTGATTCAATAGATTTAATATGCCCTTATGTGTATTTAAAAACACACTTCCACATTTTCAGTGAGGTGACTATAAGATTTAAAGTTTTCAACTTTGGCATTAAAACATAATCTTATTAGTGTCTTATAAGCCTTCATATATCACATTGAACTTGCTATCTTAATTTTTGTTTTACTTTTACTAAATGCTAGTCTGCGTTTTAGAGACAAGAATGTGCAAATAAAAAGTAGCATTTTGTGACCTGGTACTTTGGGGGAGTTTTTTAAAAATTTCTTTTTTAAGGTTATTTGTTTTGAGAGAGAGAGAGAGAGAGAAAGCAAGGGAGGAGCAGAGAGAGAGAGAAAGAGTGAATGCCAGGCAGACTCCATGAGTCAGTGCAGAGCCCAACACAAAGGTGAAATCAACAAATCATGAGATCATGACCTGAGCCAAAATCAAGTGTCATATGCTTAACCAATGGAGCCACTCAGGCCCCTCTGGGGCAGTTTATTTTTATTAAGTCTAATCTCCTTAGAAATAATCTGGGTCACCAAAATTGCCCATTAATTCATCTAACCTTATATTAGTCACCACAAGATCATAGAAATACTATTTATTTGATATTACAGAGCATCACAATTTCTTTTAGAATATCATCATAGAAATTACATTCAAAACTTTAGAGAGTTAAGTTCAGTAGAAGTAAAAGTGATCTGCAGCATTACTGTGGTCTAAAAGATCCTATTCTTTATCATAACACAGTGTTGTTAAACACGTATCTTTATATTATTATAGTCTTGAATATTTTGGAAATAAGTGATACCTTATCTGAACCAAAAACTCAAGATATGAACTTTTTTTTTCTTTTTACAGGAGAAAACATGAAGTTCGGAAGTGTTAAGTGGCTGGTCAGAGCCAGCCACAAAACGAGGTGCTGGGATTCCAACTCCAACTCCTTGACTTCAGAGCTGGAATCTCTCCCACTGCCCTGCAGTGACCCTTCCCATGTCCATTCTCTGGTCATCTCTGTCTTACAGCCGTGACACCTGCCACAGGAAGCCAGACCATCACATGTTCCACCTTAGCTGAGAACGTGGATGTTGAGCACATCAAAATGTTTGCTTCTCTGACCATACCCAGGAATATCCATGAATGTGCTTTAAGTATTCATTTTAGGGCTACAAATAACATTTAACAAGTAGGTATATTTAAAAATAGGCCATCTGTGAACCATGGGGATGAATAGCAGACAAGGAGGCAGGTAGATTGGTACACAGATACATAGAAACATAGACATAGTTATTAAACAATGCATTAGTTTCTCTTTCAAACAGTATTATACCACCTTGTATATAAGCTAAATCAATTACAACAGAACATGTTCATTGCCTTCAACACACACTTTGTCTTATTTTCATTATATGTTTTACTTCTATGCTTGGGTATATTTCTTCTCTTAATTATTGTTTAATTATAGATCACACTGAGCTGGAGAAGCACAAATAAATAATGGAAGTAGTGGTAGTAATAGCCACAGCTGAGCATTTGCTACTTCCCAGGACTTGTTGTAAGTGAATTACGTGCATTAAATAACTCAACAAAACAACTGATGAAGTAGGGTTTTATCTTCATTTTGCACACGAAGGCACCATGGCATAGAAAGTTAGGCACATTTTGCATGGTTTTCCAGTTAGTAAATAGCAGGCGTGGAATATAAACCCAGGCAATCAGGCTCCAAAGCATTTTTATTTTGTTTTTCTTTTTTTTTAAATCTTTTGAAATTGAAGTGTAATTGACATCCAATGTTATATTAGCTTCAGCTGTACAATGCAGTGAGTAGACATCTCTATAGATTATGTTAGGCTCACAAGTATAGATACAATCTGCAATGTAGTGAGAGGACTATTATCCCCATTCATAACTCCTAACAAATTAAAAAAGTTGCCAAGATGCACAAATTGCAAAGAATAATAGGAAGCTGCAACCAGATGAAAGGAGATTGGAATAAAAACAGAAATTGCATACCCTCTTTAATGACAAAGGAGGACTCTGCTTCTTCATCTTTTCCTCTTCCTCTGGCCCTTCTCTTCTCCCCTCCTCTTCTTCTCTCTCCTCTTCCTAACCCTTCCTTTGTTTCCTCTTCCTTTCCTTCTTCCTCTGCTTCTCCTCCCTCATCTCCTTCCCACTAGAAGAATTCTAATGGAAATTATGGGGATATATCTAGAACTGAGAAGTCAGGCCAGCAAGTCTACCACTAGAGTCTAAAGGTGAATTCAGAAGTTGATGAGCAGAAGAGAAAAGACAATCCAAGACAGTCATACTTTACCCACTTGTTTTTCTTTACATACCTGATGACTTCATGTAACAAAGTTAAGTTTGTGACGTTTATTTTTCAGTTTATTAAATCAGAGGTTTGTTTATCTGTTCAATTATTTATAATTTCCCATCATTTCCCAAATTTGTCAATAATTTTGAAACCAAGTGCTTTTTAAGTGCCTAGAAGTAAAGTAATTTTGAAGTTTTTTTTAAAAATAAAGTTTCTTGGAACTTAAGTCTGTGTATATCTTTTTTTCTCCTAATTGTGTATGAATCATTATATCAGATATGTGCACTGGGTGTTTTGGTTTACCTAACATTTGTACATAGGTGAACTATTTTGACCCAGCATGTTTTATGAAAAATATTTAAGTTATTTAATATTTTCAAAGAAAATACATAAATATAAGTTTAGAATGTAAAAAAAAATGTTTCCTTCATCACAGTTAAGTGAATTAGAAGTTAATATATACAAATGCTAGTGTTAATCAATCCTGAATTAAAATTATTATTTGATTATTAATATTTTAAGTGCTTTATGTATTATCCTAATTTTTCCACATATTGTTTATTTAACTTCCTTGACATATTTTTCATAGACTCTATGCAATAAACTAGAAAATACACACTGTGATCTAAATGAACATAGTTTGGTTTTCATAACAAGTATAAGCCTTTTAATCACAAATTAAATAATATGGCTTATCAGTTCTGTTTTTCATTTTATTTCTCAAATCAGAATACAAGAGGAAATAAACAAGCATTGAGGATTAGGACTTTTTTCACACAGCTGTATACAATGACTAAGAGGTACTTGCACGGTTATAAAGCTATGTATCAACCACTAAAATGTCCCTGAGCTGTTAATTATTGAGGAGAGTTATTTCTCTAGCAAAAGCGGCCTCATTAGAATGACAAGAGATAGATGTTCTCATTAGACACTTCCTTCTTTTGAGCGCTACCTGCCAACATCGTCTGCTTTGTCAGGAATGTTAATGGCAAGTCGAAGTTGTGTTCAATAGCTACTCTCTCTGTTATTTTATTTGGGATTTGGAATATCACAGTTCAAAGATTAAAAGTTTATACTGTCTTTAGAAAGAATACCTATTTGAAAAGTCACACTGATTACAGAAGAAAAGGACAAATTATATTATTTAAGGCTTAAAACCATTTTGCCTACATATATTTTAACATGTTAACAACAACAAAATTGTTAGTTTTTCTTAGACTCTTGCCTCGTTGAAAGCTCTAGCTGAAGGTCTAGGCGAAAGTTTTGTTATTTCCACCATCTTGCTCTAGTCTTCTAGCTTCTCAGGGCAGCTAGGATTCTTTCTGGGAATCTTATAAATGCCGGATGTCTTGCCATTTCTCATAGGTCTCTAAGGCTTTGTCCATTTTTTTTCTCCATTCTGTTTTCTCTCTGTTCAGATTGGATAGTCTATTGATTTACCTACAAATTTGCTGCTTCTATCCTGTATTATCTCCACTCTACTTTTGAGCCCATCCAGTGAGTTTTCGATTCTTCTTATTATATTTTTGAGTTTAAAATGACCATTCGTTTTTCTTATAACTTTTATTTCTTTGCTGAAAAAGTTTTTTGTTTTTCTTTTTTTTTAAAATATTTTTATTTATTTCTAGAAGAGAGAGTGAGAGAGAGACAGCGTGAGCAGGGGAGGGTCAGAGAGAGAGGGAGTCACAGACTCTGAAACAGGCTCCAGGCTCTGAGCTGGCAGTCAGCACAGAGCCCGACGCGGGGCTCGAACCCACGAACCGCGAGATCATGACCCAAGCGAAAGTCGGACGCTTAACCGACTAAGCCACCCAGGCGCCCCTTTTGTTTTTCATTTTTAACAGAAATTATTTCCACAGTCCTTGCTGGTTCCTTGCTATGACGGGCTTCTCCCCGGCAACGCCATCCTCTGCCTGATTTCCTCATGCTGGGAAGGCAAGTCTCAGACATACAACGGCTAAGGAAGGGGCTTCTGTTCCTGAGGGCTGATTGTGTAAAATCCCCATTTCTACTGTGCTAAGCCACACAGGATCGCGGGGAGAAGAGTACTCTGAGTACCCAGTACTTCAACCACGGTGACTGAAGTCACTTTCCTAGCCAACGATTTTTGTGGTGGGATGCCACTTGTCAATGGTTCCCGCCCTGCAATGTCTCCCTCTTTTCTAGCTTTGTTTGTTTGTTTGTTTGTTTTGAGAGAGAGAGCAGTGTGTGCATGAGCAGGGAGGGGCAGAGAGAGAGTGAGAGAGAGAGAAAATCCCAAGGGGCTCAATGTCAAGAACACGAAGATCATGATCTGAGATGAAATCAAGAAAGGGACACTGAGCCCCCCAAGCGTCCCTAGCCTGCCACGCCTCTTCTTGGGGACAGCGAGGGGTTTGGGCCTCAGTCTGGTGGGAAAGCCGTGCACCTCCTGGTGGCTGATCATCAGTAGTGTTTCCCATTGTTTTTCCTTTCCGTTTCTAAAGCGCCCACCTGATGGTGTTGGGCTGGACCCCATTTTTTTTTTCTGGAAAAGAAATAAACTTGCTTGGGCAGCCTTCTTTTGCTAACTTGAGATTCAGAGAATAGCAGGATGGAGTCTCCTTTCTCTTTTGTGAGGAAGGGTTTTTATCGTTGGGCTTAGCGAGGAAGAACTCTGAGAGTGAGTTTAGGCCATTTTGCCTGGATCAAACGAGTTATCTTTTCACAAGATTTAAAATATGAATAGATTTTTTTAGAGGACCCACTAGCTCCCTTCATAAAATCATGCCAATATCCTCTCTGAAGAGAGTGAAAACAGTAAAGAAAGAGGAGCAACATTTTATGAGTCCATAAACCTCATAGACTTAATTCCTTAACTGTGGATTTCAATATTTTTCCTTGAGTACCTCACTAAATTCAATGTTGCTTCCTGAAGTGACTCAGGTCTGGAACCCATACCTCAATTTATTTATCAGGGTAGCACAAGGAACTGTCTTTTAATCCCCTGTAGTGAGGCATCTTTAACCAGTTATATAATAAGATATAAGGATAACAAAATGGGTAACAGTAGGATAGTAATTCACAGCTGGGTCTTTGTCCATTTAGTTCTAGAAGCTCATAGGCCCCAGTCCATACTTTTTGAAGGCGGCTTTCTAATAGTTCCAGAAACCCTTCTGATTTACTATTTAATCTATCTACTTTAAGCAGTAACTATCTTCCTCTCCTATTGGAAGTTACTATCATAAAATACTATTATATTTTTATATTTACTTCCTTCTTGAGCTACAACAAACATAAATTAAGTAGTAAAGGGCAGTAACCTTTGTTTGGCTTGATGAGTGTGTGCGTGTGTGTGCGCGCGCGTGTGTGTGTGTATACACTAATGTAACTTCTGCTAGATCAAGACAAATGCAGCATTCTGTTTCCTTATACCCCTTTAATTCTAAGCCTACTCCCACAAAAGTGACCGTTATTCTAACTCTAACAGTAGTCTTATGAGTTTATATAAGTGAAATCATACAATATATACTAGTTGTGTCTTGCTTGTTTCACTCAACTTGATATATGCAGATTAATCCATCTTTTTGCTTATGTCAGTAATTCTTTTTATCTGGATAGTTCTCTCTTATAAGCATATGAAATGATTTAGTTACCCATATTCTATTTTTTAATTTCATATTCTATTTTATGGACATTTAAGTTTCTTTCTAATTTTAGCTATGATTATTCATGAATATTACTTACAGTGGTTAAGAATGTAGTCTGGTGAGGCTCTGAAATTTAGTGCACCACCTATGTAATAGCTATAAGTTTTATTCTATATTGTGTGTATGTATGCGTCCATGTGCACACACACAAATACTTCTACACAGTGCCTGAAATATAGTATACTGTCAATAAATACCGTATTTCTTTTTTTTCCTTTTCTGCTTACTTAGGAAGTTTCTAACATACAGGGTATAAGTATTAAGGGTTTTAGGGATTCCAAAAAAATAGCTTGTAGGTACCATACTAAAAAACAATGCTCTTCTCCATGTATTTGTGAAATTCATACTCTGGAAGAATGCTTTTATTAAAACTTGAATGGTTATTTTTTACAAAGCTGAACATAGTCTAATGAAACCATCTGACAATCACACTTCTAGCTTTTCTACTCAAATGAGATGAAAACTTATATCCTTTTATAAATCTGAACATGAATGTTTATAGCAGCTTTATTCATAATTGCAAAGAACTAGAAGCATGTATGATGTTTATCAATAGGTGAATTGATAAACAAACTGTAGTAGAGCCACACACTAGAATAATTTTTTGGTGATCAAAAAAAATTAGCTCTTGAACCATGAAAAAATACAGGGCACCTGAAACACAACATTGCTAAGTGACATAAACTAGGCTGAATAGACTGCATACTGTATGACTCCAACTGTATGGCAAAACTAGAGACAGTAAAAGGTCAATGGTTGCCTGAGGCTCAGCAAGGGGCAGGAAGGGATGAGCACAGGGAATTTTTAAGGCAGTAAAACTGTCTTTATGACACTGTGCTGGTAGAAACATGACATTTTGCATCTGTCAGAACCCGTAGCACTTTACAGCACATAGAAGGAACCCTCCTGTAAATTATGGACTTCTGTCAATAAAGCAACTTAGTAGTGCTTAACCAATTGCAATAAATGTATTGCGCTAATGGAAGATAGAGAAAACTGGTGAAGAGATAAGTATGAGAACTCCCTACACTATTCCTGGTCAACTTTTCCAAAACTACAAGTCTAAAACTGCTTCTAAAGAGCCTATTAATGAAAATATCAACTGAATGTGTAGGCTTGCATGGTTGCCCTTCACTGTGGAAATGAAGACTTAAATCATCAACATCTCCAGGAATAGAGAGTGAAATACTAATTTAAATGCCTACAAGCAAAATCATATTTTGGCCCAAAAGCAATTAGGTAGACACAGTATTGTCAGCCTCAGAGTATACTATTTTTGGATGTGTGGTATGAATGTACTACCACTTCATTTAACTGTCGATATTTTTATGCTTTTAACTACATAAAAGTGCTGAGGGTTATCTTTTCATTGATTTTTTTTCTTCTCATGGTAAGCAAGTACACTTAACAAGTATTAGAACTCTTTGAGCCCATATCTACTTATAAGAAATGGAGCAATGATATCAACCTTTTACAATTTAATTTCACCTTTTACTTATTCATTTATTTTTAAAGTTTTATTTATTTAAGTAATCTCTACACCCAATGTGGGGCTGAACCTCATGACCCTGAGATCCAGAGTCACGTGTTCTTCCTACCGAGCCAGCTGGATATCCCTAGTTTCACTTTTTCAATAAAGATTTTGCTTGTCTTATCTAAAATTACTTTTTTCAAACCAATGCCACACTTTTCTCTGCACCAAAACTTCATGCATGACATCATTATTATTTGCATAGTATTTTAGGGTGCCTGCATTAGAAGAGTTTTCAACCTGTCAGCCTTTACTATTAATATTTACTTGGGAGGGGTACCTGAGTGGTGCAGCCAGTTAAGCCTGTGACTCTTTGATTTTAGCTCAGGTCATGATCTCAGTTTGTGAGATCAAGCCCTACATCAGACTCTGCTCTGAGAGAGTAGGTCAGACAGGGTATCTCTCTCCCTCTTTCTCTACCCTTCTTCTGCTGTTCTCTCTCTCCCTCAAGAATAAATAAATAAAGAAGTAAATTAATTAATTAAAAAAGACACACTTGGGAATTCTTAAGTTTTTACTATGACACACTAATACCATAGTCAGTACCATTCCTGTTTATTTATCTTATGTAGAAAGTCAGGTTGTGAAAACGGAGAAGAGGGAGAAACAGGTGACAGAGCTGAGACTAACATCCCTAATGATAACTTGATGGCCTGAAATAACAGTTTTTAAAGTAAAGCTGTAAGATAAGTAGCCCTGAAACAATAAAAATCATATTTTATGACTTAATTTATCTGTAACACTCTTCAGGGTAGATGCGACACAGGAAAGAGGTATTTTCTATGAGATAAGAAGCTTATTAGTCTCCACAAACATGTGAATTTAGTAAACAACAATTAACACCTATGATGTGCATTAGAATGAAAGCTAATTTTGTCACATGTGAAATATGGTCAGCGATAAATCCTAAAAGAAGCCAAAGGCTGGAGAAATTCATGTGACCCAGAAATATTTTTGGAAGTTTTGTATTAAGCCTGAAGTGAATGTGAGAACCTTAAATGTGCTCACCTTTCATGTTTTCACTTAGACTTTTAACAATTAAAGTCTTTTTGGTGGGTTTCCATGCTATTGATGTGTCTTCATTCAAGACCTCTCTTTAACTTCACCCCACACCAATGTTTTTCTCCTCTCTCTCTCTGTCCTTCTCTCTAAATAATCAATAAATCAATAATTAACTATCCTATTCCTGTGAAAACTAATTGATTTCCAAATAGTTATAATTGCTATTCTGTCCCATTTTAAGATATTACATCTCAAAGTATCTGACTCCTTATGATATTGTAGTGCATGTGTTCATCTATTGTTACTTGTCTCTGTGCTTATAGACATGGAAACTGAAAGAAAATCCATATAAATGCATCAGTCTATACTGTCCATAAGTGCTTTTTGAATTTATTTCCACCACCCATCAAGGAATCATGGTTTCCAAACTTTTTGACAATAGTCCACTTGATACCAAACAATAACTTCAGCATTATCAGAGTCAGGTCTGGGTATACTTGTCATCCAACTTAACTGAAGTTTTCATTGGTGACAATGGTGATGATTTAAGTTCATACAACAAGGAGACAGTTTAGTGGTTTCAAAGAGCATGGTCTTTACAGCCTGGGTTATCGAACTTATTTTTTGGTTTACTTTTGAAACGAAAATAAAACTTATGAATCTTAGCTTGATCTAATTTTAGAACAGGTTGAGATGAAAAGCCCTCATTCTTTGTGCTCTGGGGATCATGATGGTTCACATCAACACAGATATGGCTTAGCCTTCCATCTGGGCATGAAGGTGTAACTCCACCATCTGCTTAACTTTTTGCAATTAAGAATAAAGAAATGTCCTTACTGGCAGAAAATATTCAGCCTAATTATTCCTTGTGATTTTCCTTTCAGGATCATTATTTAGTAGCATTAACAAATGTATTACTTCCTCTTTAATTAGAAAGTAAGATTTGAACATTGTTAGTGACATAGGCAGAGCATATTTTCAAATCACTGCTCTAAGATCAATAATAACACAGAATTTCTCCCAAATCAGACAAAGCTGGTTGTTTAAGCAGTTAATGGTTTTATTATTTTTTCTCATTATAACTGTTGTTCACTCTCATTTGCTTCTTTGAACATGGACTTTTTTTGTTAAATGTTTATAATCATGTGTTTTAGTATCACTTGCTTTCAAGGATGATTAAAAAGTTAAATGAATACTACAGAGATATTTTGGCAATGAAGGCCATTAAGATGTACTAACTGTGAAGCTCATTTCTGCTCAGTGTCATACGTTGGCCAGCTAGAGATATTTTTCCTCAGTAAATGTAGCAAAGAAACAGAAGAAAAGAAAATGTCATCATCATTAAGGAAAAATAGTGTAATTTCCTATCTTTGACTCACTGAGAATGCCCTTCTCCCATTTATTTTTAAATGTACCTATTTTAAATCCCTTTAAGTCTTTACTGGCTGCACTGGTAAAAACTAATATATCCAGGTTACTTATTTATTTAGTCAAGCTAGAAGGGCTACAAGGATTGCATTTCCCGAGTCTATAATATACACCAATGAGAAATTTTTGTTACCGTGGGAGGGTCTGTGAATAGATCTTAGACTCTTGGTATCAGTTGAGGAGGCACAATTAAACTGGAGAAGAGTGACAGAATTTTTGTTTCAAAGATGAGCTTGATTATGTTCTATACAAGTTTTCTTTTCTTTTTTTTTTTTTAATTTTTTAAATGTTTTTATTTATTTCTAGGAGAGAAAGTGAGAGAGAGACAGTGTGAGCAGGGGAGGGTCAGAGAGAGAGGGAGTCACAGACTGAAACAGGCTCCAGGCTCTGAGCTGGCAGTCAGCACAGAGCCCGACGCGGGGCTCGAACCCACGAACCGCGAGATCATGACCTAAGCGAAAGTCGGACGCTTTACCGACTAAGCCACCCAGGCGCCCCTTATTTTCTTATTTTTATTTTTTTAAGAATTTTTTTTAACATTTATTCATTTTTGAGAGACAGAGACAGAACACAAGTGGGGAGGAGCAAAGAGAGAGGGAGCACAGAATCTGAAGCAAGCCTTAGTCTCTCAGCTGTCAGCACAGAACCTGATGTGGGGCTCAAACTCACTCACCATGAGATCATGACCTGAGCTGAAGTCGGATGCTTAGTGAGCCACCCAGGAGGCCCCGTCAATGCTAGTTTTAAACTGTGCTGTAACTTGAGCTACAAATCCACAATTTCATTAGAGTATAATACTTTCTGTATTTTAAATTATTTATATTACATTGTTGGCATATCATATAGAATTCACAAAAATATTCTAAACATTCCACACCATGATATAACATTTCTATTCTAAATGTTTTAAATAATTGCATTTCTTTGTAAGGAATTTAAAGCTTTGTAGAAATTTTCTAAATTTCTAATCCAATCTATGGAGGCTAATAGAATGATAAAATAGAGTATCGACTTATATTAATTCCCATATTTCATGATCAATATTAATATTTATACAGCTTGCTGGCTAAAAATTATTCGTATTTCAAATTAGTATTTATAGAAAAAATGACTGCAAGAGTGTTCTGTGTTTTTGCCTCAGTCACTTATAGACAAAATAATAATTAAGTAAAGAATGTGAAACTTAAATATTTAACAAAACACAACATTTTATCACAAAACATAGACCTAATTGTCAAGGACTATTTCTTGGGCTTTTTAGATTCTTATTTTTAAACAATGTTATGAAGGAGAACCTACTCAAATAGCAATACAAAAATGTGCTATTAAGTAGTGGCAATTGAGTACATTTATGATGAATATTTTGTTAAAAATAAATGTTTGTTAAAGTATTTGGAAGTGAAATTTTTCTTGAGAGTGAATATTATCTGTGGGCAAAATATAAAGCAAATCATTTGAATTTGTGCATTCGTTAATGAACTTGGATAGAGTTTTCTAAGGAGCAGCTTCTAATTTAAATGCTAAGATGCTTGTCCCTGATATCGGTGGAGTCTTTTAACGTGTATATAATTAAATAATCATATGTAAAGCACTTAACCATTTTCAAGGCATGCCCATGACTGCAGATCCTGATACTTAATATTTGACAACTGTCTATAACATCCTATTAAGAAAGAAAGGTGGTTCTAAAATGGTTATTACATTACTTATAAAATTATTATTATATTAATAATGTGTATCACACACAGAAAAAAAGTATGCAAAAAGGAGACATTAACTCTAGGGAATAACAAAAAGCTCCAGAAATGAAGAGATTTGGCTGAATCCTGAGGGATCAATGAGAGTTTGTGGATAGAAAAGCCTTCCATGTGCTGAGGGGGAGGGTCAAGGGGGGGTGCTATTGCTGCATAACAAATCATCACAAAGATAATTAAACAGCACTTATTCTTTCTGTCAAAGTTCGGTAGAAGTCTGGGGGCACTTGGTGGCTCAGTTGATTACATGTCCCACTGGAGTTTGGCTCAGGTCACGGCCTCTCAGTTCATGAGTTTGACCCCTGCATTGAGCTCTGCACTGGCAGCATGGAGCCTGCTTGGGATTCTTTCTCTCACTCTCTGCCCCTCCCTCTATCTCTGTCTGTCTGTCTCTCAAAATAAATGAATACACTGTAACAACAACACAAAGAACAGAAGTCTGGGTGGGCTCTGAGAGATTCTCTGCTTAAGGTCACACAAGACCAATGTCAAGTATCAGCCGACCCAACTGTTCTCTGGAAGCTTTGGAGAAGAATCGACTGCCAAGCTGCTTGTGATTGTAAGGCTAAGATCACTCTCAATTCCTAGAAACCAAACTTCATTTCTTAAATGTGGTTTCGCCACCTTCAAGCCAGCAGTACTGAGCTGATTTTTTCTGCGCTTTGAATATCTTTAACTTTCCTTATTATGGCCAGTGGGGGAGAAAAAAAATTCTCTGCTTTTGAAGAAGGCATGCAATTAGATGAAGCTCCCCTGAAAAAAATCTCTGTTTGATCAATTTTATGTCAACTAATAAGTAACTTTAATTTCATCTTCAAAATCCTTTGGACAGTATTCTATAATCATGGGCATTACACCTAGGGTAAAAGTCATGGGGACCATCTTAAAACTCTGCTTAACACACATGAAACACAGAAAGTACAAAGATTAAGACTAACATTGCAAGTTTATTTGAATAGCTATGAATAACTTGTGGAACAACCTTCAAGAATGTTAGGGAGGGTTGATTAGGCTGTGGAGAGACAAAAGAAAAATCTAAGCTTGGAAAGAAGTAAACAGCTCTTGAAAGCTCTCCATACTTTATACCAGGCCTTAGGTTAGTCTGCAGATGGACTTCAACTATAAGCACAGAGAAGTGAGTGAGACTATCAGAGACCAAGGGTCTAAAACAGCTCTTCTCTTAGACCACCTGGGTGGCTCAGTCAGTTAAGCATCCGACTTCAGCTCAGGCCATGATCTCGTGGTCCGTGGGTTCAAGCCCCATGTCGGGCCCTGTGCTGACAGCTGGTTCAGAGACTGAAGCCTGCTGCGGATTCTGTATCTCCCTCTCTCTCTGACCCTCCCCTGCTCACGCTGCCTCTCTCTCTCTCTCTCTTTCTAAGAAATAAATGAATTATTAAAAAAAAAAAACAGCTCTGTTCTTGAAGGTAAATAATGTCAAGCTTAAGGAGATCAAAGAGGAGAAGTACTAAATTTGTTTTATCTCTTCTAATCAAATTTTAAGATCGAATTAGTATACAAAACAAAACAAAACATTGGTTTAAAATAATCGAGGCAGTCAGTTACCTTCAGGGTGTTTAACATTGACAAGGCATACCATTTTTTAGGATACTGAAAACATGTATATGTGATAGTGTATTGGCAAATGTATCAATTAATTAATGAACAAAAATGAATTAATCAGCAAATGAATAGATTAGGCTAGCAAGAACACAAGTGATAAATTCATTACACATTAATAATTCTGTACCCAGTTATAATATGTGGGTTTTTTCCCCATGTCACCCAGGGGATTCTTAAATAGCACTTGAGTGTCCTGACAATCTGACACTGGCTAACAGCAGATCTCATACGTTAAGAGCACATTCCTACAGAACACCTTTCCTCCCACTTCAAATGCCATGTTAAGTCCAAGCTGTCACTTGTGCTTCTGACTAATTACCTATAGATCAGAGGTTCCAATGACGCCTTCTTATATTTCTAAAGAGGCTCACAGAACTCAGAAAAATGCTTTACTTACTAGATTACTGGTTTAGTATAAAAGGCTATAACTCGGGAACAGCCAGAGAAGAGATGCATGGGGCACAGTATGAGGGAAGGGCACACAGCTTCCATCATCTCTGAGCATGCCACTCTTCTATATCGCCGTGTGTTCACCAACCCCGAGCTCTCTGAACCCCATCCCATTGGTGCTTCTAGAGACTTCATTACACAGGCACTGCTGGTTAAATTATTAGCCATTGGTGACTGATTCAACCTCCAGCCCCTCTCCCCTCCCAAATGTATATTTTCTATTATAAATCATGATAATCACAGTCACGATGCATGGAAGTGGTACCAGGGAGTAGAAAGAGCAAATAAATCGGTTGCTTTGAAAGCAGAAGAGCTTATACAACACAATTTATGTATTTGAACTTGATATCAATGTACAAAAAAATTAATTGATATAGACAGTTACGATTTTTGGATGCTTACATATATTCTAACCACTAAAAAACAGTAAAAATGAATAGATTATGGCACCTGACTTTTTTTTTAATTACTATGTCCCATAGACTGTTAGGCATGGGTAAATGCTGGAATCACAATTGATCCAAGCATTTGTAAAATTCATTCACAAAAATTATGATTGTGAGAAAGACATGTTTATAGCATAAAGATGTAGCTGGTCCCTAGACGAGCTTGGACTCCTGAAACAGGAATGCTACTCATTAGATTTACTTAAACATAGGCTGTAATTTCAAAAGAAAATTCTCTCATAGCATTACGAAATATTATAGTTTACCCTCAACTTTAAAGTTGCAATAGTATTAATTTCCTTAAGATAAATACAGTTTCTATTATATAATGAATGTCTTTGATGACAGGGTTCTAATTAAAGTTATATAAACAAATTACAATTATGGTCTCAATCTACTAAAATATGTTAATGGGGATAAGTGTAGATTCCAGTATTGCAGTTTAGAAAATAGTAAATTTACAACAAGAGTATAAAAAGAACATACACAAATTAAATCGTTTTTGATTTGTTGAAAGTTATGGCAATTTTTGCTATGTGGTTCATATGGTTCACTGCTTCACCTCCTTCAGGTTTTTCTAAATGACTCACAGAGCATGACCTGTCTACCCTTCAGAAAATCACAAACGTTCATTTCCCCATTCCAATAAAAGTTTCCATCCATCTTCTCTGCATAATTTTTATAAAGTTTATCATCTACTAAAAAATTATAAAGTTCATATATTAATCATTTTTATTACACTCACATCAACACACCAGAACAGATTTCATTACTGCAGAAGGTGGTGTTTTTGTTTACGTTGACAGGCACAGAGTAGAAAGTATTAACCAAGTAATAAAGAATGGATATCTAAAAAAAAATAATAAAGTACTTGTTTGCCTTTGCCCTAAAGTAAGACATTAATAAACTTGATTTAAGAAAAAAAAAGTGAATAATCTAGAAATATTACATAATAAACAACTAAAAATGGTAACTCTGTCTATATTTGAAATCTGATTTGTCAAAAGATGTATACTATATCTTCTTTTAAACACTTATTGGATAGAAATATGGTGGAACCATTAAATTATTATAATTGGTTGGAGGTCAAAATTATAGAAAGTAGGTAGAAATATTCACAATGCTTGTTTTGCCCTACTACAAAGAGAAATCTTTACAATTTTAGAGTTTTTTGGAAACAGAAAGAATTGCTTTAGGATAGTTTCTATCCATTTTCACTGAAATTGTTTGGAAAATCATTTATTTGAAATATTTCAATGGGCTTCATGCACAAGTTTGCCTGAGCTTTCAAACCCTGTGATTCTCCAGGACATAAAGGTCTTATAGCTAAGACCAAAGTACAAAAATCATGATCAAGTCGCAGAATATACAGTAAAAATGTCTGGTTACACATTACAGTGGAATCGTTGTTGTAATAACACTACATTGATTGTAATTTTCAAGTGTGAGGAAATAACATTTAACAATAAAATAAAAATGAATAGCTACTCACCATAGATGTTTTCTGAAACAGCTATTCAGGCACTCTCCGATTCTTGTTTCAAAAAGAGAAAAAACTGAGCAGTGTGCATCCTGCTACCCAAGGATGCAGAAGCAAAATAGCAACAGCACCAAGCAGGTGTTTTCTTGCCAAAGTGACTTTTATCTTCATGAAATACATAAGGTTTAATTTAATTTCTTGAACCTGTCATAAAATTACACTATATTCAAATGAAATGAGACCATAGTAGAAAGAGACATAAAGATGGGAATTAAGACAGTAGGATTCTAGTCAAGATTTTGTTTTTTAGTGTAAGACCATGAAAAATGAGCTTCCATGAAATTTATAAACATGCTTTGTAAATTGAAAAGTTTGGGTTATACATGTCTGGAATCCCTCCCACCTTTTGGAATGTTTACTCAACAAACACATGAAATTAAACATACAACTGCAGTGTTGTGATTTATAGAAATATGTATATGGTCTTCATCCATGGGTCCTGGCGCACCTCCCAAACCCTTGAAATCTCCTGAGTGAGAAGAGCACTGAGAGCACCTTTTGTCAGAGTATTTGGTCTCTTGTCCTCAGTTCCCAAAGTTGCTTCAGAGCCACAATGATGAAATGGGAGTCTTATTATTCATAACATGTCCTTTCCACCATATCTGGGTATATAATTAAGTGACTTTTGGGTAAGGATAGGGGCTGGTAGCCAGGGAAATCAGGAAGAAGAGAGGGTTGGAACTTTCAAGGCCATCATCTGATTTCTGGGAATGAGAAGGGGGTTAGAGGTTGAATCAATCACCAATGGTCAATGAGCTGATCAATCATGCTTATTTAATGAAGCCTCCATAAAAAGCCAAAAGGTGGGGTTTCAAAGAGTTTCTGTGTTGGGGAACCTTACCCTTTCACATACCACTGTATTGGGTCCTAAACTCCATAGGACAGAAGATCCTCCGTTCAGTGCCTTGCCTTATGTAAATCTTCACTTGACTGTTCATTCCTTCCCTTTAATATTCTTGTAATAAACTTAGTAACCTAGTGAGCAACTGGGTTTCCTTACTTTTGTGATGTGCTCTAGCGAATTATTTAAATCCAAGGTGGGGGATCATAGACACTTTTGATTTACAGCCAGTGGGTGAGGAGTAGAAGTCGTAACCTGGGTTTACAATTGGCGACTGAGATGGAGGAGAGGGCAGTCTTGTGGACCAAATCACTTTTCCTGTGGAATCTCATCCTATCTTTGGGTAGATAGTGTCAGAATTGACTTGAATTGTAAGACATTGGCTGTTTTTAGCATTTCTGGTGGTGTGTGTGTGTGTGTGTGTGTGTGTGTGTGTGTAGAACCCTGTTCATACTGGAATTGGGTAAAAAACTCGTAATAACATCCAATCTTTCTGAAATTCCTTTACAAATCCCTAAATTTTTCGAATTGGATTAAAATAATCCCTGGACTAAGTATCAATTCTAAAGCTGAAAAACTACTGTATTTTCAATATTTAAATACTTTGGTTTTTCATAGTAGATTATTAATCATTTTGAAGGCTTTTATAATTTGCTTTCTATAAAATGACTTAATTTGGAGTACTAATAGCATGTCCATAACTTCAAATAGTGTTCTTTAATTCATATCATCTACAAGAAAATAGTCTTAAAAGAAGACACAGTTGTTTGATAATAAATGAAGCAAAGTTGGGGAAAGAATTTTTTTTTTACTCTGGGATCATGACCTGAGCCAAAATCAAGAGTAGGACCATCAACTGACTGAGTCTTGTAGGCGCCCCAGGGGAAACAACTTTTTATTCAATGTCTTTTACAGATAAAGTTCTGTGCTTAAGTACCTTACATTCTTTGTATTGTCTTCAAGACTGCATAGCAAAGTGGGTGTACATATGGCACACTTATTAGATGAGGAATTCTAGAGATTTAATCACTTGATTTTACATGAAATGTGAGCATAGTATAAGTGGACATAAATCTAAACTTTAGGTTTCAAAATTTATTGAATATAATTGATCTAATGAAATCTTTCTTTAAAGTAAGAATCTGCTTTTCAAGAAATGTCTATTTCTGTCTATCTATCTATCTATCTATCTATCTATCTATCTATCTATCTATCTATCATCTATCTGAGTGTAACTTTTGACTCTCCCAGAAAGTTTACTAATAGCCTACTATTAGTAGTCCTACCAATGTTATTGGATGGAAGCCTTACCAATACCAGAGTCGATGAATACATATTTTGTGTGTTACATGTATTATATACTGTATTCTCACAAGAAAGTAAGCTAGAGAAGTAAACAAAAAGTCAGGGAAATCATTTTTTGTTTGTTTGTTTTGCTTTCTCTGAGAGGGAGAGAGTGCGAGCAGGGGAGACGCAGAAAGAGAGGGAGAGAATCTTAAGCAGATTGTTACATAACATTACATGATGTTGAAAAACATTATGTAAAAAGTAAGTTAAACCTGTTATTTTAAAAATGAGTCAATGTGTGCATTTATTTATATCTGAAGGAGAACAGAGAGTCAAAATGAATTTCGAGGTAGTGTGTGGGGTCGATGCAAGAGGATGTAAACTTCAAGTTAATTGGTCTCATCAAATACTGGTGGATGATGGATATATATCAGTATACATTTTTCTAAACTTAGAGACCATAAAACCACCAAAGGTGAACCCAAAGGTAAAATATGGATGATTATGATGTAGGTTCATCCTTGGTAATAAACAAATGTATCATCTAGTAAATGATGTTGTTAATGGGAGAGACTATGCTAGTGTTGGGGAAACAGGGGCTATATGAGAATTCTCTCCATCTCTTTGTGAACCTAAAACTGCTTAAAAAATTAAGTTGTTGTTTAAAAAGAAAATAAAAAGTCCTGATGAATTTGTGAGAAAACGTATAAAACCTGTTTGTTGAAATCTGTTCAAAAATATATAAAACATACTATAGACAGGCTCCAGGCTACATGTTTTTGTTTTTTACAACAGAAAGTAATCAGCAGTGCAAACATAGTTACTTCAGAACTAAGCAAAATAAAACAAAACTAAACTAATTTTCTTTCTCATTTCATTCAAAATTAAAAACAAATCATCCATTTAAGAAGTATTTATTGGGTACCACTCTGTTGTTTCGCAGCTGCACTAGAGAAAATCCAGTGCACAAATGTATTTTACATTTTTGTCTGTGTCACACTTACAATGTTCTCGTTGACCAGGCCAGAGCACATGACAGAGCCTGTGATCAGTGTGCATGGCGTCTCCCTGAGGGTGTGGCTAAAGGGAAGAAATCATGGCAAGTGATTTGCCAACGGCCTATCACAGTTACCTACAAAACATAAAGAGAGCCACAGAACTCTGCTTCCTTATAGATTTTGGAAGGTGTTTTTATGTGGATTTCACAAAACATTACCGATATTGGAGTCTCAGGAATCTTCAGGAGTTTAAATCCTTACATGTATATGCTTTCCTAGGTCTTTAAGACACTGACCATTATCTATTTACCGTGTCAGATTAGCAGATCACTCATATTACAGGTCAATGTGATATTTTGTGAACTGGAAATATATTACTGTGGAGAGCAGAAGAGTCAGCACTGTCTTGAGTCAAGACAGTGAAGCCATTGATCTCCTTATCATGAAGTGACAAAGTTGTGTTAATCCTCCTGATGAAAGAAAACATTCGCCAAACATTGCCAGGTACTAAAGCTATTTTTCTTTGCCAGGAGAGTCCAGCATCTTCCTGGCTGGACTATTCCTTCCTTCCAACATGGTCTATTGTATTTTGCAGAAATATGAGGGTGGACCTCAGTGAATTTGGGCTCTCCATGCCATTTCCATACTTAGGTGAAATACAGGACAGGTTAAACAGTGCAGCCTCAAGTCCTGGGGTGTTAACTCTCCATGCAGTGATCTTCGACCAATGAGAAGTGAAAGATGATAGGGAGCTGCGCAGATAAACCCATCTCCTTTCTCCTTCCTGTGGATCTTCTGAGGTGCAGTATGCATGTGGAGCTAGTCTGAAGGCATCATTTGAGGCAAAAAGACCCATCTGCGGTATTAGTTCACATCTTGTGAAGCGGTGGACTCCACGGTAACAAATCACCTTGCATTTCTTCCATCTTTCCCTGCTTCATTTTTCTTTGTCCTCACTTTCATCGACCTGAATTTTTGTCTCTCAAATAAAGCATCAGTGATTTATCTTCACCTCAGGCTGTGTTTCCTGGACCTTGGGATATTGTCAACTTAAAAAATGTGAAAGCTGAGAAGAGACCAAAGGTTGCCCAATAATTATGTCTACATGTCACTGACATGGCATGTTGTTGGTTCAAAATGGATTTCCTTTTTGTCTTTCACAGGGTTCAGGAACTGGCCATCTGTTTTGAGAGACACACTTTCCTTGTACTCCAAATATATTATTGATACTCAACTCCTTAAGCCCATTTCACCTGCTCCTGCTCTATGTTGAATCGCACCACGTAGCCATTCCCAACTTTCTTCTTCCCATCCAGAAAAATCTTATGTGACTTCAAATTTTTTTCTGAGTTAGTGGAAGTAACAATTAATGTGATTTAACCAGACAGGTTAAGCAAGAATGATTTCAAATCATATCAAAATAGGTTCAAAGACCTTATAGGCAGGTGGAGGTTGACTGATCACAATATCTGAATATATTAATCAATAATTAGTATTTTTGGATAGTGAACTTCTGTTACTAACCATATGACCAGAAAAGAAAAAAAAAAACAGGTTATTCAACTATATAATGTCTTATTCAACCTAATTTTGATCTAAGTTAGTCAATGGAACAGTTTTACCTATTACTCAGACTATCTCTTAGCATGAATTATCAAACTACCTTATATACACAGTTGATCCTTCAACAACATTGGGGGCTAAGAGTGTCACCCCAACACAATAAAATATCTGAGTGTAACTTTTGACTATCCCAGAAACTAATAGCCTGCTATTGATTGAAGCCTTACCAATACCAGAGTTGATTAACACATATTTTGTATGTTACATGCATTGTATACTGTATTCTTACAACAAAGTAAGCTAGAGAAAAAAGTCAAGAAAATCATTTTTTTTCCTTGAGTTGGAGAGAGGGAAAGCAGAGGAGAGGCAGAATGAAAGAAAGAGAATCTTAAGCAGGCTGCACACCTGGCATGGAGCCTAGCATGGGGTTCAGTCTCACGATGGTGAGATCATGACCTCAGCCATAATTATGAGTTAGACATGCAACCCACTCAGCCACCCAGACACCCCAAGAAAATCATTTTCAAGAGAAAATACAGGTACAATATTTTATTTATATAAAAAAAATCCATATATCAATGGACCCGTGCAGTCCAAATCCATATTGTTCAAGGGTTAACTGCACTGTGAAATATGAGTAAAATTGGTGAAACAAATTTTGTCAGATCACCCTGTCATGCAGTCTGCCACTTTTAAACAGCTTTATTGATGAATAATTGACATATGATAAACTACATATGTTTAAACAATTTGATAAAATTTACATATATATATACACCCAAAAAATCATGATCACAATCAAGATAATAAATTTAGTATCAATATCAAAAGTCTTCTAATCCCTCTTTGCAATCCTCTCGGAGTTCCAATCATCCCTCACAGGAAAACAACGATGTACTTTATAACTATAACTTAGTTTGTATTTTCTAGAATTTTCTATAAATGGACAAGTAGAGTATAGGCTCATTCACAAAGTAAAATTATTTTGAGATTTATCCAGATTATTGCCTGTACCAATATTTCACTTTTCAAAATCTGAATAACATTCCATTGTATGAATATGCCATACATTTTTTACCCATTCACTGGTTTATAGAATTTCAGAGTAATTCCATCTGTGTAATATAACAGATAAAATGAGAATGAATTTTTATTTGCATGTCTTTGTATGAACATATTTTATTTCCCTTGGATATAGACCTAGGAGTGGAATTGCCAGATCAGATGGTAGATGGTCTATTCTTGTTTGAAAACTATAATATGTTTTCCAAAATGGTGTATTTCTGCCTTTAGAGCATTAGAGTTCTAGTTCTTCTACATCCTTATTAGTACCTGATGTAGTCAGGCTTTTTTATTCTAGAATTTCTAATAAATTTACAATGATATATCATTGTAATTTGTAAATTCTGTAACTTGCAGATTTTCAATAAGTAATGATGGCCATCTTTCCATGTGCTTATTTGCTATGAAGATATATCTTTTTAGGGGAGGCAATATCTACTCAAATGTTATGCCAAATATTAAATAGGTATCTCTTTTCCTACTAATAAATTTTGAGAGTTCTTTACATACTCTAGATACACGTCCTCTATCAGATATAAAATTTGCAAACACTTTCTCTAGTATATGACATGCCTTTTCCATGTTTCACAGTTTCTTCTAAAAATAGAATTTTTAAATTAATCAGTGTGCTCTTTATGAATTATGCTTTGTAAATCTAAAAAAAAATCTTGGCCTAATTCAAGGTTATATTTCCTTCTAAAAGATTTATAGGTTTAAAATTTATCCTTAAGTCTATTATCTGTAATGAGTTGATTTCTGTATACGATGCGAGGTATAACAAGTACCACCCACATTCTAGCACAGTTTTTGTCCTGTCGTTGAGGCAATACATTTTAAAATATTCTATCTTAAATACAGTTGATGCTTGAACAACATGAGAATTAGGGTGCTGACCCCTGCACAACTGAAAGTCTGTGTACAACTTTTGACTTCCTCAAAACTTAACTACCAATAGCTTACTCTTGACTGGAAATCTAACTGATGACATAAAGTCAGTACTGTTATTGACAACATGTATACACAAGATAATACACATAACTTGTATATTGTATGTATTATATACTATATCCTTACAATAAGATAAATTAGAGGAAAGAAAACATTATTATGAAAAGTATAGAAAATTATTTTCAAGAGAAGATACATTGACAGTACTGTACTATATCAGAAAAAAATCCCTTAGAAGTGGATCTCGATGGTTCAGACCTATGTTGAGGGACCAGCTGTAACCCCTGTCATCAATACTGAACTTGAGGGTTCTTTTTGTTGTTGTTTTACAGTAGGGAGGAAGGATGTTAGCTCTAACTAGTACACATAGTGTGAGTGATTGTTGTGCCCCAGAGGCGACAAGGTTATCCTGTTATGAGTGATGGCTCTCTTGATTCTCTTCTAATTCAGTTATTTCCACTCTCATCAAATTCATAGCTCTACCAAAAATAAGGAGAAGGAAACACAATTTAGCAGTAGTCCAGCAGAATTTTTCAATCGCCAAGGCGATTCACGAAAGGACAAGGATTTTGACCACCCGCAGTAGCTAGTTCCCAGTGTGCCTGTGGGCAGCAGTATCAGAAAATATGAAAGCAAACAGATGAACAGTCACAGACTTTATTACGTACATTGATACCTATAACCATCTGGGATGTGACAAGTGCATGCCCTATAAGATAGCTGAAGCATGTGACCATCTTTTCTTGACTTTTTTTTCAAGTTCTTCCTATTGATTTGGATATTACGGGGACAAACTACCTAATTTCCTTCCAGAATCTTCATCGCATTTTGACCTCATTAGTTATGAATATCTCTCCTTTTAATAACATTTTTCTTGATTTCCTATTTTCTCATTATCCTGTGGGGTCCATCATCAGAGAAGTCAGGAGGACTTCATGGCAATTTCAGCTTTCTCTAGAATCCTAATGTCATCTTGGTTGGCAATGACTGTCTTTTGTGTATCTCATTTTTGGAAAAGACAGAATACAATATTATTTGTTTTTCCTTATTTTATAGACATGGAAAATAAGAGCAAATGAATGCCTGTGGTTCTTTCCTGCTCTTCATTTTACAATTATCTTCCATATCTGTAGAACCTTATAATTGTAGAAAGTCACAATGATGATGCTTGAAAATCACTCTGTTGTTAAATTTAACGAAACAAAAAAAAATGTTGCAGGCCCAGTAAAGGATAGATAAGAAAGAATTTATATAACAGAAAATTTGGCAAAAATAGGTGGAACATTTCTATCTTTTCTAAGGAGACACTATCGTGCAGAGCCTATGCCGCTCTCATTAGAAGGCTCCCCACTAGAGGATTATTAGTTCTGACAAGGTTTTTCCTCCTATTTCAGAGATAGAATCAAATCTGCTGAAAGCATATATTTATTCACTCTGTCTGCAGAGGAGAAAAAATATTTTCTACCAAAACTCAGTTTTATGAAACTGAATTTCTACTGCTAATAGACATTGCAAATAGCAAAGCTCTTGACTCTTTTCTGTAGAGGAAAGTTGTCTGGCTGGGTAGTGATCTGCGTGGGTGCCTTGTATAGCACCTGTTAAGGGCCCTTAGAATGCACAACCTGAAGAAGCCTGGAACTTAGTGGTCACTGACCATGTGTCTCACTCAAGCTGCCGGCCACCATCTGTGCACGGTGTTAGGGATCCTTATTCCTCACAGCTTATATAGTATTCTATGTTTCTTAAATCACTTGAAACATACAGTATACATCGCTCTTAGAACAACTGATTGCTGTTTATTCCTTCTGTACACTTTCTTCCAAAGTGCTGTTGACCCTGTACCCCTGGGACATCAGCTTTATTTCATGAAGCCTCAAAAATCAACATTTGGACCTTTTATTTATTTATTCTGTGATGTTTTTATTTATCTTTGAGAGAGAGAGACAGAGATAGAGTGTGAGTGGGGGCAAGGCAGTTGGAGAGCGATACACAGAATCTGAAGCAGGCTCCAGGCTCTGAACTGTCAGCATAGAGCCCGATGAGAGACCTCGAACCCACGAACCATAAGATCATGACCTGAGCTGAAGTCCAGTGCAGAACCGACTGAGCCACCCAGGTGCCCCAAAATTTGGACTTTTTAAAGCTTAACTGTGGGGCGCCTGGGTGGTTCAGTTGGTTGAGTGTCTGACTTCAGCTCAGGTCATGATATCACGGCTTTGGGTTCGAGCCCTGCATCAGGCTCTGTGCTGACAGTTCAGAGCCTGGAGCCTGCTTTGGATTCTGTCTCTCCCTCTCTCTCTGCTCCTCTCCCGCTCATACTCTCTCTCTCTCTCCTTCTCAAAAGTAAATAAACATTAAAAAAAAATAAAATTTAACTCTGTCATGCTGAAGCAAACACATTCACAGGTACTTCATTTTAAATTCCTTATTTTGAGCTGAAGGTAGGTGGTTGTGAATGGTTGAGAAGAAGGAGAGGCAGATTAGGAGGACAGCAGTAGGAGAGATACTTATTTGGAGAAATAAATGGTATTTATTGAATAACTTCAAAGTAATTTAAGTAATTTATCCCTCACTGTATATTTTATTGGATCAACCAAGCTACCCAATGAGAAAGATATGTCTGACTCAAATCCTACCAAGAAGAGAGAAGCTCAGTTAAGTCTGATAACTGACCCAAAGTCGTCATACAAGTCAATAACAGCATAGATTTACACGTAGCTTTATTTGGGCAAACTACATTCTACCATGCTTCACTATACCAAGTGTTACCTTATTTCTCCAAGATCTGCATGAATTACTTCTGTTACCAAATTTAACTGGCCCCTCTCCACCATCAACCCTCCCAACCTAAAGACCTGAGGAAATGGTTGTGTATAGAATCTATAGCAAACTCCATTTTGTACCATTTAAAAAAAAAATTCTTCTTTATGCATACCACTAGAATTCTGAGAAATTTCTTTTAACAGACAAATGCTGTGCTCATGTGAAATATGGGGGATGAAATATATAGCAGTAGGAGATCAGCAGAGTTTCAACCCATTTAAGAAAATAGAAATGGATTTGCTCATGTCATAGGCTAGGTAGTTAAGTTTTGGAACAAGCCCCTGATAAGGGAAAAGTACTTACAGCTGTGATTTCTGTAGTACCCTAAAATAGTCTAGACTTCGAACGTTGGCTCATTAAACCTCTGGCTCGTCGCTAGCATTTTTACATCTTTTCTTTGCCTCTCCATTTGTTCTTACCCTGAACAGCATCCCGTACCATGCCCCAGACTCACCCACTGAGCCTGGCATTGCTGAGAAGAATTAGGGAGAATCACAGCTACCTTTGTGCAGAGTGGAACTCCAATCCCCGGCTCCCGCAGGCCCCCCGTACCCAGCACCCAAGCTGCTGCATAGCCAGGAGGATTGTGCAAGTGAAAATGGAGTCTGATCCCCAACCTGGCAGGAAAGTGCATGGGGCCTGCTGTATTGGGTAGACGGCAGGCTTATATTCCAGAATTTTCATACCAGTGTGTCTAGGACTTTTCATGATTTAATACAGTACTATTTAAGCTATGGGTGTAGAGGGGTATAGACAGACAATTTCATTCTTCTAGTTATTCTGACCCAAATCCTTACAAGTCATTCCAATTCTCTAACAGCTCAACTGCTCCAACAGCAAATCCTGGCATACATCCTTTAAACTGTACCCAGGGTTTCCCTACCCGTCACCACTCTTACCATATCAGTCTATTCCAAGGCTTAGTTTCTAACCAGAGCAATTGCAATCTTTTTGCTGCTCTAATACCTGACATGTATGTATATTAGCCTTTGTTTTTCACGTGTCAAACATGACTTTGTGCACTTGTCTGATCTTTTTCTGCTCTACTAGAATGTAATTTTTTAAAAACATTTTAGAGGAAATGTATTTTTTTAATATTATATGAGAGAGAGCGCACACACATTCGCACAGCAAGGGAGGAGGAGAGAGAGGGAGACGCAGAATTTGAAGCAGGCTCAAGGCTCTGAGCTGTCAGCACAGAGCCCGACGTGGGGCTCAAACTCACAGGCCTTGAGATAAACTTTGACCTGAGTGAAAGTTGGACGCTTAACCCACTGAACCATCCAGGCGTCCTTGCTATAATGTAATCTAAATTAGCCCACCCTTTAGAAGATGATGTGCTACATTTTGCCCAAGATATTGTGATGTGGAGATTTACATTTCATTAAAGAAGAAGATTTTTTTAAAAGCTTCCCTAAACTGCACAAAACTGATGGCACTGAAACTGTATTAGGTTATAGTTTCTTGTTTAAAATAAAACCTCCCCAACTAGTTTATAATTATGTTAACATGTAATGTTTCACATGGGATACCTTTTCCCCTGCACAGGGTGGTATCAAGTATTATTTATTCCTGGAAACTTTTATTTCTCATGATTCAGTAACTTTTCAAATGGTCATTTATAGAATTCTTTTGCCACCCATACATAGAAATTATTCATTTTCCTTTAGGCCAGGACCAAGTTTTTCTTATTTATGAGTGAAGAAACTTGTGACATCTTATCAGAAACTTAATTCAGACTGAGATTAGTGATGTATGGTAGTAGTGCTCACGAGGAGAAAAAGTAAATAAAACAAAACAAAAACTTGCATAAATAATATAGAGGGACCAGCTAAGACAGTTTTACTGGAGGTAGGTCAGACCAAAATAATTTTTCCATGGTTCAGAAATCAGATGGATTTGTAAAGGTGGGAGAGACAAGCTGAGATTTATGTGTAAGCAAAGAATCCAGCAGTTGGTGATACCATGTCATCATAGCCTAGCCCACTGTACTATAGTCTAGAACAGAACAGATCAATACAGCACATTGAACATCATATAGCACCAATTGGTAAGATGCGTTTATAAATACAGGAGTTTAAGGAATAGGCTTCGGTGCCTGAAATTCTCTGAAGAGGAAAATGAGAATCAGGTTATAGAAGAACAGAGACTAGGCAAAAATTTATCCTGGAACCAGCAACCTTTCAGGAACAGTTGACAAATTCTTATTTTGCTCATGTGAAGAGTCTAATTTCTGGACGACAATGGAAGTGCAGCATCCACCTGGTAACAGAAATGGATTTCCTGGGCTGGGTGGACTTTGGCCAAGAGTTTCCTTGGTTCCTCATTGTCTAGGCCGAGTTCAATCCTACGTCCGGCTGTTCTTCATCAACTGTGGCCAGGATCACAAGCAGACTCAAGTGCTGGCCTCGTTTCTACCCCTCCTGATGCATCAAGGGGAGGATTATGCCAAAGGCTTAAGGTTGGAACTTTCAAAATTTAAGAAATTCATAATGATTCATGGCCAATTATTTGATAATCTGTGTTATAATTTAGAAAACCTCTGCTCTCAGATGCATTTCTCACATTTTATATTCAAATTTTAAACTAGACTAGAATTTTAACCTAGAGGCTTGACCTGTGTTGCCTGTTTCTTGTTTTCTTTCTCATGGAAATTCAACCACTATGATTTCTGTCAGCTGTCTCTTCTGGATGCAGCATGGCGTTCTTGCCAATCAGCAGAAAAGGAGAAATAAAGTATTAATTTTATAAAGTACTTGGCAATCCTTATGTGACACTTTGGAGGAGATTATAAATATCATTAACACTATCAAATTAGATGCTTCAATTTACAATTGTAGTTAATTACATATTGACAACATGATCACAGCTGGGTATTTTATATATCACCTTTGATGTACAGTACATATAATTTTATGTAGCCTATTAGCCTTTCAAAATGGTTTCCCCTTCTCATTAACATTGCTAATATTTGTTACAAATACTTGTAAAAAAAACCTTTTATAGCATTTTTCTGTTAAGGAAAAAAACAGTTACAATATTTAGGGAGGATCCAGTAAACTTTGGTTCATGTTGCTTTGGTTGCTCAGATATACATAGACCTTTCAAGAGTAAAAGTGACAATTCTAGAAATAAATTGAATAATTTATTGAATTGAATTTCCTCTTGAAAAATTTTCAAACGTATCAAATATAAATATAAATATGTGTGCAAGCATGCTTTCCCCCTGAATATGGCATATAGTTCATTAGTTATTTGCCATAATTATAAATATGGCTTATTCATAATAATCCAAAATAACTGGATTATTGCAAATCTTATATTCTCATACATAGAGCTCTATATGCACACTTCTGGAAAGGTCATAGTTTTGTTAGATATACATGAATTGGGAACTAAGTATAGTGTTTGTTTGTTTGTTTTTCAAGTAGGCTTTCCAAGGATGCATTATATCAAGTAATCAGAGTGTTCTTCGAACAGGGCATCAGTATAAAGATATTCGTTCCTATGAGCCAAAATAAAGAAAAGATCTAGAAAGTTCTAAAGATGAATGTTTATATATAAGGTGCGCTATATACGATGTGTTAGTGTCGAAACTTATTTGTTTCATGTAGAACCTTAAATATAGTTAATTTATACTTGGTACTTAGATAAAGAACAATTAACGTTTCCTTTATTTTTGAGAGTGAAAGAGAGGGTGGGGAAGGGACAGAGAGGAGACAGAATTTGAAGCAGGATCCAGGCTCTGAGTTTTTAACACAGAGCCTGATGCAGGGCTCGAACCCACGATCTGTGAGATCATCACCTGAGCTGAAGTCAGAAGCTTAACCAACCAGGGGCACCTGGGTGGCTTAGTTGGTTAAGCGTCCGACTTTTGCTTAGGTCATGATCTTGCATTTTGTGGGTTCGAGCCCCACGTCGGGCTCTGTGCTGACTGACAGCTCGGAGCCTGGAGCCTTTTTCAGAGTCTGTATCTCCCTCTCTCTCTGACCCTCCCCTGCTCTCTCTCTCTCTCTCTCTCTCCTAGAAATAAATAAAACATTAAAAAAATTAAAAAAAAAGTGCTTTAGGTCTCTCCTGGATTTGAGTGAATCTAAGAACACATTAACCCTTCAGGTAAACTTTTACTGAAAAGGAAATGTAAAGTAGGGAATAAGGGGACGTTGAAAGTTGGCAACCAAATGTTCACACAGGTGTACATTAAGTAAAATGGAATGTGACCTATTGAAGGCAATCCTGTGGGCGATTTTTCAACAGGGACCTGATGACAGAGTGGAACTGGGCTAGGAGGGAAGCCTGGACACTGGAATTCCTTTCACCACCGAAAGTTCTTTCTAGTTGCATGCCAAGCGTAACGGGAACACTAACGGTCTTCATAAACAAACATCATTGTTCCAAATTTTACATTTCTTAGGTCACCATGTATGTCCATGAAATGGGACAAATGCTCGGCAGAGTCAGCAGAAAAAAATCCCTGCCTCATTTAAAATTCTGCCCAATAACCTACATTTCAATTTAACTCAGTGACTAGCTGTAGTCCATTTTTCTCTTTTACTTTACTGAAATCTCTAGGGTATGTTTTCAAGGCCTTATATTTCAACTTTACTTTCTGTTTACACATTCCCTTATTTTCAAAGCAACTGTTCTGTATTTGTCATCTAATTTAATGAATTATCTCATTGTCCTTCACTTAATGGTGCTAACATCAGGCATGGTGTCCCCCAGGTGTCCTTTGAGAGCCTGGCAGCTCTTTGTATCTTCAGCCATGTGAGAATGCAGGTGGTTTAATTCTAACGTTGGGTTTTCAGGTTGGCTTTGTAGTGTTGAAGTTTCACTGTTTGCCCGTGTAACTTCCCAGTGAGATAGACCATGTACAGGAGGTGAGCACTCCAATATAGGGTTTTGTTTCCTGGGGACGTGAAGACTAAAACACACCTTACTCCACCTTTAATAAATTCAGGGAAGGTCTCAGAAGTCAACTGATGACTGTCTCTTGGAGAGAAATATTGCTGCAGTGGAGGTCTTTTAAAATTTCCAATTTGAAACTCCTTCTGCACATGATAACTAGACATTTTGGTTATTTCCCTTCTCTCCAGCTTTGCTCTCCACCCTAACAGAACTCTACATCACTGCTCCCCAGGGAGAAATGCCAGCAGAACTTTAGCTCATCTCGGGACACTTGTGTGGCTCAGTTGGCTGAGCATCCGACTCTTGATTTTGGCTCAGGTCATGACCCGGACTGGTGGGATCGAGCTCCACATCGGGTTCTGTGCTGAACACGGAACCTGCTTAGGATTGTCTCCCTCTCTTTTTGCTCCTCTCCCCCTGCTCATGCTTACTCTCTCTCTATCTCTCTCTCTCTAAAATAAAAACATAAAATGAAAATTAAAAAAAAAAGAACTTTAGCTTATCTTAAAATAGTTTTCCTACTCTAAAATTCTAAGTATATAATACTTAGGTAATAATATGGTCCTCATTGTTTCGCTACTGCTCTGTTGCCTTTAAACATATGCTCCTCGTAATTTGTCCTTGTTAAGTTGATATAGTGGCTATATGGACCTGCAGCAATTGTCTGAGCTCCTTCTCAAAAGCGGAAGTTTTCCTCTCTGCATTTCTTTTTTTTTTTTTTTTTAAATTTTTTAATTTATTATTTCTAGGAGAGAGAAAGAGTGAGCAGGGGAGGGTCAGAGAGAGAGGGAGTCACAGACTGAAACAGGCTCCAGGCTCTGAGCTGGCAGTCAGCACAGAGCCCGACGCGGGGCTCGAACCCATGAACCGCGAGATCATGGCCTAAGCGAAAGTCAGACGCTTAACCGACTAAGCCACCCAGGTGCCCCATTTTTTTTTTTAATTTTTTAATTTATTATTTCTAGGAGAGAGAAAGAGTGAGCAGGGGAGGGTCCTCTCTGCATTTCATTCGAATAATATTTCAACAGGAAGACAATATATGTACCAACAAGTTGCTTTCAGGTATGCTGGTATTGGATAGAATTTAAATCCATTCATATATGAAAACTGAAAGTCCCACAGAAGTAAACAAGAATGAAAACACTGAACAGCCTAGGTCTGCTTATGTAGAAGGACTGTGTGTATTTCAGTCGAAGGAAAGAGCTGGCCATTCGATAGAAGCAGTAAAGATCTAAGAGTTGTTTGTCAGTTGTCCTGAAATTACCTGTGTCAATGTGTTTATTTCATCATGAATGTGAAAAATATATTTTTAAAGACTAGGGAAATGAACTTGACATAAATGATCTAAATAATAAGTATGACAGGGTAAATCTTATCTAATGAGGAGAACCTAGGGAAGATCATTTCAAAAATTTCACATTAACCAATATCATGAAAATTACAGTCAGTTCACAGGAAAACATTTAGTAACAATAGGGCAGCGTTGATTTTCCTACATGCACATACAAGTAGAATGTGCCAGAATACCCTGTTAAAACTAAGTACCCAATGTTTAGGTTGTGCAGCAATCAGTATTTTCACTGAGGTTAAATCATCAGACTCTTTTTAGCACTCAAAAATGCATACAAAGTACTCGAATACAGATGGAAGAGAAAATCATGAATACAGGTGCCTAGAGAAAAGAAGCTATTCAGAAAATGCAAATTAAAAGTAGCTAAATTGAATCTTCAGATTGTCTCTCATTTTAAGCAAAGTAATAGTTTTAAGCAAAATTAATTTATTTAAATTAAGTGTTCTCAGAATGATGTGCGAGATATCAGATGTTTATTGATATTGAATATCTGGATAGTTTAGCAAGACTACTTGTGACCATTATAAAAATGGATCAGAAGCAAATTGGAATAGCCTTAAACACTATTAAGCAAACATATCAACTTTCAGCTCCAATTTAATATTTAATAAAATTCAAAGACCAACAACAATCATTTTGGTTGACTGTAAGTATATGCAGGAGCAATTGGAAGGAGCAAAATTTCTTATTACAAAAAGTGCATTTTACAAATATAATCCAAACTTGATGCAGAGGAACTGTGTGGAAAAGGTCTATATTTTGAACAGAAAACTATCAGCTACAAAACACTGCAGGTTTAATTTGTCTGAGTGAAGGTGCAAGAGAAGCCCTTTGTTTTGTCAATTTAGCACAGAATTCCTTTCTTTGAAGTTTTGTTATAAATGAATTGAGAAAAAATTTAGGTGATAATTATTCTAAAAAGTAGGGTGTGATTTTATTTAAGGATGCAAAAAACTCTACTTTTATTAAAGTACTTTAAAAAAATCTTTCCATTACACTCTAATCTTGCTTAGATTTTTATGCAATACATATACATATATAATATTCCCAGGACGCCTGAGGGGCTTAGTTGATTAAGTGTCTGACTTCAGGTCATGATCTCATGGTTCATGAGGTCGAGCCTTGACTGGCTTCTGTGCTGACAGCTCAAAGTCTGGTGCCTGCTTCAAATTCTGTGTCTTCATTTCTTTCTCTGAACTTTCCTTGCTCATGCTCTGTCTCTGTCCCTCTCAAAAATAAATAAACATTAAAATATATATATTTAATTATATATATAATAATATTCTATTATAAATGATAGTATTCATATATAATAATATTCATATATTAATATGTGTGTATATATATATCACATTTTCTTTGTCCATTCATCAATTAATGAACTCTTGGGTTACTTCCATAATTTGGCTATTGCAAATAATGCTTCAATAAACATAGGGGTGCATGTATCCTTTTGAATTAATGTTTTTGTATTTTAGGCATGAATACACTATAGTGTGATTACTGGAACATAAGGTAGCTCTATTTTTAACTTTTTGAGGAATCTCCATACCGTTTTCCACAGCGACTGTACCAGTTCACATTCCCACCGACACTGCATGAGGGTTCATTTTCTTCCACATCCTTGACACCACTTGTTTTTTCTTGTTCTTCTGATTTTATCCATTCTGACAGGGGTGAGGTGATATCTCACTGTGGTTTTGATTTGTAGTTCCCTGATGATGAGTGATGTTGAGCATCTATTCATGTGTCTGTTGGCCGACTGTATTTCTTCTTTGGAGAAATGTTCATGTCTTCTGTCCATTTTATTTTTATTTAAATTTTTAATGTTTATTTTTGAGACAGAGAGAGATTGAGAGAGGAGCATGATCAGGGGAGGGACAGAAAGAGAGGGAGACACAGAATCTGATGCGGGCTCCAGGCTCTGAGCTGTCAGCACAGAGCTTGACATGGAGCTCAAACACACAGTGAGATCATGACCTCAGCTGAAGTTGGTCACTCAACCCACTGAGCAACCTATGAACCCCTTTCTACCCATTTTTAATTGGACTAATTTTATGGGTATTGAGTTGTATCAGTTTTTTAAATATATTTTGGACACTCTTTCTGATATGTCAATTGCAAATATCTTCTCCCATCCTGTAGCTTGCCTTTTCGTTTTGTTGATTGTTTCCTTTGCTATTCAAAAGTGTTTTATGTTTTTATTTATTTTTTTATTTTTAATGCTTATTTTTGTTTTTGTTTTCTGTGCCTCAGGAAACATATCTAGAAAAATGTTCCTATGGCTGATGTCAGAGAATTCAACATCTGTGCTCTCTTCTAGGATTTTTCTGGTTTCAGTTCTCACATGTATGTCTTTAATCCATTTTGAGTTTAATTTTATGGATGGTGTTAGAAAGTGGTCCATTTTCATTCTTGTATGTAGCTGTTCAGTTTTTCCCACACCATTTGTTGAAGAGACTTTTTCTCATTGTATATCCTTTCTTCCTTTGTCAAAGTCTAATTGACTATATAATTATGGGTTTATTTCTGGGTTTTCTATTCAGTTCTGTTAACCTATGTGTCTATTTTTGTGCCAATATCGTACCGTTTTGATCACTACAGGTTTGTAATTTGACTAGAAGTCTGGAATTGTGAGACTTCCTGTTTTCTTTTTCTTTTTCAAGATTGCTTGGCTATTCAGGGTCTTTGTGGTTCCATACAAATTTGTTCTAGTTCTGTGAAAAATACTGGTGATATTTGATAGGGATTGCATTAAATGTATAGATTGCTTTGGGTGGTATAGACATTATAACAATATTGGTTCTTCCAACCCATGAGCATGGAATATCTTTCCATTTCTTTGTGTCTCTCTCCATTTCTTTCATCAATGTTTTATAGTATTCAGAGTACATGTTTCTCACCTCTTTGGTTAAGCTTGTTCCTAAGTATTTGATTCTTTTTGGTGCAATTGTAAGTGGGATCGTTTCCTTAATTTCTCTTTCTGATGTCTCATTTTACAGTATAGAAATACAACAGATTTCTGTACATTGATTTTGTATCCTGCAACTTTACTGAATTCATTTCTCAGTTCCAATGGTTTTATGGTGGAGTGTCTGGTATCCTATGTATAGTATCTTGTCCTCAGCAAATAGTGAAAGTTTGACTTCTTCCTTGTCAACTTGGATACCTTCTATTTCTTTTTGTTGTCTGACTGCTGCTACTAGGACTTCCGGTATTATGTTGAATAAAAGTGGCAAGAGCAGACGTCCTTGTCTGGTTCCAGATCTTAGGGGAAAAACTAGAAGTTGTTTGCTATGGGTTTTTCATATAAAGCCTTTACTATGTTGAGGTATATTCCAAAGGGGCCTTTTTGATACTTTGATCAAAGTAGCCCAGATTAGATGGACTTGAACGTTGCAATACATGGTTGATCTTGTGATATTGACAATTTGGCTTTGCATCTTAGAGCCTCACTTACCTCTATCTTAGTTCTGTTTTTCAGACATGTTTTACTGCTAGCAAAATGATCCTAGAGGGCCACTGGTGGTTATCCTAGCAGCCTGATAGCCATAGTATATCAGTTTTCTAAGATGCTCCAATAAATTACCACACACTCAGTACCTTAAAACACTAGGAATTTATTCTCTTATGGTTCTGAAAGACAGAAGTTTGAAAACAAAGTGTAAGGGGGTTGGTTCCTTTCAAAGGCTCTGGGGGAGAATCTGTTCCAAATCTCTGTCCTAACTTCTTGTGACTTCTAGAAATCCTTGGCTTTCTTGGCTTGTAGCAGAATCCCTTCTGTCTATGCCCAGTCTCCATACTTAGTGTGTCTCAAATTTCCCTTTCCTTTCTCTCCTAAGGACAGCAGCCATTGGACTTAGCGCCCTCTCTAAATCCAGCGTGGTCTCATCTGAAGATTCGTAAGCCATCTGCAAAGACTCTGTCTTCAGGTGAGATAACATTAATAGGTACAAGGACTTAGAATTTAGAAATCTTTTTGGAGGACACTCTTCAACCTATCACACAGTAAGACGAAAGTAGGCTTTTGTTGTTGTTGTTGTTGTTTTGAAATCTCAGTGGTTCCAAAAGTGTGCAAGGGATGCCTGTCATTTGCTGCCTAACCATATATATGCCTTGGCCATAAATCAATCACAGTGGCCAGGGAAAAAAGTAAATTGATTATTCTGCCCCTTCCCCCTCACCTCCGAGGCCGGAATACAGGACTTGCCTCTTTTCCATACCTGTAAACTGATAAGAGAGGGGTCATTCATCAAAAAGAGCTGGATTTTGTTATCACAATAAAGAATACTTAGCTAAATCATGGGTTGGCAGTACATTACTTGTATCTTCAGATAAACAGTATTCACCAGGCAAATGTATTGTTGAGAATTATAATAAAGTCATGAAAATATAATTTTATTATAGAACAACTAAGGCACAACAACAGAGTTTTATTTGCCCCCACATTTGTCGTGATGTGTCCTTAGAATTTAAACATGACTTCATTACTTTCTACAATTAGATCTTAGCTTAAAAATAATGTCGGGTCTTGTTTTTTTATTTTTTTTTTAAATTTTTTTAATGTTTTTTTTTTTTTTTTTTTTATTTCTAGGAGAGAGAGAGAGACAGCGTGAGCAGGGGAGGGTCAGAGAGAGAGGGAGTCACAGACTGAAACAGGCTCCAGGCTCTGAGCTGGCAGTCAGCACAGAGCCCGACGCGGGGCTCGAACCCACGAACCGCGAGATCATGACCTAAGCGAAAGTCGGACGCTTAACCAACTAAGCCTCCCAGGCGCCCCTGTCGGGTCTTGTTTTAACAGCATTATTATACGAGCATAGTAATAATGAAAATCTCCAATTAGTTCCAAAATAATTAGAACTAAAGGTACAAATCACTGTTTTATAGTTGATACTTTACATTTTCAAATATATGTTAAACGCAGTAAGTCAAATTTACTTTCTAAAACCACAGCTGGGAAATCATAGTTAGAAAAACAGTTGTGCTAAAAAACACTCAAATAATTTTCATTGGTTGTATTTTAACGAACTATGACATTAAAAAGATTATGGACTTATACCTGCATATTTTATCTTCCATTTCCAATATGTCTGTGTCATTCTTTGGGGAATATTTTCTTGACTCTGTATTCTTAACCTTTTTTAATGTTAGCATTATTCTTAATAATATACAAAGGATGATTGTATTAGCAACCCAGTGAGATCTCCACTAGCAATGTTGAGGGACACATAGTTGGTACAATGGCTATTAAAAGTCCTGAAGATGATGGTAGTCAGAATCTAAGATGGTTTCTGAAATTCTTACTCCCTAGCATACACATCCTGTATAATCCCCTCTGTATTATTATTGTTACTATTATTATCATTATTATTACTTAGTATTATTTACGAGAGAAGGAAAGAGAACACAAGCATGGGAGAGAGCCAGAGGGAGATAGAGAGAATTGGAAGCAAGGTCCATGCTCAGCACAGAGGTCAATCCCACAACCTTAGGATCATGACCTGAGATGGAATCAAGAGTCAGACAGTCAATGGGATGAGCCACCCAGACAATCCCCAGTCAACTCTGTCTTGGTGTGGGTAGGACCAGTGACTAATGGGCTGTCACTCCTAGGATGAGGTCATCCCTTATATGGCAAAGCTCATAGAATTTATCAGGTATAATAAAGATCTCAAATTGGTTGGTTTGAGTTAATCCAAAGGGAGGTTTTCCTGGGTGAGCCTGGTGTAATCAGGGGAAAACACAAGAGGGACTCTGTTCTTCCTAAAGACAGCAGGATTAAAAGACTGTTGCTGAACCTGAAGAAGCAAGCCGCCATGGATTCTCCAGATACAAGGAAGCCTTCCTGCCAACGATCTGCACAAACGTGGAAGTTGACTGTTCCCTGGCCAAGCTTCTATGTGGCGAAGCTGTCCTGCTTTGATTTCAGCCCTTGGGGCACTGAGCAGATGGTCCCGGTTAAACAGCACCCATAGAGACCACATAGAGACCAAAGTGATAAGTGTGTGTTGTGTTAAGTCATGAAATTTGTGGTCATTTGTCAGGTACCAATAAAAAATTAATTCAAAGATAAAATAATAGAAACTATGAATAGCATTTTCTGTTTAAGTTACATTTTCTACGTGCATTATATGCAGAGGCTATTTATTTTTGCATTTAAGTCAGAGGTGAATGTTTTGATAATGAATAACATTCCAATATATTTAATGCCATTCTTGCAACCAGGGCATACCAGGACCATCTTAGCCACCATGGTGAGGAAAAAAAACAGGACTAGAGAGGTTGGTCTGGGCTGTCGATGATCCGTGGGGCTCCTGAATGATGTCCAGCTAACAGAAACACAAATACGTCGAATTATTCGTAACTTCTCTGTGATGATGTTACCATTTAAATACTCAAACATAGCTTTCTTACTTGCAATTTTCTATTCCTATTCAAATTTCCAGTCTTTAAAAATATTGTGTTGGAAAGGAGTAGTTTCCTTTTTCACCCTAAGTTAAGCAACCACAATTTTTATAGTTTTGAGCATTTATAGTTTTAAGCATTCTATAAAAAAGTCTCAAATTTATAAATACTTACCCTCAGAAAAATATTCTAAATAGCTTGGATGTACAGAGACTTTTGTATTTATACCCTGGGAAGAAAATTTATAAAGCAATTGATCCATAGACCCTTCTTATTTTTCTTCTCTCCGGGCCATTATCTTCCCCAATTCTTGATCCATTGCCATTTTGCTCCAGGAAAATGACTCCAAACGTACTCTTCTCCTAGTACTCAAACACAACTTAGCTTTTGAAGGGATATTTCCCTCATGGCCTGGAAAGTAATTGCTTTCTTAATCTCTGTCAATCTCATGAAGATAAAATGTTACTGGCTGAATAATTCATTCTCTTAGGATTATTTACAATTTAAAAAAGTACTGCAGAAAATGTCTCTGTACCCAAAGGAAAGAATCCTTAACAGTGGAAATTTTAGTACCGACAGGCTGGTTTTTGGGATTGTCACTTCAAACCACATCTCACGCTGATGTCTGAGAAGTTCAAGTTTATGTAAAGCTAGTCCTTTCTCCATCCAAGGAAACCCTGTGCAGTAGAGGTTTGCTTTTTTAAAAATTTCTAAATGTTCCTCTTTATCATGTTCATCACTATATTTCACTGTATTCCTTAGGAACTTCATTATTGTATTTTTAGTCACTTTGAACGCTTTCCTTATTCATTCTCTAGGCTGAAAAACCATTGTTTGAACTTTACTTCATTAGTTTGATTTCCAATCCTGTCATTATTTTTTAATACTTCCTTGAAATGGTCTCTAACTTGCACATGTTTTCTCAGAGTAATGAATCCTAGATTTCGGCGTACCTTTCAGATAAAAGATGATATTGTGTACAAGGAGCTTTGGATATTGCAGTTTATGTGGTAATTGCTAACAAATGCATATCTCCGGTGGGGAAACTCTTGACCTTCCTCGGTATCTATATATCCAACTGACTTTGTGACATGGTTAGATGTTTAACAGGGATATGAAGCCCTCTGTGCTCAAGCTGAAATGTGCCCCCCCACTCCTGACCCTGCTTTGCCGGAAGCCGGCTCCAGCAGGTCCAGGGGTCCCTGAAGGGTGGGCGGTGTCGGCGAGAGAGAGAGTGAGAGAGCCCCGAGATCCTTTCTGATCACCAGGCAGGCATCTCTGTCCTGTCGGTTTTGGTGTCTTTATTTATAGGTCAAATGTTAACATGGCATCAGGAAATGGAACTTTTATAATGGATAGCTCTCTGTGATGAGATGTTTTTGGAAAATGTACAGAAACAGGTTTTACAGAAGTCTTCTTGCAGAACTACCCCAATTACAGTGAGGTTGAGTAACTAAGAAAATAACAGGGGGTTCACATTTTAATAACGCTAAGATTAAGTCATAGGTTTGTAGATACTCTTATCCATCCTCATCACAGCTGCCAGGGTAAGGGAAGGTGTTTGTGGAATGTAGGCCTTAGGGAAGGGGCTGCGATACATCATCAGTTAGCAAAGGTGTATGTAGTAACTTATGTTCTGCTCTTATCTGTTCCTCCTCTCTAACTTAGGCTCTTTGTCTCTGGGCAAGACTTGATTTTACAGTTATATGCTTTATGGCACTGGAGAGCCAACCATAAAAAGAGTTTAGCTCATTTCCAATACACAGAATAGCCTCTTCGAGTGCATTTACCTTTGCGTCTTGTTTTATGATTTCTTGAATAGCTAGGGCATGAGAGACATTTTTGGTTAGCTGATTTACATGTTGAGCTGTATGAACATCTTGGTCTAACACAACAGTAGAAACAGGATTGTACATGTAAAGGTCAATCTTTTATTAGTGAGGGTCATTAGCCTGTTCATAGCTCAAGGGAAAGTATGGAGGGAAACAGAACCTTCTGGAGACATGATGTCTGTTACCATAATCAAAAGAAGAAGTTCCCACAATAAGTTCCTTCACAAGGTGCAATCATCATACCAGGGCCAGAATAAGGGGACAAGTCACTCCCGATATTGATCAACAAGGTACCTTGGGGGTCAGTGCTCAAGCAGAAATAATTGAGTGGGGGTGGATATCAGTCATCATCTGATTGGCAAGAGACCGTGCAAACTTGCTTTAACCTCACAGGGAGTTTTCTCGACAAGTGGGCTCAGAACGGCGCCCAACACTGCTTCTCCCCAGCAAACTGTCTGCCTCACTTTCCCATATCAGTAAATAGAAATCCCATTCTTACCACTGCAAAAGTGTGCAATACTGTTCTTTGCCATTTCCCTGACCTTTCTCACTGAGTCAGAAATTCTGCCATTTTTACCTTCAGAACACACCCATGATCTGTTATTCTCTTACCTCTTCGTCGAACCAGTACCTGCTTTTGCTCAGATCATTGAAGTTACTTGCTAACTGCTTCCCTTCATCCATTCTTCCTGCATTTCCATCTCTTGTCAGGCAGCACACTGATTTTTTAATTCTATGATCTGTGTCATTTTGTTTTCTCTTTTTGTGTGGCCTTTTTTTTTTTTTTTCAATTGTTGCTTTTGGCATGTCTGACAATTCTGTATCACGTTCCAGACATCATGACTTTGACTTTGTTGAATGCTCGATTTTAGTTTCTAATTCCTCTAACTAGATGGGGCTTTGCTCTGGGATGTGATTAAGCTACTTGAAAACAGTTTGATCATTTTGAGATTTATTTTTAGGTTTTTCTTAAGTGGATTCAGAGCAGCCTTTAATCTAGGGGTAGTTTTCACCTACAGCTCAGAGACTTTCCTTTCTCTACTCCTGCAGGCACTTAATTACCCCTGCATATGGATCTTTTTACCTCGGTTGAGGTATACAAACTATTCTCAGCACTGCGTGAACTTCCAAAATTGTCCCTCCCGCCTCTTTCCGGTGACTCGGCTTCTGGCCTTGATGATTTCCTCCCTCACATAACTCAAACCCTCAGTTATAAATTCTGCGGGAGTCCAGAGCTTGCTGTCCACGGGGCTCCCTCCTCTCTGTGGATCCAGGCAGTGAATCCAAGGTCTGAACCCTGAACCCTGACCCTGGACTTAGAAAGATTCTGGGCTGTATTTGGTTACTCCCCTCTGCTCTGTGTCCCGAAAACTCTTTCCAGGAAATAAGGGCAGTTGGGGGTCTTAGTCACTTGGTTCCTTTCTCTCCGGGGTCACGTCCCTGGACCTGCTTATTTTCACTGTCTAAACGCTTGCTGCTATGTATTGCCCTGTTTTATAAAGATCACTAAAGGCAGAGGGTAAAGCTGTTCCCTGTCGCTCCATTTTGGTGGAAAGTGGAAACCTAGAGATGTTTTTTATAGAATCAGTGTTTGTAGTCTTTTACTGTTACTGTTCGTCTTGTTTTCACAGGCAGAACTTGTTCAGTGTATAAACTAGATTTTCCGGAATTCATCTCGTTGCTCCAAATCAATAACATTACCTAATTTTTTGAAAGCTTTAGCATAACATCAATTACCAGCTTCTCCTTTATTGTATGTATTTTCAGAGGATCATCTCTGTGTGAGAGAGAAAGAAATGGAAACAGAGAGAGACAGAAAGAGAAATTTTTGTCTACTTCCTGTGTTTGCCTTAAGGGAAACTGCCTGTTCTGAATGGAGTTACCCCTCAAGGTATGATGCTCCTGCTCTGATTAGGTAATGAATCGTCTGCTACTGAAACATTCACACGTGGACAGTCATGTAACTTTTCTGAAGCATATGTTTTCAGCTCCTTGGCTCAAGTCAATTCCATCGGTCCACTTTAACTGCTGTGTATTAAATCCCTCTCTACCTCGAGGTGCCAATATCATTGCTCATTTGCTCATTGTAATTTTTCCTTGAACTGATACCCCTCCTGACCCCAATCCTAGCACATTATGGTGTCTACACATTGGCTTATGTCCATCTAAGTTAGGACAAACATCAGTCCAAAGCCAAGCAAGTGAATCTTATTTATTTATTTATCTATTTATTTTTAAATGTTTACTTATTTTTGAGGAGAGAGAGCACGAGCAGGGAAGGTGCAGAGTGAGAGGGACACAGAGACTGAGGCAGGCTCCAGGCTCTGAGCTGACAGCAGAGAGCCCGATGCAGGACTTGAACTCATGAACAGTGAGATCATGAGCTGAGCTGAAGTCAGACGCACAACTGGTTGAAACACCCAAGTGACTCAAAAAAAGTAGAATTTAAAATAAAGAATGAGGGGACTTTGGCTGGCTCAGTTGGTAGAAAACGTGACTCTTGATCTCAGGATTATGAGTTAGAGTACCACGTTGGGTATAGAAATTACTTGAAAATAAAATCTTTTAAAAACCTTTTAAATAAGTTAAAAAAATAAAGATTGAGACAAAATTATATTTCAATATCTTTTTTTGTATTTTTTTCTATTTAGCTATTTTCTAGGCATTTATGGGACAATGAAAAAGAGAAAATATTTGAAAATACTGATCTTCAAAATAAGCTTAAGGGAAATATTTTCTAGTCAAGTCGAATTTTTTTTCAGAAGAAAGCACATTAAAAAGAAAACCAGTAATACTTTTGTTAATGTTTATTACAGTTTTTCATTTAAAAAAACAATGTTTATAAAAATTTTCTGTATTCTTTTGGAAAAATAAACTGACTTTTTAGTTTGAAAAGTTTTGGAAATGCACCAAAATATTTTAAAATGACTTTAGGCAATGACATTACACGATTTTTAATTTTTTTTTAAATCAGCATTTTCATTTAATAGCTCATCGTTTTTTCTAAATGTAGCCTTCTCAGTGTTGACTTTCTCTTTCCTCTTAAAGTTATGTTAATGTTGGGGCACTCAAAGCTGTCTGCAATTTAGTATGAATTTTCTTTAGCACTTCATGTATACATCTTAAAACATCATTCTTTCTTTATACTAGAAGCCAATTTTTCACATTTTCCAGTAAACTTTCAACTTGTATATTTTTTAACGTTTCACAAAGACATCCACATTATTTAAAATAGCAACAAAGCAGATGTTTTCTGTTGTGGACGAAATGACACAAAGGACAAGACACACACAAAAGACAGACACAGACTGTTCCTCCGGCGGGAGGAACAATTCTACGCAAGCCCCTCTTGCGGTTTATTATATACCCCGGTAACTGGATTCAAACTGAAACTCACAAAATACCTTCTTTTACAAAACAAGGGCAAGTAGCCAAACACATTTCAAGGACAGGGGGGAGCAAAGGGAGGAAGCGACCACAACATGTTTCCTAAGAGGCCTGCTCACAATTCCAGCCTTCTCCTTATTTCTAAGGAGGGCATGTTCCCTCGTTTGCAAGCGGACCATTAAACTTGGATACTGTGTGCAGGCCTCCTGGCAGAGCATCCTGTTTGCAGGAATGCCTTGCCCAGGCAGGGAGCCCCGTGTGCAGGCACATCCCCGCGTCCCTAACCACGCTTTCTTGTGGTCACTGTCGGGCTCCCACAGTTTTCAATATTTGTTCTTTATAGATGTGAAAATTGTATTTTGTTATTTAAAATATTAAAAAAAAATTATTATTGAGACAGAAGCAGAGCATGAGTGGGGGAGGGGCAGAGAGAAAGGGAGACACAGAATCAGAAGGAAGCTCCAGGCTCTGAGCTGTCAGCACAAAGCCTGATGCGGGGCTCGAACCCAGGAACAATGAGATCATGGCCTGAGCTGAAGTCAGACGCTCAACCGACTGAGCCACCCAGGTGCCCCTAAAATATGTTTAATGTTAATTTTGTTTTTGATAGAGACGGAGTGTGAGAGGCGGAGGGGCAGAGAGTGAGGGAGACATGCAATCTGTAACAAAGATAAGAAAAATGCATTTTATTGCCCCATAGCAACCTCATCACTGGAACTGTAGCAGCAGGAAAACACACACACACACGTACACACATGCACAGATGGAAACCTCCCAGGGGCGCCTGGGCGGCTCAGTCATTAAGCCTTCAGCTCTTGCTTTTGGCTCAGGTCACGACCTCCCAGTTTGTGGGTTCGAGCCCTGCATGGGGCTCTGCTCTGACATGTGGAGACTGCTTGGGATTCTTTCCCTCTCCTCTCTCTCTGCCCCTCTCCTGCTCTGGCTCACACACACACACACACACACACACACACACACAGACACACATACATACACTCTCTCTCTCTCTCTCTCAAAATAAATAAACCAAAAAATACAAAACAAAAGAAAGCAGAAAACCCCCCCATCTGCAAGGAAAGTAAAATCTCCTTCTGCCATTAACATTTCTGCCAGTGGCTAAGTTAGGCTCATTCTCTAAGTAAAGCTAGCTTTTAAAAATTCTAGAATTTGTGGTTGTTTTTCATTAATAGTTATAGGGAAATTTTTTTTTAAAAAAAAACAAAATTTCTTTCTTTTTGTTCTCTACTGAAGAGGCCTCAATGCATTTCAGTTATTCATGTCAAGATAGAGTGACATAATAATGGATCAAATAAGCCTCTTGTTCTGTGAATGCTGACAGCAAGGGAGAGACAATGTACTTGACCCTTTTCTTTCTTAATAGAGACCTGCTTGTTTTCTTTAACCAGGAATCAAGTGAATTCCTTAGGCTATGAGACAGATTTGATTTTATCTCACTCTTGTTTTGGTCACCATCTTTTCATATTGTCTGAATTTTATTTTATCTTAATTTTTTTAAATGTTTAATTTATTTCTGAGAGAGAGAGACAGCGTGAGCAGGGGAGGTTCAGAGAGAGAGGGAGACACAGAATCTGAAACAGCCTCCAGGCTCTGAGCTAGCTGTCAGCACAGAGCCGGACGTGGGACTCGAACCCACAAACCCTGAGATCATGACCTGAGCCGAAGTTGGACGCTTAATCGACTCAGCCACCCAGGCGCCCCTGAATTTTATTTTTTAATCTCAGTTTCTGCCCTTGTTCTGTAATGATTTGTTACTCTTATTTATTTACGTTACGGGTATATATTATATTCCCAACATCATGTACCACAACCAGCATCATTTTTCTTCTGAACATTCTTCACGTACCTTATGTTTTACCTACACAGTTTCCTTTTTGAAAAAAATCGTTTGTACATATCCTTACTGTTTCCTGTGTGTTTCAAGAATCACTCATACTTGATGAAGACGAGCTCTTTCTGGAATGGTTATTTGAAGTGTTTCACCCGGGAAGGACCACAGTTTAGGCCACAGGATTTCTTCCAACACACGGTTGTGTTCTGAGATTCTTTACCACTGCCTCTGGAGAGCCAGCTGAACCCCGCCATCAGGCTGCCCCCCACGCAGCGGCTCGTCTTCTGGGTCTAAGTGGAAGGCTCTGACGATCCTCATTCAGACCAAATTCTGATTTTTCCTGGCACAGATTTGCTCCAGCTAGCTGTCTCCGTTCTGCATTTCCTTTGTGGGAAACAAAAAACTAGCCTTTTTTGCCTTAAAATACCACATCCTAGGGAGGAGGGTGTATCTGGGGCTCAGTCTGAGATCTGCAGGCATGTATATTACTACTTATTCTCCTAGACACGTGTTTTATCTTAACTGTTGTTTAGAGGCCTCCTGCTCAGGAATCAAGGTTGCTAATAGCCCTGTCCTCGGTTTTAACCATGGGCAACTTTTTGTGCATCCCACTTGTAGTTCTACTTGAGGGTGATTTAATAGAAAAATAAATGAATGAAAGATGAAGACACCGTCCATTTACTCATCCAGAAGTCTTCATCAGTGAGCCACAAAGAAACCAAAACCAAGGTCTTGCCCTTTGCTTCTCACCCTCATAACCTTAAGGCTGCTCTCAGTGCCCTTTCGTGAGGAAGATACAGCTTCCCACGGCCTGCAGATATGGAGCACCAGTTGTTGGGTATTTCTTCTTTGTTCCTACAGGATGTCAAACTGGTGACCCAAAGACTTCCAGCGATCGTCTTCCAGAACACAGTTTTTTGAGGCAGACATACATATACCATTGTTCAAAGCACTCAGAGGAATCATGGAGTCATAATCACTAATTTAAAGGCCAAAGAGTTAAGATGACATTTCAGGAAGATTCTGCAACATCTATCATGGAGACATTACTTTTTCTTTCCATTTTACCTTTTAATACAGCTTTTGAAAGCTCATATCATTTTGCCTAAAAATATTTCTTTTTAGGCTTATATTTCTTTTTCATATCGAACAGGAAAGGAATGAATATAAAATGCTCTGTCCTTGAGGTTATTTGGAGCTGAACTTTTGACTTTTTCCCAGCATGAATCTTAGAATCTTGCTTGACAAAAAAGGCTCAACCCTTGAGCAATGAAACCTTAGAAGTGAACCCCACACAGATAATGGTCGCCCTGTCGCCCCCACCCAACCCCGCTGCCGCCGGCGACTCCTCTAAGGTTTCATATGATTATTCAGGGCCATTGACTCACCTCCTCCAAGTGCTGATGCTGCCTCTTCTCTCCTCTCTGAGACTGCATTTCTGATGAAGCCACATGGGTGAACGTGAGTTCATCGAGTGTGGACACCTGTCAGAGTTCCTCAGGACCCCAGTTTCTCTAACTGTGGCAGCTCACGGTAACCTACGAAGAATACATTGCCATGAGGGGACACAGAATATATCTGCATTTCAGGTTTCTTCCCAGTGCTGGCTGAGAGCAACCATAAAGGTCAGACATGTCTGTAGACACCACGGCACCGAAATAAAAATCACCTTCTTATATGTATCATCTGCTCTGTGTTGCTGGTATTTTTTCTACTCCGTAATTGTATCCCATTTCCAATTAGAAAATTATTGTTTAATGGGGCGCCTGGGTGGCTCAGTTGGATAACCATCCCACTTCGACTCAGGTCATGATCTTAGAGTTCAGCTCATGGGTTCAAGTCCCCTGTTGAGCTCTGTGCTGTCAGCTCAGAGCATGGAGCCTGCTGCAGATTCTGTGTCTCCCTCTCTCTCTGCCCCTTCTCCCCTCACTCTGTAACTTTCTCTCTCAAATATAAATAAACATTAAAAAAAGAAAACTGCTTATTTAATTCAGGAGATGAGATAAATAAGACCTATGTGCAGCATGGTGATTGTAACTAATAATACTGCATCGGATACTTAAATTTTGCTGTAAGAGTAAATCTTAAGTCTTCTTACATACTGTTTCCCCTCTCCTCAACCCATGGTAGCAATATGATGTGATTAACTTGACGGTGGTAATCATTTCACAGTGTGGATGTACATTAAATCATCACGTTGGGGGCGCCTGGGTGGCTCAGTCACTTAAGCATCCGACTTCAGCTCAGGTTATGATCTCACGGCTCATGAGTTTGAGCCCTGCATCGAGAGCAGAATGGAAGGATCGAGACTGGAAAGAGTAGATTTTACGAGTCTTTCCCCAGACCACTAAAAATAGGTTTCAATTTACTTAAAGACAACCTGAGGTTCTGACTTTCTCTTTCTATGAATCATAGACTCTCAAGAGGCCTTTGGAAAGTGAGTGTATTATCCAGCTTGTCGCCATCAGCATTGAAATTTCAAGTGGTGGTCAATCAAAAGATAATTTTTTCAATCTTTGCAATTTATCTAAAGAGATTCTACAAATTCTCTAAGCTACTTCAGCTAGTAATGCTAAGAGTCAGCCTCTTAAAACTTCACTTTCTTGACTAGTAATCTCTCTTACTTCAAATTCTATGTAATAATAGTTAATATATACATCTATAGCAATTATAGTGATTGGCACGTATTGAATATTTATTAAATGTGTTGCATGAATTATCTTATTTAATCTTCATATTAATATTATTATATTGCCTTTCCTATTTTATTAATTGTAAAATAAAAGTTTGGGGTTACATTAGCTCATACTTTATATACTTGATTCTAGAACTTGTACAAAGTATCTGCATCATTAAGGGTGAGAGGAAATGATTTAGAAAATCTATAAACAGCAAGTAGTGTCCTATGTGATTTTGTAAAAGCAAGCATCTGTCTCAATGCTTCTTTTTCTCAACTTGCTCAGTATTTATATACGATATATCATCACAGACTGTGAAAATAAGTTTATATTGAAAACTACAAGCCAGCATAAAGTATCAAAATAAATAATGATATTGGCAGATTCAGATAATGAATTGTTCCATGTAAGCTGATTTTTTAAGTGATAACTTTTATATTCTTTATTTTAAATTTATTTTTCATTTTTTAATTAATTAATTTTTGAGGGAGAGAGAGAGAGAGAGAGAGAGAGAATCCCAAGTAGGCTCCATGCTCAGCAGGAAACCCAATGCAGGGCTCAGTCTTACAACCTTGGGATCATGACCTGAGCTGAACCCAAGAGTTGGATGCTCAACTGACAAGCCACCCAGGCATCCTCAACTTTTATATTCTTAAAGACTATGTGTTATAATGAATATTTTAACATAATGTTTTAAAAAAAATCTATAGGAGTAAATAATTTTAATGAAACTATATTTTTCAAATCAACTTAAGGTCTGTCAGCATTTGAACTCTATTGGTTGGAAATGTTGCTTTTACACTAAAAGTCTCCCTAGTTACAGGCCTCTTCTGAATGTAATCTAAGATATGATAATTAACATTATAACCTTATAACTTTATAACGTCATAACCCACTGCCAAGTACTTGGGTTTTCAGTTTGTATTGCTGTAAGCAGTTATAGCTCCAGGAGCTCTTTTTTAAAGTGTGCTGTTTCTATTACACCATGTGTATGAAGCATTATATTAGGCTACCCACATGTAAAGTAAGATAGATTTTTTCCTTTTTTCTTTTTTTTTGCAGCTTTGTTGAGGTATATTTGACAAATAAGACATTGTCTATATTTAAGGTATACAATGAGATGACTTGACATACCCATAGATTGTGAAATGATCATCACAATCTAACTAATTAACATATTCATTATGTCACATAGTTGCAGCCTTTGTATGTGTGTGAGGTGAGAACAATAAGATCAGCTTTCTCAGGGGCGCCTGGGTAGCTCGGTCAGTTTACTGTCTAACTCTTGATTTTGGCTCAGGTCATGATCTCACTGTATGTGAGTTCCATCCCTGTGTCTATCAGCACAGAGCCTGCTTGGGATTCTCTCTCTACTTCTTTCCTTGCCCCTCCCCAGCTCCCATGCACACGCTCACTCTCTCTCTCTCTCTCAAAATAAATAAACATTTTAAAAAATGGTATATTTGGTATATTTTAAGTATAAACACAGTATTATTATTTTAAAAAATATTTTATTTTTAAAATTTTTTACTGTTTATTTTTGAGACAGACCATGTGAGCAGGGGATGGGAAAAGATAGATGGGCACAGAAGATCAAAGCTAGCTCTGTGCTGACAGTAGCAAGCCCGATATGGGCTCAAATTCAATGAACTGTGAGATCACGACCAGAGCCAAAGTCAGACTCTGAATGAACTGAGCCACCCAGGTGCCCCTGAATGCAGTATTATTAACTATAACTGCCATATTATACATTAGATCTCCTGAAGTTGTATATCCCATATAAATGAAAGACTGTACCCTTTGTTTGACCATATCTCTTCATTTTCCCCACTCTTAGGTCCTGGTAACTACCATTGTAAATTCCTCGGGCTTATTCTGTGTATTTGAGTGTACAAGATACTATACCTGAAATAAAGCTACTATGTAATGTAATCTCCCCTATTTTTTAATGCTTCTTTCTTTCCCATATTCTGAAGACTTAAGAATATATCATGAATTAGACTGCTATCATGGTATGATTATGTAGACAAATAGCAGAAATCCAGGAAAGTTCAATAACTAACTCAAGGGTGTATAATGGCAGATGGTTAAGGGAAGAGTTAAATATATATGTAAGTGGTATACAGTTTCTTGAGAGGTGAGATGTGGGGTCTATGGAAGGCAACACTCTGCCTGGAGACCAAGTGAGTGGTCCACCATGAGCTTTCACCAACTCATCCTTGTAAGCTTGCACAGTCTCAAATTCCAATGAAACTGGCTTTCCCCAAAGAGATACAATCACCTAGTGGACACATAATTCTAATTAGATATTGTGTACTATTTATCATGCTGATTACATACCAACCTCCAAGAAAGTTTAGGATTAATTCCATTCTCCCCTCTTTAGCTCAAATATGACCAGGTCATTTCCTCAGATTGCTAATTGTTATCTACAGTGTGCACTGACATCAGAACCATTATTCCTGATATTCTCTGTCCCTATCCTGGCCAACCTCTCCCTCCCCTTCCCTCTCAAGCTCATGCCCTGTGTTTTCCTCAAGTCATACAGAAGCTGCTCTATACTCTCAATTTCAAGAGTTCACCTTTGTTCTCATACAGAAGGCTGACTGGGCCCGTGAAGACCATGTTTCTCCTAAAACCGCAATTTCCACATCTCTGTGGAAAATGCATCCTGCCTTCTTGAACCCCTCATCACCATTTTCTCATTTACCACATTTTGCTCACATTTTCCCAAAGGATTATACTTTGGCTTGCCATCTCTACTAACTATAATTTTTAAAAATCTCAACTTCAAGTATTTTGTTCTTTCTTTTTTACTTTTTTTTCTTTTCTTTTTTTTAAGAAGGCTTCATGTCTAGCACAGAACCCATTGTGGGCTTGAATTCAAAACCCTGAGATCAAGACCTGAGCTGAGACCAAGGGTCAAATGTTCAAGTAACTGAGCTACTCAGATGCCCCATCTTTCTCTAAATTCTACCTGCTTTCCTTCCACTTTATTTAGTTTGGTCTGCTAACTCTAGTAATCATTCAACTTTAGGACTCTGATTCAATGACACAAACTTGATTTCTCTAATTATCACTCCCTTCGGGTTCTCACTTCCTTTACTACCTGATGTAGTTTTCATGCTATACATGAACCTAACCCTTTGTACCTACCTCCCCCCATAATGTTGAGCTATGTCCCAAGGCTGGTCAAATTCAAATATTTGCATAGTTACTTAATGGCTGCCCAGCTGAACAACTCCAGTCAATTATCCAGGGAGTATGAAGGGATGAAGCATTCTCTCTCACAGGTAAGCAACCATGGGCTTCCTCAGGGGGAGGGAATGAGATGCCGAGTTCAGTGTTGAAGTGATAGGTAATGATTCATGAGAGGAAACAACGATATTTCAGAGGAGGCAAAGCAATTATCTGACAAGTGTCAGGTGTTTGTTGTCACTTGTAGGGTCTGTACCGCACAGGGAATCATTAAGCTTGGTGAACACTAGGGAACTAAATTACCTGAAACGTTCACATGTTTTGCTATCACAGCCCTATATCTTAGACAGGGAGGCAATGTCTTGGAAACTGGGTGTAATAAAACAAACAAAAAAATAGGAAAGATTTTGGAAATCTAGAATGATGGACACAGATTTACACAGACAGATTTTTCCCCCTTAAATATGATTATGCTTCTTTTAGCTTGAAAAGTATGAAAAATTTGAAATATATTTGTATTAGCAAAAGCCCTCATGTAGTTTTAAAATAGTGATATAAGGCAAAGTGTTTTTTTTTTTTAAGACATGGATAGAAGGTCTTTTGAAGTCCTCAGTCCTGAATCTGCCTTGAGAAAAGACTTAATTGGCTTCTGCCCCTTCTGTCATTACAGACTTTGCATTCCCTTCCTCATCAGTACTCAACATTAAACATGGGAGCAGACCGTGGGATCTGGTGCCAGAATGTTAGAAAACAGTTTCACCAAGAATAATATAAATCTGTTGAGATAACCACAACAACCAATCCAAGGAGCCCTGTTCCTAGGAAATCAAGCCAAACAAAATAAGCCAAAAAATGAAGAGGCTCAAATAAAGAACCCAACTCAATTCAACAAGGGCTCACCACCCACCTGTGGGTGAAGCGATGAACTGACAGAGATGGGAAGTCTCCAATACACCCTGTTACTGACTTGAGGGCCTTGTCTGTGGCAGTGAGGTCTTAACTTCTGTAGAAACTTTGCTTTTGTCACCATCGCATCTGGTGTTTTATACGTCTTTGCGCACAACACAGGAGCAGCTCTTAAATGTTTGTTAGGAATGACATATTTTGGATGTGAGATTATGACAGATGCTATGGGGGAGGATTTATGAAATTTAGGCTTTGCTCAGGATTGGATGTTTTCAGAAAATGAGGGCAATCCTTTTCTTAATAACGTTTTTTAGTGTGGGGGAGGAGTAAAGTGAAATTAAGGCAGTAGATGCCTAAGAAGCAATGGTCACTCATATAGGTCAAGATTAGAGCATGTCTTGTTCGTTTTGCCCATCACAGTCACAGAATGGTCTTATCCAAGGCTGGTGTCCTGTGACCCTGTTCATGTTCATGAGGAAAACAGGCAATGCCAGCTGCCTAACTGTGAGTAGCACCCAGCTGCTGGTAAACCAACACTTAACATTAGATACGGGTCACATCTCACCCTTTCAAGCTCTCCTTTTTCTCAGTAGTATCACTGTCGAATCTGTTAAGTAAAATTAAAGTTCATAAGATTTATCCATCATCGACTAGCCCATGTAACTTAACCAAACTTTTATGACGATTATGACCTTACTTGTCTTGCAAGTTATACAACCTGTCCCCTTACGTAAAGGAAACACTGCTTAGTGAAAGGGCAAACAAAAGTTAAATAACATTTCTTCCAAGTTATACATGTACACATGTATGTTATACCTTTATGCTTTTCATTGCATATGATAGAAATGTCATGAATTCAAGGTACTTACATTCATAATTAATATATTAGTACTGCTTCCAAAGTAACTTAAGACAACTCATAGTAAGTTGCATACACTATAAAATTTTAAATAAAGTCTTATGATTATGAATATACATACGCATATATGCACAAAGAGCTTAGATATACCCAATATATGGCCTAGGTAATCTCAGGAACATAGACAGATTTGTGTGTGTATGTGTGTGTGTAGAGAGAGAGAGAGAGAAGAAAAAGCAAATAATCAAATAATTTAATAAATTTGGTTAACATAAATACTATTAGCGACCACTAAATTTATCACCAAATTCCTGGCAACAAAGGCAAAATAGAAAACAATTACATAGTTTCATAAAGGCAATATTTTCCCTTTTACTAATTCTAAATGCAGTTTAAGAGTTACTTTCAATAAAGGTATACAAAATATTAAACTATTTCATTGACAAACCAAGTATAGAAAATATACTTAATAGGTCTGTGGAACTCAATAAAATTTCAAGGTGGAGAATTAGTTAAAACTCAAAAGAGTCATTTACTTAAGTAGGAGGAGAAAAAGGAAAGAATAAATTAAGTGGCCCAAGTATGTAATTTATTATAGATCTAATCATATAAATGGATTTAAGTTAAAATAACTATAAAATAAATATTGAGTTTTAGCTGCTTTTTAATGCCCTTAGCTTCTTTTTCAAAAAGGTCGAAGGAAATTATTAGCAGCCTTTTCAAGGTAAAACTCTTAGGCAGAAAGCATAGAAGCCCATAGTCCCCTGCAATTAATAAAAGACAGAATCAATCCTATATGAGACAACCACATGTAAATTTGAAAGCGAGAATATCTTTAAAAAATAAGATTTGTATATTTCTCAGGTATCAGTTTCGTAGCAACAAGATATATAGTGTTCCTAGCATCCTAGCACATCACATAAACTGGAAGACACTGTTTTTACACTCAAAATTCAGAGGGAATTGTGGTCCTCAAGAATATTAGGGACCTGGTTTGGCTTGGACTTCAGCAGCAAATATTTCCTGACTTGTTTCCTTGATAAATCATCTTGAAAATATCTCTTTACCTACTAGGATATCTAGCCTGCTGGACGGGGTTTCAAGGGTTGACTTTCTGAGCTTTTGAGAATTTCTGAAAAAGCATTTCTCTCAGTATATGGAAAAACCTTCGTGAGTCATTTCTTGGTTCATGTAAAATTGGAGCTTTCGCTTGAGAAAAAAACTATTCCCTTATTATTATTGCTATTTGCTACAGAAGGACAGCTGTTTGTACAGCTAATGACCTCATCAAGGTTTTTTGTTTTGTTTTCAAAATGAGGAAAAAAGAAAGAAGCCACTTTTAATACAAATTTTTTCTCTCTTTTAATCACTTGAAATTGAAATCCGCCACAGCAGACCATGATTCCTGAGTCTCAACGTAGTTGTAATACTGATTTCGCTCCTAACATCAATAACCTGGGATCAATTTTGAGTGTAAATGACTTTACCTATGGGGAGGTTTCTGCGATGCGAAAGTAGGTTTGCAGAATAACCAGAATCAAGCAAGTAAGCACCTTGATTAAAACTATGGAAATAAGATAATCTCCATCTTTATGAAAAAGACCAGATAGCTTGAAAAATCAGAAGGCGATGTAGTGCCAACTATGCACCTGTCATACACCGGAAGTTGGGCTTATTGTTTTCATTAGCTACCAGGCTTTTAAAGCCTTTCCTATTCAGCCCGGGATCATTGTTTAGAGTATAATATGGTATGTTTACTTTTGAATTCAGAAGTAGCTGTCAGACTGGTGAGGTACCTTGTCTAATAAGCCACCTGCAGGACTCAGACTTGAAGATAACTTTGGGTCAATAATAACATCTCAACTGTTAGGGGGATGGAAAATTTTGATACAGTAAAGGGTCAGTAACTCCAATTGTCTTAGTCTTCCTCATGTTTTCCTAAGGGAATGAAGGGGCTTTAATAAAACCAAATTTACACACAGCAGAGCAACGAAAGCAACAATAACAGTTGATGGTATTCTGGTAAAATGAGTCTCCGAGCAGGGGCTTTTGCAAGTCTCTATGGTGTGAACACCGTCACCATCGGAGATTTGAGCTATGACCGTGACATCACTAAATATTTCTTTTCAAGGATTCTAGAAGGAGCTAAAAAAAAAAAAAAAAGATAAAAATCAGGGGCATCTGGGTGGCTCAGTCAGTTAAACGGTTAAGCATCCGACTCTTGGTTTCAGCTCAGGTCATGATCTCATGGTTTTGTGATATTGAGCCCCACATCAGGCTCCAAGCTGACAAGGCAGAGCCTTCTCAGGATTCTCTGTCTCCCTCTCTCTGCCCCTCTCCCACTTGCCCTATCTCTGTCTCTCTCAAAATAAACAAATAAAGTTAAAAATTTTTATAAAAGTAAAAGAGAATTGATTATGATTACAATGGCTGTGTTTCCTTGTTAGATTATAGGAGTCTTTTTTTTCTTAGTTTCATTCTTTCTTCTTTTTCTTTCTTTTCTTTATTTCCTACATTCTGTGTATGTAATACTACATAAGTACTATGTAATACTTACATAAAATATTTATACTAATATAATATATTTATACTAATATATATATATATAATATAGTATATATATAAAATATATATACTAATATAATATAATATTAGTGTATCTAATAGGCATTTTGTCAGTTCTCTTTATTAGGAAAGCTTTAGTAAAGATGGTTATAATAAACTATATTACCAAAAGCAATCAGAAAGGGAGCTCCAAGCTTAAACACACAGGCTCATTAATTTATTTAATAAAAATAAATAAAAAGTGGGGCACCTGGCTGGCTCAGTCAAGAGCATGCAACTCAATCTTGCGGTTGTGAGTTCAAGCCCCACACTGGGTATGGAGATTACCAAAATAAGGAAAAACTTAATGGGTGCCTGGGTCACTCAGTAGGTTAAGTGTCCAACTTCAGCTAAGGTCATGATCCTATGGTTCATAGTTCAAGCCCCACATCGGGCCCATTTCAGATCCTCAGCCCCCCTCTCATTGCCCATCCCCAACTCACACTCCCTCTCTCCTAAAACAAAATAACAATTTTTTAAATGTCTATTTATTATCAAGAGACAGAGAGAGACAGAGCATGAGCAAGGAAGGGGCAGAGAGAGAGGGAGACACAGAATCCTAAGCAGGCTCCAGGCTCTGAGCTGTCAGCAAAGAGCCCAATGTGGGGCTTGAACTCACAAACAGTGAAGTCATGACCTGAGCTGAAGTCAGACACTTAACCAACTGAGCCTCCCAGGTGCTCTGAAATAACCATTTAAAAAATAAAATAAATAAATAAATAAGTAAAAACAAAAAAAAAATCACAAGGGTCTACTATACTGCAGCTTATGTTTTTGGCCAATGAAGTTCCCTTTCTTCTCCAGAACAGTGTTTTACAAACTGTGGTCTCTGGATCAGCAACATCAACATTACCTAGGAACTGACAAAAAGTTACCTCTAAGGGTAATTAAAGATTTGGGAAATACTGAGACCATAATCTAAGTATTTCAACCATTATTTCTCATGTATCAACTGGGTAAAAGTTTATGAAATCACGCAGCTCAGGGGAATTTTTAAGTTAGCTACTTGCATGTCCTGTATTCACCAATATATAAGAAATACTCTGAGCCTGAAAAATCTAATTTTTAATTAATTACAAAATGGATCTACTTTGATATGTGACATTGTGATAGTGATCAAGCAACAAAGTATTAAAATATTTGGGGGGTGCTCTACATTTAATTCAACTTCACAGCATTAAGGAAGGGGCGACTGGTGCTACATTTGAAATGAAAGTAAGGCAAAGTGCTAGTGTCCATATAAGTATATTCTAGGGCTATGGTAGAGCATTCATCTACTTTGTTAATACCTACAATCTAAAATATTAAATGTTGGCCCTAAGGGGTGAGGGTAAGAGGTAGTATTTTGTTTGATTCTCTCCCAGTGATTTTGAGGTCATCTCATCAAATACTTTTTCTTCATTTCCTTGCATTACATTTGTTTAGGACATTTGTTTGAAAGCAGAGGTCCTCAAACTTGAACATGCATTAGAATTACCAGAAGAGAAAACAGAATCGCCTGGAGAAGTTGTTCAAAACTCATATTGCAGGGACCCATACCCTGTTTCCAGTTTAGCAAGTGTAGAAGCAAGGCCTAGAATTTTTAAGAACCATCAAGTTCATCCCTGAATAGAGGATTCATTGAAACTGTTGAAGAGATATGAGAAAATATTCTCCTTCTAGATAATTCTGTGGGTGTGTTCATTATATCCTAGGAAAATTATATCCCTTTACTAACTACTTGTCATTGGAAACACCGTCTTTCGTGACTGGGGGAACACTGGTTCATACGCATTCTAGTCAGGCGGGTTGCTCTGCCTTTGTCTATCCTGCTCTTGTGTTTTTCTAATACGCTTTTCCCAGCTCTTACTCGAGTGTTAGAAGCAGAGCTACATGTTCTCTGTGCTTGTGACATGTGGCAAGAAACTCAGGAAGAGAAAAAATGTGGTGGCCGTTGAGGAAAATAAATACATTTATACATTCTGGTGTTATCAGAAATAACTGTTAGCTGTCATGAAAGAAAGAAGAAAAGAGATGGGGAGAGACTACTTAAGTAAGCCATGAAGCCACATAGAGGCTCTGGATTAGGCATACATAATAATAATAATAATAATAATAATAAAATAATAAATACATTTGAAAACCTCGAAACTACTCACTTTCCTTCATATTGGTGAAGACTCATGGAATTTTAAATTAGCAATATCGCCTTCACTTTCTGTGAAACAAGCATACTGTTAAAAGTCTTTTAAAAGCAGTAGGGGAGGGGTGCCTGGGTAGCTCAGTCAGTTAAGCATCTTTGGATGTTGGTTCAGGTCATGATCTCACAGTGTGAGTTCCAGCCCCGCATCGGGTTCTCCCTGTTTGGGATTCTCTCTCTCTCTCCCTCTCTCTCTGCCCCTCCTCTGCTCATACTCTCTCTCCATCTTTCTCACAAAATAAATAAATAAACATTAAAAAATAAAGATAAAAAAATACAATTGAGTTTTCTAAAAAGAACAAAATCACTAGGGCGAAAAAGTGATGGTATGCACTCTGGTCCCTAAGGTCTCACTCCAAAATCCTCTTGAGATAAATTATAACGGAAGCCTATGATAGATAATGATAGACGAAACCATCAAACTGTAACATCTACTTTGAAAAATATTTTATTTTCCCCAGCTTTATTGAGATAGGATTGACAAATAAAAATCATGTATAGTTTGTACAACATGAATTTTTAAGGTATACGACATGATGATTTAAACTTTTTAAAAATTTTTGTTAATGCTTATTTATTTTTGAGCCCAATGCAGGCTCTGAGCTGTCTGCACGGGGCTTGAACTCACGAACTGGGAGATCATGACCTGAGCAAGGTCAGACGCCTAACCGACTGAGCCGCGCAGGTGCCCCATTTTATCCTTACTGTTATGTTCTAAAGTTTAGGAATGAATGTGCTTGGGGTGACATCATGATTTTCCATGTTTAATAAGTCTCATTTTTCAATGGCAACACTGTCTTGTCTAAGTATAAATTCTTATACAATGTAATTCCATCACTGTATACAGTTTGCACAAATTATTCATTGTTGTGGTACACACTTCTACATTGCCCTGGGTTCTTCTGGATTCAGAGTATTGATGATATAAAATCCAGCTGTTTTTAATAATGGAATCTGATTATATGTTTACTATTCAAAATATCAGTTTACTTCATTACTAGGAAAATATATCCTGCCCTCCTATTTCATTTTCCACTTATGTAATTTAATATTCTTTGAATACAAACTCTTTTCATTTAACTGAACCTTGAAAAATACTTCAAAGTATGTTAAACTAAATTAGAATATAAGCTTGTATAACTTGAATTGGAAATTAGATATGCAGAAGAAACTTTCCAAACATTTTTGTACATTTTTTTCTAACAAATTTTTGGAATTCTGAGTTCGATTTGCAAATACACAAAACTCCTATAGCAAATTCAAATTTTGCCCTATAATCAGGGCCAACTGTGAGTTAAGATTCTTTCTATTTATAGGTAAATGTATTTTATTTCAATACACTCTTGTTACTTCTTTATTAGTCTAAATGTTCGTCTAAAACCTGTTTACATCCTTCTAAATTACTAAAACTAACAACATCTTTTGAGCACATGTGCTATATCTGGCTTTTTGAATTATATGTCTGGCACTAGATGTGTGAATAGCCAATGACAGAATAATTGAACACATTTCTACTCTAAGAATTAAATACAGAGATCCCTTAATCAACATTCCAATTTGGTTTCCTTTGAATAATACAAATCAATCAGTACCTCATGACAGTGACCCTGGACAATAAATACTTGATGTTAATAGTCATATTCCAGAATATTTCCCTTGGGCTGGAAATAGGCAGGCTGACTGAAGTCACATTACACCAAATAAGCTCATATACTCATAATTTATAGAGCAGAACATTGTGAAACTATGTCCCTTAATAGTTTTTCTCTTTTTCTTTTATGAAAAGCTACGTGTACTTAGACCCTTGCTTTAATTTTTTAAAAGATAATATTAATAAAGCAATTGTGGAAATCAGGAAATATCTACTCTAATTTAGTGTACTTTAAACTTTATTATTAAATTTTCTTAACATTTATTTATTTTTGAAAGAGAGACAGAGATAGCATGAACAGGGGAGGGGCAGAGAGAGAAGGAGACTCAGAATCTGAAGCAGGCTCCAGGCTCTGAGCTGTCAGCACAGAGCTTGAGGCAGGGCTTGAACCCACCAACTGTGAGATCATGACCTGAACTTAAGTTGGACACATTACTGACTGAGTGCCCCATGCACCCCCACCCCCAGGTGCCCTCGTACTTTAAACTTTATACTTTAAACACATGAAGTCTATTTTCCCTTGAAGCCAAATCTCCCTCCATTTCAGAGTTGTATTTCTCATTGAATTTCAACTACTCTCTTCCTTATTGTCCTGAAGTGATGTTTCCCACAGACCCTAAATCCTAGTCTTGGCCTTGAATTGCATACCACTTTTGGAGTCTCCCAGAGAGCCCCGCATACTTCCATAAACACAAAACAAATGTTTTAAAGAATATACAAACGCTTCTCTCAAATGAGAACCAACACATCGACATGAAAAAAGCTCTTACCCAAATATCTACCCTCACCATAATGCTTGTCAGCTTCATCTTTAAATGAAGGACAGCTGAGTCAGAACGCAGCTAGGATTTATGTTTCGCATCTTTGCAAAATCATAATCTTTGCTTTGTTACATAGTGTATTTGAGTAGGAGAAGCATTTGGGTGAGAAAAATGATAAATTACTTGATTTGTAAAGTCTTGTCTCTTGGCATCAGCATCAAACTATATTCCATAAAAAATATTGTTCCTCATGTTGCTGAGAAACCTTTACTTTGTTCAATTTCCAGTGCGTGGTTCTTGAGGTTTCCACAAATTAGTATGTTTTCACATTCGCGAATGGTAGCTGAACTATATATTGTTATAATGAATAACTCATATTCTGAGTTATAGATACATGCATTTAACTTAATACATGTATTTAGATATTGTTTTAAGAGACACAGAAAATCCAAATTTATATCATGTATTTGTACAATGACATGAAATCATTTTATATTTTCTTTGTTTTCTTTCTTTCTTTTTATATTTATTTATTTATTTACTTATAATGTAAATAAGCCCCAATTTTATAGTATTTTCTTACTGAATGTTTTTCACATGCAATCAATTGCAATAGTTGAATGAAACATGTGAATCAATTATTTACTTCTACATCAAATTGTTGTTTTAGGAATTTCAAAGATGGACACTTAGTAATTACTAAACAAAAGTCTCCCAAAATTTAAATTAACCTGAGACTGACAAGGACTCAAGAAACGTTGACTAATATGAAATTAGTCTCAATAGAATATGAACTATGCAAAATCTTTAGGTCAGCATAATTACTGCTTTTGCCTAATTGAAAGAAATAAAATATTTTTTGATAAACATACAGAGTTTGTCACAACTGATGAGCCTACATTGACACATTATTATCACCCAAAGTCCATGGTGTCCATATGGTTCACTCTTGATGGTGTACATTCTACAGGTTCTAGGAAATGTATAAAGATATATATCTGTCATTATCATATCATGATAGGGAAAGATAGGAGTCAGGAGGCAGAAAGGGAAAGATTAAGACCTGAGGTTCCCGGGTGTGGAAAATCACATATTTTGGAACAATGCTGGGAGTGTCTGACCACTGAGAACAAATTCCCTCAAACCGAAGGTTCCTCTTAAGAATGTAACAAACACCACCTACCCGCCCTCAGGCTTCCTTCAGGAATTTGGCAGAACAGTGTGTCCATAAACCACTCCTTATACAACAGAAATGAGCCAGCCAGGAATAGACAAGCCAGCACCTAGAGCTATCCAGCCAATAAGGGTAGGTAGGACCTGAGAAAGAACAAAGGGCGTATAGGGGTTGGTGCCTATAGACATGGGCATTCACTTTCAAATGTCCCCTCTCTTTAAAGAGAGCTTTCCTACTATTTTTACTTTCTAATCTTATACTCTAATAAACTGTTGCCTGACGTTCATTTTGTGTCCCCCTCTTCATTCTTCAAAGCAGCAAGGCAATGAATCCCTGATACTGAGGGTAAAAAATCCTGCTAGAGTACCATACAAAGTATTTCCCCTTGACTTGGTCCTGAGAGCTTTTTCTTACTTTCCCTAAATAATCTCATCTTATCCACAACCTCAAAACAACACATATGGCCATGAATTCCAAACATATCTCCACTTCCTGCCTCTACACTAAACCCAGACGTTTATATTTTAAACTATCTTATCAACATATCCAGTTACATGCTTGAAATGTCTCTTCAAACTCACGTATAAATCAAACATTAAATTCATGGTGTCATCCCACAATCTTCTTTCCCATTGCTTCCCATCTCTGAATGTAAGCAGAGTTGTCTTTGATGATCACAAACCCAGCACCATAATGCCACGCTTTTATTTTTCCCCAATTGTATTATTACATTGTGGATAATATAATAAATACATCGTCAATAACTGGTCTCACCTCTTCCATATCTCTGGAGGCAATCTTCGGTCCCCTTCGATTATAACCATCTCAAGCTCACACTGCCTGCTCCTCTTAACTGAATTTTCTACATACTTTCTTGTTCCGCCCTAATCTTTCTGGGACCTGATATATACAAATATGATATGCTGAACTCTCTCAGAACTGTTCGGTGGCTTTTCACGACCCTTAGCCTCAAAACAAAATCTTCAACATGGTTCTCTTGGATCTGAAATCTTAGTCACTGCCTTTCTTTCCAGCTTCATCTGGTACCAAACATCCTCTACTCTCAACACAACAGCTACATTTGCATTCTTTCAGTTCTTTGAAACAGAAAGCTGTCACAACACATGGCTCTCACTGCCTCAAATACCCTTTTTTCTCCTTCCTTGCAGAGGAAACACCCATTCGTTAGATCTCAATATAACTTCCCCAGGGCATCCTCTTTTGAACTCCTGAGCTAGTTGTATTTTTCTGTTGTGTTCTCACCAACTGCTCTACACACTTCATCATGACAAAAATCACATAGATCATTTAAACAGTGGCATATTTTATCTGTATAGAGGGAGAGCACACATTTTTGCACTCAGTTTGGTATTAAGCCATCTAATTAGTTAATTAATTGTCTTGTAAACTGGGTTTTTACTCTATGAGTACCCGATTATGGTCAAAATATTTCAAAAATATTTCCAAATCACTTAGTTAAATTTAATAACCTAGGAAACACCAAGATTCCAACATTCTGGTTATTCTAGACTTTGTGATTTTTTAAAAATGTTTGTTTATTTTTGAGAGAGAGAGAGACAGACAGACAGAATGGGAGCCGGGGAGAAGCAGAGAGAGAAAGAGAGAGACACACAGAATCTGAAGCAGGCTCCAGGCTCCAAGCTGTCAGCACAGAGCCTGATGTGGGGCTCGAACTCACCAACCACAAGATCATGACCTGAGCTGAAGTAGGACAGTTAACCAACTGAGCCACCCAGGCACACTTTAGACCTTGGAATTTTTTGGAAAACCAATTTCATTAATGCATCTGTTTCCTGTGATTTTATAATTAGAGTTTTCAGGTAAGCTCATTGTTGATAGTCTTGAATTACATTCAAGTTGGTTTAAGGAACAGCTTCAATGAGGGTGCTGTATCTAGAAATAAGAGGCTTCTTGGATTTTATTTGCTGAGCACAGAGTTCACACAGTACTGTCTAGTTTGACACTCTTATCAACATTCTTAGTCTTTATTGTTTTGCTCATCTCTTTGTGGGTACAACTGAAAATGCATAAAATATGAGCAAGTACATCATTAGTAAAGCCAATGTTCACTAGTTTCTCATTATTTATTTCCTGTCCTCCAGGCTGTAAGCTCTATTGATCCTTACCCTTAGTTGGCATCTAATCTCATAACCTTTAAGACGCTAAAAGTGGAGACACTCAAAATCTATATTGAATTTCAATTCCTTCCAGAAGGTTTTCTAAAGAGAACAGCATGAAGTAGTGCTTCTATCTCCAAGACTGATAATTGGTTTCCTGCCCAGCTCCTGGCCTCTCCATGATCCTAAGTCATTCGACTCTAATTTCCTCATGTACAAAATATTAAATTTAATTAATTGATTTATTGGATATCTTCCATTTCAAAAAGTCATGACTAGAGTCATGTTAGAAGTCATTACACTGATATTTTATGGCATATGTTAAAATTATTATATGAAATTCAAAAAATAAATCTAAAACTATAACATGAACATTTAACTTAGATATGCCTATATTTATGTATGTATGTATACAATGAATAATGTATTTAACTGTAAGGTAATTATTCCCATTCTCATCAAGTGGTAAAAGAAGAGAGAATTAGATATATCAGATTATTTCATCTGTAAATAATACTAATGGCAAAAATCATTTGAATCATTGTATTTAAATTATTTAACTGTTCCATTTAGAATTGAATTTTACTAAGCTATATTTTCTTAGCATCACTTGAAGAATTAATTTAAACTCATCATTATATTGAGAGAATCAACACTTTCTAATGAGATTTGGCAGACAAGGCCAATTTTATAATACCCAAATTGTAAAATGAATTCAACAAAAAACACGTAGTAGCCAATACTCTGCTTTGTCTGTAGTTTCAGGAAAATGTTCTCCATTGCTACAGTCAGCATAGTATATTTTCCATAAAGTTGGAACTTAGAGTTAGTTCTTCTTATCCCTAAAATTTTGAAATTGTCCTCAAAAGAGAGACTAGCAGAAATGCCAGTCAAATATTTTTTTTTGCAAGCCAGTGCAGAATTAAAAATGTGGAACCTGGCAAGAATGAAATATATATGCAAGTACAAGCTACAAAATACAAAGTGAACAATTTTGGTGAGTCAGTATACTAGTTGAATGTTCATATTTGCACTTGAAACTGTTCTTTCTCAATATAAAGATGAACATGAAGATTATATTAATCCTTAAAACTTATTTTACCCTGAACAAATTAAGAAGCAAATTAAAAGCAAAAGCATCTAAGCTGAGTCAGTTATAAAATTTACAGTTGATAAAAACTGCAAGACTAATTATACATTACCTAAAAAGCATAGATAATTAGATAAAAGAAATGAAATGCAGTAAACTGAGAAAACTTTTCTCTCCTCCTTTCTCTCCACTCCCTCACCATCCCCCTCAACCGTCTCTGTGAATAAATGACTGAATTCTCTTCCAAATTTACTAACAATGATTGTATGGAAACATTTACGGTGCCTTTTTCTGGGAAGAGCTATTTGCCTTCCCTGATTTTCTGGATAACAGTGTCCCTCTCTCTGCAGAGAACAATGAATGAGGACAAGGTTTTCAAGATGATTTGTCAAACCTCTAAGGCATACTGCCTCAATTTGGGAAACTAAATCTTTGCTAACAGAAAGGCAGTCGAGGGAGTCAAGTAGGCCAGATTTAAGGAGTCCATGGAATTGAACTGTAGAGATTTAGTAGTATCTAAATGTCACAAGGCGCTTTAGTGCTTTGTATTTCAGAAGGGAAATTGGATTAAATAGTAGTTGTGATGGAGGCCTCCAATCTGTTCCCCAGAAGCTGTGGTCCTTGAGCTGGTTTAATCAGACCTTTGGAGAAGAGGGTTAAATACCCAAGACCCTCAGGGGCCACTGGAAATCTCACTTCTGTGGTTGGAGAAGTTCTGCTAAATTATTCAAGTTTTAGTCCAGAGTAGATTTGCCAGCAGTGATATGAGGTCTTGTGGGTGTTGGATGTGTTTTTCCCTCTGGTTGACTCAGATTCTGTTTCTTAAATATAAACTAATTCCTTCCTACTTAAAAAAGAAAAAAAAGAAAAGAAAAGAAAACTTCAGAATCATATAAGCTTGGAAATTAGCATGACTTTCAAAAATAGCTGCATGTTTAACTGCAATATTAGTTAATTGGCAAAAAATGGGATTTATTTCCCAAATCTCGTACTCAGTATTAAAACACTGCCACCACCATTGTCACCATTCTTGTCGCTCTGTATCATAATTGGGAGAATTTGAAGAAGTCATGTATAAATAGCCTGGCAGCAGAATAGTTTTTAATTTTAACCCAAGTCTTACTCATCCAAGAAGTGTTTTGACGGCCTGACTTCCATTTTTCTCCATTTAAAAAATTCCCAGCATTTTACAAAGCTTATTCCATTTGTTTTGCCTAACGACTTTTAGATAAGCATTTCCACAGAGAAAAGACAGCCTTCAGGTGCAACGTCAAATGATGGGCACAAGCTTAAAGCATACAGAATATTCAAGGTGACTGTGCATCCCTTGACCAAAATTCCCCTTCTTTCCAAGAGTAATGGCTATGCAGATGTCATCTCTTTCATTCATTTGTACGCTTTGTGCTCACTCAGGTTATCTTTGGATCGAGAGCTATGCTTTTCTAGGAGGGAAAGGGAAAGAAGATATTTTGCTTAAGCAATTACATTTTGTGTTTTTACAGTAGCTTAGCACACTCTTATTTATATGTGCTTCTTTTATAGGTGAAGAGAAAAATGTAGTTAAAATTCAGTTAATATGTTTATGTAATTATTTGGTGCCCATTTAATGACTTGATCAAAGGTCAAAAGTCTATCTAATGCCGCTTAATTCAAAAAGATTGATCTTTACTATAACTTTGGAGTTATTCAATTTTTGAGTTATTTTTATTATGGTTATAAAGTTTTTAAGGGTTTAGTGATTTCTTTCTAGGCTGACATTAGCAAACTACAGTACAAAGTTATAGTTGAGTTGAATGAAGAGATAAGAACTTTGTTATTATATTGTCATAGTTCTGGACATTTGCTATTTTTGATATCAAAATACTAAAGAAAAATAGACTATGAAGTTACTTTCTTATGTATGTAAATATACTTTTGCTGATTTCTAATAATGGATATTCTTTTGAACATTGGCTTCCATATTTTTACCTTTTCACGTGCAAAAGTCAATTTGTTTATGTTCTTTTTTTCATGTTTATTTATTTTTTAGAGAGAGAGAGTAAGCGAAGGAAGGGAACAGAGAGAGAAAGACAGAGAATCCGAAGCAGACTCCCACTGACAGCCAAGAGCCTGATGTCAGGCTCAAACCCATGAACCGTGAGATCATGACCTAAAGCTGAAGCCAGACCCTTAATCAACTGAGCTACCCAGATGCCCCATGTGAATTTTTTAAAGAAATAATTTATCTGCATTGAAATTCTAGCCTATGGAAAAATATTTTTAAATTTTCATTTTTATATATGCAAATTGCTAAAACCAACTAAAATTCTAAAAACAAGTATTCATTGATGTCTTCTAATTCAAATCATTTAAATTTCTTCCAGATTTAAATAGTATGTAATGATTATACATCTTTTTGCTAAAATTCGAGGATAAACCCTTTAACATCATTAATATTAGGAATATTATTTCTAGTTTTTATTTTGTAATTGTTTTTGAAGAGAAGCACACTTTGTTTTAACTACATTTGCCTTATCTATATATACGTATCTGCCAGTGTATGTATTTATGTACATATGTGTGTATGTATGTATGTATCTATCTACGCACCTATCTACCCATCTATTTCTCTGTTATGGTGAGAGTATGCCAACATTTCATTCTTATTCCTTCAGTAGATATCTATTGAACAAGTTTTACAAAACAATAGTGAAATGATCACACTCAGAAATTTTATTTAATTTTTTTTTTTTTAGATTTTTAAAAAATGCTTTTTATATATTTCTGAGAGAGAGAGAGAGAGAGGGAGAGAGAGCATGAGCAGGGGAGGGTCTGAGAGAGAGAGACACAGAATCTGCAACAGGCTCCAGACTCTGAGCTAGCTGTCAGCACAGAGCCAGACGCGGAGCTCGAACCCACGAACCACGATATCATGACCTAAACCAAAGTTGGAGGCTTAATCGACTGAGCCACCCAGATGCCCCTTGAAATTTTAAATCAATAAAATTTTAATGTGAAGACATCTGTCTTGATTTGTTTTTCTTTCATGACACTGACAATATTGATAATCTAGTAATGTTTTGCAAAATTTGATTTTTCTTATTTTTGTTTATTATAACTATAACCAGACTAAAATGATTTTTTTTCTTGGCAGGAACAGTGTGATAGCCTCAGCTTATCTTTCCATAAGAATAAAATGCCAAGTGGATGATATTATATTTGATCACATGGTTAAGCTAGGGTCTACCAAATTTCTCTCTCCGGAAAGTAACCTTTCCTTTTCCTGTAAATAAGTAAGGATTTTCATCAATTGATGTCTCTCACTAAAGTCAATTATTAAAATGATTTTGTAAAATGGATGATTTCTAAATGTTTCCACTATGACAAAAATGACTTATATTCTTCTCTAAAGCAAAGTTTTTCTTTCCCTCCATGTCCTGATCATTGAATAAGGTAGCTCTCTCTCAAATAAATGTTTTACTTCTCAAAAATAAACTGTTAGCTTCTAAACCTGAGGATTTCAATGTGAACTCTCTTTTATCCCTTCAAAAAGAAATGGTCACTATCAGCAAGAAAAAGGGATTTCTGTACATCTCCTAATAATTTTCAGATTGGGGAATTGGTACCTGTATAGTGTGATTTAGATTTTTATGACTAATCTGAGATGCATGAGCTTTCTGAAACAGTGTTAATTTGCATTTATATGGGACTAGATTGCCATCCCAGAACCTCTATGGGGATTCTCTCAGGTTGAGAGCATTGCAAACTTCATTTGAAAAATGAAACACATAGAATTTATTATCTTGTTATTATGCATCTGAATTATTATCTCTTATCTGTGAAGACATAACTATAGATGATAGGAAAATACATATGAAAAGATTTTTGCCATGAGTTTCATATGTAGTTCCTTTTTCTCAAGGACTTATTCCCATTTTTTACCCCACTATTTCTTAATGTATGGAAAATATCTCCCAAATTATAAAACTGAACAAAGATCAATGCAGTTTTAAGATGTTTCAATACCTAAGAAATAAAGGGACAAAGGTAGATGGTATGAACATTTATCTCAAGGAGCATAAGCATTTGCATATTTAAAATACAACTAAATTAAAAGTGTGAGAGAATGACAGGAAAACAATTTCATACTGCAAAAAGACTTTCTTATTAAACATATACATTTGGGACATCTGAGTGGTTCAGACAGTTAAGTGTCTGATTCTCAATTTTGGCTCAGGTCATGATCTCATAGTATGGGATTGAGCCCCACATCAGGCTCTAAGTTGACAGTACAGAGCCTGCCTGGGATTCTCTCTCTCCCTCTTTCTTTGTCCCTCTGTATGTGCATATTCTGTCTCTCTCTCAAATTAAATAAACTTAAAAAAAAGTTTAAGAAAACATACATTTTATGCTCCTTGATCTTATGTTTCAACAAAACCAGGCAAATTTTCCACAAGACTGAGATTAGAAATATGTGGTCTAAAACTGTACATTTTGTGTAACCATAGATTAAAGAATAATCATACCAATAATCATGAAATTTTTGCTGTTATTTCTGTTGTTGTTTGATGATTTCCATGGTAGCTAAATGAATAAAGACTCTGAACAAAAATTTAATGCAACTATTAACTTGTTCCTGTGCCCAAAGGGTTTCTTCATCTTTGACTTGGGTTTAGTTTTGCCATTGTAATAAAGAACCTAAATATAGTTAGAGGCATATTCATGCATGTATTAGCCAACAAGATCAATTGGTTTCTTTGGTTCATTGAGTTATAATCTACATTCAGTAAAATTCATACTTTGTAGATGTGCAGCTCAGTGAGTTTTGTCAAATGTATGTAGTCATGTACCCATAACCACAATCAAGTATGGAATATTTCCATCACCCCCCTTCCAGCTTCCCTGTGTACTTAGTAATCAATTCTAACCCTACTTCTTGGCAGTCTCCGAGATAATATGAGTTTATAGAAATGAAATCAGAGTGCGTGGTCCACTGTAGCTATCTTCTCTCAGTTATCGGAATACTTTTGAGCATTATGTATGTTGTTACATGTATCATAGTTCATTCCTTTTTATTTGCCGAGAGCGATTACTTTTTATGGTTTATTGAAATTTATTGATCCACTCGTCAGTCAGTATTACGGAAAAAACACAGTGAGGCATATATTTTTTTGGCTACTTTGGATTTCAACAGGTTGAAATCCTGAAATCTTCAACTTGACAGCAAGTTGGAGATGTTTCAGACTTGGGAAAGACAACCTCTCCCACAGTCTTTTGGTTCCTACTTGGTCTTGAAAGAATGAGCCATGGGCTCTGAATTCTTCCTTACCAAGAGATTAGGAGTCTGTACAACCTATGCCAGGCTTGGCATGCTGTGTGAGCATATCTTCCTTTGTTTCAGGCTCAGTGTATACTCCTTCATTCTGTGTGAGTGTGTTTTGATGGTCCTCAGACACGCCCCCAATAACATCCTTTAAATAATAATCTTTGAAAGGAGTAGAAGCATGGACAATTTCTATGCTTTGTGAATAATTTATTACACGCCAAAACATGTGTTTTTATGTGGAAAGCTTATAAAGCTTCCAAATATTTATTAAATACCTAACATGTACCAGATATTGTTCTTGACTCCAGGAAGACACATGTGAACAGAATGAAGAAGGTCTAAGTTGTCACCCAGGAGGTTAAATATATCCAGGTGTATATAAAAAAACAAGGCTGATAAACTGAGACTTGATTAACAAGAAACACTAAGCCACTAAAAATCTTGAGAAAAATACCAGGTAAAGAAAACCACAAAGGCAATGATTGCTAAGAGGGAAATAATAACAATATGTCTGAGATTAGTGAACTCTGGGATTAGAGAGGTACCAATTCAAGAACAGTTTTATAGGCCATGATAAAGGGGGATATTTCAGGCCAAATTAGTCCCTAATTCAATAAATATTGAGTGCATACAGAGTGCCAGGTGTTTTGTGAAATTCTGGGTACATATTAACAAACAAAATGCACTTGGTGCTTATCTTATGTGGGTTCTACACAGGATTAAAACCCAAGTATTTGACAGCAACATGAAAGAAAAATCTGTAAAAACTGTTAAATCAATGAGGACACAGATAATTCGATAATTCCATCAAGATCCTAGCACAGACTTTCAATATTAGATAGTTATCTTGATTTTCATCCATTTAATTAAACCAACAGTTACCAAATTTATATCCAATATGCTTAACTCATTTATAGAGCTATGTGGGCAAAATTAATTATGAATAATTTTCTAAGCAAAGTACCAAATAATGTGGGGACTAAAAAAAAAAAATGACTCACTGTACAAATTGCTTAGAATCTAAATTAGGTTACAAATAACTTTGGTGATCTTGCTATATATGGCAAGTGGGAAAAAACAGAAAGCAATAAAATAGTGTGTATAAAATATGAAATTAAACTTTACTGCGTGTCAAAAATATAGAAGAAAATTTAATGCAGTATAAATGACCCATAAATGTGCATGTCTGCATTTAGAAAATCCTGGTGATCTCAAACCCTCAAATCCCTGTCAGCCTATTTAAACTGAATTGACTTGAGATACTGCCACCAAGATATTGCACCTGGGGACATAAGGTCATAAAAAAGGAGATAACTCCAGTTTAAATCACCGAGCAATCACATAGGACGTCAGACTGAAACTTTTAAAATTAATTTTTGCTTTATTTATGTATTTACTTACATTTAGCAAGTGAAAAAAATGGGCTAGGATATTCTTTTTTTCTCATTTCATGTGAATAGTAATCCATTATCTTCTCTTTTCTGTTTAAACAGATTTATTGAACATAAACCTTATATGATGGCCTTGCGGAATTAGGTATTATATGAGGATTTGTTCTGACATGCACATTAAGTTGACTGAGTGTACCCATCATGGAAAAAAAAAATTCTAATGGCCGTCACTGCCAAGTTAACCATGGGCCCTAACACTCCATCTCTGTTCTTTGAGACTTATAATAAATATCCTGTGTCAATTTATTGTGCAGAGAAACCAGCTTTCTTTCATACTAGTGTGGATTAGAGAAAAAGATTAAAATTTATTGAAAAATATAAGCAGATTTCACTCCGATTCATTGGCTTTCTTTATATTTAATGGAAGTGTATTACAATGGAGCCCCATCAAAACATGCCACAACTTGATGGATTTGGGGGAAAAAATAATCAGTGGTGACATTAGGCTTTCTATAACACAGCTATATTTTTAAAACTATTCGGTCAGTTTGTTTGATTTTGAGTGCTTCCTGAAAGCTTTGTCCTGTGAAATCAGGTAAAAGAAACCTGAGCCCAGAGGCAGAAATGTCTCTAAGAGTCTAAATCCGCAGGAATTTATGTTCATCCCAAGTAGGGCTTTGGACATCTACAGTGTATTGAATGGAAATTTGAGTCAGTGCATCTAAGTTTCCAGCTGAGTCTTTGCTGGCACCTGGAGTAATATATATGGATCACACATACATTCTTTCTTGAAAGTCTAATTAAAATGCAAACTTATTTGCCATCCTTTCCTTAGTTTCTGCTGCAGTATTTTTCCTCTCTCGCCTTTTCTAGATAGCACTTCGTAATTACTTCTCTAATAAGGATGTGTATCATTCTATATAAAATTATTAATGTGTGTTCTCTGTCTTCTGAACTCTGAAAAATCTTATCCAAATGAAATATACACACATGTACCTTCTGGGATATGAAATGGATGTATTTGTCTGTGTATTCCCAGAGGCTAAGCCTATGTAATATAAAATATGGATACATTATGATGTATCATCATGTGCTAGTAATATTTATCTGCCATGTCATAGGTAATCAGTAAATGGTGTACTGAATAACTAAAAGGATAGATGGTTAATGGATAGGCAGACACTGCTTTTTTTTTTCTTTAACTATTGTAGTCTTAATGCTTACGTTCTTATTATTAGAGCTATAATGTTCACACTTGTTGAAAATATTTTGAAGACCATCTCAAAAACTAAAGGGCAAACAACTTAGTAAGGGCAAAACATTAATTTACATATTTATTTTGCTTATGGTAGATGTATTTATTGGTTATCTTATTGCTTTGGCATGAATTAGAAATATTTGGCATGAATTAGACTATTAGAAAATTGAGAAAGAACGATCAGCTATGGTGTAATTTCCAAAGGTAAAATGAGTTTCTGCTCATAGCTTATACAATTTTCAGTGGGTGAGGGTTTTACAAATGCATGCACACACACACCAATCATATGAGTCATATAAGAGTATTTGATTAACTCTGAAATAAGCTAATAGTGACCTTTAAATAGCTAGAGCTGAAATAAAAATGATACAATTTATATACATGTCAGTGTCGGCTATAAGGAAGTTGTATTTTTCTAGATTTGACTTTGAGACAATAATGTCAAAATTAGTATTTAACTATCGAGTACCTCCTATACCTTGTGCAGTCCTAGATGACTTAAATATTTTATTTATATAACAATCAATTTTATGGGCTAAGTAGTAATATTAATGTCAGAGTCAAATGTTTTCAGAAAAAGTGAATCAGTTTCTCAAAGTCTCTAATCTGGTAAACTAGAGAGGAACAATTTAGCCACAAGTCCATTGTCCAGTCAGCCAAGAAGCAATTCAAATTCATCCGCTACTAAAAGAAAAAGATTAAAAAAAAATGGCTAATGCAATAAATTGTTTGTTCACATTTGTTGGATTAAATAAGGTAAAATCATCTGGTGTAGCTATTGCATTGGAATACTCTTGAAATTTATTTTCAACAAAATTTATATCATATGACATTGGGAAAGAAATAAAAATATGCTAATAAAAATGTTACACTTGTCAGGAAAAACTTCTGAAAGATTTGATAAGGTTATGTTTTCTCTGGTGATACCGTCCATGCCCATCTGTATTCCTTCATGACCATGCCATTAGACGTTCCATGACGTCAGAAAATACCTCCTTGAACCTCCCGAAGAGGTTTAGCTGTGCTTCTTTGATATCTTTGGTCATTTATTATTCCAGAGGTGTATCTGTTTTATTTGTTCAGTAGTCTGTGGATTTACTGAGCTTATGCGTTATTACTCGTGTACCTCCATACATATTTGACAGCCAGCAAGCTATTATTAGGTGCTTACTAAATAGAAAAAAGAACCATTTTTTCTGTGCATTCAAATGGGTATCAGCTGCTGATATGCATAGATGGAAGAATGGAAGTAGTCTCAGGAAATGATAAAGCTATCGCTTTAAGATATGTAGTAGTAACTTAGAGAATCTACAGGATGTATTTTATTAAATGAGAGTTGACCTATGACCATACGGATATGACCTATGCAGTCAAACCTTTTGGTGTCTAAGACCTGTAATGGTAACAATTGGACGGCATAATTCTAGGAATCTGGATTTGTACTGCAATCACCTTCTACCTTCTACCAATACAGCTGAAATATGGAAACTTGATGACATTTTTATTTGGAGAAAAACCATTACAGAAATTTTGACTATATGACTATATCCTGTAAAATATAAGATTAATGTATGTGTAAATGCACCTTGCTCAAACTATGTTAGCTATTTTTAATATGAAAAATGAGATTATGATAACTTTCTTGAAATATTTTGAAGATTAATCAATAAACACTAAATAGGGATTACAAGGTAATTGAAATATGGCAAAACTTCAGTAGGTGTTAGATATCATGAATATTACTCGTTTAAAGGAAACCTATCATTGGAGAATATAAGAGAAAGCTTAATCAAACAACTTATGTTGGAACGTAAAAAAGTTGTTTAAGTAGAATGCTTGCTTTTCATTTGAGATTTTAATTAAAAACATACAAAGTTATCATGTGGTCAATTAGCTCTTGTGGTTTGAAATTAGTTGGGTAATAACTAGTATTTAGATTACTAATATAACCATTCCCTAAGGTACATTTCTCAAATTCAACCTGGAATGGTTTTCAATACTGAATTAATTTCTTAAAAATACATACAAATTCAAAACGACAGCTTATGAATTCAGATTTTTGCATCGAAAGTAAAGCATCCATTTGTGCAAAACTCCAAGTCTGAGAATCCTTACCCATTGCCATGCACTGGTTCTTAGATTCTTAGGAGAACAAACGAATTCAAATCTGAAAAATAAATGTTAAAGTTAGAATCGGGAATTCTACACTCTGTTTTTAGCAAGCCGTACTTACGGCAAGGAGCCGTAAGTAAATCGCTCCACAGTCACAAGCACTGAAAATTTCTACGTATCAAACCAACTAGAAGAACAATATATTCCTAGAATTTCTGTGACTTCCCACCCTAAAAACACTGCAATGGAGAATATCTGTTCTTACGTTCTACTCACAAATTACTGGCAGCATAATACGAAAAGTTACTGAAGTAATGAAACGACGTACTAAACCGTATAAGAAGGAAGATGTTCCTGAATGTTGCCTTTTGAAAGGATTAATCTGCCATGAGCGATTGATTCGATTAAAGTAGTTTACTCAAGATAAGACAGCAGTTATTAAAACCTGTTATACTGGCCGAGGACACTTTCCCTCACAGACGTTCCTTTCCTTTCTCGGATAATTAAACACTATCTGGCAAACACTACATTCTCCTTTGCCTTTAAGCATGTGTGAGTAAATTGCGTTTTCAAGAAATTCTTACGCCATCCATCTTCCTTGCAAAGTGCTGTTTTGTCACTATGATCCCTGTCATATTGGAAGCCTAGAAATGCATCGTTTCTCTAGTGAAATCACTTGTGGGCTTTCTACAGTTATGCAATACCTGTTAACCAATAGCGAATGGTGCTCCTGAGGGCTGAAACGCAGCGCCCTTATTTTTCTTGGTCATCTATTCATATGATTTCAAATATCAAGGGTGCCACGACAAGTTTGATTTATATTTCTAGACTTGACCCCTTGCCCTCTCTTTCCCTGTGTGTAACGCAGCTGCTGGACCTGTATTGATCTTAAACGGGACCAAATTTTCACCTTCCTTTCCCATTTCTCCCTTCTTTCCAATAATTTTGAAAACAATTCTGATAACCCTCAACCTCAGAGGCTATGAATCATCTTTTACTCTTCCCAGGCTTTGCTCACTATGTGGAATCTGGTACTAAAATGTATTCTCTTGTGAATCCAGCTTTCCTTCTCTCTTTTTACTGCCCTGCCAGCACTTCAATCCGGATGTGTAGGGACCAGAGCAAACTTATTAAAATGTGTCCATGGTGACTTTGTTTGGAAATAACAATAAATATTAATATCTTACTCGAGCCCTGCAATCTTCTTTCCCCAAATTATTCTGCTGGCTCATTTTTACCTCCTTAAATAAAACCCACTTGGGAGATTCAAGAACCTTAGGGAAAAAAGCTCCAGTTCATGCCATACGCTTATTACCTGTTGAATCATTTTATCTACTCACACTCAAGGGCCTTCCCCTCTTCTCCTCTCTCAGAGGTTTCTTTTTTGGCTTAAGAGGAATTATTCACTCAGTGCTACTTTTAGGGTCTGCTGTCTTCCAGGTTCTGAGCTAGGCACCAGAAATGACAGAAAAACATGCTATAATTACTAGTCTCAAGGATTTTTTTTTTCCTTGGGGAGAGGAGGAGCATAGATAAGTGGATAGTTAAATTCTGTTCACTGTGGTAAGAACGTAAATGGATATATCTGCAAAAAGCATGGGTGTGGCTAGCTAGGGTGCGGTAAGTTCATCGAATTACAGAGTCACTGAGAGAAGGACTCTCCAGGCAGAAGACCAGTGCCAAAGGAGAGGCAGTAAATAGAACAAGGTATTCTGAAAACTATGGTGATTTCAATCAGGTCAGAATCAAATCCCCAAGGCAGTCTCTATGGAATGAGCTTTTAGAAGAATGTTTCCAATTTTTATTGGAATGGCTCTTACTGTAATCAAAAGTTAATGGGGATTATTTCTCTAATAAGTATATAGATTAATTCTCCAATATGTATTGATTATTATTAAAGGAGATAATTCCACGTAAAGCATTACCTTTATACAAGCCAGCATTTACTTGGAGGTTCTTATATTTCCTTTGTGATTAAAAAAGTTTTAAGGGTCAGATTTTGTATTTGGATTGGGTAAAGGATTCAACAGTATCTAAATTGGCTGTCTGGATTCCTAAGGCTTGGTCAGAAAGGTTAGGTTGTTCATTGCTAAGAAAAATGAAAGACAGGCAAGCTTCTGTGCCCATGTGGCTCCTTCTACGTGACTCAGCCTTCCATCATTCTTTCCTTTGACCAGACTAACTCTTCTCCCCCTTAAAGTCTCAGGGTCACTGATTACCTCCTGAATGTATTTATGAAGTTGTTTGCTGTGCTAACTGTTCTTCTCTGTGACCTAAGATGAATCTTTCTTTAACTAAATCATTGTCTACACAATAATCTTCAACCAATCTTTGTTAAAAATTAGTCTTTCATATTACATTATGCAATTCTTAGGATATTATCTCCCAAAGAGTTTTATTCTCAGAGCCAAGTACGGTCTGGTTTACAACAGGGTCACTTCACCTGTGACCTTGTACATTTCCAACAACTAATGTTTCTGCAGCTATGCATTTCATAAATGATGCTAAAAGTTGAAAAGCTTCATGGAAATGAAAATATAATTAGTGTAAAGAGCTGTCATACACACATACACACACACACACACACACACAGAACAAATAAGGAGTAGGTTATTGAAATAGGGAGAATACCCCAGATCTAAAGACTCAAGTGTCTCTCAGCAGGGCGGTTCTGCCTTACCCATTACAGGAGGGTAAACATGGCAGATGCGTTGATTCACATTTGGTTTGTTGTGAAGCAGGGAGTCTCAGAAAGTTATCTGAACAGGAAGTGGTTTTCCTTCTGGTTACCTGGTTTTGGGGGAATAAGCAATCCTAATCGCAGCTAATTACTTATGAGACAGGGAATGGCAAATCGTAGTCTGTGTCTGGCCTTGACAACAGGTTCAGGAAGATAAGAAAGATCTGAGACTTCTCACAGGCAAACAAGCAAGTCTTTTAGGAATCAAGCAAATGGATGGGTAAGAGTTTCATCTAAGCCAAATGGAGAAGGGTCCTTCTTTGCAGTAAGCCATTTTCCAGAAGACAGAAGGGTGGGGATTTGGAAAATTTAACTGGGGGTGTTTCTACATCGTCATTATTCTCTGAAAGTAAGATTTCAGGAAGAGTTCAACATGATATTAATTAAACAAGGAGTCCATTAGACTGAGGTGGATCTAAGGCAATGGGGGCCTATGAAAATCTAAGCTTATTTATTAAAAAAGAGACAACAGGCCCAAAATGGGGTCAATTGAGCTAAGCCCACATCATCAACTGGAGACTGACTAACATAATTGCACTTTCAGCCCCTCCAATTAAGCAGTCCATCTGGAATTTCTTGGTTAGCATTAGTGAGATAATTTCTCTAATAGACCCCTGCCATCCTCCAAAGGAAAGTGATCTTGTCTAAAACAAGCTACTCTTTGCCAGTAACTTCCTGGTCCTGCCCTTTACTTCCAAAAAAGTCATTTTGCACAGCTTTGGGAGTTCCTTTCTGTTTGTTCGATGGGATATTGCCTGATCCGTGAGCTGTTGAGCAAAGCCAATTAGATCTTTAAATGTAGTCAGGTGAATTTTAGTTTTCTAACACTGTGAATACCTTGGGGTTAAGAAAATCAAAACATTAAGGACAACCAGTCACAAACAGCCACTAGCTTGCAACTGTAACCAATCCAATATTTTCCTTTCTTGCTTCCTCACTTTCTCTATATAAGCTACTCCACTGGCTCCTGTTAGAAGAGCTCTCTTAACCACAGCTGCCCAGTTCAAATCACTGTTGCTCAATAAACTCTGAAAGTGTTTAATATGCCTCCCTTTATATTTTAACAATTGTCACAGCTTATCAGATATACACAATGAGAGGGTTTCTTGTATTTGTATTTAATGTCATTTATAATCTGTTACTCTAGCTAAGTATACTCATTTTTTGTCAAATTAATAACTTTAAAAATATTGGGGATTTTTTTCCAGTAAAAGTTTTTATTTTTTTCACAGAAACTCTCAGGTCTTGATTCCATTGACACCTTTGATTTTTTTTTTTTATCTCAACATGCCTCCAAACTACAGTGATATATCATTATTTCCAACAGGTGTGAGCTCATTTTTAAGGTCAGAAATGTGACTCCCAAAATGTGCTAATATAGTTGAAAAGAAGGTTGATGCTTTTGTGTAATTTCATTAGTAAGCAAGATTTTTTTTCTTGTTCTACGTAGAAACTAGGTTAACTTTTCAGTATCAAAAGCCTTATAAAATGAATGACCATGTATCTGATTTCTACAGGCAACATAGAAACTATGACTTTAAAGCTCAGGAAAAAAAGGAGTTGGATTTTATGCTAGAATTTATGCTTGATGTAGTTTGTTAGACATGGGTCAAATTAATGAAATACTTCATTGATATTGTCCTGCCAGAATTCATAACTATGCTATAATTTTTACACTGGTTACTGTTCTTGAATCTATATTAAAATAACAAAGATTCAGCTCTGTGATAGATGGTGCTATAATGTTGATTGTTTATAGACTTACTTCTTCTTTATCATATAACCCCAGGGAGTCCTTCGTCTTTTCAAATGCATGATTCTTACGAATTGGGCCATAGGGAGTAACATGATACAATATTAGATTTCTTCTTAACCTTTCTGTCTAACAAAGTGTAGCATTGTTAATAAGACTCGGTTGTGATATAGAAAAAGAACCCACAATTATTTCTTCTTTACAATAAATTGTCAGAAGAAGATATACTGCAGTCAATGTAAGATAGCCTGAATCCTTTGAGATACATGTCCTTTAAGAAAGAATGGACAAATTTATATCTAAAAAACAGACACTTCGTGGATGCAGTAGTAGTCTCACTTAGCCATCTTTTCGTCATTAAAAATCAGCCATAGCACAGAAAGATTTATGCCAAAATAAAATAAACTAAAATGAATTATATTATTTTCTTCTTATTATAGAAATGCACTCAGAGAGTAACAAAATATCACAACAATGTGCAAGAATGTTTTTCTGTTTTTTTTTTTAAACTTACCCGATTCAAAGACAAGCCTAGGTAAAGAAAAGTTAACTCTAAACTGTAACTGATGATGGTTTTTCAAGATCCACTACCCCAAAGACATATCAATAAACACAACTCTTAAAAATATAACTAGCTCTCTTCTCTTCTGTAATGCCAATTCTAAAAGGCTTCTCACTAGAGAATGGTTTGTAGATCTCCTACCAAAATTTTAGAAATATTAAACTTCTATTACTATTCCATGTCTTTGTTAAACTCTTACGCAAAATCAGAAATGACATTAATGATCATGACATTGTTTAAAAATGCATGCCTTCTTGCAGGGGGAACGGAAAAGTAACCAGTTTGAAATATGCCTGAGCGTTTTCTAAACAACGACCTACTTTCCAGGAGAAAGACTGTGCCAGAGTCTTATCCCACCCAGAAAGGAGGCTGTTTACCCCATTCCATACCCGCCAGCCTACTTCTCTTACCTGAGAGGGGAATTGGTGAGTAACACTTGTCAAAGTCACAACCTGGGCCATAGATCTACTAAAAATGTGGATTGAACCATAATATATAGACTACTTCCTGTTACCAGCATCTTACCACCACATTAACATATCCAGAATTATAAAAGTGGATTACAACGCAAAGAATGCAAGGTTCTGGGGCACCTGGGTGGCTGAGTCAGTTGAGTGTCTGACTTCGGCTCAGGTGCTTGATCTCATGGTTTGTGGGTTCGAGGCCTGCGTCAGGCTCTGTGCTGACAGCTCACAGCCTGGAGCCTGCTTCAGATTCTGTGTCTCCCTCTCTCTCTGACCCTCCCCTGCTCATGCTGTCTCTCTCTCTCTCAGAAAAAAAAATTTAAAAATAAATAAATAAATAAAATATTTAAAAAATAAGAACCTTAAAAAAAAAGAATGCAAGGCTTAGAATCTAATCAGGAAAGAGCTCTTAGGGAAGCTCAGAGACAACAGAGACGATAAAATTAAAAACACTGGAAGAATGAAGATCCTGGCCCGTACAGCTACAGTGTAACTATAAATCTGACTCATAATCAGAGAAACGTGAAACCCATTAGAAAGTTCTTTTAGTTTGGTTCCTATTTCCTGATATGTCATATCCAGATTTTTAAAAATATTTATTTATTGGGGTGCCTGGGTGGCTTAGTCGGTTAAACGTCCGACTTTCGCTCAGGTCATGATCTCGTGGTTCGTGGGTTTGAGCCCTGCGTCGGGCTCTATGCTGACTGCCAACTCAGAGCCTGGAGCCTGTTTCAGTTTGTGACTCCCTCTCTCTCTGACCCTCCCCTGCTCACGCTGTCTCTCTCTCTCTCTCTCCTAGACATAAATAAAACATAAAAAAAAAATTTTTTTTAATATTTATTTTTGAGAGAGATGGAGAGAGTGAGCAGGGAAAGAGAAGAGAGAGGGAGATGGAATCTGAAGCAAGCTTCCAGGCTCCAAGCTGTCAGCACAGAGCCTGATGCCAAATTAGAACCCATGAACCATGAGATCATGACCTGAGCTCAAGTCACAAGCTTAACTTTACTGCGCCACCCAGGTGCCATTGTCATATCCAGATTTTAACTAAAAATTACAAAGCATGTAGAAAACACATGTAGGGGTGCCCAGATAGCTCAGTTGGTTAAATGTCCCACTCAATTTTTGTCTCAGGTCATGATCTCAGGCCTTGTGAGTTCAAGCCCCATTTAAGACTCTACACTGACAGTGCGGAGTTTGCTTGGGATTCTGTCTCCCTCTCTCTCTGCCCATCTTCTGCTTTCTCTCTATCTCTCTCTCAAATAAAAATTGTAAAAATCTTTAAAAAAAATAAAAGAAAACATGGAGTAAAGGGACAAAGCAAGCATCACTACCATACACAGATTTGGAATTATGAAACAAAGAATTTAAAACTAAATTTAGATGAAATAAAACAATCAACTAATACAATAATTGATAAAAAATAAAATTCTTCATATGTTAAGGTCTCTAATGACAGATGTAGGTAACATGAAAGAACACATGGGTAATATAAGTAGAGAGTTAGAAACTCCAAGAATCAAAATGAAATGCTTGAAATAAAACAGACTTTAGCAAAAATGAATAACCGTGGTGAGTTTACAGTAGATTGGATACAGTGTAGAAGAGAATCAGTGAGCTTATCTGTCAGGATTGAAAATAGCACGGTTCACCATAAACAAATGATGGAAACAACCCAAGTGCACCAATACATGCATATATAAGGAAAATGTGGTATATACATGTCAGGGACTATCATTCAGCCATGAAAAGAACAAATTTTTGATTTATGTTACAACATGGGTGTACCTTGAAAACATAATGCTAAATGAAATAAGCCAGACATGGAAGAACAAATATTATAGGATTCCCTTCATGTGAGACACTTGTATGAGCAAATTCCTAAAGACAGAGAGTAGAACAGAGATATACAGGGGCAGAAGGGAGGAAGGAATGGGGAGTTGTTTGTAATAGGTACAGAGTGTACACTGAGGATGATGAAAAAGTTTTAGGTATAGATAGTGGTGATGTTAGATCTCCTTGGGAATGTATTGACTGTCACTGAATTATACACTTACAAATGGCTAAAATGATTTTTAAAAATAGGTTTTGTATGTTTTATCACAATAAAAATGAACTGGTAAGCTTGAAATAATTTCAAAAGAAAGTCCCTAAACTGAAATGGAAACAGAAAACACAATGTTTTTAAAACGTACAAAATATTTTTTTCGGGGCAAGATGGCAGAGAAGTAAGGAGCTCCGTACTTGCACTCGCGCCCATACATCACACAGAAAAGATCTGAAGCCATTGGAAACCTTACAAAACCTGAGAGACTGGGAGAAAAAGGACGCAGAATCCACTGAGAAAGCCTTCTAACGTGAGTACGAACCGGGGAAGGTAAAATCGGGCCGGGATCGGAGCCTCCAGGGTGGGAGATGATCCCCCTCTACCCTCTACGGGGAGTGAGAGGGGAAAAGGAGAGAGTCCAAGACAGAAAAATCTCCGCTCGGTGCATAGAAAGACCGTACTTGCCAAATACCTGCACACCAGGTCCCCTCGCGACAACTGGTCCTGGGGGAGGCTGAGCACACAAACTGCTTCTTTGTGCCGCTCCTGGAGGTTGCATTTCAGAGCGGCGGCTCGCCTGCTGCCATTGTAGCTCCAGGGCGGCTGGGACCCCTGAAAGAGCTGCACTGACACCGGGCGCCATGCTCCTGGCTGGCTGGAACTCGAGAGGGAAGGCAAAGAGCTAAAAACTGGGAAATTTGCCTGTGAGTTCGTGTTTCGGGTGACGAGCCATAGAGAGACCCAGTTTTCCTCACTCCAGCGGGCTCAGGCTACGCGGACCCGGCAGGCAAGCCCCCGCCCATGCGCGCCAGCCCAACCCAGAGAAGGAAGCAGCGATCCTGACTCCGCCCCCAGAGCTCAGCAGGGAGCCTGGAATAGCCCGAGGGGGTTGTCTGGGAAGCTGTGTCTAAGGCAACTTCAGCGGGGCGCGGGCTGGGATTTGGAGATTGGAACTGGCCTGGGTTGAAGAGTGCAACCAACTTCGGCTGCGTCCCCGGAACGGGGAGTTGACACGCCAAAAAAAAAAAGCGAGCTGCAGCGCGGGGTTCAAGAAGGGACTGGAGCACCGTCACTCTCCTCCCCACAATCGCCAAGGCAGAACCCCCGCCTGAGGCATCGGATCATGCCACGCCCATCCCTGCCTGAGAGGTGCCCTCCTCCCCTTTCCCCCCCCCCTTTTTTTTTTGTTTTTTTCCTTTTTTTTCTTCTTTCTTTTTTTTTCCCCTTTCTTTTCTCTTTTTTTCTTCTTCTTTCTCTTTTCTCGTTTTTTCCCCAAAACACTGACTTGATTAACTTTGGTCGCCAGCTTGCTTAAACAATCACAAGTCCATTCTGTAAATGTAAATTCTACACCTACCGGCTTTTTCAGCTATTTCTTTCAGGAGTAATTAGACTATATAGTTTCTCTGGATAATTCCAGCATCCTTCTCTCACCTATCCAACCATATTCTACCCTTTACCTCTTTGAAAAAAGCTTCTTATCCCTTCTGCCTGTTCATTCTATTTCCAAATCTGCCTTGTCTCGCCCTGCCTTCTCTCTTTCTCTCTATGCTCTTCAAACAGCACTGCATACACACGGCTATTTAACTGTAACTGGGAAATCCAGGTATATGCTTTAAACCATTCTTTGTCCATCGGTTTTCTTCTTTTTTCCTTTTCTTTTCCCCTTTTTGACCCTTTTAAGTATTTTATGCTCCCTATTATTCGCCCTCCCTCCTCCGTCTTTTCTATTAACTTTTTCGTTTTCCCTCTCGCTTTGCATGTTAGTTGAATCAGCCTGTGCGTTTGTGTGCTCCTGCTCCCTGTGTGTTTGTCTGTCTGTTTTCTTTTCCAGGGCTACCTCAAGACACAAGCCAGAGTACACAAGGTGGAGAGTCCCAAATATCACTATGAATAGGAAAATAAAATAACCAAGGTCCCAACAAGAGAGACCAAGGGATACCATTCAAAAAACACTCTCTGAAAGGATAGGCCTTGGACAGTCAAAGAGTCTTCTTGGATATAGCAGCACTCATAGATACAGAGAGCATAACAGGTCTTTAAAACCAACAATAGCCGGAAAGCTAACTAAAATGATGAAACAAAAGAGCTCTCCTCCAAAGAAACTCCAAGAAGAAATGACAGCTAATGAACTGCTCAAAACAGATATCAGCAGCATAAGTGAACAAGATTTTAGAATCATAATGGTAAAATTAATAGCAGGGCTTGAAAAAAACATAGGGGACATCAAAGAAACTATGGCTACAGACAGAATGGAAAATAAAAATAGGCATGAAGAATTAAAAAATGCGATAAATGAGATACATAATAAATTAGAGGCCTCCAATGCACGGCTTGAAGAGGCAGAAAGGAGAATAAGTGATTTAGAAGACACCATTCTAGAAAAACAAGAAGCTGACAAAAAAAGAGACAAACTGATCCAGGAACAGGAAAGAAGAATTCGAGAGCTCAGCGACACAGTCAAACGCAACAATATCCATATCATAGGAATCCCAGAAGAGGAAGAGAGAGAGAAAGGTGCTGAAGGAGTCCTGGAACAAATTATAGCAGAGAACTTCCCCGACCTGGAGAAGGAAGTCAATGTGGAAATACAAGAGGCTCAGAGGACTCCCCTCAGATGTAACTTGAATCGATCTTCTGCACGACATATCATCGTAAAAATGGCAAAATACAAGGACAAAGAGAAAATTTTGAAAGCAGCTAGGGAGAAAAGGGCCCTCACATACAAAGGGAAACCCATCAGAGTGGTGACAGACCTATCTACTGAAAGGTGGCAGGCCAGAAAGAAATGGTAAGAGATCTTCAATGTGATGAACAGTAAAAATATGCAGCCAAGAATCCTCTATCCAGCAAGCCTGTCATTCAAAATAGAAGGAGAGATAAAAAACCTTTCCAAAGAAACAGAAATTGAAAGAATTTGTCACCACGAAGCCAGCCCTACAAGAAATCCTGAGGGGGATGCTCTGAAGGAAAGGTTGCAAGGAACAAAGATTCCAGAGACACCACCACAAACATGAATCCTACAAAAGATACAAAGACTCTAAACCCACATCTTTCAATAATAACACTGAATGTAAATGGGCTGAATGCTCCAATCAAAAGACATAGGGTAGCAGAATGGATTAAAAAACAAAATCCATCTATATGCTGTCTACAAGAAACTCATTTTAGATGGGAATATACCTTCAGATTAAAAGTAAGGGGATGGAGAAATATATATCATGCTACAGGAAATCCAAAGAAATTGGAGTAGCATACTTATATCAGACAAACTGGACTTTAAATTAAAGACAATAACAAGAGATGAAGAAGGGCACTACATAATAATTACAGGGTCCATCCATCAGGAAGAACTAACAATCATAAATGTCTACGTTCCGAATATGGGAGCACCTAAATATCTAAAACAATTAATCACAAACAGAAACAAGCTTATAGATAAGAATGTGCTAATAGCAGGGGACTTTAATACTCCGCTTACAGCAATGGATAGGTCAACCAGACAGAAAATCACTAAAGAAATAATGGACTTGAAAGATACATTGGACCAGATGGACCTGACGGATATATTTAGAACTTTACATCCTGAGGCCAGGGAATTTACTTTCTTCTCAAGTGCGCATGGCACATTCTCCAAGATAGATCACATACTGGGACATAAAGCAGCCCTCAATAAATATAAAAGAATAGAGATCATACCATGCACACTGTCAGATCACAATGCTTTGAAACTTGAAATCCATTACAGGAAGAAGTCTGGAAAACTTCCAAAAACATGGAGGTTAAAGAACACCCTTCTAAAAAATGAATGGGCCAATCAGACAATTAGAGATGAAATTAAAAAATATATGGAAACAAATGAAAATGAAAACACAACAATTCAAAATCTATGGGATGCGGCAAAGGCAGTGCTAAGAGGAAAGTACATTGCTCTCCAGGCCTCTTTCAAGAGATTAGAAAAAGCGCAAGTGCAAAATCTAACAGCTCACCTAAAGGAACTAGAGGCAGAGTAACAAGAACGCCCTAAACCCAGTAGAAGAAGAGAAATAGTAAAAATTAGAGCAGAAATAAACAACATAGAGACCAAAGAAACAATTGAACAGATCCATGAAACCAAGAGTTGGTTTTTTGAAAAAGTAAACAAAATTGACAAACCTCTAGCCAGACTTATCCAAAAGAAAAGAGAGAGCACCCAAATAGACAAAATTATGAATGAAAATGGACTTATTACAACCAACCCCTCAGAAACACAAGCAATTATCAGGAAATACTATGAAAAATTATATGCCAATAAATTGGACAACTTAGAAGAAATGGACAAATTCCTAAACACACACTCACTACCAAAATTCACACGGGAAGAAATAGAAAACCTGAACAGACCCATAACGAGTGAAGAAATTGAATCAGTGATCAAAAATCTCCCAACAAATAAGAGCCCTGGACCTGATGGCTTCCCTGGGGAATTCTACCAGACATTTAAAACAGAATTAATCCCAATTCTTCTCAAGTTATTCCAAAAAATAGAAAGCGAAGGAAAACTCCCGGACTCATTTTATGAAGCCAGCATCACACTGATTCCCAAGCCAGACAGAGATCCAGCAAAAAAAGAGAACTACAGGCCAATATCCTTGATGAATACGGATGCAAAAATTCTCAACAAGGTCCTTGCCAATCAAATCCAGCAGCATATAAAAAGAATCATCCACCAGGATCAAGTGGGATTCATTCCTGGGTTACAGGGCTGGTTCAATATTCGCAAATCAATCAATGTGATACATCATATCAATAAAAGAAAAGATAAAAACCATATGATCCTGTCAATAGATGCAGAAAAAGCATTTGACAAAATACAGCATCCCTTCTTAATAAAGACTCTCGAGAAAGTTGGGATAGAAGGAACCTACTTAAACATCATCAAAGCCATCTATGAGAAGCCTTCAGCTAACACAGCATCCTCAACGGGGAAAAACTCAGAGCTTTCCCCTGAGATCAGGAACACGACAGGGATGCCCACTCTCACCACTGCTGTTTAACATAGTGCTGGAAGTCCTAGCATCAGCCATCAGACACCAAAAGGAAATCAAAGGCATCAGAATTGGCAAAGAGGAAGTCAAACTTTCACTCTTCGCAGATGACATGATACTCTACATAGAAAACCCGACAGACTCCACCAGAAGCCTACTAGAACTGATCCAAGAATTCAGCCAAGTTGCAGGGTACAAAATCAACGTACAGAAATCGTTTGCATTTTTATACACCAACAATGAAGCAACAGAAAGAGAAATCAAGAAACTGATCCCATTTACAATTGCACAAAAAACCATAAAATACCTCGGAATAAACCTAACCAAGGATACAAGAGATCTGTATGAGGAAAACTATAGGAAACTTATGAAGGAAATTCAAGAAGACACAAAGAAATGGAAAAACATTCCATGCTCATGGATAGGAAGAATAAATATAGTTAAGATGTCATTACTACCTAAGGCACTCTACACATTCAATGCAATTCCAATCAAAATTGCACCAGCATACTTCTCAAAACTAGAACAAACTATCCAAAAATTTGTATGGAACCACAAAAGACCCCGAATAGCCAAAGTAATCCTGAAAAATAAAACCAAAACGGGAGGGATCACCATCCCAGACTTTAGCCTCTACTACAAAGCTGTCATCATCAAGACAGTATGGTATTGGCACAAAAACAGGCACATAGACCAATGGAACAGAATTGAGAACTCAGAAGTGGACCCAAAAGTATACAGCCAACTAATCTTTGACAAAGCAGGAAAGAATATCCGATGGAAAAACGACAGCCTTTTTAACAGATGGTGTTGGGAGAACTGGACAGCAACATGCAGAAGAATGAAACTAGATCATTTTCTCACACCATGCACAAAAATAAACTCAAAATGGATAAAGGACCTGAACGTGAGACAGGAAACTATCAACACCCTAGAGGAAAAGCAGGAAACAACCTCCTTGACCTCCACTGCAGCAACTTCTTACTTGACACATCCCCAGAAGCAAGGGAATCAAGAGCAAAAATAAATGATTGGGACCTTATCAAGATTAAAAGCTTCTGCACAGCCAAGGAAACAACCCAGAAAACTAATAGGCAACCAACAGAATGGGAAAAGATAGTTGCAAATGACTTATTAGATAAAGGGTTAATATCCAGAATCTATAAGGAACTCACCAAACTACACGCCTAAAAACAAACAACCCAGTGAAGAAATGGGCAGAAGATATGAACAGACACTTCTGCAAAGAGGACATCCAGATGGCCAACAGACACATGAAACGATGCTCAGCATCCTCCTCATCAGGGAAATACAAATCAAAACCACACTGAGATACCACCTCACGGCAGTCAGAGTGGCTAAAATGAGCCAATCAGAGAACTCTAGATGCTGGCGAGGATGTGGAGAAACGGGCACACTCCTACACTGTTGGTGGGAATGTAAACTGGTACAGCCCCTCTGGAAAACAGTGTGGAGGTTCCTCAGGAAACTAACAATAGAACTCCCCTATGACCCAGCAATAGCACTGCTAGGAATTTACCCAAGGGATACAGAAATGCTGATGCATAGGAGCACATGACCCCAATGTTCATAGCAGCACTCTCCACAATAGCTAAAACATGGAAAGAGCCTAAGTGTCCATCAACAGATGAATGGATCAAGAAGATGTGGTTTATCTATACCATGGAATACTACATGGCAATGAGAAACAATGAAATCTGGCCATGTGTAGCAACATGGATGGACCTTGAGGGTGTTATGCTGAGCGAAATAAGTCAGGCAGAGAAGGACAAATATCATATGTGTGCACGTATAGGAGGATTAGGAGGAACTTAACAGAGGACCAAGGGGGAGAAGAAGGGCGGAAATGGTGGGGGAAAGGGAGAGAGGCAAACCATGAGAGACTCTTGAATGCTGACAAAAACTGAGGACTGGTGGATGTGGGGGGGAGGAGGGGTGGGCATGGAGGAGGACACTTGTGGGGATGAGCACTGGGTGTTATGTGGAAACTAATTTGACAATAAACTATTTGTAAAAAAATAAATAAATAAAAAATAAAATAAAATGCAAAAAAAAAAAAATAACGTACAAAATATCCAGGAACCATGTGAGAATCTCAAATGGTTTTCTACACATGTAACTGGAACAGCACATGGAGATGTGTGACAGACAGAAACAAAAGAAATATCTTTTTTGTAGTATTTGGTTTCCAAGATTACTGACAAACACAAAGCATCATTCCCAGGAATCTTGGAGAATACCAAGGAGAGTGAGCATCACATAGCCTATACCTAGGCGTATCATATCCAACTGCAGAAAACCAAAGATATTTTGAACCCCTGGAAAGAAGTATCTTGTCTAGAGAAGAATAAGAACTGGAATTGCATAGAACTTCTCTTTATAAACAACACAAGCAAGAGGAAAATGGAGTAAAAATATTTAAAGCACTGAAAAAAAAATTAACAGCCTGGTTCCTTCACTATAGGTTGCTATCAGGAAATGAAGACTTCATCTTTATTTTTTTTTTAAATTAATGTTTATTTATTTTTGAGAGAAAGTGAGACAGAGCACAAGCAGGGGAGGGGCAAGGAGAGGGAGACACAAAATCTGATGCAGACTCCAGGCTCTGAGCTGTCAGCACAGAGACTGATCCGGGGCTCGAACTCACAGACTGCAAGGTCATGACCTGAGCCAAAGTCAGCCACCCATGAGCTCCAAGACTTCACCTTTACAAGGGGCTTCCTTCCACTTCCTTTCACCTTCTTATGAGATTTAGTATTTCTGGAACCCTCAAGAACATTCTATGCTTTTTCTGTGTCAGTCAGTAGTGAGCTTTCCCTTTTTGGTCATGGTCAGGACACATCCTGATCAGAGGGAACCCCTTCTGGACTTAAAGTTAGCGTCTGATTCCCGAGACCCAGTGCTGGGTCCTCTTCATACTTTGCAATTCTCTGTGACTCTCCACTGGTCATTCCCAGTTGATTTACCAAGTGAAAAGATGCAAATTTAAACTGCCTTTCCTCTTTCAGTTTGGATGAAGATAGAGGCTGTAGATTGTTCTTTTGTTGTTCTTTTCTTCTTGTTGTTTATTATGATACCACGAGAAGGGCAGAGTGTTGTGACTAAGTCATCTCCATATTTCTAGTGGGACTGTTAGGTCTATGTGGGGACCAAGAGGAGCACCGCATCATGGATTCTGAGAACTCTCTCTGAGCCAGATGACAAGCTAATTGGGATCACTATTTCCACCTTTTCCAAATGTGAAGTGCTGTGCCTTCTCAAGCACTTGGCATTCCCTTGCCTCCGAGGAGAAAGAATATGTCTGAACTCGGTTCCCATGGCAACGTAGGCTTTTGTTCTCTAGGTTCTGGGCTCTAGGGTTTTTATTACTTATCTACCAGTAATTGAGATTAAGTCGTGTACAGAGTGCTGCCTATTTTTTTTCCTGAGATACAATGTCACTCTCATGCTTCAAGTGCTGTCGACAGAGAGGAAGAAGTGATTACCCTGGTAAAACACAGCCATGTGATTTATCCATGTGAGCACTGACCCAAGCTCACCTCTGTGCCGAAGCTGGGGAACACAGGGACTGAACACCTACTGACACGTAGATTTCGGATTTCCAGCCTTGCCAAGTAATGCCTGTGATATGGACACAGTCTCCGTGCAGGGTCACTCAAAAGTAATGTGTATTATATTAATACATTTATAAAAGGTGTAGCAATCTAAAGTACAATTAAACATTTAAAGCAACACTAAGAAAGCAATAAATCATAACAAAAAATGTATTTCTGGGCACTTTCAGTGAAATTCCGTATTTTAGAAGAGCAGTAAACCAGAGGCGCCTGGGGGGTTCTGATGGTTAAGTGTCCAAGTCTTGGTTTCAACTCAGGTCATGATCTCACACTTCATGAGATGGAGCCCTGTATCGGGCTCTGCGCTGACAGTATGGAGCCTGCTTGGGATTCTCTTTCTCCTTCTCTCTCTGCCCCTCCTGCACTCTCCCTCCCCCCGCTTCAAAATACATAAACTAAAAAAATAAAAATAAGAAAATAAAGGCAGCAATCCAGAGGCCAAATGTTATGCTGAATTTCTTCTATTTATATTAATAGTCTTGTCACAAGAAAGCTAGGCAATTACTAGTTCTTAGTCTTAAAAGTTGTTTCATAACAATTTATTTTCCTGAATTAGAAATTTATAGTCCCTAAGCAATAGAAAACCATCTAAATAAAAAACTGTTAATTTTCTCAAATAATAATCTCCTTCAGTTTTTATCTTACATTTGTTAGCTTAACATGATTTACTATTCAATATGACAATATCACTCGAATCAAAGAGGTTCCTTTGTGCACCTCAGAACTTAGGAATAGGTAGGGGAAAACTAAAATTAAACAAAATCTGCAAGGATGGCATGGCTTTGGCATGAATACAGAGTAAGAAGTCTGACAAGTATGTTAAAAGCTAAATGAAAGTATAGGACCAAATTCTAAATTTCCAAATATTTCAAAATATCAAAGTCTTTTTAAGCTTTGCAAGGTATGAATTGCTTTGGAATTAACCAAATATTGTAAAGAGCTCTATTTTGAAACAGGTGACAGGTTCAATTGGAATGTCTGCAAAAAAACTTAACTTAGGTCAGGGTCTGTATTTCTCAGGAAGGTAAATTTGATCTGGATGCAATTAAACACATTTTAATAAATATTCTCAGCAATAATCAAGTGTACAGTTTTTAAAAAGCGAGGGCTTCTTTTTTTGTTTTCTTGCTGGACATACTCAGAGCCTAGAGTACTGCAGATTCTGATATGAGAGTATTCCTCCTGTTTGGTCCTGGGAATATTTCTGTTACTCTGGTTATTTAAACGGAAGATCTTTAAAGAGATTTTTAATAATAGAAATAAAGGTGTGTTTCCTTAAAAACAAACCATATAGGTGCTCTAAAAATCAAACATAAATACTCTCATTATTATATATTTGTTATTTATAATCCTGATAATAAATCTTTACTCTTTGGAGAAAGCATAGGGAGGTAAAATTGGGTACAATTCGTTCTCTTGGCAAATCTACATAAGTGCAAAGTAATGTGCATATTTGAAGATCCGTTGAAAGCCTATGCACGGCGCCTGAGAGCAGGTCAGCCCCCACCTATCAGCAGAGGAAGACGTGGAGGAGGGAATATCTTGCTGGACTAGCGGGACACTTTCCGTGTATTTTCTCATCTAAATACAATGTGTAAGGATTGTCGCCCTTTTCTCTTTTCCTTTCCTCTCTCAGTGCAAAAAGCCAGTTGGAAACAGCCACCTTTGGGCAGGCGTCCACTGTCACTTTCTTCTTTTATCGGTCCTACTCAGGGCACTTCATTTAGATTAGTATTCCTGGGGGACCCGGTGGCTCGGTAGTTTAAGGGTCCAACTCTCGATTTTGGCTCAGGTTATGATCTCACAGTTGTGAGAATGAGCCCCACATCAGGCTTTGCGTGGGCAGCATGGAGCCTGCTTGGGATTCTCTCTCTCTCTTTCTCTCTCTCTCAATAAATAAATAAATAAATAAATACATACATACATACATACATAAATAAATAAATAAATAAATAAATAAATACATAAATAAATATTTTTAAAAAAAGATTTAGTAGTCCAGGATGTAAGAATGCATTCTCTTTATCAGTCAGTGATTAATACTTTTGGAAACCTTAAAATCACCTATGTATCATACTAACGGTGGAACTAATGTTAGTTTTCAGAGCCATGAACCTGTCCCTAGGACTCTGAGGGTCCCATCCGTGTTCGCAGGGAAAACCCCTGTCGTCATAAGCAAATCTGATACAATGTATTGTAGCGAATATGTCACCCACTCCTTCAGTGTGTCTGCCTTTGCATTTCCCAGTGCGTTTTAGTTTATCCCCTGGGTCCATCTTCGGTACAGGTGACATGCACTCCTGCTCGTGTGGTATTTCAGCCCTAATGGCTCACATTAGGAAACTAACTCTTTTCCCCCTGACTCATGGACCTGTGTTCTTTTTTTTTTTTTTTTTTTTTTAATTTTAGAGAGGAGAGAGAGACAGCGTGAACAGGGGAGGGTCAGAGAGAGAGGGAGTCACAGACTGAAACAGGCTCCAGGCTCTGAGCTGGCAGTCAGCACAGAGCCCGACGCGGGGCTCGAACCCACGAACCGCGAGATCATGACCTGAGCGAAAGTCGGACGCTTAACCAACTAAGCCACCCGGGCGCCCCATGGACCTGTGTTCTTAAAGTCACAAGCGCTGTGTGATAAATTGTGACTGTACCCAGGGGAACTGGTCCTCAGTAGCTATTTCTCCTGTTCTCTCTAGCGTGACAGTGAGGGTTGAGGGGTTTTCAGGGGCCTTTATGGAAGGCTGCTTATTCCAAGTCTCAGTGATTGCTTGAGGTAGTCTTCAGGTTCCCCTTCTAGAGCCACAGACCAGCATCGTAGCATCTGAGTCATTCCCTAAGGCCTTCTCATACAAAGATAGATTTTCCTTTATACAAACCAAGTATATATATATACATATATATATGTATCTATCTATATACATATATATGTATCTATCTATATATATACATTGTACATACATTGTATATATGTACAGATGTATATATGTACATATATTCATGTATATGTGTATGTGTGTGTGTGTGTGTACATATATACCCTTCTCTATGTTTTCAACTTTCAGGATTCCAAAGAATTCATCTTACATGTATTCATTTCCAATACTCACTCATTACTATGGTATTACCATGGCAACATCTTATCTGATTACTATCTGATCAGTTTAACTTTTTTATAGCTCTTGTACAGTGATATAAAATTATCCAACAAAAGGTGTGGTATTCTCTCTTTTTATGTGCAAATTGTTCTTCTGTTACCTTCATTCTCCATTAACTTACCCAGCGACACGCATCAACCGCATATTACAAGAGTGGACACTAAATGCACAACTCAGAATCCATCCGGAAAGTCAGAACTCCTATCTCCAAATGCTTTTCTGAATCGCTTTCTTATGTACAAATCAGGACGTATTGAACTTTTCAATGTAATCTTGGAAACATCATAAACATTACAAGATCTTTCTATTTTGGCTATTTCTCCTTTTAGCATTAAAAAAGTTTTTCTGCAGTGATTCTGACAGACACAAAAAAGATCTCAATTCGTCTTCCATGTTTTCCACGTCACCTTGGGTCTCTATGAGCCATTGGGTCACACATCTCGCCAAGTTTGTCCCTCACTGTCATGCTAGATTCCACCACTGTTTTCTCCTCATACGTTTGGTCGCTTTGTTCTCTCGCCAACCCCATCTGTCTGTGTGCAGATGCTCAGCTGCATTTTTATGCACATTTTTTTGGCTCTCAAAATTAATAATGAAAAGACTTTTTGTTGCTGTTAGAAAAAACTTTTTCAAGCCCAAAACTCTAATGCCTCATCTCATCCCCTCTGCCCCATCCCCATAGTTCACTCTCAGAACAATCTCAGATCGATACAATTGTGATAACATTTTAAAACTCAGGATGTTAAAAGTTTGCTGCATGTATCCATCTATAAATATTAATATGAAATTACTGTGCCTGTATGCTTTAAAAAGAAAATAGGTCTATATATACACCTTTAAATTTCACTCAAGAACATATAAATAGAAACATGCAGCTATTTTTTATGTATGTAATTAGGACTCGGGTTGTAAGGGGATTGTGACATAGTTATTAGATGGATTTCAGAATTGTTCCAATCTCAAACACAACATGGGCATATATATAACTTTTCTGTTCATTATTCACAGGGAAAATATTCTCCTTGGGGCCAGCAGAAAGCAATTGGTGATGTAATGAAAGAGAGGTTTCAGGACACGGAGCATAAATGTATGTGTGCCCAAAAAATACCACTGTCTCCCTTGCAGGAGATGGATGTAAAAAGCAGTGAGAAATTTCTGATACAAATGAAAGAAAACACTTCTTTGAATACCTTAAAATGTATGTGCACAACAAGAAGTGATTAGAAGCTTGCGGACACATATCTGAGCAATAAATACATCACTGGTTTGGAATCTTAAGTGGCTCATATTTTTTTTTTTTTTTTTGGTTGCTATTCTAACTGCAAATTCCAAATGCCTTGAGAGCCAACAGCACAGGGCATTTGTCCTATTAAGTGATTTAGAAACTTTGTATTTAAGGAGGAGCCATAATCAAAAGCAAAGCAGGAAGAAGTTAATACAAAGTGAACATATGACCAAAAAATCAGTAAGAGCTCTGATTGTGGGGCACCTGGGAGACTCAGTCAGTTTGGCATCTGACTCTTGATTTCGGCTCAGGTCAGGATCTCACGGTGCGTGAGATCGAGCCCCATGTCAGGCTTTGAGCTGATGGCACAGAGCCTCCTTGGGATTCTCACTCTCTTCTCTCTCTCTCTCTCTCTTTCTCCCCCCCCTTTCTTCTCCCTGTCTCTGCTCGCTCATATGTGTTCTCTCTCAAAATGAATAAATAAATGTTAAAAACAAAAAGCTGTGATTGCAAGGATCCACCAGAAAGCCTGAGAAAGCAGTCACCACGTGTCCCCTACGCACCACACCTCCCACAGGCCAGCTAGGTATGTCGCCTGTGACACCAGCCTACACAGCTGCTGTTGAGTCCGTGCTTCCTGTGATGCTCCAAGGGGATGGGAGCCCGTGACAGCCTGGACACTGCTGCTGTCACACCAGATGGAGGGCGGGGAGGGGGCGAAAGGTACAAGCCTCCAGTTACACAACACAGAAGACTATGAGATATAAGGCAGGGTATGGTGACTTTAGTTTGAAATTACTGCACTGGGTACTGGAAGTTGCTCAGCGTAAAATCTTGAAAGTTCTCATCACAAGAAAAAAATATATGTAACTTCATACAGTGACAGATGTTAACTAGATTCATTCTGGTGATCGTTTCACAGTATGTACAAATACTGAATCATGACGTTGTGCAACTGAAACCAATATAGTGTTGCATGCTAATTATACTTTTTAAAGTTTATTTATTTTGAGAGAGAGAGAGAGAGAGAAAGCAAGGGAGAGGCAGAGAGACAGAAAGAGAGAGAATTCCAAGCAGGCTCTGCATTGTCAGCACAGACATCAGCGCAGGGCTTGAACCCACAAACCATGAGATTATGACCTGAGCCCAAATCCAGTTAGCCGCTTACCCAACTGAGCCACTCAGGTGCCCGTTAGTTATACTTTAATTAAAAAACCTCTCCAAATTTAGTGTCAGCTGAAGTTGCTCCCAGACAAACTTCTCAAATGCAATTCCTTTCACCTATAAAAAATACGGTAACATGGATTTTGCAAGCAGACAGTTTTTCTTGTAATCAGATATATCTATAGTAAAATCATTTGCAACATTTTCTATAATTATGTGAATTGCTGCACTTCCTCGTTTCTATGAAACTTAACATTATTTTTATGAAATGGTCCTGTATTTTTGTCTAATTCATTACAAGAGCTCTTGAAGAGTAAAATCAGTTTACGTGTTCTATAATACACTAAAATTATTGAGATGGTGTTCATCTTATCTTGTTGCTAATATGGTAAGTTAAAATCCTCAGTTTTGATGCTATTTGGTATAAGTAGCTCTAATGCACATTAAGTTTGGAAAGGTAGCATGCTAACATTGGAAGCAAAAAGATTCCTTTTTCAATATTAACATATTCATAGACATGTAAATTAGACTTCAAACGGGAATAAGAGCGTATCAAACAATACTTGGCTGACTATAGAGAGCAGACCCGCCTGAGAACAGCTGGCCAATCCTTGTTATTTGTATTGTAAACTCTCGTGAGAACAGCAATAAAGGAAGTGGCTTTAATAGATATTTACATTAATAAGTATACAGTCAGTGGCTCTCTGCCACCCACGTGTGCTCCATACTTTTCCAATTACTTCATTTTGTTATGATTGCTGTTGTTTTATCAGCCATTTTACAATGTTAATGATCCCTCTTACAGTTGCCAAATGTCCAAGGCCTTTCATGTCTTTCACAAACAAATCAGATTTCCGTGTATCAGTAAAATAATGCAAGCAATTTTATTCTTTATAAAGCATATTCAGTAATATTACCAAGATGGCAATAAACACATTTTTGTTTATTTAGGATTTTGAAAATGTTCTTTTATTTTTTTTTTATTAAAAAATTTTTTTAATGATTCTTATTTATTTCTGAGAGAGAGAGAGACAGAGTGAGCAGGGGAGGGAGGGAGACACAGAATCGGAAGCAGCTCCAGGCTCTGAGCTGTCACCACAGAGGCTGAAGTGGGGCTCGAACCCAGGAACCGTGAGATCATGACCTGAGCCCAAGTCGGAGACTCAAGGGGCTGAGCTACCCAGGCACCCAGAAAATGTTTTTAAAGAAACAACTTCCTTGAAGTCAGTTTAAGAGTGAAAAATGGAATCAATAAATCTCAGCCTCAGAATGGAGCTCTCAGGCAGGTGAGGCTCTTCCGGAAATCAAGGTTGTAAACCTACTGTTCTTTTAAAACTCATAATCATGAATAAGTTATTATCATTCTCTTTAATATTCTAAATGAACAGAGTCACAGACCAACATCGGAGGCTTGGTCCTTGCTTGCTCACATTTTGGGGTGGTCGGGGGAAGGATCAGCTCAACTTTTTAAACATCTACCTTTGCTTTCTTTCAACTCACTGTGCATTGTTATACACGTTTTATTTTTTTCTTTTTGTCCTTTTTCCTGTTTCTCTTCTCATCTGTCATTTGCTCTTTCCTTTCAGTTTAAGTGCAGATCGGTTTTGGGGGCGCCTGGGTGGCTCAGGTAAGCCACCAGTAAGCGTCCGGCTTCGGCTCAGGTCATGATCTCATGGTTTGTGGGTTCAAGCCCTGCATTGGGCTCTGTGCTGACAGCTCAGAGCCTGGAGCCTGTTTCACAGTCTGTGTCTCCCTCTCTCTCTGTCCCTCCCTTGTTCACACACACACACACACACACACACACACGCTGTCTCTCTCTTTCTCTCTCTCTCAGAAATAGATAAAACATTCTAAAAAATGCAGGCAGGTTTGGAAAAGACTTCGGCTTGCAGCACCAAGGCCGGCTCTGTCGGGGGCGCCCAGAGGAAGACACTTGTCCTGGGTGACACATCAGGTCGACCTGCCAATCAATTCTCATTCCAGCTGCAGAGGCCGGCGACCCAGCCGGGCGGCAACGCAGGCTGTCAGAAGACATTAGCGCAACTGTGTTCGCAGCAATAAACATGACACAGAGGAAGACCCCGGAATGCCAGTTGAAAAGCGAACAAAACCGCTAATGTTGTTATCTGAAAATCTAATGTTTTCACAGAGGATAAGGGCAAACACAACAAATGTCCGCCCCTTAACTGGCTGACTCTCCAGACAGTGTTTAAAGGAACCAACAATGAGTTACCATCACGGTTTTTCTAAGTACCTTCTCCTGTTACCTTTCAAGAAGTATTACATGTGCCTTTTTATTTGTTTGTTTTTCTAATAAATTACTTTACTGCTTCTGAGAGTCATTGGTTTAAGTGAACAGGAGAAATTGACAATTTAATCCAGTGGAATAAGAGAGATGAAGCACCAGGAAAAACCGGGCTCACATGACCTGGAAAGTGCTGGTGATCCCTGGTGGGAGCCAGAGCCCGGGCAGTCCTGCAAAGTGACTGCTTTGTCTTCCGAAATCCACTTGGATAAAAATTCATTGATAATAAAAGAAATATTCAAGTTTTTTTTTTTTATTGATGACACACTTTATGTCTTCTGCGGCTTGTTGTATATGTTTTAATATACAAAATGTTGCTTTGACCTTTATATATTCCCAAAAGATCAATGAGGGGGAAAAAAAACCCAAAACCTGTCAAGAGGATGTGAGTTTTAAAACAAATTTACTCAGAGGACTAATATTAGATTCAACTTCCTGTAAAAGGTTTAGTACTACAGTGTTATTAAGTTTTGTCTTTAAATTCAGTTTTGGTGCCTTGCAAAAGCAATAAATCATAGTCTCAAAATGTTATTAAATGGAACTAACCGAAACTAGATAACACTATCTTGATAAAAAAGCTAAAATTCTTTAATGCCCCGATTTCTAATAAAAATACAGATAAAATGATCTTTAATAGATCTCTTGTCAAGCAGGAATATCATCAGGAATAAAAAAGTATTAAAAAAAGAATCTGAGTGGTAATTAAGCCTCAGATTTTCTCCCAATATTAAAATTAAATATGAAATCTTTAGAGAATGAAAATTATTTTCAAAGCAGTTTTAAACTTTAGTTTATAAAAATTCATGGTTTGTTACTTTTTTTACTTAGTGTTTTCAGGCATACAATAAATACTGGAATCTCTTCAAATTTCTTAAAGCATATAATTATTTAACAAAGCACTAAAAACAAAGATCAAGAAGTATTCCTTAAAAATACAATATTTTGGGGGCACCTGGGTGGCTCAGTCGGTTTAGCATCCAACTTCGGCTCAGGTCATGATCTTGTGGTTCGTGGGTTCGAGCCCCGCGTCGGGCTCTGTGCTGACAGCTAGTTCAGAGCCTGGATCCTGTTTCGGATTCTGTGTCTCCCTCTCTCTCTGACCCCCCGCTCATGCCGTCTCTCTCTCTCTCAGGAATAAATAAAACATTAAGAAAAAATTTTTAAAAGTACAATATTTTAAGCCATAAAAGTATATTTACCTTATACTTATGATGTATGTTAAATGTATGGATGTCACTAGGAGATTTAACATTCAGTGTTTGAGTATATTCTATGTAAATAATTGTTCATTTATATAATCGTTCATCTCTATTTTGATGAGTATAGATTGCTATAGTCATTATAATAAAAATTATTCATCTCAGGTAAAATTGTTCAAAGGATATACTTGCAAATGTTTTTATATATGATACCTTTGAAGGATTCTAATTTTCCCCTTCCCTTAATTATTTTTAATATCCAATAACTCATTTTTTAATGCATTCTGTAAACATGAAAACACATAGATAGACATAGAAACTATACAAAGGCACCCAACTCTCAGTTAACGTACATTTTTCTCTTGCATCCGGTGGTAATTTTTTATTCATTTGCTGATAGAAAAATGTGAAAGGGTCAGTATCTTTGCAAGAGATAATGTGGTGTTAACATAGTGTTGACATAATTTTTAATACAGTGGAAAACATCCTCAAGCTAAGTTGCAAATACTCATTTATAAAAATTTGCAGTCTAATTTTGAGGGAATAAATGTAGACAGAGGAGTACAAGGCATCGAGTATCAGTGAGAGTATAGTTTATTCATTTATTCTCTTATTCAACAAAGTTTTTATAACTCTCACCTTGTGCCACACAGTGATGTGGGTACAGGTAATGCCTCTGTGCAAAAAGAAAAAAGGCAAAATTTCCCTTCAATGAATTTATATTCTAGTGGGTAATGACAGAATAAAGAGTGTCTATAATGTTATGCAAAGGAAATAAATGCCTGCATAAATGTCACTTGATACAATAAAAAGCATATGTACAGTCCTAACTCTTTAAGTCTATATACGATTTGACAGACAATTCTTAATTGTAAAGTATGCAATATAATAAAAGCAAGAGTTTAGAATCTTGGGAAGGTATGAGTCAAACGCAATTACCCTGAGTCGTATACCTGTTTTGAGGATCAGGGAGGACCTATGAGGTCCCAGCTCAACAAGAAGGTGCTCAAATCACTAGACTTTCTTACACAAGCATTTATTTCAAAACCTAGATTCTGAGTTGGTGAGTTTTGACTTTTATACATATTGTGCATCACACTGAGAGAGATTGATTTTCATTCACTAGTAAAAACATTTTTGACCCAAACCAAGGCTTATGGGTTATAAATGTTTAGGAACTCAAATCCATGCTCACGTTGTACCCCTCACCTTAATTGAGGAATGAATAAAATATCCCTAAGAGAGTCACTGTCTTTGTGGATCGGAATTAAGTCATCACCGTGAAGATATGGTGGGAGAACTAGCTTTTATTAAATTTTATAGTTAGAATAGTGTATTATTGAACTTATTAAGAATTTTTAAAAGGTAGGCACTGTTCTAGGCACACTCTCATTTTCTGTAAGAAAATAAAGTAAAACAATAAACCGCAGCCTAAGGTCAACAAAGAAAGCTGTCAATATCCTACGAGATGTCCAAAAGACAAATCACCGACCTAAGTTCCTGTCTAAGAAAGCTCAGTTCTACTTACACCAAGAGCACTGTAAGATTTGGAGATGACTCTTGTATTTCCTTTCAGAAATGTCAAGGTTTCAGGCAGACAAAAATATGCACGTGAGAATCAAGAATTCACTAAAAACAAATGGGATCGCTAGGTTCATGGATGCCATTTATCATGTCTCCTTGGCCTATTAGATCTGTCTTCAATGTAATACATCAGTTTCATGTAAAGCAATTTCTTATACTCCTGAAAAAGGCTTTTCCTAGCTATTCTCATCGGTCATAGATGAAAACGGTGCATGGTACGCGGTGAGTGCCGTTTGATACTGAAGCATAAAATGCTTTAAAAATATGATTGGATTTAGTGGTCATAACAATGATGGACTGTGTGTACTGAGCCAAATAAACGGTATGTTGCCTTACACTGCTTGGCCATGATACCTCATCTATACACTGTCTCTTTCTACTTCAACTCTGGAATTTTTCAGCAAAATACAGTAAAACTGCATGATGTTAAACAGTAATTGGGCTCCTGTGAAATACACGCAAGCAATGAGCTAGAGTAACACAACCATTTGGATATATAACTTGAGCATTAAAGAGTTGTCATTGTTTCTATAACAATGATATTCCCTTAAAACTTTACTGGAAGGAGAAAAAAAAACCACAAGTTTTTGAATTCTCCTTCTGAAGTTTGCATATGCTCTCAATGTTATAAAAAAAGTTGAATATAAATGACAATAATAGTTCACATTCCTACTGAGGTTTGTATTTTCCAAAATGCCTGAGCACTGCTATTTCATCTTGTAATTTTAGTATCTCATAGATAGGTTTAAAAAACACAACTAATGATCTCAGAATGCTTCAAACGATTCAATTATAAAGAAAAATATTTTCTTTGATCACTTCCAAACTGTAGGTGTGTACTTAGAGATGCAAGCTTTCTACTACTGTCATCTAATCCTGAAGACTCTCACAGTTAGCCTGACTTCTTAAAGTTATCACGACACGAATAAGGTAAGATTATCGTCATTTTGTGGAGAGAAATTACCTGAGGTTCGAGAAGGATAGATGACCTGTCTAATGTAACTAGCCAGGCTGAGGCTGGAAGGAAGTCTGTGGCATCTCCTTTCCACCATACTATCTGACCAAATCTAGTCACTGAGCACTTACTGTTTCCATGGTACAGTCTGGGTTTCCATGGCACCCAATTCAGTTAATTTGACGAGTTCCTGAAAAGGGATGGAGACTTCGCCAGTCATCACAATCTCTGATGTTGTGTTATTACAATTAAATGCCAACACCCACACAGACAGAGTGATACAGAAAGTGTTGTGATGCTAAACTGGAGAAGCCATTCCATTCAATCAAGAAAATGTCTCTTAACACTTTCTGGAGAAACGGCCCCAAATAATTCTTGTGCATTTTACAGAGAAGGTCTTATGCTTTGATATGACAACAGGACAATTTCCTATTTGCGGTTTGATTCCCCTTCTCAAGTTTTAGTGAAGCAAACAGGATAAGCAATCCTAATGACCAATAAAAGGCAACGGCGCTATATGGTATTACAAAAGCTTTCAACTGGTATTTAGTTATCAAAGTGGAAAGCCTCAGTGACGAACATCTATAAATTTCTACTTTTATTACTGAAAGTAAATTAGATAACTATGATACATTTCAGTAAGTGCGGATCTATATGTAGTAGATCTAAAATTTCTAGTGTCAGAGTACCTGGGTGGCTCAGTTGGTTAAGCATCTGACCTCAGCTCAGGTCTTGATCTCATAGTCCATGAGTTTGAGCCCCACGTTGGACTCTGTGCTGGCAGCTCAGGGCCTGGAGCCTAGTTCAGATTCTGAGTTTACCTCTCTGCCCCTCCCCTTCTCATGCTCTGTCTCTCTCTGTCTCTCAAAAATGAATAAATGTTAAAAAAAAATAACATAAAATCAATAAAGTGAAATGAAAAAACAATAAAAATATGCATTATATCAGAAGAAAAGCTAATGTAAATGGGATATTTTGTATATTAAATCTAGTATCGGTGCTTGCATTTTGCAACTATAAACTTAATTAGAAGACAAATTCAAAGCTACATTTTTCTGGTGACTAAGTCGATCATAAGATGCTGGGTTTATTATTGTTTAGGAAAAGATAGTTCTATGAAGATATTGTGATTGCATTGGGAGATGGAAAGGTCAGATTAAAATAGACGAGAAAATTCTATTCTCACTTTTGTATTCCTAAACCACATTAGGAATCTATCTGATCAATAGATTCAGGTGAATAGCTTATAGAGAGTTCAATTAGCAAATGCAACCAGTGATTTAGCGTCATTTTAGCAATTGAAAGAATGGAGAAAATTGTATCTTGAAACCTGAAACATATCATGTGCCATCTAACAGATTAATAAAGGTAATGCTGAGTTCAGGATGTTGCTGTTGGTAATATTAATAAAAACATTCATAAATTGTTTATTATACAAAGCACTTTCACAAAAAGCATTTGATTTCAACCTCACCACAAACAAACCCTGCTGTCCTAGTAAGAAATTTTTCCCTCCATCCCCTTCATTCACCAAAGGGACATCATTCTCTGCATATCAAAAAGTGAAATGATAGTTTCCTAAAATTAATCTGTTCATCTTTTTACCTGCTGATAGAAGTTTTGTTTTGTTTTGGTTTGGTTTGGTTTAACCAACATTTCTGTCAGAGAAGCAAATTATGTCTGGGCAATTCTAACTACTTCCTGATAGAATCTATAAACAAAAAGATGGTAGTAGCATGAAACGTTATACTGACATCTGAAAACTAAGTCTGTCTCCAAATGTTAACAACCAAGTAGAAATGTATGGTTTAAATCCCTCCCTATACAGTGACTGAATGAATATAAACGTTACTGAGAGACGCATTTAGTGTAGGTGCTTGATATAGCCTGGGACACACTAGATACAGAAGGGTCAAGCACTAACACTGAGAACAACACCAACACTTGGTCAAAATGCTTCCGAATGAGTTACCACAGATGTGTGTTTCATCTTTTGCACCTTGAAGATCCCAGCTTTGGCTGTTAATATCATGGAGATAGAATAGAAATCTCATCATCATTACAGTAAAGTTAACTTCCTAGGGTAGTATTCTCAAACCTTGCAGAGCCCTGGACCTAAAGGAGCATCCCAAGAAAGATACAGAAAGACTATTTGCATTTTTAGATAATAAACATGGCAAACATTTCAGCATTTTACAAAGTAAGCAAACTTCTGTGCTGTACTGTGAGCTTAGCTATATAGCTCAGCAGTTTTATTAAAATCATTTTTAAAGTAATCATAGTTAGTATTTACTAATTCACTCTTAATGTCAGCCATGCTACACAGTACTTTATATTGATTATTTCCTTTTTATACACACATAAAACCTAACCTAAATGATGCATGATTTTATATGCCTATTGTACAAATAACTTAAATCATTTATGATACTTGTCAAGAGTTACACAGCTAGACAGTAGAGTATCTAACATCTGAGTCCATAACTTTGCATATCACTAAAAACAGGCTATATAATCTACTTAATTACCATGGGTATCTCAAACTATTCCTTTTTCCTCCTGTGTTTATCTCAAAAATTTTAGAATCACTTTGGTTTTTTTTGGACCACTTTAAATTCCACTTTAGTAGTAATGCTATATAACTTAAAATTTGTGTTCTTTTTATTATCTTTTTTTAAACTAGGCTCCACATCCAACATGGGGCTGGAACTCAGGACCCTGAGATTTACGGTCACATCCTCTACTGACTGAGCCAGCCAGCCGCCCCCTAGAAAATTGTGCTTTCAATATTATTGTCCAAACTTTACAATTATAAATGCACAGGTTGGAGAGACATCAATTAGTCTAAATTCACGTTCAATCAGTAAACTTATTTCTACCATATTCCTGCCAGATAACTGCCTGGCTTTTCTTGAACAGGGACAATAAATTATCTTCGGTGCAGCCCTTTCTACTTTCAAAACTTGTTGCAATTCTTGTGGTCATGTTAAATTGAAATATTTGCCCCTGAACATCTCATACAGATGCCCTTATTCTATACTTGGAAGATCATTAGGAAATTTTTATTTCTTTCACCACAAGAGTTAAGTAACTGAAAACGTCTTTTTCCAACTGTAACACATTTAGTCTCTTTAGCTTCATTCATCGTATGCTGTTTTATAACCCCTTACCACTGCGATCACTTTCTTCTGTGCCTTTTGCAGAGTGAGTCAGCATGGTGCGGAGAAGTGAACAGGGTGTTTGGACCAAGATAGTTCCTTGGTCTTAAAATATGACTTCCCATCAAAAAAGGACATGTACTTTATCCCACACGCTGCCAGTCAGCATGGATTGTGAAATGAATAGTTCTGCAGTCAGAAAATCTGATTCAAAATTTTCTCCACTACTTATGAGATGTGTGACCTTACATCAACAACAGCTTCGCTGAGTTGTATGATTTTTCTCCCTGCATTGATTTGAAATAATCTTATACATGAAATAGTTCACATTGTTGACATTATTCGCTTTTAAAAATTATTCGTAAGTCATGTTTAAACATAATCTCTTATATAATATTTCTCTTTTGACCAGAGGTTTGAGTGAGATGCCATATGAGATTGCAGTTGGCAGAATGATCTTGTAATCTCAACTTGTTTTTATCCCTATTAGTATTTTAGAGCTGGAGGGACTCTCTTGTGAGCATTCTGGAGAAAAAAAATCTCACTGTGGTTATTCAAGTATAAGCCACTGTTAATGTGCTGCAGTCAATGACTTCCATGAACAGACGTGTAGTCAAACACATTTGAGTTTATGGACTTGGCATAATCCAGGTGACTGCACTCTTGAGCAGCTGTGGAGTGACTCAGTCAGAGGGTATTAGAAAAACTTTTTTTAAAAATGGGAAACTTTACATGATTTGGTGATGTAGGAAACGTTCAGGGATGTGGGGTTTTGTGCTTGGGAATTGGAGTTATTTTTTATGATTGGATGACTTATTAATTTTGTCTTCATGGTAGGAGGAAATAAAAGGGGATGACAATTGTGATTGTAAGAAGAACCCACTGTCACTCGTATTAGGGAAGGGAAATTCTTGTTATCTTGCATTCAAACATGGGTATGGGAATAACCTTGTCTTTGTTTTGCTTCATCATGTCTACACAGCAGTCTTGTTTGGGCTGAGGCTCTGTGAAATTGTTGGTGTTCAACAGAAGAACGCCAAGGTCTGGCTCTGAGTGTGAGGCTAGAGCCTGGATGCAAGGCCTTTTCCAATGCTGTGTCACCCTTTTGGGTCAAGAACACACAAAGTTAGGGTGGAGTGCCTTGATCCACTGTACCATCCATTATGAAAGACTTTGCCAACCAGGATATTGTCCAGAGCATGTTTCTTATAGTTGAGTGAGAGCAAGTTCTTTCTTTTCCTTTTCCTTTTTACTTCTCATAAAGCAAGTCGTCGAATCATCTGACATGACAATATCTATGCAAGACCATTTATGATTTTATAAATCCGCCAACGTCAGCACAGTGATTGCCAGAACCAAAATGGCTATTCTTGATGGTTCAAACAGACCCCAATACTAGGAACTTAGATTACCCAATTCATACAATGAAAATGTCCCATTTCCCAGTTGAGTCTTTTTGTTGGTTGGTTGGTTTTGTTTTGATTAGCCTGTTCATGAACTTTTCCACTTAACTTACAGTATTTATATAGTTAAAACAAAACAACAGCAACAAAAAAGTGCAACTATCTCTCAAGTTCCCTTTTGAGTCATTAAGAGGAATTTTTATGCATGTGTAAAACCAGGATATGGGAGAAGTTATGTTTTCATGTAAAATAGAGACTTAAAGGGCTACATAATCCACCAGAAATGGAAGCATAATTTATCTCAACTAAAGTAAGTCTCTTAAGGTGAGAAAAATGTTTGAATGCAAATAAACAGTCCCTGCATAGAAGGCTGGAGTGCCTTTGAATAGAACAAGCTGTTTACTGTAGCAAGAAAAGCCCTAATACAGTTCTGATTCCTGATGGGCTAAATTTTGCTGGCAAAATTAATGACATCTGAAGCCATAGTTTTTGAAATATTCCTAAGAATTCTCAGCTTTATATCTCTTGATGGAATGGACATCTAAGAGTCAGGAGAAAATTATATTTTTCTTTTGAGGTGGCAAATATGAATCTATGAATCAACTCTTGGGAGTTTTGCTCTACCTGATAGAGTCCTTTTCAACGGTGTCCATTAAAGGAGGATTTTTTTCTGATGTCATTTCTGAAAGTCCAATGTCCCTGTGTCAGGTACGTCCTTAAAAAATGTAACTGAAATGCATTAGTGATATTGTAGTACTTATCTCATGGTATTTAGTCATTTTAGCCCAAATAAGATAGAACCTGGGACTCAGGGAGTAAAATTTCCAAATGGATGGAGCATCGTCTTATTAACTTATGAAAAGATAGCTTGTGGATCCTTAATGGGTTTGATCTTAACATCATTGAATGCAATGGCAGTGGTTTAGCCCCAGGAAGCTCAAGGGTTTCTAAAAGTTTTGCACTTAATTGTGGTTTCATTATTAGCTACCTTTGCTTTTTGTATTATTTGTGGATGATAAGGTTGGTAGAATTCCTAAAGAAAGAATACAGCTTTAGAGAGCTATCTGAAAATAATACTAGTAAGATTTGGGTCCCTGTTATTGTGATTTCCTATTTTGGTAATTCAAAACTAAGCAAATATTTCCCCAACATTATTGCTATAGCTCTCCATAAAGGCAAATACTTAACCCATCCTGAAAGTAAGCAACATTAACTGCAATACACTCTTGGATTATTTAGTGGGGTCCAGTAGGGCCTTAAGGTTTATATTTTATCCATATCCTTCTTTTATAGAAGAAATAGTATGAAACTATAGGAGGAAAATTCCATTTGTAAGAGAAAGAGAAAGACGTATGGACTACGTCCATCTGTTCTTAATCTCAGTGTATATTTATTCACAAACCATCACCAAAATAAGATACATTTCTATGAAAGATGGCCAGATGCCTACTCCAACTCTAGAATTCTCTGATTTTAGAAAAAAATATTGATTCTGCCAGGAATGGACAAGAGAAATAGGGTCTTTGATATTATATTTGATAGGACAGTTTCCAATGTTTCTATGCAGTTGCTGTACTCCAGATATATTTCCACTGAAAATCAGAATAATACACTGGATATTTACAAAATCCTGTAGTTTATTCTATTTCATATACTGCTACTTCATTCTGTTTGCCCCCTGAGGTTTATGTGAACACAATAAGCCTATCATCCAGCGTTTTAGTGAATCAAGGAGGAAAAGAAACCCTTGGGGTAAGTGAAATATTCATTTATATACACAAAATTTAAATTTACTAATATTCTACTGTAATGGATGACCTAAAAGCAATTATTATTTTTTTAATTCAAATACAAATACGTACTCTGTTTTCATTAGGAAACAATGACATGTCATTTCAAATTAGATCTGTTGAATTAGAGAATGAGAACATCTTAAAGCTGGTGCATCACTCAAACACCAATGCTCTGATTCACAGTGGACCTTATTAATTGGGTACTAAAAATAAAATTGGTTTTTTTGTGTTTTTTTTTTTTTTTTGCCAAAGACAGTAAATCAGATTAAAAGGTTTCTTTTCTCCCTAATATGAGCTTGAAGAATATCCTAGTTAGGTTTAGTAAATAATTGTATGGACTGAATTTGTCCCCCTGGAATCTATATGTTGAAGTTCAACCCCACCAATGAGACTATATTTGAAGACAGGGCCTTGAAGGAGGTGATTAAGAATAAATAAGGTCATCAAGGTAGGGCCTGATCCAATAGCACTCAGGTCCTTATGGCAAGAGGAAGAGACACCGCGGAGGGGCAGGCACCGAGGAAAGTCCACATGAGGACGTAGTGATTAGGTGGCCATCTGCAAGTCAAGGGCAGAAGCCTCAGGAGAAACAACTGTGCTGACTCTGGATCTTTCCAACCCTGGATCTTACGCTTGCAGCCACCACAACTGTGAGAAATGAATTTTGCGGTCCAAGCCACCATTGCTATGTTTTGTTGTGGAAGTCCTTGCAATAATATTACAATTCATATTAAATTATACAGAAACAATTTATCTGCATTATATGTAATAGAATGATTGATTTTCTTGCAATTTTAAGGGTTTTTTTTTCTCATTTTCATCTTCTCGTTTGTCCATAAGCTCATGAAGTTTAAAATGGTGTAATTTGTCCATTACCAGACTGCTGTGGAATCAATATGCATCATCCTCTGACACTAGTCATAGGAATACTTATGTCAAAATATTAATTCTGTACATATGAAGCCCTTTGGGAGGTGGAAAAAATATTGAATGCTAAATGAACAAAATCACCAAGAAAAATTATTGAGACTATGTTTCTACTGTCTTTGCTCCAAGAAGGACCTTTAAATTATTGATTTTTAAAAAGCAAGTGCCTGCAGTATTCCCATAACTAGTCTTTGCTTGGACGCCTAGGTGGTTCAGTCAGTTAAGCATCTGACTTTGGCTCAAGTAATGATCTCACGGGTTGGTGAGTTTGAGTCTTAAGTCCTGAATGGGGTGAGCTGAGTCCCACATCAGCTGAACACAAGCCCTGCTTTGGGTGAGCCCACCCCCCTCTACCTCTCGCTCACTTGTGCCCTCTCTCACTTTCAAAAAACAAACAAAACACAAAAACAAAAACAAAAAACTACAGTCTTTGCTATTGCCAAATTGTTCAGCATTTGCTCTAGGCCAACTTTGCCAGATAGAATCTAAGAAAAATCGTAACTATACGGCTTAGCAGAGTTAGTATAATTAGTAGGAGAGATTACTCTCATTAGAAATATGTGCACATGCGTATAGGAGGATTAGGAGGAACTTAACAGAGGACCAAGGGGGAGAAGGAGAGCGGAAATGGTGGGGGAAAGGGAGAGAGGCAAACCATGAGAGACTCTTGAATGCTGACAAAAACTGAGGATTATGTGGAAACTAATTTGACAATAAACTATTTGTAAAATAAATAAATAAATAAATAAATAAACACTAAGATTCTTTAAAAAAAAAAAAAAGAAATATGTGCACATGATACAGTACAGTTGCCTATATATGTGCACAACATAGAGGCTTTGGGGCATATTTAACATGTTGCTCCATGTTCTAATTTTTGTTTTGTTTTACAGTGGCAGGATATGTGCTCAAATTAATACCGTACGACAACAACTTTTATTGCCTAGACAGGCTTTGGCCCAAAATAATTGAAGGTAGGCTTACAGCATGCTTTTCAATTATGTTATGAATTTTTTTTTCTTCAAAGCCTAATGTTTCCACAAACATACAATGGTAAGGTATGCAAAATAGGACACACACACACACACACACACACACACACATTATTATCTTGTGGGTATCAGGTTATACAAAGATTATGCCAAAAAATCAGACACTTTCACTTCTAAAGAGAGTGTGGTTTGGGGCACCTGAGTGTCTCAGTCAGTTAAACCTCTGACTTCACCTCACGTCTTGATCTCCTGGTTCGTGGGATTGAGCCCCGTGTCCGGCTCTGTTCTGACAGCTCAGAGCCTCGAGCCTGCTTTGGATTCTGGGTCTTCTTCTCTCTCCCCCTTCCCTGCTTAGACTCTCTCTCTCTCAAAAATAAATAATAAACATTAGAAAAAATAGGGTGTGGTTAGAAATATGAATAAAATAAAAATTAGTTTAATTCCATATAAAAGAATGAGAATAAAGAATGCTGTAGATGAATATTAGAGTAGATGACTATGTTATATATAGTAAGACTTTTTTTTAATAACTTTTATTACAGAAAAGAGCTGTTAGTATGGCAGCGAATGGGGAAAAAAAACACCATTCATTTGTATGGATTTATGGAAAACAGTAACACGTAACTTATTCATATTCACACAAAGCTGGATAACCTGAAGGCCATAAGGAGCTGTTAGGGAGAACAAGGTGTCTACACTTTTTTAAAAACGCTAATTCTTTCCTTTAAATAAGGATTCAATAACTAAATCTTTTCCAGGAGAAAGTATTTATTTCTGAAGTTAATCTTGATATAAAGATAAAGATTCCACACTTTACTTTTTAGGCTTCAGAGGAAGAAATTATCTTCACATCCTATTTCCAGACCACAACAGGACGTAGTGAAGAATTCTGCAGTGACGGTAATCTCCGGGAGCCTAAAGCAAGTGCAAGGAGACACTGCCTCTCAAAAGGCACTAACGGTCTCTGGTATGATTAAATGTAGTTACTCCTGCTTCTTGGAAAAGAGAAGTATTTCATTCTCTTAATTTGAACAACAAGAAAGAACATTCCATGACATATTTGTCACGTTCTGAAGTGAAAATAGATCCACATCATTTCTCTACACATTTGCCAGGACTCAGCCTTGACAGGCTTGACTGTGCTGCCGCTGGCTGTGTTGGATCACAAACAGAAACACCGTCGCCTTTGCTCAGTAGGGCCCTTCAGTGCTTGGCAATTAACGGACTGAATCGGCAGAGCTAATAGACCGAATTATTGTTCATTGTTTTCTGCTGCTTTATTAATCACTGCTCATCAAAGCTGACTAAGATCCAGCTGTCTGGTTTGTCAGTATGGATTTCGTTTGTTTGAAAGGACCCGTCCAAGCTAAATGTTCTTAGTGATGGGAGAGGAAGTCGAACTTCCTCTGGGCCTTCTGGAAGCTTCCCTGTGCCAAATTAGGAGGCTGGAGCTCTGCCCCCAGGGTATAAATATAATGGCAAAGAACAGATTCATAAAAAAAATGAAACTACAAAGACAGAACATTTTTGCTGGGGGCGCTGTCCAAATATACCTACTGTAATGACCGCGCATTGTGCCCTCCATGGTTCTGGTACCCCATAGCTATGCATCGTAAGTTTGCTTTAAAGCAAACATATGCAGAATTCTCTGGGTTTTGACTGCAGAGAGCAGTTCCTCAACCTGACCATACACAGTGGCATTCATCATATGTACTTTCTGCTCCTTGGCTTGGATGCATACGAAATGCTCAGCCATTCATTTAAATGTGTGTCCTGAGTCCTTAGTTTGAAATTATTCCTGCCCTCAAGTAGGTCACAATCTGGTGGGGTGAAAAACTGTGCAGACATATTTATTATGATGCTCATAAAGATTATAGAATAGGGGAAGATTAGGGAGGAAATGAGGAAACAAGACAGGTGGAAAGCTCAAAGTTCTCTGTGTGTCTCAGGCTCTTCTAAGTCATGGATCAAAAGTAACTACCTTGTACTAGACGTTGTACAGAGAACAGGTAAGGACAGGGGAAATGCATGCAACTCTCCCTAGTTTTTTAGACTAAAAATTACAGGACTGAGTAAGATAGTTCATTCATTCAATGGATCAAAAATATTTAATTGAGTGTTACTTTGTGCTAGAAACTGCAGCTTTCCCATGTGCTCTGTCTTCTAATTAAGGATTAGAAAGGAAGAATAGGGAACTCCTACTGGTTCACTGGGTTGAACATCCAACTTCAGCTCAGGTCATGATCTCACAGTTAATGAGTTCATGCCCTGGGTTGGGCTCTGTGCCTGGAACCTACTTTAGATTCTGTGTCTCCTTCTCTCTTTCTTCCCCTCCCCAGCTCGCACTCCATCCTTCTCTCTTTCTCTCTGTCACTCTCTCGAAAATAAATATACATTTTTAAAAATTTAGAAAGAAAAAGAAAGGGAGAATGGTTGATGCTCTACCATCCATCAGGCTCTCCGGAAGGGCGGGTGCTGTTGCCTGCAGGTTGTCACCTTGACAATCTCTTTCTCCACACCCTTTCTTTTGTTCAGACATATACTCTGCCTTCATCACAGACTTAGCATTGTATTTTATAGTCTTATCGTACCTTCTTCCTGTGCCTCCTATTTACTGAAAATCATAAGATATTAGAGTTCTTAATTAAAGAGCCTTGGAGACAATTCTCTTCATTTTTTAAGTCTATTATTTAAGTCTGAATTTTTTGATATACAAAACAACTGCATATATTTAATGTATATGACTTAAATTTGGACATGTGCCTACACTAGTGGTATCAAAATCACAATTAAGGGTAATAAACATATCCATCATCTCTAGAAGCTTCCTTGGGTCATGTGTGTGTGTGTGTGTGTGTGTGTGTGTGTGTGTGTGTGGTGTGGTGTGTGTGTGTTAAGAATACTTAACATGAGATCTATCCTCTTAAAAAATTGTTTCCCTATTTTTAAATTTATTTATTTAAATTCAAGTTAGTTAACATACAATGTAGTATTGGTTTCAGGGATAGAACACACTTAAATTTTTAAGTGTACAATATAGTATTGTGGATTATAGGCATGATGCTGTCAGATTATTTAGCCTTAATAAAGAAGAGAATCTGCTGATCTGTGACAGCTTGGATGAATTTACAAGACATGCTAAGTGACATAAGCCAGTCACAGAACAAACAGTGCATAATACCACTTATATGAGGATCTAAAATAGTCAAACTCATAGAAGCAGAAACTTGAGAGGTATTGTTAGCGGGCGAGGGGAAGGTAATGGGTTGTTTCTCAATGAGAATAAAGTTACAGTTCTACAAGATTCCTTTCATCTACTACTGGAATAATTTTATTCAGCTGTCTTATATACAATGAAATGAGATTTGATGATACTCAGTGGAATTTCCTAGTGAAATACCTAAATAAAAAATGAATTAGAAGGCAACTTCTTACATTTGAAAAAGCATATTTACTTGAACCTTAAATGTCATATTGAAATAGAAAGACCTCTAATACCAGTTTAATTCAAAGCACAAGCAAAATAAGGATGACAGTGATTAAAATATAAATACATTTAACACTTAGAATATTTAGGAAAAACAAAAGCAAAATTTCAGACTAGAAAAATCTTTTTTGCTGATGTGCTAGAACAGAGAGCGTAATTGAAAAAAAAAATTAGATTTTTAAAAAACCCAGCAAGATTTGATAAAATAACATGGTGAGGAAACTGAATACAAAATGAATATTTAAAAAATCAATTTTCTCAATAATAGTGATAGCAATGACAACAACTAACATTTAATTCACAATAGGAAATAAAAATAAACGATATATCTGGGATTTTATCTCATACTATACATGCTGAAATTCTAATGTATTACAGACATATAATTCTACATCATAAAAACAACAAAGTCTTAGATGTAAATTTAAGAAACTGAAACTAAAGGGGCTCCTGGGTGGCTTAGTCGGTTAAGCGTCCGACTTTCGCTTAGGTCATGATCTCGCGGTTCGTGGGTTCGAGCCCCGCGTCGGGCTCTGTGCTGACTGCCAGCTCAGAGCCTGGAGCCTGTTTCAGTCTGTGACTCCTCTCTCTCTGACCCTCCCCTGCTCATGCTGTCTCTCTCTCTCTCTCTCTCCTAGAAATAAATAAAAAAAAATTTAAAAAAAGAAAAGAAAAGAAACTGAAACTAAAATCAGAGGTTGAGAAGACCTCCTAAACTGAGTTTACATTAAATTGTTTCATGTAACAAAAATGACTTTACAAAGTGCATGGCCAAATAGCTGATTTGGGAGAAATTAATGGATGGTTAATATTTTTAACATACAAAAAGTGTATAAATAATGTTAATAAATTTTTTCAAAATAGCAAGCTATAAGTAAATATATGAGAAATGATCATAATAATTAATATTGAACAAATTCAAATTAAATAGCCTTATTTGCCATCACTTTTTCCCCATCAGGTTAACAAAATTACATGGAAAAGTATGTCAATGCTACAGGGAAATTTTAGTTATTCGTTGTTGATGAAAATGTGAAATTAAGATATAAATGGTTTTAATATTAAATATATACTCGCCATTTGATTCACTAATTTCCCTTTTCATTTTAAAATAAAAATGCCAATATGTTAGAACATATATAAGAAGATGTTTATTGAGTATTTGGGAGGGGCAGAAATTGGAAACAAATTTAATATCTATGAACTGCAGAGAGGATAGATTTATATGAAGCTATTCAAAAATGAATGTTATCTCCAAAATGGTTTTGTCAGGATTTCCTTGATGTATGCTGGAGTATTACATTGTAATAATGTGATTTCTATTTTTCTAAAACAATGAAAACAATCATATATATATATACATATATATATGTTGTCACATTTTTATTTTATCCTGGAAAAAATACAAAAGAATTTGTAAAAAAATTCTCACCGGTGAGGAGTTTATGAAAGAGGAGAGGGAAGAAAAAGGCAAAAACAAGAAACAATTTTAAATAAAAAGAACGGTTTATCTCCTTCTTCCTCTCCTGTTGTGCAATGCTATGCCAGACAACTTGGAACATGTAGAAAAGTGACAAGAGAAGGAAAGATATGCAACATCACCATGATCTGTCGCCGGTGTCTAGTATGCTTTTTATGTGGGGAAAAATGGCCTTACCCCTATTTCGTTAAATTCTCCTAGCTGAGACACATCTGAAGTTAAATTATAGGAATCACTAATGACTGTTAAATATAAATTTAAAGCAAATATTGACTTTCTGTTTTTTTTTCTAGTGATGTCCTTACATGGTTTTGGTATCAGTGTTATGCTGGCCTCACAAAGCTAACTGGACTTTGTACCGGTTTTTTGTTTTTGTTTTTGTTTTGTTTAGCTTTTATTTTGTTTTCGTTTTTTTAATTCTCTGGAAGTGTTTCTAAGACACATCCTATTTCTTCTTCCAGGATTTGGAAAAAATCATTGAGAAATCTTTTGAGATTTGGACTTTCACGTGAAAGTTTATTAAACATAGATTCAGTTTCTACAAAATATATCATAATTGGTTCAGTTGAATCAAGTCTTGAATTAAATTGGGTATTATATTTTTTAACGAATTTTTCAACAGGAACTTTAAAAATTTTTAGTACCCATTTGTCAGATTGTTCTTTTTACCTATTAGTCTCTAGAACTACTGCTAATGGCTACGTTTTTATTCATGATGCCTGTAATTTCTACTTTCCTCTATTTATTTTCAGTATTAATATTATATTATTAACTTGATTCATCTGTGAAATTGTCTAATTTGGCTTTGCTATTCTTCTGTCAGATATTGCTTTCTATTTCATTAATTTATGCATTGGATTTAAGTTGATTTTCCTTTTCTGTCTTCTCAAGATTATTGCTCTTTGATTTGAAGACTTTCTTCCCCTTCAACCATATATTCAAGGTGATATATTTCCTCTTTAGCATGGCAAATACTGTACCCACACATTTTAATGCATAATCTGATAACACAACATGTAAAAATTTGATTCATTGAAATTTGTTGACAGTGACAAATTTTTGGTCTTCATAAATCATGTATTTATCAGATATATGTGAATATATCCCAGTGGTGATTATGGTTTGGCCATTGGACCTTTTGTTCTGTCAAATTCTGGTTTAATATATGTTAGGGCTATGTCATTAGCCACATGCACATGTACAATAGACTTTTGAGCTAATTTTGGGGGGGCAGGTGGAGGTACTTTATTTGGGATTCATCGTTGCTATAAATGTGCAGTCTTTGAAGAATCCAGGATTCAGAACAAGTACATTACACAGATTTCTCTCTTCTTTACTGGGACCTGGAGTCATCTATCATCATGCAGACCCAGGAGATTCCTAAATACTGTATGTAACTTTTGTAGCCTATCTCCAAGTTTTAGATAACCCAGATTTTTCAAAAAGAAAAGTAGAAACAAATATTCTGCACCCATATCTGGTCCTTCCTTCAACTCTGAATCTTGATCCGTTATCTATTCACTGCTTGTCAAGCCCAATGTTGGTTCCTAATTTCTTTTCTTGTAATATTTGGTTGACTTGTCTAGTTTTTTTCCATTAGGAGGGTTGAGGGTTCATTTCAATCACAGTAAGGTGCTCTCATAGCAGATTTCTGTCAGAAGTTGATTTTAAGATTGCTTCACAGATTAAAGTGGGAAGTTATCTTTTCTAAAGTCTGGAAAAATAATTTAATACAAAACTATTCTTTTTAGGCTCCAAAGTTTCATTGTGTTTTGGGATTTAAAAAAAAGCTTTTCTGTTTAGAAACTCAGATTTTCTTTTGTATTATTTTAAAGGAATCTTGGCGTTGGCTATGTAAGAGTCTCTTCAACTTATTTACTGCTTTATTAAAATATTCAGCCAGGGAAGAGTGAAATTTACTGCATTATACAAGTCTGCCTCAAATTTTTATCATAAAGTCTGAGTTTTTGAAAGAGTTTATAAGAATTACTATAGCAGAGACATTCAATTAACAAGAGCTGAGATCATTTTTAAAATGAGCTCATCTTATCCTGATACATAGCTTTGGAATACTTTATTTGAGCATGTTCTTCCATGCTAATGCCTTTATTAGGGCTGGACAGAAACTGTATTTTCCTCCAAAACCTGTTGACTCATTTTCTTCTCAGCAATTGAAAACAGCATATGTTGAACCAGTGAGGCATGGACACCTCTGAGCTTTTAATTGCTGGCATTAAAAAAAAAGAAGAATGTTAATGTCAAAAATAAAGAAACATTAACAATGCAAATATATTGAAATAATATTACTCTCTACTTCATGGATTAAAGTTGTCATTTTATGTTGTTTATGAACTCAGACTTGAATAGTTAAGTGTGATTTTTGTCTACATTTTTGCAAGAAAACATGCCCAACTTTGTTAGAAGTATTTGCTTTTCGATTTACACATTCACTTATTCTACATATAGTTTGAGTACCAAGCTTGTGTCAGTATGCCATTGCCAGATCCAGAAACAATGCAACATTTGGTTAAAAATACTATGCATTTGTAGATTCAAAGTGTAATTAGTTTATTTTACTTAAAATTACTTTTAAACAGAGGGTTACTGGAGGGGTCGTGGGAAGGGGATGGGCTAAATGAATAAGGAGCATTAAAGAATCTATCTTGAAATCATGCTAACTAACTGCGATGTAAATTTAAAAAATTAATAAAATAAAAATAAAATAAAATTACTTTTTAAAGTACATTAGTCATTTATATTTACATCATTTATCACATATTTATCACATACACATTATGTGTTTATGGTAAATGCTTATTGGAATTCAAATTTCTACAGGCAAACACTTGAGAACGAATTTCATCTACATTTGCAGATATATAACTGGTGCTCTGCCTTGCAGATTTCTGAAAGTGGGTAATTTCCTTAGGAAGAATCAATGGTCTAAATGAACTTTAGACAAAGGTAATTAGTGAAGTTATATTTTAAAATGTTATTTAAATAAAGTGATTAAGAGCACCTGGGTGGTTTAGTCGGTTAAGAATCTAACTCTTGATTTTGGCTCAGGTCATGATCTCAGGGTCAGGAGGTCAAGCTCTGTGTTGGGCTCCATGCTAAGCATGGAGGCTGCTTAAGATTCTCTCTCTCTTTCTCTCTCTCTCTCTCCCTCCCCTCCTCCCTCCTTCTCTCCCTCTTAATCCATCTCTCCAGTTCGCACATGCATGTTCTCTCTCAAAATTAAGTAACTAACTAACTAACTAACTAACTAAATATACACTGACTGTTTTCTCCTTGTTCCAGTATCCATATATGTAATCTTTTATCGATTATTTATAAAATAATTTATTCACAGTGTCTAAAATTACATACTCAAAAATCACAATTTAAATAAAATAAAGTATGATTTTTTTTCTAAATTAATTATGGAAATAATTGCCTATCTATTTTTTTTTTTTTTTTGCCAACCACATAATAGGATTATTTGTTTAAATTTAAGGATTGCTTTAGGGCTACCTGGGTGGCTCACTTGGTTAAACATCTGATTCTTGATTTCGGCTCAGCTCATGATTTCTGGCTCTGTGCTGACAGTGTAGAGCCTGCTTGGGATTCTCTCTTCCTTTCTCTCTGTCTCTGTCTTTCACTCAAAAATCAATAAATAAACATTTAAAAATAAATAAATAAATAAATTTAAGAATTGATTTAGATAAATTCAGTAGCAATATAGCCATGAATATAGTTAAGTAGAACATGTACATTATCCTATATATTAAAATGTTTCTAGATTTTTATAGTTATAATTACTATTTTATACTATCTGTATATCACATGAACTGTGCTAGTTCTTTTTTATATTTAAGGGACTGAACAACATTAGAAGATTCTCATTCAGAAATCTTTTTTTTTTTTTTTGCTTTTGACTTTGGAAGAATATATTCCTGTTTACTAAAAATAACATGAATTTATTTCTTTATATTGAAAAAATCTTTTTGGCAAGGCTTAATGTTTCATGATTAATTTTTTTATTTGCCCTATCCTCTTAAACATCATCAATATTTAATAAGATTGCATTTGATCTGCTTAGGTAATCCATAAATCTAGCAGCAATTTAAAAGTTCATACCTGTGTAATACACTTAACCATTTTTTTACTTAAGATGTGAGTCATTAATAGGATTACTTTACTATGATGAATTATGTAGTATTTTGGTGATTCAGTCATGTTTAAGCTTAATGACAAGGTCAATTTAAGTATTTTTTAAACATTCATTTATTTTTGAAAGACAGAGACACAGAGTGTGAGCAGGGGAGGGGCAGAGAGAGAGGGAGACACAGAATCTGGAGTAGGTTCCAGGCTCTGAGCTGTTAGTACAGAGCCTGACCTGGAGCTCGAACTCACAGACCGCGAGATCATGACCTGAGCCGAGGTCGGCCAGTTAACTGACTGAGCCACCCAGGAGCTCCAGACAAGGTCAATTTAAGATGATGTTGTCCCACATTTTTCTTCCTATTCATAGTTTCTTAAGGGGGGAAAAAAAAGATAGACCTTATAAAACTATTGCAATATAAGTCCAACCACTGAATCAAATTTTAAAAGGTACAGGTTACTTTGCTGAATTTTATGTACACAGCTTGGAGTTGTTTGGGGGAAAATAGGAATTTATTTATTTTTAGGTGCGTGTTATATATAGACTTTACTTCCCCAGTATTTGTTTTTGGGAATCTATATATTAACACCTTTTATTGTAATTAACCATGCATTCTTAAAATTCCTATTTCTCTAAGATTTACACTCAAAAGCCAGCCTGCAGAACGTCTGTGATTTTAGTCTGATACTCCATGGTTTTCCAGCCTCATCATACATGTTGTCCCAGCCTCAACTTTTGCTTTTGACATTCCAAATCACTTTTGATATTTTAAGCATACTGTATTTTTTTATAATGTTGTCTTTGCTCATGCTCATGTTTCCTTCTCAATAGTTAAAATTTTCCTTTATCATCTTCATTATATTTCAAATACCACTTCTATTCTGATCCTTCCAGATTAACCAATCTCTCCCCTTGTTTTTCTTAAAAAAATTAATCAAGCTTCTATTGTTAAGGCATGCTCTGTGACCATACAGATATTAAAACACCCATCGCACTGCTTATATTCTTTAACGTATGTGTCTGTCTAACTGGCACTAAACAACTTCCCTGAAAAAATGAGACAATGTTATATGTAATAATATAGTTAGGGTATAAAACATAATAAAGATAGAGAAAATGACTTGCCGATATGCATGTACACATTTAGATGTATAAACCCAGAGTTTTTCAATATAGTATCCTCTCAGTAATGCTAAATCAAACATTCTCAGGAAGCCAGTAAACATAACAACTTTTATAAACCAAAGTTGTATCTACTTCACTGCAATATTTTCAGGTTAATATGCAAGGTTTATACCATGACTGTAGCACTTGAGAAATGTTAACTTCCTTAGTATAGGATGGCAACTTTTTCACAGCCAGAAATATTCAAAAGAGCGAAGACTTATACAGGAGAGTACATCTTGTCTGTAAGTATTCCTGCATAAGTTTACAAATTTCCTTTTTAGTTTTTTCCAGTTTTATTGAACTATAGTTGACATATAATGTATGCAAATTTAAGGTGCACCACAGATTTGATATACATATAGGCTGTGAAATGATCTAGTGCACAGCCTGGTGACTATAGTAAACAAATGCAGTATCATAAACTTGAGAATTGCTAAAGAGTAGGTTTTAAATGATGTCACGATGCACACACACGCACAGAAAGATAATCACGAGGTGATGGAGGTGTTAACTAACCTACTAATATGTACTAATACCTACTAATACGTAGTCACCAAACGTATTCTTTTCCTTATGCTTTTTTGGGAGAATGCACCAGCCCTGTGCATTGAAATGAGAAGCTGATGGAAATATTTGAGATCATCTTTATTATGAACCTTTAATTTCACCAAATATGTATCTTTTAATTTCAAAAGAATAGCCTTGTCGATTTCTTCCGGAGACACTGGAAATATATTCAATTTTCTGACACGTCAAAGCCTTGCAGGTATTTATCATCCTCAATGTCATGTTTTCTCTAAGCCAAGTACCCTCAGTTTCTTCTCCTCTGTTCTTTTTTTATAGAAGGATTTTGAGTCATCCCACATGATGGTTATTCTCATCTGGATGTGGTGTTGAATCTCTGAGCACCTCTTAAAACGTAGTTCTCTGAACAAACAAAAAAGGAACACTTCAGCTTTCCTCTGGAGTGGTCTAGAACTTTTGGCTCTCCACTGACTGTCGTGTTTCCTCTGCCTTCTGCCGCTTCACTGAAAGTGTTTCTGTTTTCATCATTAGTGTCTCCATCTAATATCAAACCTAATGGGCTTTTCTCCAGAGCACCAATGGGTATGTTACTTCCCTTCCTGTGTCAATGACAAAGTTAGTTACCCTTACATTTTTGCTTCCCTATCATTCTGATAATGACATCCTCTTGATCTTCCTACTACTGTAATTTCTTTGTGGCTTTCTTCACAGGCTCCTATTACTTATCTCGCTCTCTATTTAATAATGCTCTTCCAGGTTTCATTCTATATTCTCTTTGGTTCTTTATCCACACTCTTTTGTGGTATTGAAGGAGAGCACTACTTACCAACAATTGACTGAATAGCCTTTCAATCCTGGGTGGTTTCTGCTTTAGGCATTTCACTTAAAAAATAGTTCACTTGTGGGTGTTATGCTGAGTGAAATAAGTCAGGCAAAGAAGGACAAATACCATATGTTTGCACGTATAGGAGGATTAGGAGGAACTTGACAGAGGAACAAGGGGGAGAAGAAGGGGGGAAATGGTGGGGGAAAGGGAGAGAGGCAAACCATAAGAGACTCTTGAATGCTGACAAAAACTGAGGACTGATGGATGTAGGGGGGAGGGGGGATGGGCATGGAGGAGGACACTTGTGGGGATGAGCACTGAGTGTTATGTGGAAACTAATTTGACAATAAACTATTAGAAAAAAAATAGTTCACTTGTATGCTTTTTTTTCCCTGTGATTTTATTTTTAACATTTAAGTTGTTAAACCATATTGAACATTTAAATAAAGACATCTACTTTTTCTAAAACCATTTTCAAAAATTCTATCCTTAACCAATTAGTAACATAAACTTTGTAATAATAAACTTGTCTGTACATATAGCATATATAGATAATGTATGTGTTGTACTATAAACGAAGCACACTCACTTTTACATTCTGTTTAATTGCTAAGATTCCCATTGATTATGCAATTATGGATTTATTATTATCACCTTCTTCATCATCTTTTACTGAACTACTTAATAAAATGGGAGTTTTATTCGGAACAGACAAATTGGTTAAACTTTGCAATTCTAGCAGGCATCAGCTCCTGGAAGTCTGAACTATTAAATGAGAGATTTGATTTGCTTTGCTTCTGTAATTCACTGCTGTTGTCTTTAAGAATTTAACCCTTTCTAGGAGTAGTGATGGTTGAAACATGGGCTCCTAATGTTAAATCTCCTCTTTCTAAAATCTAAGCTGAATCATTTCCTCATAATTTCTCTCATGGAAACATCAGCCAACAGGAAACATTCGATCCATACTATCAGAGTAAGAACAAATGGCAATTGGGGAGCCTGGGTGGCTCGGTCGGTCAAGCCTCTGACTTCGGCTCAGGTCATGATCTCGCGTTCGTGGGTTTGAGCCCCGTGTCGGGCTCTGTACTGACAGCTAGCTCAGAGCCTGGAGCTTGCTTCGGATTCTGTGTCTCCTTTTCTCTCTCTGACCCTCCCCTGCTCACGTTGTCTCTCTCTCTCAGAAATAAATAAAACATTAAAAAATTTAAAAAAAAGAACAAATGGCAAATTTTGGACTCATCTAAATTAGAATCCTATTTCAAAAAAGTGGTATTTAGAAAATATTTCAGTAAAGTATCACAAATAATTTAATGTTTTTTCACTTTGAAATTCTTGTGGAAATCTAGTTTGTCCACGACTGGAGAAATACGGTTAGATTGGATTCAGGTATACTTCTCCCTTCTTGCTCAGGCCGATAAATTTTGAACAGATTGGAGTCAGGGTGTTGAGATTAGTACACAGATTACCTTGTTGGTAGTACAGATAACTAAGGTTTGGGTTATAAATAGAAGACAGAAAAAAGAATAAAAGTAAATTTGAAATGTATGATTCTGATAGATGATCAATTGAATATTTAAGTTCAATTTTGCCCCTTCCTGAGGATCTCAAGAAAATGAGAACAATGTGACAAAGTGAAGTAAATCCATAAAATCAAACTGGATAAGCTGTGAATCTCTAACAGGTTCAAGTTCTGATATCAGCTAAGAGACCCAAATCAGATATCCATTCACCAAATCGTTTTGTTTTTATCCACTCAAAAATTTACAATGAAAAGAAAAACTTTGACATATGTTAATTTGGTTGAATTTACTGCTTGTCATTGTACATATGGTAGGCTCTTATATACACATACACTTTCCCAAGCGCAAAGACATTTTCCCCCTTTCTACCACATATGATTCTGACAACGGTCTCAGAGGATTAGAAGCTACTCTTGCAGCAGGCAGTGGCATTTCCGGTGCGGAGCGAAGGAGAGAATGGTAATCAGAATTCAATGTTGTGCATCAATGTACATAAAAGATTACTTTCTTCAAGATACTAAATATATGAGATTAAGAACAGAACTAATAACCCATTTCTTTTTTAACAGAAATATTAAATATTTTTATTAAAAATAAAATCTAGTGATCCCTTCTAACATTTTCTGTATCCTTTATTCTTTTTCTAATATTCAGGACAAAAAATATATCCTTGAGAATATAAAACCAAGATGTACTTAATATTAAAGTTCATATAACGGTCATCATATTTTTATTTCCTCTAGTTACCACACTTAAAATAATGTATTGTATCTAGTAGTAAAATGAAGTAGTTGATTAATGTAATTTCATGCTAGATATTACTTGTACATTTTACACATTTTTAGCAGAGAATTATGTAGTATGTTCTCATGTAACAACTGTAATAATTTGACATGGTATATATTCGAGATTATAATTATTTTAATTGCAATCATTTCAATGTTGGCATTTCACATTTTTATATTACATATTTCATCTAATATTATTAATATTCAAGCTCAGGATAAGCAGTAAATATTTGTGGAATGGAAGGAAATATAAGAATATAGAATCAATTAATATTCTGCAGAAAAAAAATCTATGAATTTGGATTTACATTCTTTTTCTTTTCTACTTACTTCTGGAAAGCAAATTCACCCTTCCATATACAAAACCATGAGCTAGTTTGTACATATTTCATATTCAACTATATCTTAATAGGAGCCAAATAAAAAATAATCTATGCAGATAATTATGAGTATTTTGAATTAGAAACTGTCAACATGTGTATTTTTCTGCAAATACTATTTATAAAATACAATTGTAAAATATTTTCTGTATTTGAGAATATAGTATACAGAGCACCTGGGGGGTTCAGTTGATTGAGGGTCTGCCTTCGGCTCAGGTCATAATCTCACTCACAGGTTCAAGCCCCACGACAGGCTCTGTGCTGGCAGCTCACAGCCTGGAGCCTGCTTTGGATTCTGTGTGTGTGTCTCTCTCTGCCCCTCCCCTGCTCATGTTTTGTCTCTCTGTCTTTCAAAATAAATAAATGTTAAACAAATTTAAAGAAGAGAGAATGTAGTATTCATCTGTAGTTTAAAAATGCTCTATACATCTGAAGGGTTAGGTTCCAGCAAAATAACATTTTTATAGTTTCTCTTCATCTTCAATTAAAAGAGCACAAGCCAAAAAAATTAAAAAACAAATAAAAAGACAACCCAGTGTTAAATATGTCATTTCTTTAATCCATCATTTCAGATCTTAAAGTTGGAGGAACATATGTTTATGACTAAGCATTCCCTGGCCAATAACCTATCGGTCACTGACATGACCTATACCAGTAACCCAGGGAATAAGGTCCCTCCTTCCCTCATTTACTTAAATGCACTTTTCCCAAGATCATCTTATCTGGACCTATACAAATAAGGCAGTTGGTAGTATGGCATCTGTATGCAAACATTTAATTTGATGAGCCAGTGAATAAGGAATCAGCAATGATAGCACCAAAAGGCTAATTCTGCCATAAATTCTGTGCTTTTTAAAAGAAGACTGGCTGCATATTTCTGAAAGGCTCCCACTCCCTTTCAGAAATGATGTATTGTTTAGTATGTCTGCCTAGTAAAATAATTCAGTTGCCGAATATGGCTGTATTAATGCACCAGTATAAATGCTTGCCAGACATTATCCTCACAGACTTTCATAGTCATAACAACAAGGTGAGTTAAGGAGGATTTTTCCCTGTGGTGGTGGTGGTGGTGTTGGTGGTGGTGGTGGTGGTGGTGGTGGTGGCGGCTTATTTTAGAGAGAGAGCATGAGCTAGAGATGGGGGCAGAGAAGACGAGAGAGTGAGAGAAAGAGGGTCATAAGCAGGCTCCACTGTCAGCCAGATGCAGGGCTGGATTCCACATCCCTGAAATCTTGACCAGACCTGAAAGTATGAGGCTGACACTCAACGGCCTGAGCCACCTACGTTCCCCAAGTTTGGGAGTTTTATTCCCTCATTTTACAACTGAGAACATTTTCACTAAGGCATTTGAAGTAACTTACTAGTGGTGACACAGGTTTTAGAAGTCACTCAATCCGATGGCGTTTCTAGTACGTTTTTAAATCATCTTCGCAAGGTAACCAGTTTCATCCATGAGGAGACACACCGCACACATGCGCACACGTTTAATCCTGAAGGGTATACATGCAATGCGGCTTCATCAAGGATCAATAGAACAAACAGCAATTAGATTTTCATTGTGTGTTGCAGTTTGTTCTATTGATCTCATGTCTCAAGCTTGACTAAGCACGTTTGACCAAGCCCTGTTGTCATAGGGCACTGATATTCTCATTCACGTTGACCAGTAGTCCTTTTTCTCCAGGACAATAGAGCCCTAAACACTATATTGGTTGGATCTTCTGCGGGGGGCACCTGAGTGGCTCAGCTGGTTAAGTCCCAGATTCTTGTTTTAGCCCAGGTTATGACCCAGGTTTGTGCCCCACTTTGGGCTCTGCACTGTTCATGGAACCTCCCTAAGATTCTCTCTTTCTCTCTCTGCCCTTTTCCCCTACTCCCATGGGTGTTCTCTTTCTGTCTCTCTTTAAAAAGAAATTAAATTGAGCCTCTGAGAAAATTGGTGGGGCTTAGATGATTAAACGTAAATCACTAATAATCACAAAAGTATTTCTAGACAAGTCAGAGAGGAACACTTTTGAAACTGATCTGGTTTCCAGGAACTGAGACCAAAGTTGAGGTTCTGTTTTCATGGGATCCCTTGAAGAACAGAGAGGAAGGGGCGCCTGGGTGGCCCAGGTGGTTACTTAACCGATTCTTGATTTTGGCTCAGGTCATAGTCTCCCCATTGCTGAGTTCCCCGGGAGTGCTATGTTTGACTCTGCACTGACCCTGGGGAGCCCGCTTGGATTCTGTCTCCCTCTCTCTCTCTGCTCCTCCCCCATGCTCTCTCTCTCACTTTCAAAATGAATAAAAGAACTTTAAAAAAATCTATGAGGAAATTCAGAATTCCAACGATCAAATTTGCTTTTATTTCTATGGTATCATCTGTATTTCTTTAAATTTGAGAGGAGCATATTCGAGACTGAAACACGCAGTCCAAAATATGTCCTCCCCATGTTAGAACAGCTCTCTCTAAAACGAGCAGTTAAGTCCACAGCCCTGGGCAGGACCCACCAATTACAGAGCAGGTGCTAAGCAGACAGGGAGCACCCACCACTCGGTGGCACCCAAGAGAGCAGTTCAACAAGACTTCAGAGCTCTGAGATGTGCTAATTATGACTCAGATGGGCCGTGTAACATTTTACACTATCCTTTAGGCTTAAAATACATATGTCTTGGTATAAGAGACCTACAATACATGTTTTATGTTTCATCGTGTGTTTATTGGCTCTGCCTTACTAACCACGCAGCTACCCAAACCTGGCAGGCTAATGAATGTCTTACTTCCTGCTGGTTAGATTTAATTCAGATGAATGTGCCCATTAGACTTCATCCAGATATTCTAAATATATGATGGCACTATAACAGAAAATAAATTATACAAGCCAACTTGGTAAAGCTATTCAAAATTGTACAAACTTGTGTGTGTCTATACTTTTAAAACCCTGAGGTTTCCTTAGTAATAATGGGCAGCCCCTGAGGTAGGAAGTTTAATTCAACTCAGATTTATCATCTTGAATGATAATGGTTTAATTATTTGTAGTTTTATGAAGCCTTCTAGGTATTTAAGATGTGCTAGAAAAATCTCTCAACGGTAGATTTCAATTCCTTCCTCCTTACTTGCCCACACAAGAACTGCTCTGAAGGAAAAAAAAAAAATATATATATATATATATACATATATATATATATATGTATGTATATATATGTATATATATATATATGTCTCTTATTTTCTATTTTCAGCAATGTTTACAACTAAATATTAAGGACTAAAAACTCTGATCATAATGTAGCTACAAAGGAATTAGTTCCCAAAGAGTACTTCATCTTAATTAACCATCCATTTTGCCCTCTAGAGCAATCACGTCAGTACCTTATACGGCTCTAAGAGTCTTTGGTCATAAGGGAGAGAATAAATATTTCTTAGTACGGAAATGATACATATATAACACATCTCTAGATGTGACTGTAAAATATTTAACCTCGATACCTAACGGAATGATGGAGCATGAGTGATTCCTATATTACCTAACTAAAATTTCAAAAAAGTTGACCATTTAAAAGTGCATGGTAAACATTAACAGTATCATTATATTATATAGTTTGTCAATAACAACTCCCTCAGTCACAAGTTGACATAAGACCCCTGATGATGGCCAAGGTTTTCCTCCGAACCCCATTTTCTTATCTCCCAGTTTCCTTGTGGGAAACTCTGCCATTTTCCCTATAAAATTCAAAGTATTTGACAATATATGCTGCTGTTATGACATCAGTGCAAAAACTGATTTGAGCAGATAAAGAGAATTATGTGAATTTAATAGAAGGAAATTCCACATTTAATTTCAGCCATGTAACCAACAAACAGGTAAATATACAGCACATTACCAGACCACAGAAAGCTAATTTTTGTGCTTTCCTGGTAAATATAACCCCCTGAAAGGTACACACTACTTTAGCTGCTATTAGAGAGCAGAATCGCTCCTTATGAACATCCTCTTAATAAAATAATACTGAATCTTCTACTTTGTACCTGGCCTCTCCAGCTCAATATTAGATCTCTGAGATTTATCCATGTGGCTATATGTTTCAGTACTTTATTTTTCATGTCTGTACAATATTCAATTATATCAGTAAGTACAAATTGTATTCTTTTTAAATTCCATTTTCTTGACCTTTTATTTTGGTTATGACCTCTATTACTATGCCAAATAGAAAAGGTGATTGTGATCATTGTAGCTTTCCCAAACAAAGAAAAAATATTATTTTAGTATCGATTGTAACTGTTAACTATATTTTTATAGGTATTTTATATCGGTTTAATAAAATTCAGTTCTATTTGGTATTTGATGAAAAATTTTAGTATAGAAAGTGTTGACTCAAAGCAGAAGAGAATACCCAAGGGAAAAAAGACAGTCTCATCAACAAATGGTGTTGAGGAAACAACAGTGATATGCAGAAGAATGAAGCTGGACCACTTTCTTACACCATATACAAAAATAAATTCAAAATGGATGAAATACCTAAATGTGAGACAAGAAATAACCAAGATCCTAGAGAGGAACACAGGCCACAACCTCTTTGACCTTGGCTGGAGCAACTTTTTACTAGATATGTCATTAGTGGCAAGGGAAACAAAAGCAAAAATGAACAATTGGGACTTCATCAGAATGAAAAGCTTCTGCACCCCAAAGGAAACAATCAACAAAACTAAAAGTAAAGCTATGGAATGGGAGAAGATATTTGCAAATGACATATCTGATAAAGAGTCAGTGTCCAAAATCTATAAAGAACTTACCAAACGTAACACCGAAAAATGAATAATGCAGTGAAGAAATGGGCAGAAGACATGAATAGACACTTTTCCAAAGAAGACAGCCAGAAGGCTAACAGACACATAAAAGGATGCTCAACATCACTCATCATCATGGAAATACAAATCAAAACAACATTTAGATATCACATCACACCCTGTCAGAATGCCTCAAGTTAACAACACAGAAACAACAAATGTTGGTGAGGATGTGGAGAAATGGGATCCCTCTTACACTGCTGGTGGGAATGCAAACTTGGGCAACAACTCTGGACAACAACATTGAGGCTCCCAAAAAGTTAAAAATAGAGCTACAGCTTGGTCCAGCAATTGGACTACTAAGTATTTACGAAAGGATAAAAAATACATATTCAAAGGGTACATGTACCCCAATGTTTATAGCAGCATTATCAACAATAGCCAAGCTATGGAAAGAGCCCAAACATCCTTTGACTGATGAATTGATAAAGAAGATGTGGTATATATATATATATAACAGAATATTATTCAGCCATCAGAAATAATGAAATGTTGTCATTTGCAATGACGTGTATGGAGCTAGTGTGTATTATGCTAAGCAAAATACGTCAGTCAGAGAAAGACAAATACCACATGACTTTATTCATATGTGGAATTTAAGAAAAAAAAATCAACATATGGGTCAGGGGGAAGAGAGAGGCAAACAAATCATGAAAGACTCTTAAAGATAGAGAAAGGGCCCACCTGAGAGGCCTAGTCAGTTAATTATCCAACTCTTGGTTTCAGTTAAGGTCATGGTATCATGGTTTGTGGACTCGAGCCCCGTGTAAGGCTCTGTAATGATACTGTGAAGATTGCTTGAAGTTTTCTCTCTCCCTTTTTCTCTGCCCCTCCTCTGCTCACACTCTTTCTCTCTCTCTCAAAGTAAATAAACAGATTTTTGTTTTTAAAAATCGAAGATAGAGAACAAACTGAGGGTTGATAGAAGATGGTGGTTGGGGAATGAGTTAGTTGGATGATGGGTGTTAAGGAGGGCACTTGTTATGATGAACACTGGGTGTTCTATGTTAATTATTGAATCACTAAATTCTACTCCTGAAACCAATATTGCATTGTATGTTAACTAGAATTTAAATAAAAATTTGGAAAAAAATAATATTTAAAAAGGTGTTAAATATCAGTAAATTTTTTTTTTTTTGCTTTTGCTGACAGGATTACATATCTTCTCCTGTGTTCTATTAATTGATGACTTATATTGAATGTTTGTTTTTCTGTAAAAGCAATATTATGTCCCTGAAACAAACCTAATTGATCATAATAGATTCATTTTATATACTGGATGAAATTTTTTCTAAGAATGTTTGGTTTAAAGTTTTTAGAAATATTGACCAATAGTTTTCTTTTTTACTTTTTTTCTTCCCCTCCCCCCTAGTTATTTCACCAAGGGCTTTGTCTATATTATTTCACTGCATCTTTACAACTGTTTGCAGAAGAAGATTGTTCTTAATAGTGTTCTTTACTGTAATTTCCTTGGTAGATTATGCTATCAACATTATGATATATTACTTATAAAATAAATGGGAAAATCCTCTCTCTTTACTTATAACCTGAAAATCTGCATTCAAGTTCAGAATTATTTTTTTTCCTTTAAAGTTTTAGAAAAATTCATCTGCAGTAGGCAGAACAATGCCCTCTGTCCAAGGTGTTCCCATCCACAGCCCAGAAGCTATGACTAAGTTACCTTACCTGTTAAAAGGGACTTTCAAGGTGCACTTAAGTTACCAGAGAGAGGGAGATCATCTTGAATTCTCCAGGTGGGCCCAATCTAATCATATAAATTTTCAAAAGCAATAGAGGGAGAGTATTAAATGTTTCAGGGACAAATGAGTAGAGAAGTTCATCGATGGTTGTGGGTCTTGAAGACGGAGGAAGACAGACATGAGACAAGTTTTGGTTTAAACATAAGTGGTTTTTTTTTTTTTTTTGGTTGGGGGTGCTAATGTAAATGGTATTAGGATTTAATTTTAAATTCCACGTATTCATTGTTGGTATATAGGAAAGCAATTGATTTTTGTATGTTAACCTTATATCTTGCAACATTCCCATAATATTTTATTAGTTCCAAGAATTTTCTGGTTGATATCCTGTGTAGACAATCAGGTCATCTTCAAGAAAAGCAGTTTCAGATCTTCCTCTTTAACCAGCATATTTTTTATTTGCACTTATTGCCTTACAGCATGAGCAAGGACTTTCAGCACGCTGTTTAGCAGCAGTGGTGAGAGAGTGTCGTAGCCAAAAGCTTTGTTTATTATGTAGGTTCACAGCTATGTATTCATAGCTAAATATGTTTCAGTTGCTTTATTTACAGTTAAGGAAGACAGAATAGGAAGCCAGACAATTGTCTTTTATAACCACTGATTGAGGCTTTATAAATATTATGAGGACCCTTTATGAAGAAAAATTAATAAAAAGAATAACTGAAGTTTGGACCATCTTATGACTTAAATCCTTTTAGAATGGATTATCATGATTA